>CM053611.1:34025387-34045789 GCA_028646535.1 Procyon lotor
TAAAGGTTCTAAAGCAGAGCTATCCGATAGAAATATGAGACATGTAATGTCTCATATTTTAAAATTTTTAAATTTTAAGTTTTCTAGTAGCCACACTTTTTTTAAAAAAGGTTTTATTTATTTATTTGAGAGAGAGAGAGCAGGTACACAGCAGGGTGAGTGGGAGAGGGAGAAGCAGGCTTCCCAAGGAGCAGGGAGCCCTATGTGGGGCTCGATCCCAGGACCCTAGGATCAGGACCTGAGCCCAAGGCAGATGATTAAGGACTGAGCCACCCAGGCACCCTTAGCAGCCATATTTTTATTTTTATTTTTTTAATTTTTATTGTTTTAAAGATTTTATTTATTTATTTGACACACAGAGAGAGATCACAAGCAGGCAGAGAGGCAGGCAGAGAGAGAGCAGGGGGAGTGGGAGAGGGAGAAGGAGAAGCAGGCTCCCCGCTGAGCAGAGAGCCCCATGCGGGGGCTGAATCCCAGGACCCTGAGATCGTGACCTGAGCCGAAGGCATTAACCCACTGAGCCACCCAGGCACCGCCCCAGTAGCCATATTTTAAAGAGTAAAAAGAAACAGGTGAAATATTTCAACATGTAATCGATATAAAAACTATATAATGAGCTATTTTACATTCTTTTTTTCTTACTAAGTCTTTGAACTCTGTTGAATATTTTACATTTATAGCACATCTCAGTTTGGATTAGCATATTTAAATGCCCAAGAGCCACACGTGGCTAATGGATACCATATTGGGCAGCATAGCTCTAAAGGATGACTGAGAAATTGAACACAAATGCCAGTGGAGATTTAATTGGTATTATTTTTTATTAGCATAGTAACATTTATTGTCTTCAAGTAACAAAGCTGCATAGGTTTTGAGGGTTTGTTCCTATATATTTTCTGTAAGTCCTGTTATTTTTAGTGCACAATTTTAAAGAACACTTGTTTTTTCCTGTACATGCATTCCTGGCCTTCCTCTCAACCATGGGTAGTCATATGATATGGTTATGAGCAATGTAAAGGGAAGTCTGTGAAGTCATATGGGAAAATTTTTCACCCTGATAAGAAGAGACAGGCCACAAGGAGAGAGTTTAGCACTCCCCTCCCCCCGGCCATATCTCTTTCTTTCTGTTTGAAAAATTTGATACAAGAACATGATGTTTAGGGGCGCCTGAGTGGCTCAGTCAGTTAAGCATCTGCCTTCCGCTCAGGTCATGATCTCAGGGTCCTGGGATCAAGCCCCACATCAGGCTCCCTGCTCAGTGGGGATTCTGCTTCTCCCTCAACCTCTGCTCCTCTCCGCCCCTGCTCATGCTCTCTCTCTCTCAAATGAATAAATAAAATATTAAAAAAAAAAAAAAGAAAGAACATGCTGTTTGAAGTTACAGCAGCCATCTTATGACTAGGATAGAAGACTCATTAATATGTTGAGGATGGCAGAATAGAAAGGCATCTTTGCTGATCAGAGATGAATATGCAATGAAGCAGCTAGCCATGCAAATATAGGGGTGGGAGGGACAGAGTTCTCTAGCAGAAGGAAGGGTGCTTGAGCAGAGAAGATGTCCTCAATGGGCTTTGCATAATATTCACAATTGAGGTTCACCCTTTTTTCCCCTCCTCCTCTCCCTTGCTAACTGATGACAACATTCTTTTTTTAAGTATGACAAGAGTGTTGGAATTACTCACAACACTTAAAAGACTGCGGAATTAGAAGCGGCAGCAAAATTTCCTTGAAGTCCCTTATCTTTAAGGTTCCATGCACAAACACCGCACCTTGGCTGCTATATATGTATATAATACTTTAAAAAATGTTTAAAGTTATCTATCCTGAAAAAGATTTCCACAACTCAGTTAATAAGATTATATTGTGTTGATTCAACCAATTTTGAGTAATTGGTAATTCATATTAGATTCACTGTTCAGCAATTTCTTATTTGTCTCGGGGGTCACAATAATTCAAGAACCCAGATTCACATAAATATGTGGATAAGAATGGCAGCAGGTTTTTTTTGTTGTTGTTTTTTACTGCTTCAGTCAGGGTGATAACAGGACAGTGTGCCCAGAATGCTACTAAAAAAAAAATGGTAATGGGTCACTTTCTCAGCTACTGATTGCGGAAATTTTGGTAAGTATAGTTCCTGCTGAGTCATATGACAGACTAAATGGGTAACCAATCCATTTGTGATTTTCTTTTACTCATCAAAGGATTTCTTTTCAGTGAACAAAGATGAAGTTTTATTTGACCACTTACCAGTCTTACACTAACATTTTTATCACATGTAAACAAACCAGGCGTCTCAAAGGATTCACAGTTCTTTATCAACTCTTCATCCGATTCCCATACTTAATTTTCATTAGAGTCATCTCATCCAGTGCAATAAAAGTATTCAGTTTGTTTTACAGTTGTTGATTGCCTTGACAAAGTAAGCCAGCCGTCTTTATGAGTCAGTCTTAATCATTAAGGTGAACAAAGAATCAATTCACCTTATCTACATTTCTTTTCCTTCATGAAGAAAATGTCAATTCAATCCTGGCTTAGAAAACTGGTTATCACCTTCCTCAACCAAATGAGTGTACTTCTAGATAGCAGAGCAGGATTTTAAAATTACTTCTGACTTTGGTACAAATATGCCTTAAAAGGTAAGTATCCAAACTACCAGATTTACTAAATTTTACTATCATATTGAACATAATAAGAATATTCTAGAAGCTAATTTATTTATTTGAGAGAGAGTCTGAGACCACACGCACCCATGTGAGCAGGGACTAGGGGGAGGAACAGAGGGAGAAGGAGAGAGAGAATCCCAAGCAGACTTCAGTGCCCAGTGTGCAGCCCTACCCGGCCAGCCCCCACGACCCCAAGATCACCACCACAGTCACACTTGACCAACTGAGCCACCCAGGTGCCCCCAGAGGCTAAGTTTTTAAAGTGAAAGCTCTATGTGAACCATACAGCAAATGTCCAAGGCCTTCAAAATGTGGCCCCACCTGCACACACGTCAGTACATTTTTTCTACCAAATATCGTGCTACCTAAAAATCTCGCATTCTCTTGTAGAAATTTTCTTCTATTCCAAATCCAAGTCTTCATTTAAAACAATAGAGTGCAATAAAATTGCCAAATTGCTGACATCTATGCTTTTATCCAATTCTAAGATAATGATTCAGGTTTGGCTGAATTTACCAGTTTCACGTTTGGGTCTGAGGATATTCAAGTGCATCATTACAAATTCCTCCATAAAGACACTTAAAAATCGGCTTGCCTGCCTTTGTGTGTGCTTTCAAACAGATTCAAGGCATCTTTGCTGATCAGAGATGAATATGCAATGAGGTATAGGGTGCAATGAGGTATATATGCAAATCTACAACACTAAGTTCTATCAGATATTCTCATTTTCTAAGAATCATAGGCTTCTAAACCATCTGAAACGGATTCCGAAGGCAACTTAAAACCATCTCTTAAAATTTGCTTGTTGCTCTGTGCTTTTAACGGCGATTGCTTCTAGAGTTACCTTCCTTTTTAGTTTCAAAATTTGCATGGCTGCCTTTTTGACTTTAAGAGTCAGTCTTAATCATGCAGGTATTGCTAGCGGTTTGCTCGACCAAGATGGCTTTCGGGTTAGGCTTCTTTGCATTTTTTCCATAACAGGTACCTAAATACTACCTGCACTTTTGGGTTTACTGTTGCTGCTTGCCACTCCTTAGTAATGGTTACAGTGGTGCCACCACCTCCTTCGTCACGTTCATTATAAAGCCCTCCCATGGCAGTCTGACAAAGCAAGGATTTCTCAATATTCAGGGTTTTCATTCCTGTTCGTATTTTGGCTAGTTTCGGACTTAACACTTCAAACGTCCTGTTCTCAACTTCCAGAGAAGCAAGACTTTCACTATGAATTACAAATCAAGACGCTCCAGTAAGCGCCGGCGCCCGGGAAGTGGGACCAGCCCGAACTCGTAAACAAACGCCGCGCACGCGCAATGGCAGCAGCAGGGTCTACCGGCAGGATGGCAGCCCCTGGGGGATTTTTCGTAAGGTTTAACGTGTTAAAGCAAAACAAAACGCCGCTTCTTAAGGTGACAAAGTGCTTGGCTTTTCCTATTTTTACTTAATTCTGGCTTTTGTTTCTGAGGAACAGGCGCGGCCTTCAAGGCCTTGCAGAGAAGTCTTGCAGAACGGCTCGTCCTCGAGAACTAACCCCTCTCCTGGCGGATGGTTGTACCAGCCTCACTTGTTCTCGCCGCCGAATCTCATTCTCCTTTATTTGTTTACAGCACAAATCCCCCGCGCCTGGGGATCGGGGGAGGGGACTGAGAGTGGGGTGGGAGGCCGCACCAAGCCGCAAAATATTTCCTAGTCGCGAGGCTTCCCCAAACCACGCGAGATCTGCCCGAGCGTAAAGCGGAACCTCCGTGGTTACGTTTGCGCATGCCCCTGACAATCCTTTGGAGCGCGAAAAAGTTTTGAAACTTTCTGTGGCGTCTATAGTAAATTAAATTTGGCCCTTTAGAAAGGTGTGGGGGATTCGAGCGCACAACACTATAGTCTTTGAGACTTTGCAGTCACAACTCTGCGTGATTGCATGGTCGTCCCTTTTTTCTGTTATTATATATTGGCCGTGAATTCTGTGTGAGAGAAAAGTTTCAGCGAAGCCAGTGGTAAAGGATTGGGGGTGGAAGAGCGGTTCCCCGACCTAAAATGAGGATGACTTTGATGTTTTTTAGAAAGATAACTCGGGGAGCCACTTAAAGCAATAAATCTGAGGGAGCCAAGATATCCCCCCCTCCCCTTTACTGGAAGTTCAGGGAGACTGCTGAACTAAGGTAATGCAGTGGGAGGGAGAAGATGGGAAAATTTGAGAGATAAATGGAGGCAGTAACTATACAGCGCACGGGAGACGTGAGGCTACCAAGACAACAGCTGACAGTAGAAAAAGTTCCTTAAAGTAGTGGAACCTATGCGTGTTTGTAAACAGAAAGGTAGAAATGATTCGGCCATGATTTGTGAGGTGAAAACTGGGAAGTCCCTGAACGAGTGGAACAAGGGGGATTCTAAAAGCCGTAGTCCTGAACAAGGGCTGAGGTGAGGATTAGAAAGAACGGTTTAAGGTCGCAGGAGTTGGGAATTTGGGAACTGTCTTGAGAGAACTGACTGATCTTACCTCTTTCGTAGGATACACGGGACACCAGCACGAGCATTGCATTTTGTCCTGCAACATCTGAAAGGTACCACTCAGACACCTGAAGTGCTCTCTCCCAGTAAGTCCCTGGTTCTTGCCGCCTCCTACCCACCCTATACCTCAGCCAGAATGAAATGTGGATTTTGTGGAGTGAAGTGGTAGAATTTAGTTACCAAGTCTCTTAGACATACCACTGGTGCATTACAAAAAGACATACTTCTAGTTCTAGCTTTCCAGTTCACTATGTATTAGAGTCCATGTTGGTCCTGGAAGCAATGCCATGCAGCTTGGCCACTATATGTTGATTTTTTTTTTTTTTAAGATTTTATTTATTTATTTATTTGACAGAGAGAAAGAGATCACAAGTAGGCAGAGAGGCAGGCAGAGGAAGAGGGGGAAGCAGGCTCCCTGCCAAGCAGAGAGCCTGATGTGGGGCTTGATCTCAGGACCCTGAGATCATGACCTGAGCTGAAAGCAGAGGCTTTAACCCACTGAGCCACCCAGGTGCCCCTGTATGTTGATTCTTTTTGTCTTGTCTAGAGTACAAGGCACAGGAGGGATGGAGTACATAATTTTACTAGCCCACCAAAGCAGTGGCTTGTAGGTAGGCAGTATAGCTTCATCTGTAAGAAAAAGTAAATAGAGAAAGCTAGAGGATTTAAGTCAGCAGTGATGGACAAAGGATCCAGGTATGGATTCTAAAATGGAAGTACTTCAATAAAGTCCCAGACATGGTAGTTCCCTAAAAAGTTCTCCCTTGGAGCACTTCACTCCATTGTAGCAGCCTAAAGTACAGCCTGGTAGCTGGGCTGTATGTGTGTCATTCATGCGAAAGTATTCCAGAAAAAAATTCATGGATGCAATAGAATAGGATTTCTGGGATAAAGCTTAAGTGTCTTGTTTTAGGAAGTGGGATCATCTAGCTGTAGGAGGCATGGGATCTCAATATGGTGTCACAGAAGGTGTGTGGAATTGGGAATCAGACCTGGGGTTTGCCTTGGTTATGCCAGTTATTCTGTGTGACTTCCCTGTGTCTCAGTTTCCCTCTTTGTAAAATAAGGATAACAGTGCCTACCTCATAGGATGATTATAAAGATGAAATGAGGTACTGTTTAGAAGACTGCATGAGTTACTACATAGAACTTGATGTATAATTTATGATCAACAAATGAAAGTTTGTTCTTTGAGCCTCCCACATTTATGCATGCCATCTGCCTCCCATATATGGAAGCTCTATGTAGCATAAAGACATCTGTATTTAAGACAGGTTCTCTACCTTGCCTTCACATTAGAATTACCTGGGAAGGTTTCAAAAATGCCCAGGCTGCCCCCTAGATCAACTAAAACAGAATCTCTGGTAGTGGAGTCTGGACATCAGTAATTTCTTAAAGCTCATTTTGCTACTAACGTTAGAACCACGGCTTTAAGAGTTCCCTCTTAATGGAACTCTTGATGTGTTTAGAAAGATAACTCGGGGAGCCACTTAAAGGAATTAAGCATCAGTCAATTAAGCATCTGCCTTCTGCTCAGGTCATGATCCTGGGGTCCTGGCATCTAGCTCCACATCGGGCTCCCTGTTCAGTGGGGAACCTATGTCTCCCTCTCCCCACTCCAACCCTGCTTGTGCTTGCTCTCACTATCTTTCTCTCTCAAATAAATAAATAAAATCTTAAAAAAAAAGTTCCGTCTAGAAGAAGAAGAAAAGTAGACCTGTGGTTTAAGAGCATCTATCTGTATGGCTATATATTTGAAAAATTTGTAGAGGAATAAAGGCTAGTGCTTGAGATGGGCAGATGAGTAGGGTGTAGTGGGCTATATTTAAGAAAAGAGGCCGCTATGATAAGAATGTGGTAAACATCCAGATTTGGGAAAGGCAGGTGATGAGGTCATTAATACAGGTCCCAGGAGAACATGGGCCTTGCTGTAGAGATAGAGGACTTTGAGCCTCCCAAGTTGATCCTTTGAGCTAGCACAGGCAACACAGATAATAATGTCTTTATTGCTTTACCATGTGGTGAATGTTGGGCTGATGACCATAATGTGGTGGGGCAACCTTTTACAGCTGGCTCTGCTCTATGGCATCACTGAAGTGTATGTATGTGGGTATTCTCCAGTGGGAAGGTGTTTGTGGGAAAGCATGTGCAGCAGGCCGTTGACAGTGAAACCTATCAAGGTGGTTGTGGCTGCTCTCATGACACAAGTAGTTTTGTTGGTACTAATAAGAAAGGTAAGAAAGGTGAGATGCAACCCTGTTTTTGTAACCTTTTTAGTGAATAGAGAATTTCTTAGAAAAGAAGGAGTGGCATGTCTGGGTCAGGGATTTGAGCTTCTAAGAGACAAGTGACTTTCTAGTAGGACGACTTTAGTTTCTAGGGATATAAGTGGTTCAGAAGTTGAAACCAACATACTCCTTCAGTCTTTGGATGCCTAAACCCAAATGTAGCAGTATTGGCTAGGAATATCTTCTGCCATGTAGGATAGATTGCCTTTAATTGGGTCCCTTTTCTTGAGAAGCACATTAGTTTGTGTCTTGCTAGTCCCTAGCAAGAGCACTGGGGAAATGAATAAACATTATTGACTAGATAAGGAGACAAGGGATTCAGACCGCTGGGGTCAGTAGTCAAAGCTTATGAAGTGGGAGAATGGCAGAATACGCCTAAGTGAGGAGTGGAATGGGGTAGGAGAATAGGAGACTTGGCGTAAGGAGGGAAGCATGTTGAAAGTTAGAGATCGGGGGCGCCTGGGTGGCTCAGTGGGTTAAATCCCCTGCCTTTGGCTCAGGTCATGATGTCAGGGTCCTGGGATCGAGTCCTGCATCTGGGTCTCTGCTCAGCAGGGAGCCTGTTTCCCCTTCTCCCTCTGCCCTCATCTCTGTCTGCTTGTGATCTCTCTCTCTCTGTCAAATAAATAAATAAAATCTTAAAAAAAAAAGAAAAAGAAAAATCTTTAGCAGTGACAGTTTAGTCAGCTTTTATAAAAATATGTTAAAATAGGAGTGCTGCCTGAGGTTCTATGACAAGAAATACCACAGACTGCTCTAGGTCTTTTGCAATTTATAGGAGGGTGAGAACTGACTAGACTATTAAACTCTCACTCATATCAAGGGAATAAAAAGTCAAGATGAAGACTGATAAAGGGGTTTTGAAGAGAATATTTAAATGGAGTTATTGGAGTGTTGTTAGACAAGTCAGGGAGAGACTTTTCCTAAATGTAAGCTGCTTTTCCTAAATGTAAGCTTCTTTTCCTAAACGTAAGCTTCCCTCTGTAGCAGGCACAAACTGAAAGGAGGGAGGAAACCTTTAAGTCAGGTGGCAAATTTTGACTATTACACAGGACTGGATGTGTGTGTGTGTGTGTGTGTGTGTGTGTGTGTGTATATATCTTTTAAAGATTTTATTTATTTGACAGAGAGAGCACAACCGGGGGAGTGGGAGGCACAGGGAGAGGGAGAAGCAGACTTCCTGCTGAGCAGGGAGCCTGATGCAGGCTGATCCTAGGACCCTGGAATCATGACCTGTTCGGAAGGCAGATGCTTAACCGAGTAACCCACCAGGCGCCCAGGACTGGATATTTTAGTTACTAACTTTTCTTAACTAAAAGTGACCAGAAAAAGGAATAGGACTGCCCAAGTTTTTATTCAGGGGTGAGAGAAGAACCAACCCCTACAGAGTATTTTCACAGGGACAGTGGAAAATAAAAAATAAGTTGCTTTCAGTCAGTCCTCCAAATCAAGTTTGTTCAATGTACTGGAACATTATTGTTGAGCACCTTCTTTGTTTTTTTAATCCTGAAGGTATAAGGATAAACTGGATGTCCTCCCATTAAGAATTTACGAACACAATGCAGCATAATGTATACAACAACAATATGTGTGAGGATTAAAGAAGTACTGTAGTAAAAAGGAAGATATGAGTAACTTATTTTGGAGGGGGTGGGGGTAAAGGGACATAGAACCGCACCCAAGATGAAACCCAGCAGGATTTGAGAGAGAACTAGATGTTCCCAAGGTGGACAGGGCAGAGGACACCGGGTGTCAAGTCTCAGCTGTGGAAAGAATGTGCGTGGGAGAGCTACAAGCAGAGTGAAGGGGGTGCATAGCCAGGTGGGTGATTAAAATAGAGGTGCGCTGGAGGCCGCAGGTGTTGTGAGTTTTGACTTGGACTGTTGGCAGGTTCACCCGTGGAGAGTTAATGGAATTGTGAAAACACATACATGCACACCGAGATGCCAGTCATTTCCTCTGTCATTCATTTCCTCCCTCTCCTTGCCCTGCGCTTTTATAAACTTTGCCAATTATAGAGTGCTGAGAGGGTGGTATGGGAACTCCTCTCCATCCCACTGCCTACAACTGATTGGACCCAGCTGTGTATCCAACTTAGGCTGAATCCAACAGACTCTGCCTCCTAAGAATATAGATAAGAACATTGAGAGCCTGGGTCATGTTTTTGTCCCCAGCTTTACTGAAATATGATTGACAAAAATTGTATATATTTAAGATGTACAATGTGGTGTTCTGATATGCATATACATTGTGAGGTTATTACCAGTCAAGCTAATTAGTTTATCTGTATCACATAGTTACCATTTGTATGTGTGTGGTGAGAACATGTGAAGTCTATCTTAGCAAATTTCAAACATACATTATTATTAACTCTAGTCGCTGTGCTGTATATTAGGTTTCCAGCACTTATTTATCTTATAACTGAAAGTTTGTATCCTTTGACCAAAACCCCCCTATATCCCCCAACCCCTAGTCCCAGTAACCACTGTTTTACTCACTGTTACTATGAATTTGACTTGTTTAGATTCAACATGTAAGTGAGATCATGCAGTATTTGTTTTTCTGTCTGGCTTTTTTCACTTACTATGATGTCCTCCACGTTCATCCATGTTGTCACAAAGGGCAGGATTTCCTTCTTTTGAAAGGCTGAATAATATTCCTCTGTGTTTATTGTATTTCCTTTATCCATTCATCTTTTGACAGACACTTAGACTGTTTCCATATCTTGGCTACATCGAATGATGCTTCGATGAATATGGGATGCAGATATCTCTTTAAGATACTGATCTTATTTCTTTTAGGGATATTCCCAGAAATGGGATTGCTGGATCATATGATAGTTCAGTTTTTAATTGAGATTGGGTTACTTCGATAGGAGCATTGAGCTTGTAAGATCATGCACGTTTCAGAGACAACTTGGCCTGTTGGGACCCGCCTTTGGGGGCCAGTAATGCAGCATAAAGCAGGATGTGCTGATGTGAAAAGAGAAGCAGGTGAATGTAGCCAATGAAGAGGGAATAGGAGACTATAGGCATTGTAACCTCATAGAGAAAGACGGAGAGTCAGTGGCTGTCTTGGCTCTGACAGCTTTCTGGTCCCTTATTTCAGTCCCATCTAAAGTCCATCTTCCTGTTCTAGAGTTCTGTACGGTTCTTCTGAGTCTTTATAATCTTCTCCCCCTACCCACCCCCCCCCACAACACTGTAAGTAGCTAATTGTGTTCTCCCAATCCTAATGTCTTGGCCTCATGAAACCACATACCTTCCACGTAAAGAACACACATATGTAGCAGGGATACTTACTTTACCTGTTACAGCTCAGCTATGCCTAGAAAGAGTGGGTGTCTTGTGTTTTTTTTTTTTTTTAATTTTATTTATTTATTTGACAGAGAGAGATCACAAGTAGGCAGAGGGGCAGGCAGAGAGAGAGGGAGAAGCAGGCTCCCTGCTGAGCAGAGAGCCGGACGTGGGGCTCGATCCCAGGACCCTGAGATCATGACCTGAGCCGAAGGCAGAGGCTTTAACCCACTGAGCCACCTAGGCACCCCGGTATCTTGTTTTTTATTCTAGAATTTTCACCTGTATATTATTTATTACTGCATAACAATTAATCTAAAACTGGGGCGCCTGGGTGGCTCAGTTGGTTGAGTGTCTGCCATCAGCTTGGGTCATGATTATGGTGGCTTGGGATCAAGCCCCATGTTGGGCTTTCTGCTTAGCAGGGAACCTGCTTCTCCCTCTCCCTCTGCCCCACCCCCGCTCTTGCTCTCTCTCAGATAAATAACTAAGATCTATTTAAAAAAAAAAAAAACCTCCCAAAATACCCTAAATCTTACTTAAAACAATAATAAACATTATCTCATAATTTTGTGGGTTAGGAATTTGGGAGAAGCTGAGCTGGGCAGTTCTGGCTTAGGGTCTGGCAACATGCCACAGTCCCGATGTTGACAAGGACAGTAGTCACCTGACAGGAGCCGGAGGATCTGCTGCCATGGCGACTCACTCAGCTGGTTGCTCCTTGGTGCTGGTCTCTGAGGGGCCTGTTTTCCATATGTGGGCCCCTTCACAAGATGGCTTGAATGTCCTGCCATGGTGGCTGGCTTCCCCCAGAATGAGTAATCTGAGATGTTAGAGAGCCAGATAGAAACTATCCTTATTGTGATCTGGCTTCAGAAGGTACATAGAACCCCTTCTGCCACATTTTCTTCACTGGAAATAGACTACTAAGTAAGGCCCACATTTGAGGAGAGTAGTATTAGATACCATGTTTGAAGGGAGACATATCAAAGAATTTGTGGACATGTTTTAAAACCACCACCACCACCATCTCTCTCTCTCTCTCTCTCTCCCCCTCCATCTCTCTCCCTCTCTCTCTCTCTCTCTCACACACACACACACACACACACCCTCTGCCACAATGATTAGGTTACAGGAATAAAAAAACCTAAGTGTCTAATTAGTTTTGAATATACTTCAACTTCATTATTTAAACAATTCCTTTAAGTAGTTCAAGTCTCCTTTGGATAAAAATGTTTCATGTTTCATAATGCCTCCCAAGGAGGTCCTATATCTTCTCTAAAGATAACATTCATTTCTACGGGGCAGTGGAGAGCAGTAATGTCACATCCTTGTGGAATTGGAGAGAGAGATGATATCCCCTGGCTTCATTCTGGACTTAGAGTATGTGCTGGCAGTTTCCTGGCAAGGTACCCCGTGTTGGCCTGATTGCTGGGGAACTTGCTAGTCTGTGATGCTGAAGCCTGCAGTTGGTGAATTCATGGCCTGGTTTTGGCTTTAGGCAAATCTCCCAGGGAGTATTGGCTACTTCCCCTCGTGGACTCAGCTTCCTTTTGGCCCTTGCTGTGGAGTCACCTCATCTAGCCATGGAAGACCCCCTGGCTGTTTGTTCAGCCTCCATGCTTCAGTGGAACAGGAACAGCTTAGGATAGTTGACTGCTCTCTCTCTCTCTGCCTGACTTTATTGTTGGAGACTTGCCATTGGCCCAAATAGCAATGGAAAGTGCAGAGAGTGAGGTATGAGGGGCCTGGGCAGTTGTCCCAAAAGAGGAGCAAAGGCAGAGATCCTCTCAACACAGAGGTAATTAATTGGTATGAAGAATAAGGGCCCCGTAGTGATGTGCATATCCCAATCCCTGGAACCCATGAATATGTTACCTTACAAAATAAAAGGGACTTTATTGATTAAATTAAGGGCCTTGAGAAGGGAAATTACCCTGAATTATCTGGGTGGGCCCAATCTAATGACATGGGTCCTTTCCAGTTTCCAGTCTGAGGCCAGAGTCAAAGGCAGATGTGACTATGGAGTAGTGGTTAGAAAGGTACAAAGTTTAAGTTTTAAAACTTAAAACCAAAACTCCATCTGGTTTTAAAGATGGAGTAAGGGGGCTATGAGCTAAGGAATGTGAGTGGCTGGAAAAGCAAGGAAATAGATTCTCTTTGTAGCTTCCAGAAAGGAATGCAGCCCTGCCATCACCGTGATTTTAGTCCAGTAAGACCCATGTTGGATTTCTTTCTTTTTTTTTTTTTTTTTTAAGATTTTATTTATTTATTTGACAGAGAGAGATCACAAGTAGGCAGAGAGGCAGGCAGAGAGAGAGGGGGAAGCAGGCTCCCTGCTCAGCAGAGAGCCCTATGTGGGGCTTGATCCCAGGACTCTGAGATCATGACCTGAGCCGAAGGCAGAGGCTTTAACCCACTGAGCCATCCAGGTGCTCCCATTTGTATTGTTTTAAGCCACTAAGTTTTTGGTAATTTGTTATAGCCACAGTAGAAAATGAATACACTCAAATCCAACTTTGGCCTAGAAAGAGGTCAGGCCTAGTTTCCTGACAGCTTTATTCTCCTTTATCTCTCTTTCTTTCTCACTAAACCTGAGCTGGAAAGGGACAGACTCCATGTGGCATGTCCTTGTTCTACTATAGGGCAGTATTTATTTTTTCATTCAGCTGACAAAGTTTAAAGATAAGTACAGTAGGGGCACCTGGGTGACTCAGTGGGTTAAAGCCTTTGCCTTTAGCTCGGGTCATGATCTCAGGGCCCTGGGATCGAGCCCCACATTGGACTCTCTGCTCAGCGGGGAGCCTGCTTCCTCCTTTCTCTCTGCCTGCCTCTCTGCCTACTTGTGATTCCTCTCCTCTCTGTCAAATAAATAAGTAAAATCTTAAAAAAAAAAAAAAGTACAGTAACCATCCATACACTCTTCATCTAGATTCACCAATTGTTAATGTTTTGCTATATTTACTTGCCCTTTTGTATATGTACATATATATATTTTCTTATTGAACGGTTTGAGGGTAACTTGTATTTGTCTTGATACTTTATCCTGAATATGACAGCATTTCCTAAGAATAAGAAAATTCTCCCATAAACCACTGTTCCTTTCTCCTACCTAATATAGATAACAGTTCTGTGATATCATCTAATATCAATTTCACAGTGAAAATTTCTCAAATTGTCCCAAAAATAGTTTACAGCTACTTTATATCCATTCTCTCTCCATCCCCTGCAGTTCAGCAAATCCTGTGTTGTGATCTTTAGTCTCTTTGAATCTCTAACAGCATACCTTTTTAATTTTTATTTCATGACATTGACTTAATATTATTTTTTTATTTTATTTTTTTAAAAGAGAATATACGAGTGGTGGGGTGGGGGGCAGAGGGAGAGAAAGAGAGAATCTTAAGCAGGCTCCATGTTGACACAGGGCTCTATCTCATGACCCTGAGATCATGACCTGAGCCGAAATCAAGAGTCAGACACTTAACCAACTGAGCCACCCAGGTGCCCCATGACATTGACTTTTTGATAAGTCCAGATGAGTCCCCTTGTAGAATATTCTGTATTTCCTCATAATATCTTATAACTTGTTCTCTAACCCCTGCTCTTTTAAAAAAAACTAGATGTTATGAATAGAGGTTTGATTAGACTCAGGTTAAACATTTTTTAGAAAGAATACTTGATTAGTAATGTTGGGTAGGTCACATTGCTTCATGTTAGGCACATAATTTCAGGTTGTCTCACTATTAGTGATGCTAAAATTTGGTCACCTGGTTAAGATGGTGACCTTCCAGTTTCACCATGGAATGGATGCATTTCCCTTTGCAGTTTGCAAATAATCTACAAGCAACCTGTTTTCAACAACTTTTCATCTGATGGTTTGAATACCCTTTTTAGTCCTTGCCTGCATAGGTTATTTCCCTGGGGGCTGCAAAAATGCTGCCCTAGCAATTATACTTTGCATTCATTAGCTGGCATTCTTCTATAAAAAGAACTTTCTTTTAAGAAAACTATTTTAATGAATCTCTTGGTGGCCAATTGGATAGTGGTTTGCTTTCAATTTTGTTGAAAGCCATCAGAAAACTCACGATTTTTAATAGGGTTTGTTACTCGATAATTGGGGCTGGTCACTGGTATCTCAAGAGCATCCCCAGTGTTTCCAGGTGTTCCTTTGGTTCCCAGGAGCTTCTTAAATTCAGGCAGTGTACCACTGTAGGATTTGAAGTATAAAGGTGGGTGCGAGTTCACCATTCTATGGTACAATGGAAGGAAAACTAGTAGGTGGGAACCAAGAATCAGTATGGCATCCCGATGTACAGGTTTTCAGGAAAATCAGCTTTAGAAAGTGTACTTGTGGAAGTTGAGGATCTAGAAATTAGTTCCCATAAAGCTGTCTGCGTGTGCTCTGGGACCTCTTGGAAAGTTTTTGTCTGCCCCAGTCTGAAGACCTCTCTAGAGTACCAAACACTCTAAGCAAATTCTCCCATGTTTGGTTGATGACAAGTAAAGGCATAAATAAAGGAATTTCAAGAATGACTTTCAAAAGAACAGCCTGGATTTCAAGGCTTTTTGTCTTGTTGCACACTCCTCTGTTTTGAATTTCAGAAGCTGAATATATTAATTCCTTCTTTCTTTCCATTCTTTTCGTAACTTGAAATAGTGCCACATTCCCTATTTCCAAGGCAAATTGATTCCCAGGCAAAGGAGAAAAAAATCACATAAATCATTTTCAAAATATTACCCCAGTTACAAGTATTGTGGAGTTTTAGGATTTTGGATGGAAAACATTGTCCTTTTATTTTCTTTCAAATGACCAGGAATAAGTTAAGATTTTTTTTTTTTAAGCAGAATTAGTATATTACACCACATGTTTTATAAAAATCCTTAATAATCTGGATTATGATTCTTTGAAAAATTATTATTATTTTACCATTAAGCTGTGATGTACACATGCAATCATCCTAGAGGGAATGAATAATTTTTTTTTTTGGTCTCAAATAATTTGAAACTATCTTTTTGATTTCTCCTATCAGAGGCCCTTTTTTTTTTTTTAAAGATTTTTTTATTATTTATTTGGCAGAGAGAAACACAGCGAGAGAGGGAACACAAGCAGAGGGGAGTGGTAGCGGGAGAAGCAGGCTTCCTGCTGAGCAAGGAGCTCGATGCGGGGCTCGATGCGGGGCTCGATGCGGGGCTCGATGCGGGGCTCGATGCGGGGCTCGATGTGGGGCTCGATCCCAGGACCCTAGGATCATGACCTGAGCCGAAGGCAGACGCTTAACGACAGAGCTATCCAGGCGCCTCTTATCAGAGGCCCTTAATAGTGAACCACATCACATTACATTGACAAGTTATTTTAGTCTAGTCCATTATTAAGGATGCAGAATAGCATAGAATAGTGTGCATGCTCTGCAGTCAGATTAAATAGTTCTGAAGCCTTGTTCCCACATGAGCTAGCTCTGCGGTTCAGAGCACATTCCTTATCCTCCGGAATCCTCAGTCTCATCTATAAAACAGGAGAGCTCCTCATAATACCTGTCTCAGGGTTTGGTAAGAGGACGGAATGACATGTGCTAAACACCTGGGACATGTTACATACTAGCTATATGTGTGGTTCTTGTTGTTACTACTGGCTAAGAAAAGGGGGATGATATCGAAGTCACCATCCTGCTAGCTCTCTAAGAATTTCTCCAGACACCTCTCCAGCTTTCCTGATAAATGAATTTTCTGAAAGCAGCAAGCATCAGAATTAGCAGACTTGAAATTCTCTATGAGTCTTACATAGAAAAACTGAACTTAACCTGACTCTGCTCCTAAAATAAAAGAAGTAAATATGTCTTAAGCTGTGAATGTTAAACCAGGAAGGAACTCTGATTTCATTAAATTATACTCCAGCTCCCCTGTGCAACCTTTTTTTTTTTTTTTTTTTACAGAATTTGCATTCCTGCACATTGAAAGTATTTGCCCCCCAGAATTAATATTTAGAATTGCCATGGTAAGGCCTCTGAGTTAGAAACAATCGGTTCTACGCCAGCCTAATGAGACAAACATAGAGCTAGCTTAAATTTCTGATTTGGAGTAGTCCAAAATCTATCCAAAGGATTGACCTTAAACTAATCAAATTTATTTTTATTTGAAATAAATTCAGTAACTCACATTAAAAAATATTTGTCCTTTCTCTTATAACATTGTAAAGCATTCACACATTGTTCCTTGCGTCAGCCGTCAGGTGTGGTTCTAAAGTATTTCCCAATTAAGGCTGTTGGGACTTGGATGAATGGTGTCATAAAAGTCAGAAGCCCCAACATGAGGGGAAGTCAGTTCCTGTGTCCTTTCCCCCTACTCTGGGATGGCACTCCACAGTCATTCTGTGAAGCTGGCATTTTCATTCAGTTGCACATAAATAGATCTTTTAGGGGAAAGAAGTAGTGGAATATGGAGGGAGTGACCATCGCAGTGTCCATACTAATTTCCAGAAAGCTTTTGAGATTGAGGGTCAGCAGCAGTTCAGTAAGGAAAGGGCCCATTAGGTAAATTTGGCTCTGAAAATGCTAATTGAAAGTCCTCCTCAGCAATTCAGTCTTTTTCCCTCTCCCTTTCTTTAGTCAGCAGGGTCCCATGGTGACCAGTTCTGAAAGAAATCATCCCCTTCAGCAGTTACCTAGCACCATGGCAACAGGGACGTCAGCAAAGCAGGATAGACCCTGCACAAAACGGCTTCTACCAGGCTCCTTCCCTGCCTCTCTAATTCAACCCTGCCTGAGGCCTAGGAATGGGGCTAAGGTTGTCTTGACATATACAGTAAAAAAAAAATCCTACGTGTTTCTATATTTTGTTTTGTTTTGTCCATAAGCATAGATATAGGGGCATATAGTAAACTGTGTTATGAGAATTTCCCCTCCCCCAAAACATGGAGCATATCTAAGGGGTGGGGATGGGTGGTAGAATGGGGACTGGGAGGTAGGTAGGCATGGGCTTTTTTTAGGTTTAATGATATGTAAAAATTATATTTATAAGGTAGCAATAAGTTGATAGTAGGAGCAGTCAGAGCCCTAATTATACAGCCTGGCTTATATTTGGACACAAGACCTCAAAGAAATATTTTAAAAATATCTTTATTTACCTGAGAGTCAAATAGACAAATGGTTTTAATGAACGCTGAAAGGGGTGTAATGCTGTCCTTGGTGCTGAACACTCAGTTGTCTCAGACATACTAAGGGGGCTCCAGAGGGGAGTGAGGGGATACCTTGTCACATTAGGGTGTTGATGATAAGAAAGAAAGAAAGAAGCTGGGAGGAAAGTAACATTTCTCTCCTTACCAAGCAAATTTGAATGTCCAGAATAAAATGTTCAGATGAAAAATAAAACAAAAAAGAAAGTAGAGAAGCCTGGGGGTTTGGTTGAATTTTCTCCTTTTCATATGGAGATTTTTGGTCAGAGCCAATCAGGTTAGAGATTTCTGCTGTTTTGCTCCTGAAAGGAAAAGTGGGGGAAGGGAGATAGAAGATGGCCACATTCTCCCCTTGAGCCACATGATCCATTTCCCATGTGACACATTCCAGAGCCTTGGAAAGGAGAAGGGAGGGGCACCAAGAGAGTGGGGCTGGGGGCGGGAAGATGGTTTAACAGTCAACCCAGCACAGCGTCATCTTGTCTTCCTACCAGGAAGCAGGCTATGAGCCAAGGGGAAGGCAGAGGACAGAAATGAATGTGCTCCCAAGCTTTCCTGGTGGTGCATGGCATTCTTCAAACTCCTATGCAAGGGCTATTCCTGACCGAGAAGACCCAAGGAGACCGTCTCTGAAATCAAGTCCAGATGAAGGTATGTGCCAGGGATCTCGTGGTATCGCAGCTGAAATTTGGCTTACAGGACATAATACCTTTTTTTTTCCAGGCAATTTGGAGATTTTTGTCCTGGCTTAGATTTGGTTAGGGGGCTTTAGATTTGTTACAGGTCTAGAAAAGATGCTTAGATAGTTTTGTAAAATGAATGATTCACCAGAGTAAGTGCCTGTTGAAGAAAAATTGATGGAAATTGTGTATAGTGATAATTAAAAAAACAAAGCACTAATTGATGAAAATGATTTTTTTCTTTTGAGTCCTGGAAAGAGGAAACAAATATTATTGAAATCAACTAAATTTCATTGTCACTGCCATAAAATCTTGATTTCTCCATTTTTAGTTGCTTATTCTGTACCCATGTTCCCAGAGGTGATTGGCAGTGGCTTAGGGAGCCTGAGTGGGCAGGCGTGCTGTTTCTTTGTGCTGTGCAATTGTCTGCCTTCTGATGTTCCTGCTACCAGGAGAGCTTATGATTATTTCCATCTCTGGTTTGGGATAGTAGAGTGCCACTGACTTCCAAATCTTACAGAATAGCTATCAAGAAGTCTCCCAGGAAGTTCACAAAGGAATCTTCCAAAGTTACAGGCTAAAATAATCTGCCATGTACTCAGATCTTGGTATCTTTGACCATTTCTACCCAGCACAAAGAGGGAAGCTAGCAAATTTATATTTTATTTCATCTTTAACAAATACAAAGTTCTTGCTGTGTGCAAGACATCATTATAAGCACAAATAATCAGTCATTTAATCCTTACAGTAACCCTCTGGGGGAGGTATTAGTACTCACATTTTGGTAATGAAGAAACTAAGGGACAGAGAAGTTAGGGAACATTCCCAAGATCACACAGCTAGCAAATACTAGAAACAGGATTTAGACCCAAGAAACTTGACCTTAGAGTCCACGAGTTTAACTCCTAACCTAACCTATGCTTCTTTCCTGTTTGTGTTATTTCAAATGATGTCAACAGTTGATACGGCTACAAATTTTGTTCAGCTGACACTACTAGAAGACCAAATCAGCTTGCCTGGCTGAAACAGATCCCCAGTGGAATCTATATTTGTATCTTAAATTATCCCAATAGTCACCTTCTGTACCCCCAAATAGCCCCGTAAGTAAGTACCTGTTCTTTTCCCTTTGTGTTGTATAGATATCTGGTAGTAAAATACTGTTACTATGGTGACCAGATGATGTCCAAAGGCAAAAAAGAAATCTAGAATTACATCATGGTTGATTTTTTTTTTAAATTGAACTTAACATTCTTTCATCCGCTGAACCTAGTAACAAAGCAGCCTGAACATACTATCTTTAAAAAGCATTTACTTGGTTTTCAAAATAAAATAAATAGATTAACAACTTTCTGAAATTATGAATACAAACTATGGTATTGAATGGACTAGATTTGTTGCTTTAAAATAATATTGCCGTATTTCAAGGGAATAGATTACTATCTTTGCAAATTATTTTAGGTATTTAAGGGAAAAAGAGGAAGGTTTTTAACTTCTAGAAATTTCTGAAATATAAAGATTTCTTCCATGGTCTGTGTAGTTTCCCTTCCAGCTCTTGACAATAAATGATGATTGATCTCATTCTTATGCTGTAGGAAAACTAAGGGAAGTTATTAGGTTAAAAATATAAGGAGGAGGGGCGCCTGGGTGGCTCAGTGGGTTAAAGCCTCTGCCTTCGGCTCAGGTCATGATCTCAGGGTCCTGGGATCGAGCCCCACATCGGGCTCTCTGCTCAGCAGGGAGCCTGCTTCCCCCTCTCCCTCTACCTCCTCTGCCTGCTTGTGATCTCTCTGTCAAATAAATAAAAT
>CM053611.1:34046289-34073097 GCA_028646535.1 Procyon lotor
GCATCTGGAGGACCGGTTGATGCTGGCCCAGAGTACCAGCAAGATCTAGAGAGGGAGCTTTTTAAGCTTAAGCAGATGTATGGTAAAGCAGACATGAATACATTCCCGGACTTCAAATTTGAAGATCCTAAATTTGAAGTCATCGAAAAACCCCAGGCCTGAAGAAATAATGTAAAATTTATTTGGTAATTTGTTCCTAGATTAGTTGTACAACTGGATCAGAATAAACATACATTTCTCAACTGAAAAAAAAAAAAAAAAAAAGAAAATACATATGTTCTTGGATATTAGGTTAATATAAATACAGTTCTAGAAAATTTGGGAAAAGAAGAGAGATATAGAAGTGTGATAAAAACAGGGGTGCCTGGGTGGCTCAGTCAGTTACTTGTCTGACTCTTGGTTTCAGCTCAGGCCATGATCTCATGTTTGTGGGATCAAGCTGCATGGGCTCTGTGCTCAGTGTGGAGTCCACTTCAGATTCTTTCTCCCTCCCTCTCCACCCTTCCCCACTTGCATGCTTTCTCACTCTCAAATAAATAAAAATCTTAAAAAAAAAACAAAAACACAAGGACCCAGTCAGTTAAGCGACTGCCTTCAGCTCAGGTCATGATCCCAGAGTCCTGGGATCAAGCCCCATGTCTGGCTCCTTGCTTAGTGGGGAGCCTGCTTCTCCCCTGCCTGCTGTTCCCCCTGCTTGTGGTCACTTTCTCCCCCTCTCTCTGTGTCAAATAAATAAATAAAATCTTAAAAAAAATAAACAAGAAGTATAGTGAAAATAAAAATCAATCATGATCTTGCCACCTAGAAACAACCACTGTTAAAACTTTGGTGTATTTCTTTCCCAGTCTTTCTCAATACATCTGGTGATAAGGAAAGTGAACATTTGTTGAGCACTCCCTTTGTTTCAGGCATTGTTCTTAGCTCCTTCCTTGGGTCATTTATTTTATTCTTACAACAAATCAGTAAGGTGGGTACCATTATTATCCTAATTTCGTTGGTAAAGACAGTAAGGACAAAGATATTAAGTAACTTGGTAGAGGCTACACAGGTATTAGGTGACCTGAAACCCAGGCAGGTTGCTTTACAGCAGGATTTCTCAACCTCATCACTGCTGGTATTGGGAGCCAGCTACATCTGTGTTGCCGGGAGCTGCCTGACTTTATTGTAGAATGGTTAGCAGCATCCCTGGCCTCTTACCTACTGGATGTCAGTTACACCCTCCTCCCCCAGGTGTGACATCAAGAATGTCTTTGGACATTTCCAAATGTCCCGTGGGAGGCAAAGTGACCTGTGAACCACAGCTGTAAGAGCCTGTGCTCCCAATCGCTGCATTTTATAGCCTCTTCATATTTAAAATCTGCAAAAAGTTATTTTCTTCCATATCTAAAGAAGGAAACATACCTTCAAGTTTGGGTGCAGCCTGTGAAACCTTCTAGAATATCAGTGGCTTTATAGATCATAGGTAGGAGATTAGTTACTTCCAGAAAAATGCTCCTTAGTAGACTTTCATAACAGGTTCATAGTATCCCACCATTGCCCAGTTCGAAAAATAACCATATTTCTGTCTCTTACAGTCTTTTCCCTGGTTCTCTGTGACAGGCACCCTTAGGCTTCAGATTTCAGGAACACTGGGGTGGCTTGTCGGTTAAGTGTATGAATCTTGATTTTGGCTCAAGTCATGATCTCAGGGTCCTGAGATTGAGCTCCGCTTCAGCCTCCATACTCAGTGGGGAGTCTGCTTGAGATTCTTCCTCTCCCTCTGCCCCTCCCCTAGCTTGTGTGCTCTCTCTCATGTTCTCTCTCTAACATAAATAAGTAAATAAATCTAAAAAAAAAAAAAATGCAGGGGCGCCTGGGTGGCTCAGTCGTTAAGCGTCTGCCTTCGGCTCAGGTCATGATCCCAGAGTCCTGGGATCGAGCCCCACATCGGGTTCCCTGCTCGGCAGGAAGCCTGCTTCTCCCGCTCCCATTCCCTCTGCTTGTGTTCCCTCTCTCACTGTGTTTCTCTGTCAAATAAATAAAATCTTTAAAAAAAAAAAAAATGCAGACTTCAGGTGTATACTTACAGTATAGCAAGGCAGTGCTTATCAACCATGGTGTCGAAATATGTCCCAAACAAAGGATGTCTGTTGCAAATAATTGCTTGCTAATAAATCAAATACCAAGATTTGCTAGTGATTTTTTTTTTCATTAATTAGGTTAAAGTTAAGGATATCTACATAATGATTTTCTTCTCCACATGCTTTCTTAGGTTGAGGACTCAGTGTTGGAGTTACAGGTCAAGTTCCTAGAGTTGCACATAATTCTGGATCTATCTGTAGGAGTGTGTCGCATGTATGAACACATTTGTCACATCTGTCTCTGAGGAGGAAAGGCTAAAAATGACTGTTATTGGTGATTTGGGTCAACCATGAGTGATGCACTGACAGGATTAAAGTAAGAAGCACTGAGAGATGACAGCAGTATTATTTTAACTGAAAAGATGTCTAAAAATATACAATACTAAAATATATATTAACCATGTGAAACATGCAAATACACACTCATCATATTTTCTTTTTTTTTTTTTTTAATATTTTATTTATTTATTTGACAGAAAGAGATCACAAGTAGGCAGAGAGGCAGGCAGAGGGAGAGGGGGAAGCAGGTTCCCTGCCGAGCAGAGAGCCCGATGCGGGGCTCGATCCCAGGACCCTGAGATCATGACCTGAGCCGAAGGCAGAGGCTTTAACCCACTGAGCCACCCAGGCGCCCCCAACATATTTTCAATGGCGGCTGACTACATGCAGTTGCATAATTTGTCCATGAAAAATGGACATGAACGCAAATTCAAATCTAACTTCTGCTCCATGAACTTAAAGGTTTGCTTTCTTGGAACACCCTGATTGAGATCAGTGGTATAGATCAAAATTTTCCTTGAGTGTTGCTGTGAATTTGATATGAGACAGAATATGTTTCTGAAAAACAGAGTTCTTAGTAACTCTCCATTTAGTGTTTGTACTCCATGCTTAACGAAAACCTCACCTTCTTTTCAAATTGCTGTAAATTGCATCTAGTTCTTTGTAGTTCTTTGCTTTGAGTGTGATGTGTCTGATCTTGGCCTCCTCGCTTCTCTCCTAGTTAAGTTGCACCACTAAAGACGTTGATACTGAAATCTGAGCTTGAAAAATGAAACTGAATGCTTACCTCCAAAACCCCTGTTTGCCTCTACTTTAGACTCAGCGAGCACGTAGCAGCTATTCAAAAAATGTCTGTGGTAATGAATTAAATTGAATTTGGGGAGGTGGATATCCCTTGGCCAAACTGTCTCTTGAATTCAAAAGACTGACTGGAAAGAGAAGTGTGGGAAATTGGTAGAGGACAGCCAGGCGTTCTAATAAGTGTTTCTCCCCTGTGAGAAGCTCGGGAGTAGATAGAAAGGCAGACAGACACAGCTGGCAAGTCCTCTTTGACCAGACGACTTCTTGCAGGGAATCTTCAGTAAGAGATTGTTGGCACTTCCAGGGTAATTATTGGGGGGTGGGTGGTGCTTAGCTGGCCGCTAGGGAAAATTCTTCCCTTCTTTGGAGACCTATACTCTTGATCTTGGATATCAGAAGCTCACAGAAGCCCCCAGCAGCCCTAACTAGCTTCCCTCTCCTCCCATCAAAATGCACTCTTGGGGTGAGCTCTCTGCCAGGTTAAAGTAGTGAGTTATAAATTAAACAAACGTGTGTTGCACATCACCATGTCTACCTATCAGTTCATAACGCTAAAAGGACCCCAGAAATCACCTAGACCAACTCATTTATGTTATAGCCATGGAAATGGAGATTCCGAGAGGTTGATTTACTTAATCTCCTTATTGTGATATAGAAATAAGACCTGTGTCTCTTGTCTTGCTGTTCAGTGCTTATATTCAGAATTAGAGCACAGGTTTCTTAGCCCCCAGTCCCATGTTTAAGGTAAACCAGAAAGCACTACACTGTTCACGCTTCTCAAGGTTTCTGGTATTCTAGTGCTGGTGGGCTGGTGGAAAGTGATGGGATGGCTAGTATGAATTTTAATGTTCACACTGAATTATCTAAGAAATGGCTATATCAAATTAGTTTTTATTACTGCAGAACAAATTAGCACAAATTTAGTGGCTTAAAATAACAGCTATTTCTTATGTCATAGTTCTACAGGTCAGAAGTCTGGGTGGGTTGGCGGTTTCTCTGCTTTGAGTCTCATAAGGCTGAAATCTAGGTGTTGGCCGAACTGTGTTCCTTTTTAAAGGATGATTTCCCTTTTAGGTGCTTTGTAGTGGTTGACAGAACCTACAACCTTGTGGTTGTAGGACTAAAGTCACATTTTCTTGATGGCTGTCAGTTGGAGGCCATCCATAACTCCTAGTGGCCTCTCTCTGGCTATTGCACGGGAGCCCCTGGGTCTCAGAGCCAGCATGTCTGCTCCTTCTCATGCTTGGAATCATTTTCTGACTCCTTTTGCTTCATTTCTCTGCTTCTAACCAGAGAGGATCCTCTGTTTTTAAGGGCTCATTAGTTTGTGGCCACCTGGATAGTCCAGGATAATCTTCCCATTTTAAGTTTCCTAACCTTAATTATATATGCAGAATCCCTTTTGCTGTGTGCCATGGACATCTTTAGGGGGGCATTCTGCCTGCTACATACATTACTTCCTTTAAATAACAGCAAGGCTCCATCCTACCAGGCTAATGGGAAAGTCAGTGACAAACATTTCTGGGATTCTCTTCCTCTTTCTAGGTCCTGGGGCTTGTAAACCCAGCAAAATGTGGTCCCTCCAGCCTTGGATTCCCTCTGATCATAGCAGAGGTGTAATTATGGTCTGAGCTGGTGTGTGTCCTTCAAAGCTAGAGATCTGCAGCTTTGGTACCCGCCCTGGGGCAGTGGACTGTACTCAATGCCAGAGGAAATCCATGCCTTGGCTCCAGCCCCCTGGCTGCACTCCTCCATTACCACTTGTCACTTACCTGGACTGCAGTGGGGAAGTGAGGCAAGTGTCCCAGGCCTACCTTTTTCTTCTTCTTCTTCTTTTTTTTGACAGCTCTATTTGTATAGCATAACACCCACTCATATTAAGTGTACAAGGTGGTGATTTTTGTTGTATTTACAGAGTTGCACAACTATCACCGTAATTGCATTTCAGAACCTTTTCATCATCCCCAAAAAGATCCCTTGAGACCATCCAGGCCTGCCTTTTGCATGGCTCCAGGGGCCACAGCCACATCCTGGTTCTGACATCCTTGTTTCCTCCTCCTACACTCTGTAGAAATCCCCCTCAGAGAACTCAGCCTTCAGAAAATGAAAGCCAAGGAAACAGGGTTGTCTCAGGCCCAGCGATATGACTGTCCTCCAAGACAAGGTGGCATTTAGGGCTGGGTTCATTCTCAGAAGGGACTAGGGAAGAATCTCAGCAAGGAGCGTAGCACGGATCAGACCCCCAGTGACTTATCTTGCCTCTGTACGATGTGGGGGAGACTTCCAGTTGCAGTTATCAGTGGACAGCCCTGACTCCGTGGAGCAGTGACCTGCAGGGGAGTGAGTCAGACTTCCTCCTTTTCCCCTGCTTCCTTCCTCCTCAAAGCAGAAGTGAAGGCATTCTTTGCATCCTGCTTAAATGACCCAGTGAGGACGTAGTATGGAGTGGGATGGGAGTTTAGGGGAACACATCACGTACTAGAGTGCTGGGAAGTTCCCAGAGGCACTTTGTCCCTCCAAGCCCCACTTACCCCTTTTTTTTCTCTTTCCCGCCCTGCCTATCACCATGTAATATCTTCTCTGGACTGCAGAGAAGAATGAGTTGCCTCAAGGGAAGCAGCCTATTACAAATTCTAAGGCCAGGCCTCAAGGATACTGAAACATTGCTCAGGATCTGAAAGGTGGTTGGGGATCCAAGGCAGCTTGGTGACGCGATTTCCTTGTCCTGTTGTCTATCTGCAGGAGTCCTAGAGTCTACCATAGATGGCCCTGTTTTCTGTCTTGGCTCCTGCTGCTTCCATTGCTTCCCTGACCATCCAGCCCAAAAGCAGGCCCTCCTGCCATACTCTGCTTTTTTCTTTAGCTCTTTTCTGCTCATTACAACTTACTGTATTTATTTATACTTATTTATTACTCTTCTCCGCATCCCTCCACAACAGTCATAATTAGACCATGATCTTCATGAAGGTAGGGGCACAGTTTTATTGGCCATTGTATACATGGTTCGTAGCGCAGTGCATTCTGGCACAGGGTAGGATCTTAAAATGTAATAATGGAATGATGAATGAATTAGTGAAAATGGGGAAATAATCTGAGTAGATTATGCCAGTATGACCTAACATTTTCTCCTGCAACACTGTAAAGAATTTTGGGAGGCCTGCAGCTTGCAGCCAACAGAAACCATGTAGGGTAAAGCATGGGCTCCTTTCTGTTACATTCTTTCGGGTGTGACATTTATTGCAATGCTAGCCATCCCTGCATGGAACCATCAAGTAGGTGCTGCTTCTCTATCAGTCTTTCACCCTTCCCCTACTCCCTGCCATAATGGCACCCCAGCTCCATTCTCCCAGATACTTACTGTCCTCAGGGCTTTTGTTTCAGCATCTCTTCTGTTTTCATTTCCACCAAGATCATAGATCTCAGAGGTAAATGGGGTCTCAGAGATCACTATTCTACTGATAATATATAAAAATATGTACTCTTTAAGAAGCATTTACATTTTGGGGTGCCTGGGTGGCTCAGTCTGTTAAGTGTCTGCTCTCAGCTCAAGTCTGGGATCAAGGCCTGCATTGGGCTCCATGCTCAGAGGGGAGCCTCTTTCTCCCTCTCCCTCTGCCCCCCCCCACTCATTCTCTCTCTCTCTCTAAAATGAATAAATAAAATCTTTAAAATAAATAAAAAATTTTTTTAGAAAAAAGAAGCATTCCATTTTACATAGAGATGACATACATATTACATTTTAACAGGGACCTTGACCTCAAAAGAATGATGCTCTAATGGTAAGAGAAGTTGGGATAGAAGCCTTCCTTGTTTCCAGAAATCACTCCTCCGATGCTGACTCTTTATTTCTGATATTTTAAAATTCTCACAAAGGACAAAGAAACGTAAAGGTGGTAGAAGATTAAATCTAGTTCCTTAGACAGCCAGCCTCCGAACACAGAGATGGTGTACCCAGTCTGATCTCAGGAAACTAAGCTTGATCCCAGTTGGGAAACAGATTGAAAGGCACAGAGTTGGAAATACTATGGAGGAATATTTGTATATATTATATAATCTATAGTAGGAAAGGGGAAGAGAGAATTCAAGAAAATTCTAGGCTTAACTACTGGGTATTTACCCTAAAGATACAAACGTCGTCATCCGAAGGGGCACGTGCACCTGAATGTTTATAGCAGCAATGTCCATAATAGCCGAACTATGGAAAGACCCTAGATGCCCATCAACAGATGAATGGATAAAGAAGAGGTGGTATATATATACAATGGAATACTATGCAGCCATCAAAAGAAATGAAATCTGGCCATTTGCACGTGGATAGAACTGGAGAGTATTATGCTAGGCGAAATAATCAGAGAAAGACAATTATCACATGATCTCTCTGATATGAAGAATTTGAGAGGCAAGGCTGGAGTTTGGTTGGGGGATGGAGGAGAGAAATGAAACAGGAAGGGATGGGGAGGGAGACAAACCATAAGAGACTCCTAGGCTCACGAAACGAACTGAGGGTGGCTGGGAGGTGGGGGGGCGTAGGGATGGGGTGGCTTGGTTGTGGACATTGGGGAGGGTATGTGCTATGGTAAGTGCTGTGAAATGTGTAAGCCTGACGATTCACAGACATGTACCCTGGGGCAAATAATACATTGTATGTTAATAAAAATTAAAAGAAAAAGAAAATTCTAGACTTATATGCCTGTGGTACTAGGAGACTCAGATGGTGGAGGGGAAGTTCTTTTTGCTGGAAATATGAAGTTCTTTGGTAAGTATTCAAAATTACCTAATGGAAGTAATTTAGCAGAGTGGATTTTAGATGCTTTTGAGAAATACTCAGTTTATTGTATTGCATGTTTTGGTTTAGGGTACAGAAAACTTTATGGGCTAGTATGTCACTAAAAGAAATCATGCCCAACTTAGAGAAAGGTTGTGTTGATTAATTTGACCTTAGTGATTGTCCCCTTAAAACCAACAATGCAAATGATGTTTAGGTACCTAGGCTCCTTCCCAAAAGCCACTCACTTTTCACACAGCTAATTATGTGACTCATGTTAGTATTAACACTATAGCATGTGATGTGTGATGTGGTTGCTAAAATTTGCTTGTCATATGGCTTTTAAGACTTTGATGGGCTAACAATAGTAAGAGCACTAAGTTTAAAAAATTTTTAGTAAGTTTTAATTTAAATTCTAGTTAGTTAACATAGAGTATAATGCTAGTTTCAGGTGTACAATACAGTGATTTAGCACTTCCATACGCCACCCGGTGCTCATCGCAAGTACATGCCTTAATCCTCATCATCTGTTTCACCCACCCTCCTATCCACTACCCTCTGGTAACCTTCAGTTTGTTCTCTATAGTTAAGAGTCTGTTTCTTGGTTTGTCTCTCTCTCTTTCTCTTTTTCCCCTGTGCTCATATGTTTCTTAAATTTTACATTTGTGTAAAATCATATGCTATTTGTCTTTCTCTGACTTATTTCGCTTAGCGTAATACTCTCTAGCTTCATCTATATCATTGCAAATGGCAAAATTCCATTCTTTTTTATGGCTGAGTAATGTTCCATCACACACACACACACACACACACACACACACACACACACACACACATCCCACATCTTTTTATTCATCCATTAAATGATGGACTTGGGCTGTTTCCATACTTCGGGTATTGTTAATAATGCTGCTATAAATATCGGGGTGCATATTTTCCTTTGAATCAGTATTTTTTTTTTTATTCTTTGGGTAAATACCTAGAAGTGCAATTGCTGGATCATGAGGTAGTTCTATTTTTAACTTTCTAAGGACCCTCCATAAGAGTGCTAATTTTTTTTTTTAAAGATTTTATTTATTTTTTTGACAGAGAGAGAGATCACAAGTAGGCAGAGAAGCAGGCAGAGAGAGAGAGGGAAGCAGGCTCCCTGCTGAACAGAGAGCCTGATGTGGGGCTGGATCCCAGGACCCTGAGATCATGACCTGCGCCGCAGGCAGAGGCTTTAACCCACTGAGCCTCCCAGCTGCCCCAAGAGTGCTAATTTTTTAAAAAAAGATTTTGCGAGATAGCACATGTGCACATGCATGAGCACAAGGAGGGGCTGGCGGGGGGTAGAAAGAGAGGGAGAAGCAGACTCCCTGCTGATCAGGGAGGCTCACGTGGGACTAGATCCCAGGACCCTAAGATCATGACCTGAACCAAAGTCAGACTTACCCGACTGAGCCACTCAGGTGCCCCAAAAGTGCTAATTGTTTAAGCACTTGCTCTGTGCCAGACACCGTGTTAGATAATTTATAGAACTATATAGGAATAACATTGAGTATTTTCCTCATACCAAGCAGATTGACTTGTATTAACCCATTTAACTCCTGTGCATATCTTATCTTATGTAACCCTCACAATAATCAAATGAGATAGGGACTAATTATCCTCATTTGACAGATAAGAAAACTAGAGCTCAAGAGGGTTAGATGATGTATCCTGGGTGACACAACTAGTTAGTGTGGGACACTAGTGGGTCACACTTCAGCTGTCTGACTTCAAAGCCTGCGTACATATCCACTTTGCAATATCCCTGTGTTGTGAGATGAAGAATAAATGTTTTTCAGCACAGGATTATATTCCAGGTGTAAGTTTGCCAGCTTTAGCTAATAAAAATAGAGGACACCAGTTACTATTGTATGGGCCATATCTATGCTAAGAAAACATCATTGATCTGGAATTTGCCTTGAACCAGGCATCCTGTATTTCATCTGCAGCCGTACCTGGGCGGCACATTGTGAGAATGTGTCTTATCCTCCCTGGTTTTCCTGTGCCCCCACCAAAGTCATGAAGTACTCAGCTCAATGTGCACACTAGGGCCATAGCTTAGGGCCAGATAGCAAAAGAGCCACTAGGGAAGCTTCTGATGCCTCCTGTGGCCTCCTTCGCTGTTTGTAAATTCAGGGCTTTGGGAGATGTCGCCCTGTAAATTGTGTCCTACTGGAAGTGGTAGGCTGGTAGATGTGGGACAATTGGCTGCACAGGCTGCAAAAAACCTCGTTTGTGGTGTTGATCCATTTTCATGGGGTGACTGTTCTGACAGTGGCTGAGTTATGCCAACATGATGTCATTGAACTTGGAGTTGGAAAGAAGGGCACACAGCTGGTTCTGGGGAGCTCAGGCAAGCCAATCACCCACCCCTGTTCTGGGCATTTCTTATTTTCACGTACACACAAAGCCTACATCGCCATAAAAGGTTTAAGAGAAAATATCTACCACCATAGTATTCTCTTAGTTACGACAATTAAAATTTAAAGGAGGCAATTTCTTTTCTTACCTCGGCTAATACCACTGATCAAACTTCTCCTCACTTCAGTTCACACTGAAGTTCTGAGTTTAGAGTTTAGAGTTCTAGGTTTAGAACTGGTTCTAGGTTTAAACCTGAGTTTAGGTTTAGACTTCTGCTTTCTTCCTGTGTTTAAAGTCTACAAGAGTTCATCTGTCATAATGAATTTCCAGTAGTCTCAGGCGCTATTCTGAAGAAAGGCTGTATTTCCAGACCAACATGTCTACTGCACTTTTGATGCCAAGCCTCCGTGCAGTTTGTGGTGGGAGTGATTTTTTTTCCCCCAAATGTTCACTATGTCACATATTTCTGAGCTAGCATATTGAACAGATGTATCTGTGGGTAGGCAAGAGGCTGTGGTAGAATAATTTTACATTCCTCTGTTTGAGGAGTCAAGAAAGACCTATCCCCGTACAACCAGTTTGACCCTCTGAATTCAGATCCCACCTTTTGTAGCCTCCTCACACGTGAAGCCCCAGGAGTGATTAAGAGCATGGACTTTGGCGTGAGGCATTCCAGGGGTGACTCCTTTATAACTGTATGATCTTGGGGAGGAACTTAGTTTTTTCCATCTGTGAAATAGAGCTTATAATATTACCTACCCCAAAGGTACCTGATATAGGATAAGCACAAAATATCAACTTTCCATAGTATCGTTATAACTGTTGTCTTCATAATTAATCTTTTTTTTCCCTCGTAATTAATCTATTACTCATTAGTAAATAGACTTATCCTAGGTGTCAGCTTTTGTCCAGCAGATGCTTACTATTCTACAGAAAATGCTATAGGTCTGTTTTTTTTTTTTCAACCAAATCATATAAAAATTCTAGTTTGACATTAAATTTTTGAACAAATGTCAGAAATAAAAATGGTCTTCCTATGTTGTGAGAATGTCTGTGAATCTTTATAATTTCATGAGGGAAAAGAAACCCACTGTTAGGGTTCTTGGACTTGAGAAGAACCCTAAACACCAATTGATATGCTTGGCCAGGAATTGCCTCAGGCAGAACTGTGACAGACACAAGAGTTTGTCAGCCGAGCTCCTCTGTACCTCCTTGTGGTCCTTTTGTGTGTTTCTCATCATTCATACATTCATCCACCTCTTAGGGTGATTTTCAAAAAGCTAAGATTATGACTCTTGGGGCACCTGGGTGGCTCAGTTGGTTAAGTGTCTGACTCTTGATTTCAACTCAGGTCAGTTTCAGGGTCGTGGAATCAGCTCCGAGCTGGGCGTGGAGTCTGCTTAAGATACACTCTCTATCCTTCCCCCTCACAAGGGAATGAGTAAATGAATGAATGAATGAATGAATGAATGAATGAATGAATAATAGAACAGTGGGTCTTACACAAATAGAGGATGAATGCATGTCAGAGATTTATCAATTTACTCCTGAAGGAACCAGTGTGATCATTAGACTGATTCCAAGAGCATTTGAATAAATAGATATTTATAGGGTTTTGTTATTGTCTTTTTTTTTTTTTAAAGAAGGTGGATATAAAATTGCTAGGTAGACACAAAACCAGTTAATGTCCTACTGAGCAATAAGTTCATAACCTTGGGGTTATTTTTTCTGCTAGACAAAAATCTGCGTGTTAACACGTACCTTCACCGTGTCTGGGCTCTCGTCATAGTGTAAATAGCAAAGTCAAGTATGGATGCATTCTCCCAGAGAATTAAATAATTCTTGGGGGAAGCCATTTAACAATGTCTTAGCATGACATTAGGAAGATCTGCTATACTCTCTTTGCCTTATTTTCAAGTTCTAGATGCTTAAAATAAAACTTTTTTTTTTTTTTTGAACAGAGAGAGAAAGTTTGGCAGGGGGAAGGGCAGAGGGAAAGGGAGAGAGAGAATCTTAGGCAGGCTCCACGCCCAGTGCAGAGCCTGCCATGGGGCTCGATCTCATGATCCTGAGATCATGACCTGAGCCGAAACCAAGAGTTGGACACTTAACTGACTGAGCCACCCAGGTGCCCCTGTATAGAGATATATTTTAATAAGGGCCTTCACTCAGTGGGGTGTGTCACATGGCAGTCACAGACCTGGATGGGAAGACATAGGTTGAGCAGGAAGCAGGTCTTTCCTGTTGCTGTTAAAATTCCTGCATATGGATGACCCAGACATAAAAATCAGTTAAGCAGCCCTTGTATTTCAGAAACACCACCCTGAAGAGGGATTTATTTCCAAATTAATGAATTAGGGAGACCTTTCTGAAATTTTACTTTGGGACTGTAGAACTTATAATATGGCAGACTATTTTTTTCCGGAATGGGGATTGCAGAAGCCTGTCTGAGGACCCTCTGAGTTACCTGCACTCTCCCTTCAGTGGGAATTCTACTGCAGGTAGCATTCGTCCGGGGGACTTTAATTTTGCCTGTCCTACTCTGCTCAGGAGTTGTTTTCCCTGTCTCCGTGGTCACTAGTGTTTCAGCTCCATAGAAGACACAGTCACTCTATCTGGTTTAATTCTTCTACCAGAACCCCCTAGAGCAGGGGCCACGCATTTCAGTTTTCTGTCATGGATTTGATTCAGTAAATACTTAATAAATAAATAACGTAAAGAAAATAAGTAAATAAATAGATAAGTAAATAGATAAATACAGTAAAGAAAAAGAATAACACTCTTCCCCTGGAAGCCCCCAGCTTGGCGGGGGAAAGACAGAAACATGGGAACAGTTCTAAAGCAGGGATTCCTGATCTCGGCTGCATGTGAGGATCACCTGGGGAACCCTGGAATTTCACGCTACTGAGGCTGCTCTCCAGACCAATTCAGTTAGATTTTCTGGGGGTAGGACCAGAGCAGGGGTATTTTTTTTTAAAGCTCTCTGGGAGGGTCCAGTGCATTGCTAAGCTAGAGAACCATTGCTGTAAAGCAAAACACACTTGGAAAATGCTGTAGTAAAGTGCTGTGTGCAGTGTGGTTAAAGCCTCTGCCTTCGGCTCAGGTCATGATCTCAGGGTCCTGGGATCGAGCCCCACATCTGGCTCTTTGCTCAGCAAGGACTCTGCTTCCTCCTCTCTCTCTGCCTGCCTCTCTGCCTACTTGAGATCTCTCTCTCTCTCTCTCTCCCTGTGTCAAAGAAATAAAATTTAAAAAAGGGGGGGGGCACCTGGGTGGCTCAGTGGGTAAAGTGCTGTGTGAACGAGGACACCACAATCGTTCTGGATATGTTAATAGTCTCATCCACTGTCTGACCACATCGCAGCCTGTGAATGCAGAAAATACAACCTCTCATTGTAACCTTGGGGAAAAGTTAGGCCAGTCTGATTGTAAACCATAAACTCTGGGAGGTATAGTTTGCGGAAAATGAGGTCTCTAAAGGGAAAAGGTCCCAAAAAAGATCAACCCAGAAAGATGGCCCTGCCCCCCTCAAATCATTCCACGTACTGTCTCCCTTGGAATGTTTTTTTCACTCCCTTGAAGTCCTGGTATTCTTGTCCCCAACTCGGACCTCACCACCTTTGTGAAATCTTTCCTTCTCCTATTCCATGCAAAATCGGATCCCTCCCCATTATAATTATTATAGGATTTAGTTATAATATGATGGGGCTTGTGTATACACTTGCCCTCTTCTGGGCCTTACTTACCTTTGTTTCCCTAGTACCTAGCATAGTGTCTTGGTTTACGGAATGAATAAACAGAGCTGTAGCAATTTTGGGTAGAGTCAGGACAGCCATGCCATCATCAGGGGAGATCTGGACCCAGAAGCTCCTCAAGCCTCCCTTGTCCAATTTCTGAGGAGCAGGATCCTCTGCTCCCAGTGGTGGGGCTAGAGGAGCGAGCAGACACACTGGTGACATGCAGCTGGAGGAAGTGATGGCAGATGGGAGGCCTCACGGTGCCTTAGTTGTGGTGGTGAACTTGAGTTTCACCTGCAGGGTTTTGCTATGAGAGGAAGAGAGAAAAAAGCTCACAGGTTTCAAAATATGTGTATTGACTACAGAATAGTGCCTGTGCCCCCCAACTCCTGTTTTATTTAGGCCACAGGCATCCCCCAAAACATTTAGAACAACACTTTTCTGCTTGGGATTCTTGCTTGTCTGCTTTAAATTTTAAATCTTTATTTTATTTTAAAGATTATTTATTTATTTATTTATTTATTTATTTATTTATTTATTTATTTATTTATTTATTTGACAGAGAGAGAGAGAGATCACAAGTAGGCAGAGAGGCAGGCAAAGGATGAGGGGGAATCAGGTGCTCTGCTGAGCAGAGAGCCCGATGTGGGACTCGATCCCAGGACCCTGAGATCCTGACCTGAGCCGAAGGCAGAGGTCTAACCCACTGAGTCACCCAGGTGCCCCTTTATTTTATTTTAAGATTTTGTTTGTAAGTAATCTCCACACCCAACATAGGGCTTAAACTCGTAACCCTGAGATCAAGTTGCGTGCTCTAATGACTGAGCCAGCCACGGTCCCGTAAAGTTTAAATCTTTAAAAAATGGGGGTGGGTGCATTTTGTAGGTTTTACACAAATGAAGGTGAAGAAATTACTTCAATTTTGTAAGTACAAGGGTCATACATTCCAGATTTTCGAGGACAGTGCTGATTTTAGATCTCATGATCTGTTTTTAGACTGCATATACTGATTTTTTTATAAGGAAAGTATGGTTGCTATTCTTACAACTGACTGTTAACCAGCCAGCCCTGCTTAAAGGTCTCCTAGTAGTCAAATGTCTAATTATCTTACATTTCTTTTGAGAAATCAGTTAGGGCTGCCTCATGGACCAAAAAAACCCCTGAAGATAATACGGGACTAGCATTTACTACATAATTGCCCTGAGCTCCAGACTTTTGTTGAATGTGGTTTCTTGGTGAGGACATTATATATTAACACTTCCCTCCTTGCTACAAATTAGTGCCAAAAGCCTTCGAGGAAAAGCAGGCCAGTAAGAACTGTTCTTTCATTAAGAACTGTCCTTAGGGGGCACCTGGGTGACTCAGTAGTGGTCTCCGTGGTATGCGTGGACCTCCTCGTCAGCGTGGCCAGCACGCCTTTCATCCTGCTGCAGTTCAGTAGGTTAAAGCCTCTGCCTTTGGCTCAGGTCATGATCTCAGGGTCCTGGGATCGAGCCCTACATTGGGCTCTCTGCTCAGCAGGGAGCCTGGTTCCCCCTCCTCTCTCTGCCTGCCACTCTGCCTACTTGTGATCTCTCTCTCTCTCTCTCTTTGTCCAGTGAATAAATAAAATCTTAAAAAAAAAAACAAAACTGTCCTTAGGGCACCTGGCTGGCTCAGTGGGTGGAGCATGCAACTCTTAGACCTCGGGATTGTGAGTTTGAGCCCCACAGTGGGTGTAGAGATTACTTAAAAAAAAAAAAAAATCTTAAAAAAAAAAAACAACAACAAAACAACCCAAAACAAACATGTTCTTTAGTCCCACTTCTAAAACTTTAGAAATGTTTCTTTGTGAGGCTAGTTGCAGGAGCCCCCCCGGGAGAACACTGGGTCCTGATGCTGGATGCCCTCCCCTTGTCCACAGCCCACATGGAATTGCTCTGGTTATTTTGGATTTAGGTGCTGTGCTTTCTCTTCTCTGCTTAAGAAATTCGGACTAAACTAGACCTCAATAATCCAGCTGTGACCCAAGTCACCCCAATTTTAACTGAATAGCCCACAATGATACCATTTTACCTATTAAAAAGGATCATTTTTTCTCTCACCAAGTAGCTCTCCCCAAAATTAAAATAAAGGCTAGACTTTATAATATTCTTCTATATCTAAGGATCATAAGCTTTTGAAAAGCTAACAGTTAATAGTTGGTTGCTTTTAATCATCCAGAGACCATGAGCTTCCTAGTAACCTGGCTACATTCTTTAGAGGACACCTTGTATGTTTTCCCGTCAATAATGTCCTTTTATGAAACAGTAACAAGAGGAAGGGGATCAAGCTATGTCATGGATTAGAACATGAAGCACATCCTTTTGGGAAAAAAGTGAGCCATTTTCAGATGTCACTATATTAGGCACTGTTCTGGCTCCTGTAAGGGTTACATACGGGGGCTCTGTGTACTTCCCTCATGCTTCTGTACTGGAAACTGCAGAAGGAAGAACGGGGCCACTTCCAGGAGCCAGCCAGTCTGTATGCACAGATTCCCGGAAGCCATTTCCATAGCTGACATCTGTGTGTTTCCATCTGCCCACGTTTTCCACTCGCAGCCTCATTGCTTCAGTGTCACGACCTTTAAGAGCATCTCACCTACTGGCCCTGCATTCCAGCAAATCTTCATTTGGGGGGTGGCGCCCTCGCCATGAGCCAGATCCAAGCACCCACACCCTTCGTGGTCCCTGGTGAGTGAGGGCAACACGGGTATGTTCGGGGGTGGCGCTTGGCACAAGTTCTACCCCACTTGATGAAGGGTCAAGAGAGGGGGAGGCCAGAGAGAGCCTGAGCTGGGATCGGCCAAAACAGCTACTGACACGAAAGAAAGACGGAGCCCGAGCTGTTTCTGGATAGTAGTTTGGTTTTCCTGTCAAGGCACAAGTCCTCCTCCCTGGCGAATGACAACCCATCTAAGTGTCAGATAAGATCGGTAGGCTTAGGGGTCATTCTCTATGACACCATTTTAACGGGAGGCCTCCTTCTTCTTTTCTTATCCAGAACTGAGAGGAAACAAGTGAGTATGGTTTTTGCTCCCAGCATGGAGAACAGCAAGCCGCCCTTGGTTATTCCCACACTGCTGGTGCCCCTGCAAAACCACAGCTGCATGGAGGTCGCCTCCCCCGTGCCACGCCATGACCTGACGGAATTCCACGAGGCACGTGGCTGGATGAGCAACAGGACCGACGTGCAGCCAGGGCTGAAACCTGCCGAGGTGGCCACGGCCAGCATTTTCTTTGGGGCCCTGTGGTTGTTTTCTGTCTTCGGCAATTCCCTGGTTTGTCTGGTCATCCACCGGAGCAGGAGGACTCAGTCCACCACCAACTACTTTGTGGTCTCCGTGGCATGTGCGGACCTCCTCGTCAGCGTGGCCAGCACACCTTTCGTCCTGCTGCAGTTCGCCACCGGCAGGTGGACGCTGGGTAGTGTCACATGCAAGGTCGTGCGGTATTTCCAGTACCTCACGCCTGGCGTCCAGATCTATGTTCTCCTCTCCATCTGCATAGACCGCTTCTACACCATTGTCTACCCTCTGAGCTTCAAGGTGTCCAGAGAAAAAGCCAAGAAAATGATTGCGGCCTCGTGGATCTTTGATGCCACCTTTGTGACCCCCGTGTTCTTTTTCTTTGGCTCCAGCTGGGACAATCACTGCAACTATTTCTTCCCTTCCTCCTGGGAAGGAACTGCCTATAGCGTCATCCATTTCTTGGTGAGCTTTGTGATCCCATCTGTCCTCATCATCTTGTTTTACCAGAAGGTCGTGAAGTACATTTGGAGGATAGGCACTGATGGCCGAACAGTGAGGAGGACCATGAACATTGTCCCAAGGACCAAAGTGAAAACGATCAAGATGTTCCTCATTTTAAATCTGTTGTTTTTGCTCTCCTGGCTGCCTTTCCATGTGGCTCAGCTGTGGCACCCCCATGAACAAGACTTGAAGAAAAGCTCCCTTGTTTTCACAGCTATCACGTGGATATCCTTCAGTTCTTCAGCCTCTAAACCTATGCTGTATTCCATCTATAATGCCAATTTTAGGAGGGGAATGAAAGAGACTTTTTGCATGTCCTCGATGAAATGTTACCGAAGCAATGCCTATACTATCACAACCAGTTCAAGGATGGCCAAAAAAAACTACGTTGGCATTTCAGAAATTCCTCCCATGGCCAAAACTATAACCAAAGACTCGATCTATGATTCATTTGACAGAGAAGCCAAGGAAAAAAAGCTCGCTTGGCCCATTAATTCAAATCCACCAAATACTTTTGTGTAATTTCGCAGAATTCTTTCAATTATTGTTATGTGCCAGAGATTAAAAAGCTTTACCTCTAAAAGCAGGAGCTTTTTATATGTTTTTTTTTTCCAATCAACTTTCTGAGGGAAATGTTTCATTTTGTGAACTGTGGTTTTATTTTGGTTGCTTTTTGTTTTAGAGGAAGCTTTCACCTTGAGCTAGTCAGTAGTGCTTTTACTGTATTCTTTACATGCATAAAAAAAGATAATGCTTTCCTACTTTTTACTTACCCTTATTAGATCCAAAAAGTACAAACCATAGACACAGTCTTTGATTCGTGACTCAACTTAGTTTTATTCTGTCTGCTTTTTCTCCTCCCTACTGAAATTTTGTAACTGTGGGCCTCTGTTTCTAATGAAATATCCTGTGTCACACATTTCAGAGACTTGTATTACTCTAAGCAACATTGAAGGAGTGTTAATATCGTGTATATTTTTACATCACCGTCTTCTGAGTAACCACTGTCCAGGTCCCCTGTGGAGTGCCCTCCATAGGATGGAATATATTGGAACTTGCTGGGAAGCTTGTGACTGAATTTCAATCAGGATTCTTAAGGAGAGAAAAGTGATAATCACGTTGCCTAATTTCCCTCTTTCTCTCTCTCTCTTTCCCATTCTCCCTTCACCTAAGCAACTGATGATGCCCTGAGAATTCTGAAGTCATGTTTTTTCTCACATCCCTGTCCCATCTAGGCTGTATCTGAGACGTTTACTTCCCTTCTTTGAGCTAAACTCAAGCTAACGAGTAGGTGTCCTTGCTAGGCAAGCCCAAAAAATGCCAACGGGAGAAACGACAGGGGGCATTCCTCTGGGCTCTGCAGTTCGGGCAGAGGTCTTTGGCTGCCCAGCCCTACCCTACGCGCTAAAGACAGCAAGGACAGGGAGCACCGTCTTTACTGGTCCCGGAGACTCAGCCATGAGGCCATTTCCCCAGCCAGCCAGCACCTCTTTCCCTCCCCTCTCTCCGGGATACATCATCACACCCTTGCAAGCCCAGCCTCTTCTTTGCCTGTGGTATCTCAAGGTTTTCTTCTCTGCTTGTCAGGTTTTGATTATTTCAAATGTAGGGCCAGCCCATTTTAAAAACATTTTTATTTAAGCGGTAAAAGCCTTCTGGACGAGACCCAGATGCATTTTCCCATCCCAGTTAAGAACTGCAAATAATAATTGCACTCGTTCAGTGATTTTAGCAACACTATCTCATTTTATCCTCTCAAAGGATTTCTCTGATGCCCTTGTCATCTCTGCTTCACAGATGAGGAGCCTGGGATGCCACGCTGTGTGACGCCCGCATCGGAGTGTGACAGGGCTTGCCGTCACACTCGGGTCTTCTGCCAGTATGTCACTCTTGCCTTGACATTACAGAAATCTCTCTAAGGGACATGTGAGTGGCCAGCCCCAGCCAGGCCTCACTGGGCCTCCTGGCTGCCACCTTGGCGGAAATCTAAGGAAGGTCTCAGAAAATCTGACCATTTTTAAGAGTCTAAGCAAAATTCGATGAGCTGGCCCTCACCTTCTCTTTGGCCATGGATTGGTTGATAGGTTCTTGGACTTGTGGTGCTGAGCGTCAGAGATACAATCACAGAGAAATGAGACAAGACTGGGTTTGGTATTCAGGGTCAGGAACAACCACCATGAAACATCTCATCTACAAAACGTCTACAGAGCCGATGTTTTTAAGTGGGGGTGCTTCCTTCAGTCAACAGATTTAAGAGATAAAAAGAACATCTCGTATTTTTCTTCCTTCTCTCTTTCCTCCTCATCTTCTCACTTATCCCATCAGCAGATGGCACTCTAAAATGACAGAATGAGCTAGACAGTTCTCTCGCTGGCTCTTGGATTCTGAGGTTCAGACCTGTTAAAAGAGAGAAGGCCCTTGTATTTTTGTCCATTTTTTTGGTGCATACTTTTATTTTGGTCCCTTTAAATGGCATATTTTTTGAAGCTAGATTGTAAAAAGTTAAATTTAATTCATCTCACTTTTATTTTGGTATGTATTTTTAGATCTCCGGTTAAACTAAAAGATGAGTACTGAGGTCCATTCTGTCTTGAATGTTCTGTGAGTTTACCCCAGTAGGTGGAAATTCAGTGAGACAATCTCATACGAGCTCTTGTTATAGAAAGTAGTTTTGCGCGTGTGTGTGTTTTAAATAGAATCCCCCAAATAATGACAAAAGTGTCAACCAAATCATAGTCTCGTGGCGTATGATAATTCAGCTGCACTCTTGTAGCCTGTGGGTAATTCACTATTTTGGTCCATGCTTACTTAATATTCAGGATTCCTGTTGTCTCACTTGATCCTGAAATCAGAGGAACCTGGATATGATGCATGGATTCGTGGGGTCCCCAAACAGCTGGAGAAAGGTAGTGGGGGGCAGGGTGCAGAGTCGAGCCTGTCCTCATACCTGGCTCCCAGAGACTGTTAGAGGAAGGGACCAGGGCGCATCCTTTGAGGTGGAATGCAAATTTCTCTTCTTCTGATCGTTAGTGGAAGCATGAGTCCAGCTAGCCTGCTGCTCCGAGTCCACGAGCACATCCCACTCAGAAGGGCTTCCCCGTTGACCTTACATCACGGGATTTTACCCAAGATGCCTGGAGCGGCTTCCCTGGGTCAAAATTCCTTGCTTAGGAAGGACAGGTTTACCGAGGGGACTCCACCGATCATGTGCGAGCAGAGTCATTTGCCAGAGAAGGTTGGTGGGTTTTGCCTCCACTCGTGGGCACGGTCCTTTCCTTCCTTTCCTTTTCCCCTCGCCAGCCTTGCAGCCCACTGCTCAAACTCACCGTGAAGCCACAGCACCAAGGTGTGCAGGAGCTCCTTGACCACGACAAGGATAAGCTCTGGAAGAACCACATGTAAAAGCAGCAAAGAATTAGGGATTTGGGGATAGGAAGGACATTGTGAGACCTCGCCCACGCCCCTCCTTGCTTGGGGGAAGAAATTACAACCAAGAGAGAGGTCAGAGGAAGGGTGAACTCAAATGCCTTCTACCAACCCGCCCAACTTTCTTTTAACTTCACCCTCTGCTTGCTGTGGCATCTTTCATTTATGAAAGGAAAAAAAAAACCCACTGTGTGCAGAAGAGCATGGAGAGAACCCAGGGTTCCCCGCAGCTCGGCTAACAGGCTAATTTGTCTGGAACAGAGATGACTTGAGTGCTCTAATTAGAGAACAGGGGACACAAACCCACTCTGTGGAACCATTTTGCAGAGTGACCGCTTGATGGCACTGTGGCTCGTCAGCAGAGCCCACCAGCTCTTCGCGATGCCTGTCACACAGGCCGGTTCAGAGCAGTCCTGGTCTCCTAGCAACAAGACAGGGACAATTGCTGAGCCCCAGCAGCAGCTGTAGATTAACTAATCAATCAGTGTGTTCAAAAGACAGAGCATCTAAACATTGGAGGAAATCCCAAAATAATTAATACTCTTTACGGACATGAAATCACCAGTCAAAATAGTATTTTAAACCCTTTTTACCAATGGTATTATTGTCGCAAATCAGACCCCAAAGTGGCGGTTGTGCTGCCCACACTTATCCAGGCCTCTTTCTCTCTCTTCTGCTCCCTGTACCATTCCGCTCTGAGAACTCACGGCCCTTTTCATAGCAGTGCAATCCAGACTTGCCCTAAAAGTAAATGTTCCGGTGCTCCGGGAAAGTAGGCAGTTAAATTTACATTGGGTTAAATTTATTTGAGGCCTCTCATTTCCCTCAGACCGTCTTTAATTTTTTTGGTCCCTTACAGTCTGGACCACTCTGAACTTTTTTGCTCAGCTGAACACTTCTGTTCAAAAGTTCTATATTCTTCTTCAGAAGAAGTCTCTTTCAAAGATTGCTTTTGAAAACTTCCTATCAACCCTGAGCGAGGGGCTCTACGATTAGGATTCACCTATAATTGGAAGAATGTATGATTTTAGGGGCACCTGGGTGGCTCAGTGGGTTAAAGCCTCTGCCTTCGGCTCAGGTCATGATCTCAGGGTCCTGGGATCAAGCCCTGCATAGGGCTCTCTGCTCAGCAGGGATCCTGCTTCCCCCTCTCTCTCTGCCTGCCTCTCTGCCTACTTGTGATCTCTCTCTCTCTGTCCAATAAATAAATAAAATCTTTAAAAACAAACAAAAAAAGAATGTATGATTTTAGGAAAAGACTGCCAAAAATCTCTGGGCTCTGCAGTGATGGGTGCGTGTGTATCTGGCTTCAGGATCAGGATGTAGTTCTGGGAGCTTGAGAGCATCATCTGGTTTTCAGCAGGCAGTCAATAGAGTCGTTCCAGCTATTTGCCCCCAGCAGCTAGATAGAGATTAAAACTCCTCTAAGGGAATTTTGAATGCATCCTCTCTGGTCTGCTTCCTCATTGTGTCTTCCAAAAAATAGTCTCTTTAAGAAGGCTGGATTCTGCTGGTAGGATCCTGAGTGTGCTGAGATGAGGACACGGCAGAGATGGGGACAGTGGAGAAGTAGATGTGAGGACTTGTACGGGAGAAAGCTGGGCAGCACCGTAGCTGAGAAGAGTAAATGTATATTCTGTCCATCGGTCTAGATTCATTTACACTAATGGGTTCTCCGATTCTCCAGGCAGAAGCGTTCTACTTGAATGACTCTAAACACGAGTGAAAATTATGGGGCGCCTGGGTGGCTCAGTCGGCTGAGCATCCAGCTCTTGATTTAGGCTCAGGTCATGATCCCAGGGTCCTGGGATCGAGCCCCGTGTGGGTTCCACATTCAGCAGGGAGGCTGCTGAATGGAGATTCAGCAGGCTGCTGTTGGAGATTCTCTCTCTCCCTCTGCCTTTGTCCCCTCCCCGCTCCTGCTCTCTCCCTCTCTCTTTCTAAAATAAAATAAGTAAATCTTTAAAAAATAAACATTAGTGAAAAATCAGGCACGACCTTCCAGTGATCTATCCAGACAGCAAGGTTTTCCTTAGTCACAAATAGTGTGGCGGTTGCTTTCAAAGTTTCCGAAGTCAACTTCTTTGTTGAAGTTCAGTTTCTGCTTACCCTCTGTTTAACCCAGCAAACTATTCTCAAACCACAGCTTCTCCATTTTTAGGATGGGGAACATGGCAGTGCCCACCTGTATGAGGGGTCCCCGGAGCCCTGATAATGGAACGATGATAATATTCGGAGGAGGACGTGGCTCCGGCCATTGAAGGGCCTGATAAGCTTGAAATGTGTAGGGCAGGCAGTCAGGCTGGAAACTCAGGTATCTGGTTGGTTTTGTCGTTTATGAAATCTTGTAGAAAGGGCCAGCAGGCAGGATTTGAAGCTATGGTCTTGAGGCAGAATTTCGTCTTTTCTGGGAAACCTCATTTTTGTTCTTAACACCTTTAACTGATTGAATAAGGCCCACCCATACTATCAAGGATAATCTTTGTTTAAAATCAGCTGCTGGGACACCTGGGTAGCTCAGTGGGTCAAAGCCTCTGCCTTTGGCTCAGGTCAGGATCTCAGGGTCCTGGGATCGAGCCCCGCATCGGGCTCTCTGCTCAGCAGGGAGCCTGCTTCCCCCTCTCTGCCTGCTTGCCATCTCTCTCCCTCTGTCAAATAAATAAATAAATAAATAAATCTTAAAAAAAAAAAAAAAAGTCAGCTGCTTATAGATGTTAATCACATCAACAAAGGACCTTAACAACATCTGCATTAGTGTTTGATAAATAACTAGGTACTACAGATAGCTAAGTTGACACGTAAAACTAACCATCATACCACCTTATAGAATTGTAGTAATAAAATGAGCCCCAATCCATGTAAATCATTCAGTGCATTACTGAAACAACATGAGAAGCCCTTAATAAAGGTTTTCTATGGTTATTTTACTTTACCCATTGCTAACCCAATGAATTTTTCCGTCTTTCAAGTTACTCGGCACCTATTGCCATGTGTTAACAGTAGAAACAGGTTTTTAACACTACTCTCAAGTTGTGGCATTGTTTTCCTCCTTTAGCTTTTTTTTTTATTCTGCTAAGATCTTACAGACTCAAGGCAGAAGGAACAATTGGAAGCAGGAACTTGAATGAAGGGACGTAGGTGGTAGAGCTACTTCTCTACTCACCCCAAAGGGAATTTTTCCCCCTTCAAATATTTCTTAATAAGGAATGGTCTAAAAACAGGAGACACAAAATACTTGAGAATGTAGACTTTTATCATCACCCTTCTGCTGTGGTTTCCACTTACATGGAAAAGGAAACTGACAGGGAAAATCAGTTTGTTAATTTAAGTATTCATTCTAGCGGAATATGAAAAACCAATGAAATGGGACCTAAGTCTCTGTAGGCCATGGTTAATCAGAGGCACCTATGTAGCTAAAACATGTAACAACTGTCTATTTTCAGTTAAACCATAAATGAACTATTACTATAACTAGAAACAAATCTCAGTGAAATCAAGTGAAACTAAAGTGAAGGTATTTAAAAAAAAAATAGCTACGTGGTAATTGAGTTGAAGGGGAAAAGTAACACAGTGAAAAGCCAAAGACTCATACTTAGGAACACAAATAGTATAAGGCACATTTAAGTTTATTTTGAAGAAAAATTTAACAGAATGGTTTGTGGTTTTTTTAATCATTATTATTATTTTTTTTTTTTTTTTAAAGAAAAGACATACAAGTTTACTGTTTGGGATGTTCACGAGAGGATAAGCCAAGGGCGAAAGCCAACCTGTTGAGGTTGGTAGAGCAGAAGGAAGGAAGTATTCTGTGTCTTCAATGACTTTAAGTGTATTTAATGACATTGTCAAGCCACCCCCTGCCCCCATAGCTTTCAGTCTCATGATCATTTACACCAATTTCAGTCGGGTATTTACTCTCTCCTGAAAGACCCCTGACAGATTGCCTATTCTCCTTCTGTACAGATTACCCAGTGGTGTGAAGGTGGCTCATACATGTTGCAAGAGCCAATTTTTAAATTTTCAAAAATGTTGGTTGCTGGTTGACAACACAGCATAAAATCAACCACGGTGGGAATTTTTCCACCTGGGAAACTGATAAACACTGCAAATCAGACCTCCCCCAACCAGGAGTCAGTCGTTAAACATCTACTGGCACACAACTGCCTACTTCTTACTCAACAAAAGTGTTCTTGAACAGCCACCTGACTCAAAATGCCATGGGTACCTGGTACACCTGTAGAGATACTCGATTTTCACTTTATCTGAAAACAAAGGAAGGAGCACGTTTCCGCCTCATGTTGTATCACCCCCAGGTACAGAATGACGTGCTTAATGATCTCTAAAACATTTAATTTCCCTGAAGGAGGGATGATGGAAAGGAACTTCATGTTGAGCCCTTTGTGAAATTTGAAAAAGGACCTTCTCCTATGTCATTCTGGCAGTCAGGCTGGCTGGGCGCTGAGTCAGCTTCTCCTGAGCCCCGCGTGCTTCGATCTGTCCTCGAGCATCCCTTGCCCCCCTGCCCCCCTTCTGGCTGTCTGCACCTGCCCCTTGCCAGGAAGGGTGTGCACTTCTGCTTTAAAGACGCTGCACATGCTTCTGCTGAGCAGGCTTCTTCCTCTGCCTCCCGAAAAAAGCTCAAGGGCATGCGGGTTTTCCCTTTTCTGTCTGGAGTGGTAGAAATGCCGGGCTACTCTCAAGGGAAGAGGCACTGCCGGCTTTCATTTGACGCCTACGTGAAGGCATCCTTTGCAGAGAAGGCTTGGCCATCTTTTTTTTGGGGGGGGGGGGCTCTCTTTCTTCCTTCCTCTTCCATTGCTTGCTCTTCTCCTTATGTGGCAGTTGGGGCCCAGGGCTGTCCAGGCTTGACATTTGAGGGGAATTTTATATATACATTTATTTATGTATTTCACTATAAATCCTGTACTTTATTTCCTCGTGGTGCTGGCGGGCATGCTCTTCATTCCGTTGAGGTGGTGCGATCCAAAACTCTGTGTGGGCCTGGGATGGCCTTTTGGCATGTTTGGTTCTGGACTTTCCAAGTCCACCCGGTGTAGGCAAAGTTGTCATTGTCAGCCTGCTAGCTTGGTTCCATGTTGGGTTTGGGGCTGTGAAGTGCTTAGCAGGCATTGCTTTCCTTCTCAGCACAGGGACACTGAGGCGTGGAATCAGTTCCATTGAACCACAGGACATTTTTCCTGCTCAAATATGTATTTTTCCTCAGAGCCAAAATGGCCTGTAAGCCAAAGCTCACTGTCCAATTCCAGCCCAACCCCCAGCCCAGGGGTGTTTGGGGGACCTGTCACAGCCCAGTAAGGGAATGAGTCTGTCCACTTGGACCCCAAGGCTTGCTTTAAAAAGTCAGCTGATTTACCTCTTAGTCACTTCTAGAGTTGAGCTGAGTATCTCCCTGTGGTCCTTAACAGTTTCTAAGTCGCAACTATCAGTACAGCTGACCCTTGAACAATGCAGGGGACAGGGGCGCCAACACCCCATGAAGTCGAAAATCCACATAGAACTTTT
>CM053611.1:34073597-34146211 GCA_028646535.1 Procyon lotor
GTCTGTCCACTTGGACCCCAAGGCTTGCTTTAAAAAGTCAGCTGATTTACCTCTTAGTCACTTCTAGAGTTGAGCTGAGTATCTCCCTGTGGTCCTTAACAGTTTCTAAGTCGCAACTATCAGTACAGCTGACCCTTGAACAATGCAGGGGACAGGGGCGCCAACACCCCATGAAGTCGAAAATCCACATAGAACTTTTGACTCCCCCCAAAAGTTAGCCTACTGTTGTTGACTGGAAACCTGACCATTAACATAAACAGTCAACACATATTTTGTATATTGTATGTATTATTTTCTCTATTTTTGCAATATAGTAAGCTAGAAAAAAGAAAACTGATATTAAGAAAATCAAAAGAAAAATAGTGTCGAGGCGCCTGGGTGGCGGAGTTGGTTGAGTGTCTGACTCTTGGTTTCGGCTCAGGTTGTAATCTCAGGATTGTGGGATCCAGTCCTGTGTCTGGCTCTGAGCTCAGTGTGGAGTCTGCTTATAACTCTCTCACCCTCTCCCTCAGCCCCTCCCCCCAACTCTAATATATTTTTTAAAGTTATTTTTAAAAATACAGTGTTGTGCTGTATGTATCGGAGAAGCTGTAAGTGGACTTGTACACTTCAAACCTGTTGTCCGAGGTTCGACTGCAATCTCATTTTGATATGGACACCTCCAAGCTGCCTATAGACTTACAAAAAGAGCCTTTCCAGCTCCATGGGTCTTACAATCATACATTGTCGAGGCCTCTACTATGGGTGCTCTGGTCAGGGCCATTCTAGCCTACACTAGGCCTTTTTCAGTGGTGTGCTGGAAACCGAGTCTGGCAGGGCAGGGTGGGGGGAGGAATCCCTGATTTGTAGCATTTACTGATTTCTTTTTTTTTTTTAAAGATTTTATTTATTTGACAGAGAGATCACAAGCAGGAAGAGAGGCAGGCAGAGAGAGAGGGGGAAGCAAGCTCCCTGCTGAGCAGAGAGCCGGATGTGGAGCTCGATCCCAGGACCCTGAGATCATGACCTGAGCTGAAGGTAGAGGCTTTAACCCACTGAGCCACCCAGGCGCCCCGCATTTACTGATTTCTATGGTGTCATTACTTCAATCGTTGCCAATTAAAAGCTACCAGCTGGATGTCACTCAACGTGGAGTTGAGAAGAGATGCACACAATTGACTTTCCTCCGGGGAGCCAGCCATAAGCCATCTGCAGCAAAGCACTGTTTTGCATTTTTAAAAAGGCACCCTCTGGGTGGAGGAATTAAGAAAGGTACTCCCTTAGGGCAGATTTTAAAAAGGCACCTCTTTGGGCAGATCTGCACCACAGGTGCCCTGGTGAGGAGATAACAGGTGCCCTCTCCTCTGCACATGGCCTGTTGCAGGAAATGTGAGCCAGATTTTAGGTCCATTCACCTCCTCAACTGGGTGCCTTTGTGCAGTGCACAATTGGCACAACCTTACATGGCAGTCTTGGCTCTCATTCATGACTACTCTATAGTTAAGTAAAATGGATGGAATACGGGAAAAGAGAACCAAGTTACCTAGCAGCCTGAAAACCTGCTTTATGCAGATTATAGGATTATTACCAGTTGGAACACTAATTGTTCTTAAAGTCAGCTTAATTAACAGAAGGCTATTATTACTAAAATGGCTTCCAACTATACCATTCCAGGGATAGATGTAATGATAAAGCTAAAAAGACTTCAGAAATGTGATGCCTACAACTCTACATGTTTAAATTCCAGCTCACTCATTAAATATATTTATCTTCAGTGATTTAAATACTAACAATAGGCAAACCCAGGCATATGTGACTATTTTAAATTTAATATAGTCCTTTACTAATTAAGAAGCAGTTGCTCATAACTCCTATTTAGCCTGCCAGTTACTCTGTGAAAGTTATCTTCCCCCTTTTTTATAGATGAGAAATAGGCTAAGAGGTGAACGATTTCAAGGTGACTCAGAAAATGGATCCAAGACCAGTTCTTCTGCTTAAATCACACTCTTTTTACTACTTTGTGCTAACATGGACATTATTTCAATATTGTAAAACAGACCATTTGAGATATCTCTGGTGAAGATACTTTATTTTTCATAAAAATATAATTGTACAATGCTCTTCAGAGAAAGAAAAATTCCCTCAATGCCCCCAAATACCACGTGGATTAATAATTTTCCTCTCTTTTAAAATGAAATATATAATTGATAATATGCAACTGATTTCTTGTGAAATATAGTATTTGTTTTTAAATTTTCTTTGCCTTTAACTAAAGCTAAGTCCAGTTTAAACCTATGCTTTTTGCAATGAGCCATATCAAGTCCATCATAATTCAAAGATGATGAAATAAAATGCTCAATGGTGACACTATAAATATTGTCAATTAGCTGGTACACAGTGCTATGAATTTGCTGCAGTAAAGACAGATCCTGATTTAGATGCAACAGACAGCTTTTAGATAAAATAGGAAAAAAAAAATTTAAGAATGTCAACTATATTCTCAAACCTGACCTGGTCAAACTTATTCCATATTATGCTCAGTTGTTCTACTATATGGTAGGTCTATGCTAAGTTAATGACAGAATATGACTGGTCTAAATTCACAAATACAAATATTTTCTCCTTACTTTCCTTTCTTTGGGGAAAAAAAAAAGAAAAAGGAAACAGTGCTCTCTTTACTCGGGGAGCAAAGAGAATTGCACTGATGCCAGAGGGACCGAGCTCAGGGACTCTCTCGCCCTCCTCTGCTGTCTCTCGGCCTGGATGCCGTCATTCGGAGAGGGAGAGATCCTGCGGCTTCAGTATGCTGCTGCTTAACCGGAACAGGAAAAGAAATGCTCCCGCTGTTTTAATCAGTGACATTTGTTAACATGCTTCAAGTGGCCAAAGCGTGCGGCCAGCACAATACCCAAAGCGATTGAAATGTCCCTTTTTAAGACCAAGGAACTTTCTCTTGGTATGATCTACTTTAAAATAGCAAAAAGACCGGTTTAGGAATAAACTCAGTAAGTTGTACTTTACTGTCATCCAAAATTACACATCCTCTACCTGAGGACAAAGTCACTGCTCTTATAAAGATACTGGGGGTGAGGGTGGAGGGCAGCGCAAACGACCCTGTAATTGAAAGTTACAACCAGAGAAGAAATACTTCGAGCACAATGGAGACATTCCATTGAAGAGCCACATTCATTTTGGAATGTTTGCTTTGAAAACAACTCTTCTGGGGAATTCAAAAGGTACTGAACAAAGCAACACAGAGTAAATCTTGGGTTGTTTTGCTAAATAAAAATACACACTTGAGTAGACCAGATGGCAAAAACATACCCATTAACAATCTGAACACTATATTTAAAACACTTAAATTCTGAAGGTCTGAATATTAACAGTCTTTAATCTATCTATATTTGTGATCCTAAAAAGACATTAAATACTCTTAAACCCCCAGTCCTCCAAAACACAGAGAGACCCAACAGGCTGGGCTAGTGGTATATCAGTAGTCACACAGGACTAGACTAGATCTGAGTTTGCAACCTACACACAAGAGATCTTCAGGAAGCACTTCATTCAAACGTGTGGCCTAAGAGAAGGGGGGGAGAGTACCTTGTAATCTGACACTACATGGTCCACCTCTTGTTCCACCTCACAGTCTAGACTATGATGCCTCCTCTTAGACTGCCATTTCATAACAAAACATACCGTTTAGAAGCCAAATATTTGCTTCATTAGAACTAAGAACAATTATAATTTAGCAGCAACAGAGAACACAGTTCCTGATTTAACTATGGGAAAGAGAAGAGAGTGATAAAGTGTCTCAGTGGGGAAAGTGAAAGATTCCTAGTCTATTTGCAAATAGAATATGATGAGCTTGATTCCTCAATCATCACTCCGGTAGTCAGGAAGAAAGTAAATGGAGCTGTGATGGGACCTGGAAAGAACCACTCTGGCCTTGTGCCCCTCCTGCCCGGCACGCCAGCCGCCTGCTGTGCACAACTCCAGCTCATGGCTTCACTCCAGAGTGGAGGCGCTGTCAGAGCCGAACCAGATGCACACCCACAGTGTGTTTCTTCCTGGCTCAGAACACATTCCTTCGGAAACTCTATCAGGGAAGAAACTAAGTGTTCTGGTTATGCCTACAGCCATTAGATCTACTAACAATTTCTCCCTCGTTTTATTCCAGATCTCTTGAGGCAGAAACTCGATCTCAGCAGCTAATTTCATCCTATTTTCTTTAGAAAAAATTCTCCGAGTTAGTTGACTACACAAGGCAATGTGTGTGAACATTCACTCCTACCCTCCCCACATACATATACAGACATACAATAGAAATACATACATATATACGTACATACACGTACATACTCTAGGTTGCCAAGAGGATGTTTGCTGCTGAAATGCCTAAAAGGTTACTTCTTGCTTAAAAATAAAATTTGACTAATTATTCTCCAGATATGGACTAGGCCCCAGCAAACTTTTATAAATATAGTTTGAGAAGACAGCAACAAAAGTTTTAAACAGAGGCTGTCTTAAGGGCTTTCCTGATGGATTTTGTTAACACATACATTATTTAAAACAGGCATATCATTATGGATTATAAAAATAGAAATGTATATATTTGTTAATACATATTCACAGCTTATGCTGGAATGGCTCACAGGAGAAATCATGGTTCATGCAGAAAATAAACATTACTCAAGTAAATATAAACAAATAAGATTAGGTCCATTAAGGCTGAGAACTTGGTAATCAGCCCATTTGGTTTCTCTTTGTAGGGCAATCAAAAACATAAAAGAAGGTGACACCTACACACACATACACATATGATGACGTGAAATACATGGAAAGAATATAAATTAACCAATAAAGCAACGTGGAGTTAAGGTGCAAAAATACAATCTTCACCCACTTCTCTCTACTCCTGTGTTTTCAAGCATTGCAACATGTTCAATGCCACGGGTGGCAAGGCCAACCAGAACAGGTGTGAATGATTATAAATGTTCTAAGTGTTGAAAGTTAAAGCAAAATCCTTTGGGATCTATGATCACACATTTTGGTAGAAATTGAAGATTTACAGAGATGACTACTGAGCAGTAGGTAGTAAATGGAGCCAAGAAGTACAATCTTGCCCATTCATCCTCCATAGGAATCAGAATATTGGCTTCAATCAGTGACTTCGTCATTTTATATAATCTTCACCCTGAAAGATAAAGTTACCAATGTAAGAATGCTTGTAAGTCAATGAAGCTTGGTTAATCTGTTTTCAAATACATTTTGTTTATTTAGTATCTATGGAGAAAGGCTTTTAAAAAATACAGATAGAAAACTGAGCTGATTTGGCTTCATTAATTCAAATTAGATTAAGGCAAATGTTACCTAAGAAAAGCCATCAAAAAGCAAACCCTTCAATTTTATAAAAATATTTTAAAAGAGGGACATCTGGGTAGCTCAGTCAGTTGGGTGGCCAACTCTTGGTCTGGCTCAAGTCATGATCTCAGGATCATGAGACTGAGCCCCGCATCAGGCTCTGCGCTGAGTGCAGAGTCTGCTTGTCCCTCTCCCTCCCTCCTGCCCCTCCCCCTGTTCTCTCTCAAAAAAATAATCTTAAAAAAATTTTTTAAAGATAAAAAGCTTATAACATTCTCTTGTAACTGTTACAAGTGCTCCCAAAGCAGTCATGATGACAAAGAAACCAATCCATTACATCTTCATTACAAAATCTTTCCAGTCTCTTCAACAAATGGTGCTGGAACTATTGGATATGCACACGCCAAAGATTTATACTGGACCTCTATCTCACACCATATAGAAAATCAACTCAAAAATGGATCAAAGAGGGGCCCCTGGGTGGCTCAGTCGTTAAGCGTCTGTCTTCAGCTCAGGTCATGATCCCAGGGTCCTGGGATCGAGCCCCGCATCAGGCTCTCTGCGCAGCAGGGAGCCTGCCTCTCCCCGCTACCATCCCCTCTGCTTGTGTTCCCTCTCTCGCTATGTTTCTCTCTGTCAAATAAATAAAATCTTTTAAAAAAAAATGGATCAAAGAGCTAAAACAATAACACTCTTAGAAGAAAACACAGGGGTAAGTCTTCATGATCTTGGATTTGGCAACGGATTGTTACATATGACAAAGCATGAACAACAAAAGAAAAAAACAGATAACCTAGACTTCCAACAAAATTTCAATGTTTCGTGCAACAAAGGACACTATCAAGAATCTTAAAAGACAACCTACACAATGGGAGAAATATCTGCAAAATATGTCTGATAAAGGTCTACAACCCAGAATATATAAAGAACTCTTACAACTCAATAACAAAATGAAGAGCAACTCAATTAAAACATGAGCAAGAGACATAGACATTTCTTCAGAGAAGATATACAAATGGCCAACAAGCACAAGAAAAGATGCTCAACACCATTAGTCTTCAGGGAAATGCAAATCAAAACCACAATCACAAAATCACAATTCACATCTTGGGAAGGCTATGGTTTTTATGGATTTTTTTTTTAAAGATTTTATTTATTTGACAGAGAGAAACACAGTGAGAGAGGGAACACAAGCAGAGGGAATGGGAGCGGGAGAAGCAGGCTTCCCGCCGAGCAAGGAGCCCGACGCGGGGCTCGATCCCAGGGCCCTGGGATCTGACCCGGGCCGAAGGCAGACGCTTAACGACTGAGCCACCCAGGCGCCCCAAGGCTATGGTTTTTAAAAATGGAAAATAAAAAGCATTGGCAAGATGTAGAGAAATGGAAAGCTTCCTATGTTACTGGTGGGAATGCAAAATATTTCAGCCACTGTGGAAAACAGTTAGTAGTTCCTCTAAAAGTTAAATATGGAATTACCATATGGCCCAGCAATTCTACTTCTTGGTGTATAACCCAAAGAACTGAGAGCAAGTACTCAAACACATACTTGTATGCTCAAGTTTCAAAGTGTACTGTTCATAAGAGCCAAAAGAGAGAAACAAATGTCAATAGATGAATGGATAAACCAATTGTCGTATACATACACAATGGAATATTATACAGTCACCAAATGGAAAAACTACTAATATATGCTACAGTGGGATGAAGCCTGAAAACATGCTAGGTGAAAGAAGCCAGACACAGAAAGTCACATGCTGTATGTTTCCATTTATATGAAATTTACCCACAATAGGTAAATCCATAGAGACAGAAAGCAAATTCACAGTAGGCAAGGGCAGGAGGGAGGGAATAAGAGCAAGTAATTGTTTAATGAATTCAGGCTTTTCTTTGGGGGTGATAAAATGTATTGTAACTACATAGAAGTGGTGGTTGTACAACACTGTGAATGTACCAAATGCCTCCAAATTATTACTTTTAAATGGGTTTTTTGGTTGTTGTTGTTATGTGAATTTCACCATAATTAAAAAAAAAACCTACAGTGATGGGCTACTGTACTAGATAGAGTCTGGACAAGTTGAAGACAGGTTTTCCCGTTAGACCTGTGTGACCTTGGGTGCAGGTGCCTTACTCAATTCCTTCTGCTATTTCTTTCTTTTTTTTTTTTTTTAAAGATTTTATTTGAGAGAGAGAGAAAATGAGAGGGGGAAGGTCAGAGGAGAAGCAGACACCCTGATGAGCAGGGAGCCCGATGTGGGACTCAATCCCGGGACTCCAGGATCATAACCTGAGCTGAAGGCAGTCGCTCAACCAACTGAGCCACCCTCAGAGGGCACCCTCAGTGCCCTCCTCTGCTATTTCTTCATCTATAAAATAAAAAGTGTAATTCTTTAATACAAATATTGGAGGAAAAACATAAATATAATTGAAAGTGTTTTGTAAGCTGTAAATCAAAAGACAAATAAAAGGCATTATCATTAACAATAACTAAAATGGTATACTCCCATTTATGGGCTAAGTCTACTTTAAAATTTTTCCTCATTTTATCAGTTGCTTTTCATTTTAACTTTAACTTTTAAAGCAAAATGTTGCTTTAAAAAGCAACATTTATCAGTTGCTTTTCATAGATCTCATGTAAAATTCATTTCAGTATTTAGAATCTAACACTATTTCACTTGCTTATTAGTGTATTACAAATGACATCAACATTTTATTTAATGTTACACACCAAGGAAAGAGATCGATGGAAACCCTACCTTTAGATGCTCCTCTAATTATAAACTCTCCCACTCATTGTACTCACAGGAATTGCTATTAGCATCTGTCTTCCCAGCTTTTGTGTGCCTGCTTGAGTTCTGCTGAGATTTGCTCTGCTCTTCTCCAGTGAGTAAGGCCTTGATTTCAGAAGGGATTTTTCCTTGGTCCATTGCCATACACCACTGCTTGTACTGAAATATGTAAAATATATTTAAGTAAAATTTTACTAGTCAGAGTTCAGGAACCACTGGTAGAAATCCTAGATGTAGTAACTCCCGTAACTAGAGATCAAATTGGCTGCTGGGAATCCTACCCTCTACTGTATTTCCTGTTTACCATGTAGGACATGGATAAGGCTCACCATCTTTCAGAAGAGGGTAGGCAATGCTGATGCATCTTCTTGTGACACAATGGAGTAGTGTTCAGATTCAGAAGGCCCCTCTGGTGAAAAGAACATCTCTCCACAGTGTGCCACTAATTAGAATCCTTCTCTTTTTGCTAACTATCACATTATCCTTTCTACTCCTAAAATAAATAATTCTGTAATTCTGTTCTCTTTCATAAACATTCATGAACATCTACTTTTTACCAGAATGTGTACTATGGACTTTGGGGGTATACAAAGATTAGTCAATTCACAGGCTACGCCCTCAAGTGGTTTACACTGCAGAATGTGAGAAATAATTTACAGCATAAGTCAAATTCAATATACATTTATTTTTTTAAATCTACTAGATTCTCTTCAGGCCTCAACCTATTTGTTGCCTTTTAAAATGCTGAGGCAGTAGCCTCTCCCAGTTCTGTAATGATCACAGTAGTATTCTCTCTCTTCTCCAACCTGTCACCTCCTCCCCTGAGGTCACAGTAATGAGATTTCTATTCTCTTTAACATTTCTACAGCCACCACTCAAAGTCTTGATGAATGAATGAAACATGTTGAATAAATATGTTTAAATACAAATGGTATACTATGCATATTGTTACGTATTGCTATATTGCCTTTTCCACTTAGCAATATATTGTAAATGTCTTTCTACAGCAGTAAATATATACGTGCACTGTGATTTTTTACTGGCTACAAAGTAGTCCAATATATGAATGCAGTATAATTTACTTAACCAACCTCCTGTTATTGTACATTTGGGTTATTTTCCATTTTTTCTTTCATAAACAGTCCCTCAGTGAAATAGTCACATACATTCTACCTCCCCAGCACTGTGCGAAAATGCTTATTTGCCTACATCCTGGCTAACATATTAACATTCTTCCCCATATCTGTCAAATGGATACATGAAAACTGGTATCTTCATACTCTAATTTGCTAATAAGCTTAGGTGGATTTTTTCATGTGTTTATTAGTAGACTTACCATTTCCAGTTCCTCTCTGAGGGCACATATGGCTCTTTCCCGACTGGATACCAACTCTTCCAAATACTGATATCTTAGCTTTTTCCTAGCTCGGCATTCTCTTGCACTCTGCCGGCTCCTCTCAAGTTTTGCCTTCAAGTCAATTTTGGCTGGCTTCCGACCACGTTTGCCGGGCTTCTTTACTTTGCCTCCAACCACCTTCAGCAAGAGAGAAAAGAAACCATTTTTTTCTCTCAGTTCTGTTTCTAGGAAAGTGACTATGGCTGCATATTCGTAAGGAAAACATTTACAAGTAATAAATAAATTAGACCTATGAAACTAAGAAAGCATAATCCCATGAAATGCCTTAGGAGTCTTTGCTTCCTGTTTTTTTTCTGATACTCTTGATACCATGAGTGTGAGAGAAGAATAAGTTTTCATTATTTCTTCAATAATAAACTTTAAGTAGTTTAACAGTAAACTTTACGAACCATATGTAGCTGGATACTAAAATCTAAAAGTCTGCCACTAAATATTTTGTTCACAAGGAATTTTTATTGACTTGAGAAAATAGTAAGTAAAAAAAAGCAATATTTAAAATTCTAAGTTCAGTGTGATCTCAATATTATAAAACAATACATAGAAGAAAGGATATTTGTTAAAACATCAATAAGGGGGGGCTCCTAGGTGGCTCAATTGTTAAGCGTCTGCCCTCCATTCAGGTCATGATCCCAGGGTCCTGGGACTGAGCCCTGCTTGGGGCTCTGCGCTCAGCAGGGAGTCTGCTTCTCTCTCTCTCTCTCCCTTTGCCCTTCCCCCTTGGCACCCCTCTCCCAACCAAGCACACACTCTCTTAAAACAAAAACAAAAACAGGTCCTTTAAAGCTTTTTATACTATGCATTATCATGTTTTTATTCCAATATAATAATATACACCTCAGGAAACTGCACAATTTTAATGAAATATTTTGAAATCATCTTACACTGAAATAAAGTATTTTATTTCTATCGCTACAGTTTTTAAAAAGCAAAATATTTATAGCATAAGTTCAGGTTTATAGTAAAATAAATGGTAATCACATCTATTCTCTATGTAGTGAACTGAATCATCAATAACACAACACTGTAATCTAATACCTTATATGTTGCTGTTTTTAATTAATTCAGGAGAGGCTGCCTTTGAGAAACCAGCAAGAGGACACAGTGTACTTCAGAGACTTGACTGATTTTGGAAACAAACCTTACACAGTCATAAAAACCCAACAACTGTTATAACCCTTTGTTTAGTTTTCATGGTAGCAATATTATTTCATTCTTTTCTTTTTTTAATTAGAAAGGTATAGTAAATAAATCCAGGGTTCCTGTATTTTATGTCCTCTCCTGTAAAATTACATTAAAACCATATAACCACCACTTTAGGGGCGCCTGGGTGGCTCAGTGGGTTAAAGCCTCTGCCTTCGGCTCAAGTCATGATCTCAGGGTCCTGGGATCAAGTTCCGCATTGGGCTCTCTGCTCAGCAGGGAGCCTGCTTCCCCCTCTCTCTGCCTGCCTCTCTGCCTACTTGTGATCTCTCTCTGTGTCAAATAAATAAAATCTTAAAAAAAAATAACCATATAACCAAAAAAAAAAAAAAAAAAGTAAAAATAACTACTTTATCTAGTTTAATTTTCCTCAATGGTAGGCTGAATTTTTGGCTTTGGGTGCCAGCTAAAATCTGGTTAGTGTACCAGTTTTCAAGAGAGTCAGGTACATTGTAGGGTTACTGGGACTCTTAAGTATAAGAGCATTTTGTAAAGAAAAAGGTATTATACAGGGGCATGTGGGTGGCTCAGTTGGTTAAGTGTCCAACTCTTGATCTCAGCTCAGGTCATGATCTCACAGTTGTGGGATGGAGCCCCACATTGGGCTCCATGCTCAGCACAGCGTCTGCTTGAGATTCTCTCTCTCCCTCTGCCCCTCCCCCCACTCGAACACTCTCTTGCTCAAAATATATAAAATCTTCTTTAAACAAAGGTAAAGAAAAAGGTATTATACAAATGTGGGCTGGTATACTAGTTGCCTTAACAACTGAATTTCATCTACTTCATAAGCCATAATGATTAGGGGACGGTTAGGAGAAATTAATAGAAGGAACCAGAAACTAAAACTGAAATCAACCTCACAAATTCCTCCCAAATATCTCTGGGCCAAAAATCATCCTTGCCAATGTTTCATAAAATGTTCACAAACTCAGTGATTACCACATTGGCCCTTGCTCTCTCCTACTTCTTTTGTAAGGAAGTACAGTAATGTGGCTAAGTAAAAGTACTGATTTTTATGCACCAACACAAATGCCAAAGAAAACTATGAAAGTAATATAAAATTAAGCTTTTTCTATTCTAGGTTTATTTCTATCCACATACTAGCCACATGAAATTTTAAATAGCTATCTTTAAAACAGTGGTATCTTTATCTAGTATTCCTTTTACTTCTTCCCCCATCCCCAAACACATTTGTGAACCGGAAATAGAAAGCCCCAAGGCAAACACCCAGAAAGCTTGTTTCCCTAGCCCTAACCATGAACAAACTTACTAGCCATTGATTTTTTCTTACTCTCCACAGAGAATTTATTACACAAAGGAGGATAGTAGAGATGTAGATTTCAGTAGGGCTTTTGCAATACCAAGTTTGTCTTCATGATATGTTAAAAATGTTCAAGTCTATTTATTATAAGCAAGTAAGAGCGAAGATCCTACTTTTCTGTTAACTACTTTTTTTAAAAAATATTTTATTTATTTATTTGACAGAGAAAGAGATCAGAAGTAGGCAGTGAGGCAGGCAGAGAGAGGAGGAAGCAGGCTTCCCACTGAGCAGAGAGCCCGATGCGGGGCCCGATCCCAGGACCCTGAGATCATGACCTGAGCTGAAGGCAGAGGCTTTAACCCACTGAGCCACCCAGGTGCCCCTACTTTTTTTTTTTTTTTAAATACTTTCTCCATTCAGACAAGCTAAAACTAGATGTTATTTTCAGAAAGTAAGCACCAGGGACTGTCATATAATTCTATATTTAGTACACAGCAATTATTATTTAATAAATACAGCAGATAAAAAACCAAAAGATGTTCCTAAATAATGAATGGGTCAAAGAAGAAATCACAAGAGAAATGAGAAAACTACTTTGAGATGAATGAAAAGGAAAACCCAACATACTAAAACTTGATGAGATGCAGTAAAGCAGTGCTCAGAGGGAGCTGTAAATGCCTAAACTAAAAATGAAGATTTGAAATCAATAACTTAACTTTCCACCTTGAGAAACTAGAAAAAGAAGAGCAAATTAAACCCAAAGCAAGCTGATGGAAGGAAATAACAAGTAACGGAGCAGACATAAATAAAATAGAGGATGGCAAAACAATAGAGAAAATCAATGAAACCAAAAGTTGGTTCTCCAAAAAGATAAACAAAATCAACAAAACTTTGGCTAAACTGGTCAAGAAAAAACATTCAAAATACTAAAATCAAGACCAAAAGAGACATCATGTCTATCAACTTTACAGAAATAAAAATGGTTACATGGGATACTATGAAAAATTATATGCCCAAAACTAGATAACTTTGAAGAAATGGAGAAATTCCCAGAAGGATATAAAAATAGTAAAACTGACTTGAGAGAAGAAATAAAAAATCTGAAAAGGGGTTGCCTGGGTGGCTCAGTGGGTTAAAGCCTCTGCCTTTGGCTCAGGTCATGATCTCAGTATCCTGGGATTGAGCCCCTGTTCAGCAGGGAGCCTGCTTCCCCCTCTCTCTCTGCCTGCCTCTCTGCCTACTTGTGATCTCTCTCTCTCAATCAAATAAATAAATAAAATCTTAAAAAATCTGGAAAGACCTATAATAAAAAGATTGAATTAGTAATTGAAAATTTTCCCACAAAAAAACCACCAGGTCCAAGTGACTTCACTGGTGAATTCTACCAAACATTTAAAGAATTAACATTAATTCTTTATAAACTCTTCCAAAAACCAGAAAAGAACATTTCCCATTATTATGAGCCTGATACCAAAAGTGCAGGACTTGCACACTGAAAATCACAAAACAGCATTATGAGAAACTAAAGATTGGGGCACCTGGGTGGCAGAATGGGGTAAGGCCTCTGCCTTTGGCTCAGATCATGAGCTCAGGGTCCTGGGATCGAGCCCCAGATCCAGGTCTCTGCTCAGCAGGGAGCCTGCTTCCTCCTCTCTCTGCCTGTCTCTCTGCCTACTTGTGATCTCTATCAAATAAATAAGTAAAATCTTAAAAAAAAAAAAAAACAAAAAACTAAAGATCTAATAAAAACATCTCATGTTAATGGATTGAAAGACTTAACTTAAGATGACAATACTCCCCAAATTGATCCACAGATTCAACATGATCCCTATCAAAATCCCAGCTGGGGACTCCTGGCTGGCTCAGTTGGTAGAGCATTTGAATCTTCACAGTCCTGAGTTTAAGCCCCATGTTGGGTGTAGCGATTACTTAAAAAAAAAAAAAAAAAATCCCAGCTGCCTTTTTGCAGAAATTGATAACATAATAAAAAAATTCATATGGGAATACAGGGACCAAAATAGCCAATTTTGAAAAACAACCGAAGTGGAATGACTTACGCTTTCTAATTTCAAAATTTATTAGAAAGCTACAGTAATCAAGATAGTGTGGCAATGGCCCAGGGGTAAACATACATATCAATGAAAAAGAACTGAGAATCCAGAAATAAACCCTTATATTTATGGCCAACTGATTTTCAGTAAGGTGCCACAACAATAGAAAATTGGGAAAAGAATAGTCTTTTCAATAAATGGTGCTGGGACAACTGGTGATCTGCAAGTAGAATTAAACTGGACTCCTACAACATGCCATATATAAAAATTAACACAAAATAAAACAAAGGCCTAAATGTAAGAGCTACACCTATAAAATTCATAGAGGAAAACAGAAATAAATTTGTGGCCTGGATTAGGCTATGGATTCTTAGCTATGATACCACAAGTATATGCAACAAAGGCAAAAATAAACTGGACTTCAAAATTAAAAATTTTGTGCTTCAAAAAACACCATTAAGGTCAACCCATAGAAATTCTAGGGAGAAAATATTTGTAAATCATACATATGATAAGGGACTTGTATCCAGAATATATAAAGAACTTTGACAATTCAGCAAAAAGACAAAAAATCCAATTAAAGTGTGGACAAAGTATATGAATAGTTATTTCTCCAAAGAAAATATATAAATGACCAATAAACATATGGAAAAACATTTAATATCATTATTCATTTTGGAAATATGAATCAAAACCAAGAAATGACACTTTATACCCACTAGGATGGCTATATAATAAAAACAGCCAATAACATGTGAAGATTAGAGAATGGAACTCTCATGCATTGCTGGTGGGGATATAAAATGGTGGCCATTCCCAAAATATTAAACACAGAATTACCATATGACCCAGCAGTTCTACTCCTAGATATATCTCAAAAAGAAATGAAAACATATGTCCACCTAAGAACTTGTACAATGCATGTTCACAGCACCATATTTCATGATAGCTAAAAACTGGGAACAACCCAAATGTCCCTCAACTGATGAGCCGATAGCAAAATGTAGTGTGTTTATACAATGGAACATTATTCAGACATAAAAAGGAATGAAGCATTGACATATGGTTCAACATAGATGAACACTGGAAACATTATGCCAAGTAAAAGAAGCCAAACACAAAATGGCCACATACTGTATGATTCCATTCATATAAAGTGTCCAGAAAAGGCAAATTTTTAGAGATAAAAAGTAGATTATTGATCGTTTGGGGTGGGGGCGGGAAGGGGAGACTGGGGAGTGGCTGCTAAACAGTTTTTTTTTTCTTTTCTTTTCAAAATTAATATACTTTGCTTTTAAAGATTTTATTTATTTGACAGAGAGAGATCACAGGTAGGCAGAAAGGCAGACAGAGAGAGAGGGGGAAACAGGCTCCCTGATGAGCAGATAGCCTGATGCGGGGCTCCATCCCAGGACCCTGAGATCATGACCTGAGCCGAAGGCAGAGGCTTTAACCCACTGAGCCACCCAGGTGCCCCAATATACTTTGCTTTTTAGAGCTCTTTTAGGTTTACAAAAAATTAAGCAGAAAGTACAGAGTTCCCATACATCCCCTTTTCCTCCACCCTTCCAGTGTCCTCTACTATTAACATCTTGCATTAGTGTAGTACATTCATTACAATTGATGAACCGATGTTATTTATAAATCCCAGGTCTACATTAGGGTTCACTCTTTGCGTTACATAGTTCTATGGGTTTGACAAATGGATTTATCATGTATCCACCATTATAGTATCATACAGAATATTTTTACTGCCCTAAAAATCCCATGTTCCACCTATTCCTCCCTCTCCCACCCCCAAAATCTTGGCAACTACTGACCTTTTTACTACCTCTATAGTTTTACTACCTTTATAGAACCCTGGCATCATGACCTGAGCCAAAGGCAGACGCTTAACTGACTGAACTACCCAGGGGCCCCAACAAGTTTAACTTTCATAGGAAGAGGAGTTATGTGCTCTGTAGGGCCTTCTTAAAATCAGGAAGGCTCCAGGGCCCAGATTAAATACTATTCCAGAGATTCTTGGGTCATTCTACTTCTGGCTTTTCAGGAGCTAACAGCAAGCACTTAAATTCAAGGCTAACGGACACCTGGGTGGCTCAGTCAGTTGAGCATCTGCCTTTGGCTCAGGTCATGATCTCAGGGTCCTGGAATTGAGACCCACATAGGGCTCCTTGCTCAGTGGGGAGCCTGCTTCTCCCTCTGCCTGCTGCTCCCCCCGCCTGTGCTCTCTCTGGCATATAAATAAATACTTAAAAACATATTTTAAAAATTTCAAGGCTAAATCAGGGTGTTCAGGGAGAGAGCACTCACTAGGGGACAAAGTCTTGAGTTAGGCACTCTACATGTTATCTCATGTTATTTCACACCATTTCAGGTGAGGAAAACAGCATTATGCTCATCTTTTTCAGGTAAAGAGGGAAAAATTAATTCCTTTATTTGACAACCATATATTAAACACCCACCACATCCCAAACACTGTGAAACTCCAGGAATATTAATACAAGAATGTGGGGTCCTAAACTGTAAGGAATATAGACTCATGAAACACAGCAGACATGAAACAAACAATAACATCATAAGGGGCAGGATATCAGTGTATACAAGTGTGAAGGGAGGCATGTATATACACACCAGAGATACATAGTGATCTTTTTATTTTATAAATGATAAAATTTTAGTCCAGAGAATTTCAATATTAGAGCAGGGTCTAGAACCTAAGACCCCTGATTCGCATCATAGCAACTTGTCACGAGTTAACTCGCTATCATCAAATATGACTTCCCCCAGATTTCACAGTAGGACTCGCGGACTTGATCATATCATGTCCTGAAAAGGCTCTAAAACTGACAGGTAAGGCTTTTTTATGCACTGCTATATTAATGTTACATAGTCATTCATTTACTCCCGCTCACTGTGACCTTAGGCACTTGATGGAGGATGGTGGTGAAGAGGTTAACCAACAAGCTTTTTCATTTTATGCTTCCTTGAAATTTCCCTCTACTATTGTGGCTTTCCATGCCCCCCCACTGAAGTCATGCCAATCTATTCCTTAAACAATTCTGATTTAGCTCTTCCTCTCTACTCCAACTACCCATATTAGTCCGAGCCCCACTCACTGGTAGGTTCTCAGTGGGTCTTCCTACCATCTCTCCTTTTCCACTCCCACTCTCCTAGCTTTTGTATCCTGCAAAGAGGGGCCAAGTTAACCTTTCTTTTCAGCTAATTAAAATAACGTTGCTGTATTTCCACTCATTGTAAGAAAGTAGTATCTAATCATTATACAAAGAATAAACCTTAAGGGCCCTTTGGCCCTGTTAGTCTCCAGCGCAAGAGAAGACCTCTGACTCAGCACTGCTTACCAGGTCACCGTCTCCATGTATCAGTTCGCTGTCGGCTGCTGGGACAATTACCACAAACTTGGTGGTGATTAAAACAACACAAATGTATTCTTTCCGTTCTGAAGGCTGGAAGTTTGGCAGAGTTGCACTCCCTCTGGAGACCATAGGGGAGAGAATCCATCCTTTGCCGCTTCCAGCGTCTAGTAGCTATCACATACCTTGATTTGTGGCTGTATCAGTCCAACCCCTGCCGCTGTGGTCTCACACCTGTGAGGTGGCCACCTGTGGCCTCCACACCTGTCTGCCAAATCACCCTCGGCCTCACTCTCATCAGGACACATCATTGGATGTTGTGCCCACCCACATAACCTAGGATAAATTCTTCCTCTCAAAATTGTTAATCACTTTTTTTTTTTCCAAATAAGGTAATACTCACTTTTACCATATAAGGTGATATTCACAGGTTCCAGGGATTAGGACATCGATGTATCTTTTTAGGGGCCACCATTCAGCCCAGTACATCCAGGCTCCTGCTCACCGAGCCAATGTTCTCTTTCTTACTCCCAATAGGGGCATCATATGAAGTCATGCCTCCCCAGAAGCTCACCCATCCCCTGCGTTCCCACCGATCTTCACCATTTCTCTAAATGTTCCCTCCACCTCCCCAACATCCGCAAGAGCAAATGTTATGCTTTCATTAGTTAGGGTCAGCTCTAGCCCTCTTCTTCTGAAGCTCTCCCTGACAATCACCCTCTTCTCATATGTCATTCTTCCTCTCCCAGTGCCAGGAACATACAGTGAACACACTGAATTTATATGTTACATTGTTTTTTCTAGAGGCCTCACAGATTTAAGTTCTCTCTCCTCCAAGTAACACGAGCTCCTCAGGCACCAAAGCTGTGTTTTTTACTTGGGCAACCTCAACTGGATCCAGCCTGGAGCCAGGCATTTGGGAGGCATTTATTAAAAGACCGATCACTGAATAAATAAATGCAAAGAAAAATTAGGAATATTCTGAAACATTCTTAAGTAGATAACACTACTATGACTGCCAACTCATAGAAGTTGTTAAAAAAAAAAAAGCTCCCTCATAAGGTATATAAAATCTGAAAAACCAGTTAAGAACTCTTAACTATTTTACCACCCTTTTTGCACTTATTTACATCCTAATGCTCTAATTCTTAAGGCAACTCATAAAAGTTTCAAGCTGTTAAGTCTAACAGAATTATCGCATTTACACGAAGGGATAGGTAGCACGAGCTCCAGCTAGAAACAAAATAGAACAGGAGGGCCTGTTTCACTTTTTTCAAAAACATGAAGTGAAAAGTTATCTCCAACTGTTTAAAGAAAAATAAGATAGATATGAATGTTCCCAGCTAGTGCTCTTTACCACTTTAAAGAAAAAACAAGTAGCTGCATTTTCATTTGGTGTTAAGACTCCCAAAACTTCCTTCACAGCTGTGGGTTAGGCCTTTTATTTACCAGATCTTCAGAAAGAAAGTCTAATCACATCTTCCTGCTGCTAACCTTTCTGCCAGTTTTTCTAGTCAACGGAAGGAGAAAGAAGATAAAGTAGGCCTCTCTGAACTGAGAGTTAACTCCTGCCTCTCCTCTCCCAACACCTATGCCGGCTCTGGCCCCCAGCGATGATTGTTTGAAGCTATCCTACATATATTTGAGCGATGCCTCAAACTGTTAAAAACTGACTAAGAGTGGTCTGTCTATACCTGTCTTTGCTTCATTCCTGCCCACCTCTTTCTCAGCCGCCACATTCTGGCTTCTAGCCTATCACTCCAGGGAAAAGTCTCTCGCTAGGTTCATAAACAATCTTCTATTTTCCAAGTCCAACGGATACTTTTTCACTGTTTACTTGGCCTTTTTTTCTTTTTTTGCAGCATCTCATATTGTAGACTAACTCCACTCTTTAAAATTCTCTGCTCCCTTAGATAAATGGCATAATAGCCCTTTTGTTCTCGTTCTCCTGTATCACTAACCTCTCCTTTCCCGTTTATGTTGCTGAGTCCTGTTCTTCAGCCCCCTCTGATCATTTTATTGTCTCCTAGGGTTTTGTCTCTTTAGTTCTCTCTTCTGTCCACACTCTTCATTCCTGAAGGATTTTATGCATGCTCCATCAACCACAACCCAAACTGTAATAGTCTCAATATGGTCTTCAGCTCAGGCCTTTCTCATGAGCAATCTAACCGAGTTGGTGCAGAGTCAGAAAGCACTAGCATTTATTGAGAACCCATGATGTACTAAGTTCTTTTGATATGGGCTCACATATTACAGCTGACCCTTGAACAATGTGAGGGTAATGGGTGCCAACCCCCAAGCTGTCAAAAAACCGTCTATAATTTTTCATTCCTCCAAAAACTTGACTACTACTAGCCTACTGTTGAAGATTTACCAATAACATAAACAGTCAATTGTTGCATATTTTGTATGTCATTTGTATTATATATTGTAATCCTATAGTAAAGCTAGAGAAAAGAAAATGTTATGAAAATCATAAGGATGAGAAACTATATTTACAGTACTGTACTATATTTATTTTTTAAAAATTCATGTATAAGTGGGTCTGTGCAACTCAAACCTGCATTGCTCAATGGTCAACTGACTTTTTTTTTTAAAAGTAAGTTCTATGCCCAATGTGGGGCTTGAACTCATGACCCCAGATCAAAAGTTGCATGCTCTACTGAATGAGCCAGCCAGATGCCCCAAGGGTCAAATGTTATTGCACTTAATTCTCACAATAACTCGTTAGAGTTTTATTAACCCATCCAATGAAGAAATTCAGTTTGGAAGAGATGTAAGATTGAAAGTGGTAGAAAGGAGATCTGAACTTTGGATATAGGCCAAAATTCGTGTTCTTTACTGATTGGACCACCTGCTTCTAGTCTTGTGGCAGTTGCTACATATTTATCTTAAGCCATTCTCCATATAGCCATTAGCATTTTCTTCCTTCAAAGACGCACATCCGATATTGTCATGTCTGCTTTAAAATCCTTCAACGGCTCCCTCACATCTATGGCCTTAGTTTTCAAACTTTGGTAAGCATGTGAGCCACTCAACTGGGGAGCCTAATTAAAATTCAGATTCTCAAGCCCCATTCCCAAGATTCTGGGTTAGCAGGTGTTTTCTCTATTCCACACTTTGAAAAATACCAAAATTTGGTAGCTTAACTTGCCAGGCATATCATGATCTGGCCCTGGCTTATTTTTCCATCCTCATTTCTACCCACGCCTCTATTTGTGCTTTAGGCTCTAGCTCAGGGGTCAGCAACCTACAGCCCTGCTGACCCAGTTTTGGTAAATAAAGTTTTTTTTGTTTTTTTGTTTTTATTTTTTTTATTTATTTATTTGACAGAGAGAGATCACAAGTAGGCAGAGAGACAGGCAGAGCGAGAGAGGGGGAAGCAGGCTCCCCGCTGAGCAGAGAGCCCGATGCGGGGCTCGATCCCAGGACCCCGAGATCATGACCCGAGCCAAAAGCAGAGGCCTTAACCCACTGAGCCACCCAGGCGCCCGGGTAAATAAAGTTTTATTAGAACACAGCCACACCCAGTCATTAAGTTCCGCCTATGGTTACTTTGTGCTAAACTGGCAGGGTTGAGTAATAGCAACAGAGATCAAAATGGCCGGCAAATAATTACTATCTGGCCCTTCACTGAAAATTTGCCAATTCCTGATCTAACTTACAACATAATACTTATTAACCAGTGCGGTATGCTTTAGTGTAAGATCTTCCTTCTTTTCCACTTTCTGGGGAACTCCTATTCTTCCTCACAGATTCACTCCTACTGGGTGAACTGATGTCTGACATGTCCAGGCACCCATTCTTACTGCTCCAAAAGCATTTTGTCTCTATTGCCCTTATTTTTACCTCACTATAATGCAATGACTATTCTATATGTCCGCCTAGCCCACTGAAATGTAAGCTCCTAAGAATAGTTATAAACTTTTTTGCCTTTCTCTGTCTAGCATAATGCATGTACATATTAGATGTCCAACAGATATTTAATGAATTAGTGAATGAATACACTTTCTTGGAAACCTTAAAAGAACTAATCATTCTGAATCAGAATATGTAAACTTAGATTTCAATTGGTTTCTGTATTATTGAAATTACTCCTTAGGGCTAAACTATCTTTTGAGGTGCCCTAAGTAAAATGTGCATGTAACCTAGACAGGAAAGGAAGGCACATTAAATCTGTCAGAGATTTGTTTATAGAGGAGCTGGCTCTTCTGTTTGGGTCTTGTGGATAGCACAGATGAAGAGGAGGATAGGAAAAACAGAAAATGTCTGGGTTTTGTGGCACTGCTCAAGGTAGGTAGGGGCCAAAGGACAGATCTGGGAATGTCAAAGACATTTTTGGGCCAAGTTAAAATTTTTTCAAGAACCAACGCTACTCAGAAAAACTGAATGGAAGAGAAGACTCTATCTTCTTACCTAAGAGATAAGGAAGGTGTGAGAAACCTTACTTTCAAATAACCCTGTGTAATACAGGTAGACAGGAGGTCTATGAAGTCAGTGAAGAATAGCGTCCACATTATCATACTGTGGCCAGCATCTGGGCCACTCTCTGGTCAGTCACTCAACTGAAACTTGATGCCCTATACTGTCGGGCAATACAGTATGGCAGTCTTTACCAGCTTAGTTTGTGGCAGGAACATGTCTGGTCTAGGATATTGAAATTTATATCAGTCATTGATTCAATAAACATAAAAGTCAAATATAAAATAAAAAAATAAGAACCTTCTGCTAAGAACCTTCTGCCCGTCATCAAAGCCTCTGAAAATAACACACTTTTATTTTCTTTGTAACTGAATGCAGCAGGTGAGGAACAAGCTTTCATAAAAACAAGCACTTCCTCCTAGTGGTGGACATGCAGGTAGGCTCAGGAAACTACCTTTCTCACAAATTCCGGCAGTTAAATACACAGCTTAGGTTCATTTCATGCCTCATTCCACTGCCCCATCCCATCTGAGGACACAGTTAGGAGCAAAGGGAGGTGTAGGTATAAACATGGCTGCAAATGTTAGGGATAACACGCAATTAAGAATTACTAAAATGAGCGTCTCAGGTACCTAAGGACCAAAGAAGTCACTGCTAGTAACAGTAGTAACTAATAACAATAACATTTTTTGTGCGTGTTTACTATGTGTTAGACTCTGTACTCAATGCTTTATAATAATGCATTATCCCTAATCCTCAACAAAGCCTGTAAAAAAAGGTACTGACCATTTAAGAGATAAAATGGAAACTCAGAAAGGTTAATGAACTCAGCCAAGATTTTTTTTTTTCAGCCAAGATTTTTCTTTCCCAATTAGCCTCGTAGAGATCTACTCAGTCAGTGTTTGAGCTCTGCTACTTAGCACTTTCCCAAGCCCCCACTTTTAAGTGTCCATCTACCTCTTGCTTTATTTTTGCCATGTGCCATTGTCTGTATATACTCTGGCTGGGTGGCTCAATGGAGCACACTCATTAATAAAGCCCAGGTACATCAGGGCAATCTTCTTAATGCCACTCTGTTCCAACTTAACCCAATCACTGTTAGTGAGTACTCGATGTTGTATCAGGCACATTGCTAGATGGTAGAAAGGTAAAGCCCATTCAAATCTGTCCTACTCTGACTCCAGAAAGCTAGGTGACAGAATGTGGAGAGCTCCCGGCAAACTCATTCATCACCACTGATGAAAACAACTCAGAAGGGGCGCCCAGACAGTAAGCATTTACCTTCAGCTCAGGTCCTGATCTCTGGGCCCTGGGATCAAGCCCTGCCCCTTGCAGGGCTCCCTACTCAGCGGGAAGTCCGCTTCTCCCTCCGACCTGCCCCCCTCTCATGCTTTCTCCCTCTGTCAAATGAACAAATAAAATCTTTTTAAAAATTATTTTAAAAAACCCAACTCAGAATACAGAATCTTTATATAGGGAGGGCCTCACATCACCATCACCTGTTTCCTTGACCTGCTGATTGAAATACTGTTTCTCTACAACTGCTGCTCCTTCCCACTTCATCCCCTTCCAATTCCCCCGGCTTTGCTGTCAGCCAGTTTTTTAGCCGTTATGTTCTCCGGCCATACTTTCTGCACAACCACCATAATTCTAAGCCCCAACTCTCACCTCCCCTTATACAGGAGAAAATGGAACCTGAGACTCCATCGCCTATACATAATATGAGGAGAAAATGTGTTTTGTGTGTATGTATGTCTGTGCTAGGAGGACAATATAATTCTGTGGGACTGTAACAACTAGAGCACAGAGAAAGGCAGGGCTGGGAGCTACCAAAGACTTTAGGGCTGCTTCATACTGCCTGGCTACTGCTGTACATGGCACTTAAATATTACTCATCCACAACTACGACGTGTATTCAAAGTGAAAGTAGTGTATTCGCAGAGGCACTATCCATCCACAGACATGTGGAATAGATTTTCTCTTCCATAATCTTTAAAGATTTAAGAAACAGCTGATTTCTAGAAACAATGAATTAAGAAGAATGAGAACTGAGTTCATTTTGCTTACCTGTGAACCCTATAGGAAGTAAGTTATGGATAGTCTACGCCCCCAGATTTAACTTCACTCCTTTAGGGAAAATAATAAAATTTTATACCCTCCACTACAGTTTGCTAGTTTTAGAAATAACTCCTATGTGATTTTATAGGTAAGTGAAATAACTCCAAATCCTATATATTTTTCTTGGACTTGAGACTATTGAAACATTAAATGTTTCAAAAATCTGAAAAGGGAACTAAAAATTTTATAGAATATACTGTGAGAGTCTCAAATTAAGGAAATTAAAGAACAATGTTATTTTAGCATCTTAAAGAGCCATAACATTATTTTCCAAAAGAGGTAATGGATACGGTATTCAGATTTACTTTCAGAATTAATACTGGACAATCAAGCTAGCAAGACTTTCATGGAAAAATTATTTTCTGATATTTCTGGAAAACTTTCAGAACTCCCCCTTTGCTACTTCACAAGCAAACTGTTTCTCCAGGTGAGTCTCAATAAGTACTGTGTTGGGCTCTGCTCAAAGCCTTCTGTAAGAACAGGAAGAGGAGATAATGTAGGATAACGAAAGCAGTGCGGAGAAGCTAGAAATTTTTTCATTCTCTCTAAGGATGAGTGAAACAAAAACGTGACAGCAGCAGAGTATTACTGATTTGGTGGAGGGGGAAAGGGCACCCAAACAAAGGAAAAAGCTAGCACGAGCAGTATGCTAGAGACTGTGGAAAGTAAGACCTCTGAAAGGCACAGAGGAGTGATTTCTACTTCAAAAGAACTGCCAAAGTCTATTAGTCTGACTCCTTAAAAAAAAGCCCAATTTCCTAAACATTCTAAACCATCAATAAAATGATCATCCCTATCTTCATGAACTAAAACTAGACAACACTAATGTGGATAGACATAAAGACAGAAATAGGTTATACATAAACTATATGAATCAGCCAATTACGAACAATGCCTGTTAGAATCATAAGGATAAGTGATTTGGATGGCAAAAGGGGGATGGTGGTAGGATATTAAGATAGATTAACAAGAAGGAATTCACTACTTCTCTTAGAGAAGGCTTTCTAGAGGAGGTTAGATTCTGGACGAATAGCAACAGGAGCTTAGCAGAGTGTTCCAACCAACCACAGGAAAATAGCTCAGAGGGGGAGTGAACTGATTATATGAATGGGGCATTGAGTAAGGGAGCCTGAGAGAAGAAAGGGGAACCTTCAAGGGGAATAGGGCTGGTTCAGGGTGCCCTAATTAAGGTCTCCAAACTGGAGAAAGTCTGGGAGGGGGGCAGAGGAAGGCAAAAAGAAAAAGCACCGTAGTTTCTTCACTTATTTCGCTAGGCAAGTCAAGGACTAGGCTTTGCACTACCTGGAAAAGCTGACAAACAGGCTTGTCTCGGGAGTGAAAAATTTCCAGAAGAGAGGGCCCTTTCTGGAAAGACGCAGCCCCCTGTTCCCTGAATTCCTGGCTGGGTACCATAGGGTAATAACTGGAGGCGCAGGGATATCTAAGGCAGGTGTTTCCTGGGTGTTGGCGTGGCTACCAGGCTGAGGTTCAGCGGCGGGTCTAGCACTTAGCGACAAGCAGGCGGCGGCGGCGGCAGCTGCGCGTGCAAACCACAGGACTTACCTTACTGTCATCCATCTCGGCGGACAGGCCGGCCTGGCCAGGCGCTCCCTCCCTCTGCCCTCCCCCGGCTCAGCCGGCCTGGCCCGGCCCGGCCCCCGCCCCGGGGGAAGAAGGGGATATGGTTCTGACTGTCTCCTCCTTTCGCCTAACAGTTCGATTCCCTGATGCCACAGTCACGGGGACGAGGGACCAGTTCAGGAATGACAGAGCGGACCCTGGAGGCGGCCCAAAACGCCTCCTTTCGCCGCCGCCGCCTCCTCCTCCCCCTCCATGACAGTCTCGGGGTGTGTTTACAGACGCCCTGGAGAGTGGCCCGGACGGGAGGGTGGGCGGGAGCACTGCACGCGGAATGGCCTCTTCGGTTGCCGTATTCGGGGGCATTCTGGGGATTGTAGTTTTCCGTAACGCACTAGCTGCAGGGCTGACTAGGAAGAAAACTACAATGTCCACATATCCTCAGCCAGGCGTCTGTTTTCCTCCTGCCGGCGAGCGCTGCGGGGGAGGAGCCAGTCAGGAGGCCAGACTACGTTTCCAACAGTGAGCTTAACTTGGACTTCCAGCGCGCTGGGCATCGGTGGGGCGAGTTTGGGGCTCCGCAGAAGCCCGCCCCAAGGAGGAGCCCTGGGAGCAGGCCCTCCTCTGGGACACCGAGGAAACCCTGAAGGTTCTTTATTACAAAAAAAAAAAAAAAAGAAAGAAAGAAAGAAAGAAAAGGAAACTAAGAATGTACAGTGCTGCAGCTGTTTTGGGAAACAATTGGGCAGTTCTCACAATATTAGACATAAAGTGGCCATATCGCCAACAATTATCCAAAGAAATGAAAACACACCTCATAAAGATGTGTTTCATGTGCACGAAAACTTGTACACGGATGTTCTATCCTAGAAGCGTTACTCATAGTAGTCAAAAAGTGGAAACAACCCAAGAGTCCATCAGTGGAGGAATGGATGGGATAAATGTGGGATGTATGTGCAGAGGACTGTTATTAGACCATAAAAAGGAATGAAGTACTGCTACATGCTGCAGAATGGGTGAGCCTTGACAACATGCAAAATTAAGGGCCTCATGTTGTAGATTCCGTTTATAATGGAAGTTCCAGAATAGGTAATTGAAAGAAAGAAAAATGAACAAGTGGTTGTCAGGGGCTAGGGTTGGGAACAGCGGGGAGGTAGGGCAGGAATGGGGAGGGATTGTTAATGGGCACTGGTTTTCTTTTTTGAGGTGCTGAAATGTTAAAAATTTAAGAGCGCCTGGCTAGCTGAGTGGGTAGAACATGGGACTCTTGATCTCGAATTATGAGTTTAAGATATATTTGCAGCCAAATACAGTGAAAATTAGCTAAAATTTTTAAAAGAAATAGTGATTCTTGGGGCACGTGGGTGGCTCATTTGGTTAAGCATCTGCCTTCAGACTGGATCATCATGATCCCAGAATCCTGGGATCAAGTCCCATCTCCGGCTCCCTGCTAAACAGGGAGTCTACTCCCTCTGCCCTTCCCCCCTGCTCATGATCTCTCTCTCTCTCGTGAATAAATTTTTTTTTTTAAAGATTTTTATTTATTTGACAGCGAGAAACACAGGGAGAGAGGGAACACAAGCAGAGGGAGTGGTAGTAAGAGAAGCAGGCTTCCCGCCGAGCAGGGAGCTCGATTAGGGGCCTGATCCCAGGACCCTGGGATCATGACCTGAGCTGAAGGCAGACGCTTAACGACTGAGCCACCCTGGTGCCCCTCGTGAATAAATTTTTAAAAATCTTTAAAAAATGAAAAAAATAAATGAGTGAATTTTACAGTGTGTGACTTACAGCAATAAAACCATTAAAAATAAGAGGGTCTTTGCATACCACTGATTTAATAAAATCAGTCTTTTTTTGTTGTTTTAGCCTAAATTAAGCCATTGAGCATTTGATAAAGATTCATTAACATTCCTTAATGTTATTCTGGAGGACTCTTTGACCAACCAGTCCTTTTCAGACTCCTAAAACCCTTCCAGAACTCAATTGGGGTAGAGTTGCCAGACTTAGCAATAAATATACAGAACACTTACAATTGATTTTAGGATAAACAAGTAACTTGCTAGTATAAGTATGTCCTGTGCCATATTTAAGACCCACTTAAAAAAAAAGTGTTGTTTATCGGAAAATCAAATTTAACTGGGTGCCTTCTATTTTATCTTTTAACTCCAAATTGAGGAATGGTAATAGGGGCATACCTTGTTTTGCTGTGCTTCACTTTATTGTGCTTTTTATAAATGGAAGGTTTATGGCAACCCTGCCTTGAGCAAATCTATTGATGCTATTTTCCCAACAGCATTTTCTCACTTTGTGTCTCTGTGTCATATTTTAGTAATTCTCACAATATATACATATATATTTATATTTAGTTTATTATGTATACATATTTAAGATTTATTTATTTGAGAGATGGAAAGAGAGCAGGGAGGAGGGCAGAGGGAGAAGGAGAGGGAGAGAAGCAGACCCCCTCAACTGAGCACGGAGTCTGTGGTGGGGCTTGCTGTCCTGACCCTGAGATCATGACTTGAGCCAAAATCAAGAGTCAGTCCCTTAACCGACTGAGCCACCCAGGTGCCCCAATTCTCAGAGTATGTCAAAGGTTTTCATCATTATTATGTTTGGTGCAGTGATCTGTGATTAGTGATTATGACTTGATGAGAGCTCAGATGACGGTTAGCATTTTTTAGGAAAAAAGATTTTCTCATTAAGGTATGTACACTTTTTTAAAAGAAATAATGCTATTGCACACTTCATAGACTGCAATATGGTGTAAACATAACTCTTACATGCACTTGGAAACCAAAAAATTCATTTGACTTGCTTTATTATAGTGGCCTGAGAACGGAACCCACAATATCTCCGAGGTATGCCTGGAACAGGAAAGTTGAATCATCTCTGACTGATCTATATAATGCTTTAGAGGAACTAAAGCAGGTCACTTCCTCCAAGTAAAAGCCACGTAGCCAGGTCTTGTGGCTGCTAATGGGTCTGGCATACTGGGGTTTCAGCAGTTGGGCCCACCCAGGGGCACACCTGTAACCTCCAAACTGCATTCATAGAGGTCTCAGAGACACCTAGCCACATCCTCTCTGATGATCAGAGGAGCAAAAGTGTGTGCTCCCGGGAGCTCTCTGCCTCTGCCTCCCCGAATAGCCCTTCTGTTCCACACCACCAGGGGCTGCCTTCCACCCCCTTCTAGCTTCCTTCTCCTGTGCCCAGCCAGGCGTCAGTTCTGCTTCCCTAGCTATGACCTGGTCGCTAAGTCCTCTTCTTTGAGGTGGAACTGCTTTTCCCCTGGGCTGATCCTCTGCCACTCTCCCTTCCTGCATCCCGGCTGACAAAAATACACCTCCATGATGGCACTTATCCACTCCAGCTGTGTGTGAGCGGTTTGCAGAATCAATCACCAGCCCCCCCAGGAAGGAGAACTAAGACCTTTTGAACCAAGTAGTAGAAATGTAAAAACATGCAGGAAAGTATCTACACCAGTTTCAGGAGAGTGGTTTTCTGAGGGGAGGGAGGGAGGGGCTTGGGGTGAAAAGTGTTTAGTTGTATATTTAACATTTAAAGAGATGAAGCAAATATGTTAACTCTGGAAATGGAATTGTGTGTTTTATTGTTGTGTTTGTATTTTTGTACATTTGCAATATTACATAACTAAAATAGAAATTCATTTTTTAATTTTTTAAAAGATTTTATTTACTCGAGAGAGAGAATGCAGAACAAGAGAGAGAGGCAGAGGGAGAAGCAGACTCCCCACTGAGCTGGATCCCAGGATGCCAGGATCCTGACCTGAGCCAAGGCAGACTGAGCCACCCAGGCACCGCTTAAATTAGAAATTTAAATTTAAGAATTATAAACATGCTCCCTTTAGGAAGTGTGGAACTACTTTAAGTATTTTTTAGATTTCATTTATAAAAACAAACCTTAATCACATCATAAAATAAGACTTCGTAAAGGACAGAAAATCTTATGAAGAAGTATTGTGTAGTCACATGTTAAACATTTGCTGAGATGTACCCAGAATTGATAACAAAGAGATAAGGAAGAACAAGAGAGAATATTAGTTTCTGTCAGTATAAATCCTTAAGGACTTTATAATCTAAGAAGAAGAAATTCACATATACAGGAGACTATGGACAATCATGAAACAAGGCATCCGGTGAAAATGACACAGACCAAACTTAATACCCACGTGCTAGATTGTTCAGAGTGGGTAGGGAGTGCCAAGCATCAGACTGATCCCAGGAAAGGGAAAGTGAACCCAGCAAATGTCCTTTTTTATTTTTAAGGAGTAGGCGGAAGTTTAGAAGAAGAGTATTTTCTCAGGGTGCTGAGCCCGCTTTATATTCATGATCTTCAATCTTTTCCTCCTTCTCAAAAGGAAATTCCCAGGCCTGCAATTCCTTCTAAAAAATGCATATAATTTTCTCCTCCCTCCCCTCCCCACTCCTCCCTCCCCACCACACACACAAACACGGTTGGTTCATATACTCCCAGACACCCCACGTAGAGGCACTGTTGGCCTATGATGCATTGAGCCTCTGCTGCTGCCTTAGAGTTTCTAGTATTGAATTCCTAAGCAGCATGGCACACACCCACTCCCACTAGGTCTGCATGCCTTCCATGCCCTCATGTCTCTCTCCTGTTCCCCTTACCACTAGGGCTGAAAGAGCACAGGTGTCTAAACAGAGCCAAGATGATCATGTTTCTCTCTGGGCCACATGGGTCTGCTTGGCACATATCCCCTGGGGAACATCAGAGAGAAAGGAAGCTCATTAAAATAACTTGTTAGGCTCCAGCTGGCTTCCCACTAAGTTTGACACACGAGTCTAAGAATTTAAAAATTATCCAGCCCTTTCCAAACTTTCCTTGGAAATGAAAATCGTTTCTCTCAGACCTGGCCCGGAGATTTTGGTTAGACCCATCTCCCATCTCGAAATAGCAATAATTAAAAACAAAGCCTACCAAGAAAGAGGACAAACATGACCATGAAATCCACCATGGTAACTTCTGACCCACCCTAACACCCACCAAACCGTTTGGGCAAGAATGTTTGGGCAAGAATCCCAGAGTCAGCCCAGGAGTGACCCATCGTGACTTCTCCGACCCTGCCTTGTCTTTTCAGAGAGCGGATCATCTGTGGCCGAGGGAGTGATAAAGATTTTAAAATGCAGAGCGATCCTGCAGTGATTTTGTGGGTAGCTCAAATTATGACACACAGGCTGAGAGACGAGGGGAGGATAGCTATTCAAAGGGAAAAACAAACCCCTGATTGAAGGGAGGTAGGGGGTGGCATGCGATTAAGTGAAGGAGGCAAGGGAACAAAAAATCAACCTTGTTACAGAAACCACAAACAAGGGGAACAGTACGATATTCTACATTCCGGAATGCCATGGCTACGTTGATATGTAAATCTGGCGCCGGAACAACAGAGTATTATTACGGCTGATATGGTAATCCGCAGAGGTACAGAGAGAAAGTGGGCGGGTCATGTGAAATTCATGAAATGCTTGAGGTGAGCTCACTGCTCAAGTATTAGTCCTGTTTTGTTTTGTGTGCGGATTTTTTTTTTTTCTCCAACTTATTTTATAGATAAGTATTCCTCTGTACTGTTTGTTTCCGAAAAGTTTGGCTTCTCTTCGTGAGGCTATCAGATACTCCATTGCAGAAGTCCGTTTCTGCTCTTCGGGCGTTTTGCAGAATGCCTCCCCTCCTTCGGCCTACACAGACAAATATGCCTGTCTTTGCATACAGCGCAGTACCTCTTGACTCTCGGCACTGGCCAGAGAAATCAGGGGCAAGAGCCTAAAGGAACATTCTAAGAGGGAGCACAAAATTCAGCCTCCAGCTTATCAGCAGGAGCAAAGTAAATAAATAAGGCCAAGAAGGAGTGAGACAAGTCTGTCAAAAAGGAAGGGAAAAAAAAGCCCTAATCAGCATAAAAATAAGGAAGAGAAAATGAAGCTCAGGGAACCAAAACCTTCCGTGTTCAAACTTTCCCATACTCCTTCCCCTTCAGCAACATAGAGAACATCTCTCGAACTCAATAGCTTTTCTTAATGTTGTCCTAACCTCCATTTCTACTTAAATGCTGCGGCTATTCCTAAACCAAGTGTGTACCTCACCCAGTAGGAAAGAATCAAGTGTGCCCTTATTTGAGGAAATAATAGGATAAATTTGGCCAGTAAGCAACTGTTTAGAACTGAACCACTCTTTGTGAGAGATGGCTTGCAAAGCATCACTCTTAGTCATTTACACTTTAGTATGAATGTGTTTCTTTTCTCTCTTCCGTGCTGCCTAAAGCTTGGTTTAACATGGGGTTGAGGTGTGGGAGAAAAGAGAAATATATGGTTTTGAGGAATAGGTGTTATAAGAGGGGGAGAGATCTGGGTAAAGTTTGAGCATTGAAAAAGCAACAAATGGCTGAGGTGATTTGGGGTGGGAGGAGATAGGAGAGCCATAGAGAACGAAGAACTCAGCAGCTACCCTCTTTCACAGTTCTCCTGAGGGCTTATCCAACAGACACACATAAGACAGGCACGTTTTATTCTATTGTCACACCTGTAAAAGTTTACATTTACTATGGCACATACTACGGAGCAAGTAAAAAAAACTGAGACTGCATTTAAAGTTTAGAACCCATTTTTTTTTAAAAAGCAGTTTTCTGCCATCAAAGTTCACTTTTGAGGTTCATGTTTCCAGAATAAGCTTTGGTAAACCTAGAGTTGTTTGCTGAATGGACATTTGACAGGGCTCTTTTGGGGGATCTTGCATTTTTAAGGAACAAAAGGTGATTCCTGGGTTATCCAGGAGGAAATGTGGTTTTGGTATTTGGATATGTCAGGAGAGGAATGGGGGTGGGGGGTGGGAGTGTTTACCTCTTGTTTCTTGGGTTTGTGTGTGTGTGTGTGTGTGTGTGTGTGTGTGTGTTTTAAGGTTTTATTTATTTGAGAGAGAGGGAGAGCACCGGCTGGGACTGGGAAAGGGGCAGAGTAAGAGAAGCAAACTCACAGCGGAACAGAGCCCCACATGGGGCTTGATCCCAGGACCATGAGATCATGACCTGAGGCAAGGCAGACGCTTAAGCTTAAGCGACTGAGCCACCCAGGCACTCCACCTCTGGTTTTATGAATAGCCTTAAAGGCTCCAAATTTTGCTTTACTCTTCTCCATTTGTAAGGGAAAAAACCTCACAACATAAAATCTATTTTTGGGACCCTATCAGACCTACTGATGACCCTAAAGATATTTTCAAAAAAGCACAAACAATATTTATGAGTATGTAAGTGTTGGCAACATTTTGGGCGTCTACTTAGGTGCTATTACTAATGTAAATACCTTTAATTCTTTCTATTATCTTTTAATATTGTATTCTAATTTTTCTGTTTGGTATCACATATCTTCATTTATCTTTTGATTCATTTACATGTTTAGGTTAAGAAGTTTAATAAAGCGGGGCACCTGGGTGGCTCAGTTGGTTAAGCAGCTGCCTTCGGCCCAGGTCATGATCCTGGAGTCCTGGGATCGAGTCCCACATCGGGCTCCCAGCTCCACGGGGAGTCTGCTTCTCTCTCTGACCTTCACTCCTCTCATCCTCTCACTTTCTCTCTATCAAATAAATAAGTAAAATCTTAAAAAAAAAAAAAAAGAAGTTTAATAAAGCATATTTTCCATCCCTTTGACTTGAAAGCGTTCTCTCATCTACATAAGAAGACTTCTATTCCAGGATATAGCTTTAAACCTTTTTCCTTATACATAGAATTGTTTTCGAAGACATTTAAGTCTGAAGGTGGTTAATGTCAATCTTCTTGGGTCAACATCCAGTGTTACCTGAGTGGTATGGCACCTGAATAGTTTGTGTGATAACATACAATACCAGCCGTAGTAATAGCATTTGACAGTTTCCAAAACTGTCTATGTGAATGTTATCTCATAGGAGTGAAAGTATTGCCACATGGAATCCAACCAGTCATGCCAACAGTATCTCTGTCACCAACACCAGCCCTTCGGTAGAATGGCATGGTTGTTCTAGCTAAGGTTATCCTTGAAAGTTAGATAGCGTAGTTCTGCTGACTAGCCCTTTCTGTCTCTGTCATTCATAAATGTGTCCAAATCATTTAAAGATTTTTTTCTGTGCTATGTGAAATAGTCCTTTTAAAATATGTATTCTAGGGATACCTGGGTGGCTGAGTCAGTTAAGCGTCTCTTTGGGCTCAGGTCATGATCCCGGGAGTCTGCTTCTCGCTCTGCCCCTCCTCCCATTCAGTTCTCTCAATCTCTCTCTCTCAAATAAAATAAATAAAAATCTTTAAAAAATAAAAATAAAATATGTATTCTAGGGGCATCGGACTGGCTTAGTTAGAAGAACGTGTGAATCTTGATCTCAAGATCATGAGTTTGAGCCCCACACTGCATGTAGAGATTACTTTAATTAATTAACTAACTTTCAAAGACGTATTCTAAGTTTATCTCAACCAAATTTCATAGCTGTGGCCTCTAGGTGGGTTTCTAAACTAGAATAGAAAGTCATTGTTCTTTAAGCGATACTTCTTTCCCCAAATAAGCTTCTTGAGTTGCACTGGGGACAGTTCAAGATGGCCTTGCACTGGCTGAGGCTCAGGATGGGGCAAGACATGTTGATCTCTCTCTTTTTTTAAGATTTTATTTATTTATTTGTCAGAGAGAGAGAGATCACAAGTAGGCAGAGAGGCAGGCAGAGAGAGAGGGGGAAGCAGGCTCCCCACCGAGCGGAGAGCCCGATGCGGGGCTCGATCCCAGGACCCTGAGATCATGACCCAAGCCAAAGGCAGAGGCTTAACCCACTGAGCCACCCAGGCTTTTGCTGCAGTGCGTTTGGACTTTCTGTTGTCAGCCTGGGACTCTTACCCTGTCCTCTGTGCTTCGCCCTTTCCCCCTTTTTCCCCCACATGGTTCTTGTGCTCTGTTGTTTTTGCTCTTCTGTGTTTGCAGACAGCAGGTCCTAGAAGGGGAATATCCTTTCCCTAATCCTGTAAGATTTTCTCCAGTTTGTTTTATCTGGAAAACGTCAGGTGTTCTGTTTCCCTTAGATAACCTCCTTTCCCACTCGCCTTGGACTTTGTTGATCTGCTCAGTTCTGGCTGCTGCAGGTAAGGCCCGAATCCATGCTTGCTCCTTTCCTGCCTGCTCATAAGCTTCCAGAGGGCAATGTCTCTCACCTCCTGTGCATGGTAACCCCTATCCTCCCGACCCCTCCCCCACCTACATGGTATGTAGGATGCCCCGGGGGAAGGTGGAAGGAGTACTGTGTACACTCGTCCAGTATTCTGTCCTCTAGCTGTGTTTCCTCCCCATTTCCAATGCCTTCTCTCATTCATACTTTGCTCCCTTGTTTCTATTCCCAAATCAAGATGGGCTTCTCTCCTGGCCACTGATACACGTGGCACCTGACAGCTCCCTCAGCTTTGCCATCCCTCGGGCTTGGAAAGAGCTCCTTCGGCAGTTTCTCCAGGGGCCTGCAGGGCAGCTCCGTTCCCAGCGAACCCAAGTGCTAAGGTATCAACCGCGGCTCTTTCCTTGTTTCCACAGGTGCTACTGCTAAACTTGGAGGAGGCAGTTTGTTGGGGGGCACGGGGGTGGGGGGAGGCTGGTGATGGAATTGGACCCCCTGTGGCATTCTTCAAGAGGGGTGCCTCCCCAGAATTCCCTCTTCAACGTTTCCAGCAAACAGGTGGTCACTCCGCTGGAGGTGAATTCCTGGAAATTTTTACCCAGCACCTCATAAACAAAATGACAATGTTATTGGAAGTGTCATACAACCAGGCGTATGAGTAATGCCCCCATTAATCAATTCGCCAAAGAAACAGGTGCTATCTAAGCTTGTCTGGAGAGATGCTAGTTATGTGAAGGAAGAAAAACTCAGGCATCTGCTTAAAAGTACACTGTCAAGATTAAAATGATATATACTCGGTGACTTGTGTGTTTAAACTAACCTTTCTCTCCGCAAGACTGCGCCAACCAACGGTACAGGTTGACAAGCAGTCGTTATGGGAACCTCACCATAATGGCTTGGGCGGGTGCCTGCTCTCCCCGGTCTGAAGTCCAGATAAGATGGAATCCAAGAAAGATACAACTTTGCTAGATTTGTTACTATACTGTTAAGAAGTGTCAGCTACAAAGAAGTCCTTCAGTTGTAGTGTGGTTAATTCATTTTTTAAATCCATCTTTTCATTTATAAACATACTGGGCAGCGCCTTCTCATCAGGTATTATGCCTTATGCTAGGTCCACAAAGATTAACGGGACAGGGTCTCTACCCTCTAGAAGCTTACACACTCAAGGGGGATTTATTTGCATACTTCTCTAAGTATGTAAATGAATAACTGTGTGACAGCGTGTTAAATGTGGTGTTAAAGATATGCCATAAAATATAGAGAGGATCTAGGGGATGACTTGCTGAGGGTGACTTTCTGAGCCAGGTCTCAAAGGATGAGCACAAGTGGTTCAAGCAGTCAAGAAAAGAAACATTTGTGAAGGCATGCCAGTGTGAAATAACAATGGGGGACTGCAAACAATTCCGTTTCCTCATAGCATAGGCAGTCTCGGGAGATGGGAGGAATAGAGTCAAGAGCTAGGGTCAAAGAAGTAGATGAGAGAGAGAGAGAGATGATGAACCATGTTGAATATTATTCTTAGGAGTGGGGACTCAATTTGAGGGCACATGGGAACCCGAGAATTTAAGTAGGAGAGTAATAATTAAATCTTGGGGAACTTGACTCTTTCACATGTGGCTGGCACCTCCTCAATGCATTTTATGTTGGTTTTGATTTTATTTATTTATTTGACAGAGAGGGAGAGATCACAAGTAGGCAGAGAGGCAGGCAAAGAGAGAGGGGGAAGCAGGCTCCCCGCTGAGCAGACAGCCCGATGGGGAGCTCGATCCCAGGACCCTGAGATCATGACCTGAGCCGAAGGCAGAGGACCCAACCCACTGAGCCACCCAGGCCCCCCCATTTTATGTTATTTTAGAACATTTTATTATACCATTTCATGCCACACTTGTAATCTGTGCTATATGATGGCATGGTCTATGGCATATAGGATTTAATATTATAGTATAAGGGCCCAGCCATTAATTAAGCTTTTACTGAATATCTGATGACTAAATGAAGACTTGAACATCAGAAGTCTCTCGCCCTTGGTCAGATGTTGGTGGTTCTGGCAGAGCTATAGGCCCAACCTCCTGACTTGAAAGGCTTTTTCTATCATGCACAAGCAACAAGTTGGGATGTCTCCATAGGTATAGCATTGTAACTACATGACAATGCCTAATATATGTTCCAGAGATTATTTTAACCCCTCCGTCACCCAGAATTTTAATTCAGCTTATTGTAATATCTCTGGGAAAAGGAGAGTAAGTTTTAACATGTTAGTAAGTCACAGAACTCACTACAGAGAAGCCTTCTATTTCCAGCTTTGCTGAACTATGTCTATCTTGCAAGGTGAGTGATACCTGTAATGGATATTCAGAAGACAGACTAAAAATTCTCAGTGCCCTTTAGTTCCCCAGGCTGCGCCTATAACAAGTATGAACAAGAGTAGATGGATGGATGGATGGATGGATGGATGGATGGATGGATGGATGGATAGAGAGATAAGAGAGACTGAATTTAGAATCTTCCATTTACTCAACAGAGTTGAAAATATATTAAGAAAGGTGACAAAAGAAAACTCAATGTTCTCCACAGGAATTTTCCTTAACTAGATGGAATTGCTCTTTTTTCATTTGTAAAAGTAAAAAAAAAAAAAATAGCTTTTTGTTTCAAAAGGAGTATGTGTCCCTGATAAAACATTCAAGGAGTGAAGAAAGTTCTAAGGTCAATGGTGAAAACCTCAACCCCGTCTCTCCGATTCACCTTCCAGAGTCAACCACTGTGTATCCTTCCTCAAAGTTTCCATGTACTACAAAAAGCGTAGGTATCAAAAAAAAAAAAAAAGTATAGGTATCACCCTTTGATTTTTATACAAATGGAATTACATCGAACACACTGCTGTGCATATTTCAATGAACAACCTGCATTGGCTTTTATTCCACAGCACTGTATATGAGACATGATCTTCTTCCATGTTTTCTTTGCCTTCAGAATTTGTTTCTTGTGCCGGTTTCTATTTTCACTGGCTAGACCATGCAGAAATACACAACTTTGACTATAGATCTTTCTGTTGCCATGTGAATTCCCCAGTAGGGCAGATTTCTAGAGGAAGAGCTTCTAGGTCAAGTATATGTACCCTTGATTTTGGCAGAAATTGCCAAGTTTTCTTCCCAAAGGGCGATGATATGTATTCTACCAGTAGTGCACATCTCCCCACTCGCCAGACATGTTTTGTTATCCAATATTTAAACCTTTGCTAACTTGAATATGTTAAAACATGGTATCTTAGTGCCTTTTAATTTGTGTGTATTGAATTGGCAGTGAGGTTGGGTATTCCTCACATGTGCATGTGTGTGCTTTTGTAAGTTTTTTTATGGGGACTACCGGTTCATGTTTTTGCTCATTCTTTTATGGGCGGTTGCTCTTTTCCTTACAGATTTCTAAAAGCGCTCTCTGTTAAAGGACTTGACACTGATATTACATGTGTCAACCATTTTTCACCCAGATTGTTGTTTGTCTTTGACTTTGTTGATTGTGATGTTTTATTCAGAAGATTCCATTTCTAAGTAGTCATATTTATTGATCTTCTCTTTCTGACTTCTGGATTTTTCTTAAAAAGATTTTATTCATTTATTTGACAGAGAGAGACACAGTGAGAGAAGGAAACACAAGCAGGGGCAGAAGGAGAGGGAGAAGCAGGCTTCCCGATGAGCAAGGAGCCGAATCCCGGGCTCAATCCCAGAATCCTGGGATCATGACCCGAGCCGAAGGCAGATGCTCAATGCCTGAGCCCCCCAGGAGCCCCATGACTTCTGGATTTTGTGTCATACTTAGAAAAAGCCTTCTCCATGACAAGATTATTATAAAAATTCATTGTTTTATTCTAGTACTTTTATGGTTTCATTTTTATATTTAAGTCTTTTGTCCACCTGAGATTTATTTTGGATCTTCAGAGAAAAGTACAGTTCTACTTTTATGTTTCCTAAAAAACTAACCACTTGGGTACCTGGGCGGCTTAGTCAGTTAAGCATCTGCCTTTGGCTCAGGTCATGATCCCAGGGTCCTGGGATTGAGCCCCGCATTGGGCTCCCTGCTCAGTGGGGAGCCTGCTTCTCCTCTCCCTCTGCTGTCCCCTCACTTATTTCCTCTTTCTCTCTCTCTCTCTCAAATAAATAAAAAATAAAATCTTTTTAAAAAATTTTAAAAATAAATAAGTAAAAAGAACTGACCACTTTTCCGAATACCATTTTATGGAATATTTTTCCTATTGATTTGGAATGCTCCTTTTATCATAAAACTTATTTTGCTTGCACTTGGGTCCATTTCCAGACCACCTACCTCTTTCCATTGATCTGCCTGTTATAGCCATATATCAATGGTTTTAGTAGTAACTTTAGACTATGTTTAAAGAACCTAATGACTTTAAGGCAGTGCAAATACTCTGCATGATATTATAATGATGGATATGTGTCAGTAAACATTTGTCAAAGCTCACAGACTACAAGACCAAGAGCGAACCCTGAGCTAAAGTATGGCAGTTGGGTGATTATGATGTGTCAAGTACATTCATTCTTGATGAAAAATGAACCGTTCTGGTGAGTGATGCTAGTGGGAGAGGCAATGAATGTGTGAGGGGTAGGGATGTGTGGGAAATCTCTTCACCTTCCTCTCAGTTTTGTTGTACACCTAAAACTTCACCAGAAAAAAGGAAAGTCTTTTAAAAAGTTAAATTAAAATTTAAAAATTCTAACAGAACTAATTTCCTCTCATCCCTCTATTTTCATGTTTCTATTTCCAGATGATCTGCACTCAAGTGCCAATAAGAAATGTAACTGTATGCTCTGTACTGAGTAATGATGGCTGGTAAGATAATCTAACAATTCTAAGTAGCCCATATGATTTTTATTGTTGTTTTCATTTCAAATATTGCAATATAAACAACATTGATTCATATCTGTTTTTCTGATTTGATCATAGATAGTATCTTTTTTCTTATATAAATAAACTTCTGGCTGAAAGTACTCGACAATGTCCAGGTGTTTACTCAGCCACCATACTGAGCCCTCTAAAATGCATGACATTAGGCAGTACTTACTGCAAATTGGCCACACTAGGTCTGTGCTAGACTGTGGATAAAGAAAGCTCCTGTTTATCATGCTTCTCACCCTACAATCCCAATAAGTGCAAGGTCTCAGAATCAGCCTTTGTTCGCTATCTTCTCCTCCATACCTGGGTATCTCCCTTCTAAATATTTAGTTAGAGATGCAACTTTTCAGTCTTGGAAGAAGAGAGATTTACCAAAAAGCACCAAGGCAACATTGGAAAACTCAGCAACTGCAGTCGCTGTGGTGGAATTCTATCCCTTATGTGTTTTACCATAGGCTACATCCTCCCTGTTGAAGGCCACAGACATTCTGAAGGTCTCTCGAAACATCTGTGAGTTACAGATAGAGGGTTCAGAAATACAAGCTAGAAAGTTCAGAAATTACAACCAGAAGGAAATGACAAAGGCATGTTGGCAAGCTCAGTCTTTCCTCCTCATCATTTCCACCACCGCTCTGCCCACCCCCCCTCAACGAGATCTGGAAATTCAAAGCTAGGGATCACCTCTACAGGACCTGCCAAGAGAATTTCTCAGTTAGGCTTCCAAATTCTTACTCCCATTCATCTTGAACTTCAGGCGGGTACCATTTTAACCACCATCCATACAAGAGCTAGGAAAGCAGGATAGACTGAGCAGATAGACTGCCTCATGAAACAAAATAAGAAGTGCCTTTGAGAGGTTTATGTGACCATGAGGGCAGGCCAAAGCCAATTGCCTTGTGAAGTCACAAGCTGTCCCTCTGATGACCTTCTGCCTGGATGCCTTAGACAGCATTCCTGAATTGGGCTGGAAATTGGGCTAAATGGTCTTTGAGTTGGGGTGTGTATGAGCCATGGAAAGCGTCCCCAAGGAGATGGCAGTGGAGCCAAATCTAGAAGGGAATTCAAATAGGCACCGAAGGGAGAGGAGAAGAAGAGAGAATAGCATCCCAGATAGAGGGAGGAGTATAAGCAAAGGCATGGATATATGATACAGAATAGTAGGAGCTACAAAAAATTCAGTATTTTGGGGCACCTAGATGGCTCAGTCGGTTAAGCATCTGTCTTCAGCTCAGGTCATGATCCCAGAGTCCTGGGACTGAGCCTCACATTGCATCAGGCTTCCCGTTCAGTGGGGAGTCTGCTTCCCCCTCTCTCTCGGCTTCTTCCCCCTCCCTGAATAAATAACGTCTTAAAAAACAATTCAGCCCTTTATTTTTGGAGCCTTGAATGCCAGGTAAGGAATGGCTGGAATGTTGTTAGAGGAGCAAGGACTGGCCAGGTCCTGGAGGTCCTGGTACGCCAGCATCATAAAAACTTGGGTTTTATTTTAAAAATGTTTAAAGGGTTTTTAAACAGATGAATGATATATGGTAACTGGAATAGCCCCATATATAAATATTACAATGATGACCTTATCCGAAAAATGCAAGATAATTTTGAAATTAGCCTAATTAGTGAAGGCTGGTGGGATTCTTGTCCTTTATGTTAGAGGATCATCATACCTATTCTAAGGTTAACATAAATAACTTTCTTTTTTTTTTGTTTTAGATTTTATTTATTTATTTGACAGAGAGAGAGGGATCACAAGTAGGCAGAGAGGCAGGCAGGGAGAGGGGGAAGCAGGCTCCCCACTGAGCAGAGAGCCCGATGCGGGGCTCCATCCCAGGACCCTAGATCATGACCTGAGCTGAAGGCAGAGGCTTTAACCCACTGAGCCACCCAGGTGCCCCCAAAATAAGTTTCTATCTAGTTTCTTAAACTGGGTTTTGACAGAGCTGGCTTATATAATGGATCACCCTGGTAGCTTTGCAGACAAATGTTTTAAGGGTATTAAGACTGGAGGTAGGGAAATAATTTAAGCCATTAAGGTAAGCAATGACAGAGGCTTGAGCTAAGGAAGTAGGTAGAGACCTCTGTTGAAGACCAAATCAGCAGATTTGCTTGAAGAGATAGTGTCACAAAATAAGGCAGCAATGAGAATGTACCCTCAGGGGCACCTGGGGGGCTCAAGCAGTTAAGCCTCTGACTCTTGATTTTGGTTCAGGTCTCATGACTAGGATCTCGGGGGCTCCGTGCTCAGTGGGGAGTCTGCTTGAGATTCTCTCTGCCCCTCTTCCGCCCCCTCCCCCCTCTAAAAACAAATAATACATCTTTTTTCAAAAAAAGAAAATGCACCTCTCAGGAAGAATCACAATTGCCTGAGAAGCCCAGCTTCTGTGCTCTGAAGTCTATCCCTGCTTCCCGCCGGGGTCATGCTTTCAGGCAGGCTGCTTTACTACTGACTATGGGAGGGGTACCAAGGCAGGCCCACTCCTGGCAACTGTGGGACTTTTCTGTAAGCCATTTTAGCTCCAGATGTCCCGTCAGCTTTGCTGAACTTTCTTAGAACTGAACCGCAGTCGAAGATTCTTCCGCTTAACCAAACTTCCAACCTTCTTTCTCACACCCCTCCCTCCCTTCCCTCTTCTTCCTTCCTTCCTTCTTCTATGATTCATAAGGGTCAAACCTACATTATATTTGATGGCTCTCCCAGAGAACCTGGACTAAACTTACAGTGAGCAAGCTTTGGGACCCTGGAGTCACAATACCTCGGGTATGATTCTGGCCCTACCATTGCCAAATATGTGAGTTCAAGTGAGTGGTCTGTTAAATCATGATAACTGTTGGGGTACCCTGGTGGCTCAGCCCCTTAAGCGTCTGCCTTTGTCTCAGGTCATGGTCCCAGGGTCCTGGGATCAAGCCCCACATTGGGTTCTCTGCTCGGTGGGGAGCCTGCTTCTCCCTCTGCCTCTGATGCTCTGCCTACTTGTGCTCTCTCTCTCTGTCTGTCAAATAAATAAATAAAATCTTTTTAAAAATCATGATAACTTGTGAAGATTAAATTAGTCAGGCTTGGAAAGTACTTAGCTCAGTATCTGGCACATAGCAAGTGCCTGAGAAATCTTAGCCATTCTTATTATTAAAGATAGGGGATGAAGGAGAGGAAGAAGTCAGGGCTAATTCTTAGTTTTCTGGCTGTTTATAATATATAAAGTGATCACAATATTTCACTCAAGTTAATTCTCTCTTTGCATGCAACAGATAATCCTTTTGAGGACAAAAGAGATTAAGAAATCCTTCCTTTCCTCCCTACTCCTAAATTTCTTGCCTCCTCCAGCTTTCCTGGCTAATGGAAGATAAATCATTAAATGATACATCAAAATGGACATAAAAAAGACTCCTCCACTCTGGAGTTGAGAGGGTGGCCTTTCATCGCCTTCCCCCGGGCATACCAGTTCCTGATAAGATACGAGCTGTGAGAGTACTCTTCTGCCCTGTGGAGGAGAGGTCCATTCTAGAGCTCTCTCATCTAACAAGGGAGAAAAATTGTCCACCTTCCTTGAGGATCTAAAAAAACGAGGTGGGAGAATTCCAAATGAAAGGCTTCTTACAGAGTTGTTTGTTGTTGTTTTTTTTTAAGATTTTATTCATTTATTTGACAGAGAGATCACAAGTAGGCAGAGAGGCAGGCAGAGAGAGGGGGAAGCAGGCTCCCTGCTGAGCAGAGAGCCCGGTGCGGGGCTCCATCCCAGGACCCTGAGATCATGACCCGAGCCGAAGGCAGAGGCCTTAACCCACTGAGCCACCCAGGCGCCCCTAGAGTTTTATTTAGAACAATTTAGGACTATAACTTTCAAGTTCTAAACTTGAATTCTTGCATTTTCAGGAAATGGCCAGAGACAAGATTTATAGGTTTGATGAAAATAGATAATCCATTTCTCTGGTTAACTTTATGCTTGAATTGTCTCGGGGTGGGGGGCGGGGAGAATCTTTCTGTGTGAAGTGACCCACAAAGAGCTCCCAAAGTGAGCATGCCAATGGAAGCAACTTGCATACATATGTTTCACATCATGTCAAGCTCCACACAAAACTATTTTTCTTGAGGTGGCAAGCTCGAGCAACCAGTTTTTCCTGAAGTTTGCCTGATAAATCTGTTTATGATGAGCTGTGCTGTCATTCTTCTATCTTGCCATAGCCTTGGAGGGCCACTCCCAAGCTGACCAGCTGCCAATTGACTTTGGTAATCAAGGATTTCAGAGGCAGAGATCAAGGTCAATATGGGGCAATGGCGGAAAGGACTAGAAAGCCCTCGAGCACAGGGGCTGCTTACGAAGCTCCGAGGTACGAGGGCCGAGCAAGGGCAGGGATCTGAGTTTTGGCCACAACATAATAGGTAGTCTGAGATGGTTTTGTGGGTAACCACTGCGTTCCCCCACCCCACCCCTGCTGCTGCCATTCTCTTCTGAAACCCTAATCTGGCATCTTCAGGCATTTCAATCATCTTTTGAGAAAAAGGCAGCAGAAGAGACCCATCTTGGGGAAAGCAAAGCTTGAATAAAAATAGCATTCCAAATATTTCAGCTGAGATCTCTTTGTCTAGCTAAAAAAGAGATTTAGAGAGTGGCTCAGAGAGCCTGTGCGTCCTTCTTGTTCTGCAATTAACCAGGTGTAAGCCCTTGGGCAAACCACTCCATAACCTTAGGCCCTGTTTCCTTACTTGTAAGTGGGGAGGAACCCTGTGAATCCGAGAGCATAGGCTTATGGATGATGACCCCTGAACTAGGACGAAGCTGTACCCTGAGCAGGAAAGGAATTCTGTGTAGGCTTGGAGGTGATGTCTGTGAAGCCAATTAAAAAGGACCTAGAACTTTAAAAGGAAGTGTCCAAAAAGCAATAAGCAAGACCTGAAATCATGGGACTCCCGGGTTCTTGTCTCATTTTGGTCCCTCCCAGGTATTGGCTGAGTTGCTCTATGTCTCACTTTCTTAATTCGGTCAGACAGAAGAGGTCACAGAGGGTGGGGCTCTGGCCAATTGGATCATGCTCTCCAGGTTCTGGAAAAAGGACAGAGGTAGTAGAAAGGCCAGAAGAGGAGTTTCCACTGAAAACTGACCATAATTGACTCTCCCCTTCTCTTTCCAGATGGGAAGGGACAGGAGACCCTCAGAGCTGTGACAGCCCTGCCTCGGTACCTTCATTCCCTCAGCAGCAGAGCCACCAACTTGGGCAAGGAAAGCAAGACCTTGGACAAGAAAGGGTAAGTCCAAGAGCTGCTAAATTAAATGGGCTTTGGGAAATTGGGGTGGGGGGGCGGCAGATCCATAGACGTTTATGTTTCCAGGGGAGAGGTCTTCCTTTGTTCATTGTGGTACAAGATACATAATCTAAATTTGACCATAATGATCAGCTTTAAGTGTACATTTCAGCGGAGAGGACTTTTTTTGATGACTCTGGTTCCCTTCCTATACTGATGTCGATTGTATATTCCTTGTTGCAAAGTTCCTGATGATTCTGCAGGGTCGGATTGCAGGCCCTCCTCGGTTAGGCTGGGTTGGCTCCGATAACAGGGAAACACTCCCAAATACCAGTAACAGGACAGGAAATTATTCGGCGGTCACTTCTTCTTGATAGGAGTGAGATCTCATTTGTGGCTGTGTCCCTTTAATTCTTTATCTCTCTGCCTTGGCCCTAACAACTTGTCCAGACCTGTGGCTTGCTTGCCCTTGGACCTGCTTTCTTTTGTTACGCTGCATTTTTGTTCTCTGCCGGCTCCTGGCTGATTCTATGAAAAACCAATTTTCCTTGCGACCTGACTTGTCTGCCCCCCTCAGTGGTCCTGTATAGCTTATTTGTCAGATGCGATGGACAGCTTCTGCTCTCTACCTGCGTGTCAGTCCCACATCTCTGACTGTCTACTGGTCATTTCCTCTGGAATGTGCCAGTCGATTGTTCTGCCAAGCAGATTGCAACATGTTCAAAAACAACCTTCATTTTTGCCACAAACCAGCTGCTTTTATAACCTCTCATTCCCTGTCATGAGTCCATTGAGTCTTTGAGACCAGAAGCAAAGCCCTCTTTGACTTAATCTTCTTTCATGGCCTCAGCCATCCGTTCATTCTCTAGGAACCATCAGATTTTCCTTCAGATATTGGTCACTGTTTCTGTCCTTCTCCCCCTCCCCCCAATGCCCATTTTTAGGTCCTTGCCACCGCTGCTATCATCTAGTGCTTAAATTCACTCTTTCCCCAATTCGATTTCCTGGGCCAGGTCTACAGCTATCTTTATTCAACAAGTCATGTCTGTTTAAAACCCTGAAGTTCTTAATTTATCCTATCATACAGGCTTCTTGCCCTTTTCAGGCTATTAGAGTTTCCCCTAATTTAGTCTCATTCTAGACAAACTTTCTGCCAGGCAGCTATGTTGTAATGGAAAGTTTAAAGGACTTGGAATTCGTGGACCTGCTCTCAAATGCCAGCTCTATACTCAGCAGAAGCCCCTTGGGCAATAATTCACTAACTCTTGGAGCCTTGGATCCCCATTGCAAAATGGGGATAATAATCCTTATGTCATAGGGAACTTTATAGGGATTTAATGAGATAATATTGTAGAAGCGAATTAGTATTGTGCTTAGAACCCACATTTGAGCTGACTCCCTTGGTTTGAATCCAGGCCTTTTCACTCAAGAACTACGTGACCTGGAGCAAGTTCCTTAACCTCTCTGGGCTTCGTCTTCTTTGTTTGTAAAATGGAGATATTAACAGTGTGTATGTCATAGGTCTGCAGTGATGGTTAAGTTGAGATAATATACATAAAGTGCTTAACACAGTGCCTGGCATATTATAAACTCTAGTAGGTGTAAGCTGTTATTATTATTATGTGCAAGAGGTCTAGTACGCTGCTGGACACCTAACCAGCACTTAATAAACGTTTGCTAACTTTGTTGATGTGTTCATCATATCCATTTGCTCTCATTTCCCATGAATTCTTGCTGTGCACATTCTTGCCACGCTTCCTCCGGAAAGACTTTCCTTGGTTTTCCATGAATACACCTTCCACTTTTTTTTTGCCTTTGATTAGAGTATTTCTCTTTTCTAGAATGTCGTGATTTCTCTTCCCTGACTATCCAAATTCTTCCCATTCTTTAAGGGCAATCCTAAACCCTGCCTCTACAAATCTTCCCCTTAATACTTCTGTATCCATCAATTCCTCACATTTCTGAACCAGTTACTCTTGATTTAGCATATGGTATGCTTAGATACTATTTCCTGTATATTTGTTTTGTGTCTTCAGCTAGTTTAGGAAATATCCCTCAGTCCAGCATTGTTTTGGGATACCCAGTAAATATAGGGGATATTTAATCTAAACTAATGTATCAACTCAGCCGATCTCTTGGGATCACATTCCCTGATTATATTTAGGGTAGAGTTTGAAGAAAGGGACACACACTCAGTTGTCTGAGGGTGAGGAAGGATCCAGAATTTTGAAACAATTTTTCAGACCTAGAGTCTCTTATCAGTAGAGTGCACATGAGAGTGGGCAGATTGGGGGTGGTTGTTACAGAGATAAGAAGTTCCTACCAAATGGGACAAGGTCCTATGGACTCTGGGCTAAAGTGTTGAAGAAATGCTTAAGTGTGGGGTCTCTGCAGGTAAGGGGCCAGAGGCAGACTAAGAGGTGACTAAGACAAGAAAGTGTCCCCATTCAAATCTAGTTCTTGCTGTGACAGGCTTTGCCTTTAACTAGTTTCTCAAGCTTCTTACACCTTACACAACATTTGCCCTATTGAGAAACTGGTTTTGCATGAAACTTCCCATGGCTTGAAGCAAGTATCCATGACGGTGTTTGCATACCATTGGGGTTTTACCCCTCCCAAATGTGCCAATAAAGATGAAGTGACATTCAGATGACATGGTATGAAGGACATCACTGCAGCCTCCAAAACTGAGAATGTTCGAACTATGTGAAAGGTTCATACCAGGATTTCACAATTACGGAGAAGGCCAAGGAAGACTAGTGCAGAATGCAAGGTAAAGAATGTTGTCTTTGCCCTAGTTCTCACGGAGCCTTCTCTGAGGACTGCAGCCTGTGTTGATTTCCTGGTCTCTGGACTCCTATAGTATATATTGTCTTGACCACGCAGTTCAGGCCTGTATTATACATTGTCTTCTAAAAATTGCTTTATTAATTGTGTCCCCCAGCTAGTTTTAAGTTTCTTTTCTTTTTTTCTTTTTTAGTTGTAAGTTTCTTGAGAATACAGACTATCTCTACACGTCCTTGCTGTCCCCTGTGGAGCCTCTTGATACAATTTAACTCAGTGTTGGGCACAGTAAGATTCTCGACAGTAAGTGTTGATGGATTTGCTTTTGAAAAGGTAAACTCATAAAAAGCAGCTCCACTAAGAAGAACTTGTTTCTTTTTTTAAGTGGTGGGTCTTAGGAGTCCCCACATCATTTGTAGTGCGGTCCTCAGCTGCAGCCTCCTTTCAGAAGTCAGAGAATCAATATGTACAGGGAGACGGATTCCCAGGGCTTTCCCGCTTGAGAGAGAAAGACATTCTGCCTGGTGCCGGAGATCCCTTTCCGATTCCCCATTCCCCTCCCAGGCATAGAAGCCATACGGTAAGAGTATGAGGGACCTTGGGAGATTATCTGACTCAACCTTCTCATTTTGTAGATGAGGAAACTGGGACTCAGGGAAGCACAGTTGAGGGCAGTGGGAAGAGGATGAATGAGTGTTGACTCAGGTAGAATTGGGACAATAATCCCAGTTCTGCCACTTTCTAGCCCTGTGATTGTGGAAGAGTCTGTTCACATCTTGAAGCCTCAATTCCTTTACCTTTGAAGTGGGGATAACAATGCCTACCTACTGGAGCTGTGAGAATTAATTGAGACAATACATGTAAATGCAGGGTTGGGTAATAAGAGATGTTTAATACTTGTTGGCTCTCTCTCCTTGCTTTCTCTTGAGTGTCCTGCCCAAAGCTAAAGTGCTAGCCTCTCCCATTTTTCAAGCTAAATATTTTTTTCCAATCTAAAACTAAGGCTAGCCTCCTGTCTCCTGGAAAATTAGGATCAATGATTAAAAATTTTTAAAAATTATCTTCACTGAGCATTTGGTCCAACTTATTTGGAGCACATTTTATATGTGTTAGAGGTGAAAGAGCTTAAAAGACAGGAATACTGAATTTCAGAGGGAAACTCAAAGGTATTGAGGTTTTACCCATTTTTCAGCTGTAAGTGTTTGAGTTCCTGGTACTCTTAAAATAGTACTGATGGCCTTTTACCCCTTAAAAAAAATTCCATTCTCTGGTATATTTACATGCTTTGCCTTGCAACCTGATATTTTCACCTGTCTTTCTTAAGACATAGTCTGCTGTCCATTAATCATCAATTGGAGCTAAAATGAAAATACGGCTGTTGAGGTTCTGGTGAAGAAATAAGAAATGTAGGGGGTGCCTGGGTGGCTCAGTCAGTTGAGCGCCCAACTCTTGGTTTTGGCTTAATCGAGCCTCATGTTGGGCTCTGCAGTCAGTGGGGAGTCTGCTTGAAGATTTTCTCTCTCTGCCCCTCCTCCTGCATGTGTTCTCTCTCTCTATCAAATAAATAAATAAATCTTAAAAAAAAAAAAAAAAAGAAAGAAGAAATGTATTGGTAATGATCATGGTGGACTTGTGAGGTAGTTTAGGCCCAGAAATAGAATAGATATTCATATCATTTATAAAATGTAATACTTGATGGTAAACCCTTCTTTCCCATGCTGGAGAAGGTTTATGAGGATCACTATTTCTTTTAAAAATTTTAGTTAATATTCACTGTATTTGGCAACAAATATATCTTTAAGCATGGAGCAGATTCAGGATTAGACCAGAAGAAAAACTTCAGCATCTAATGCCTCCTAATTGTGACTACTACAATTATCAAAAAAAATTTTCTTTAAGATCTTATTTGTTTATTTGAGAGAGAGACAGAGACAGAGACAGAGAATGAGCAGGGGGGAGAAGGCAGAAGGAGAAGCAGACCACCATCGAGCAGGAAGCCTGATGTGGGGCTCCATCCCAGGACCCTGACACCATGACATGAGCCAAAGGCAGACACCTAACTGACTGAACCACCCAGGTGCCCCACAATTTTCAAACTGTGATGGATGTTTCATCACTTGGTGAATCAGTTAGGTTCCTACAATGCAGAGGGACAAAGCAGGGGAGACATCCTCAAAGTTTTCTTTGTGGAAGGTGGGGTAAGCAGAATAATGATCCCTCAAAGTCCCATCCTGGGAACCTGTGAATGTTAGGCTACAAAGCAAGGAGAGGTGGGTGGGAATTAAAGTTGTAAAGGAAATTAAGTTGCTCATTAGCGGATCTTAATTCTGGATTATCCAGGTGGGCCCAGTCTAATCACAAGTGTCCTTAAAAGGGGAGAGGAAGGACAGAGGAGAACCAGAAAGAGGGTTGGTGATGTAGAAAGAACCCACCCCACCCCCGTTGGCTTCGAGGATGGAAGAAGGGGCTACAGGCCAAGGAATGCAGGTAGCCTGTAGAAACTGTAAAGGATGAGGACATAGATTTTCCCCTAGAGCCTCCAGAGGGAAACATAGCCCTGCTTATATGTTGAGTTTAGCCCAGTGAGTTCCATTTTAGTTGTCCGAGTTCCAGAACTACAAGATGATACATTGGTGTGGTTTTCAGCTACTAAGCATGTGGTCATTTGTTTAGAGCAGCCATAGAAAACTAATACAGTGTGTTTCCCCAGAGGTGGACAGACTTTCCTGCCCCAAAGATGCTGCTGGACATTCAAGGACTTCACACAATCATAGGTAACAAAGTTCCAAAGGGAGAGGCAGAAGACCACTTTAAGGTAGCAAAGTGATCAGCAGTTAAAAGAGAGTGCTTCTTGTGTTTGGCACCATGAGGGATGGATAAGAAATATAAAAATATCTCATAACCTCCAGAAGAGGCAGGATTCATAGCCATACTTGACATTTCTATCACATCTTATAAACCTTTACACTTAGTTTCCTGTAATTTTCCCATCAACCCTATGAGATGGAAATTGGCATCATTCCATTTTGTGAATAAGAGAACTGAAGTTTGGAGTGCTAGTTTTCTTGAAATCAGACCGTAGTAAGTGGTGGAGGTGGGAAGCACACAGATCCGGCCCCAGGGTCTCTGCGCTTCACTACTTTCATATCTATGCTGCGTGGAGAGCTGCTCAGCCAGGAAGTCAACCTATGTAGGGGCTGTGCACTCGTTAGGGTAATTCCTACTAATAAATAGAGGTTTCGGGGAGAGGGGACGATAATACTTTGTGGTGGGCATCCATCCTTCAGATGTCTGCTTTTCACACATCTTCCTAGAATGTACCTATTGTCGAAAACATCACTGGCCAGCAGTGGTTTCTTGTGAACATTTTTAATTCACTGACCATCATAAACCTAAACATGATATGTCTAAAATGTAGCTCAACCCACTTCCTCCACCCCAATCAGACCTCCAGCCTTGGCTTTGCTATTTCTTTTAAGAATGTCATTTTTGGGGCACCTGCGTGGCTCAGTTGGTCAAACGTCTGACTCTTGATTTCAGCTCAGGTCTTGATCTCAGGGTCTTGAGTTCAAGCCCCACATTGGGTTCCATGCTGGGTGTGGAGCCTATTTAAAAAAAAGAAAAGAACGTCATTATTAAACTAGTCATCTATTCTCAACAGCTATATAAACAGTAATAGCTAACACTTCCTAAGAACACATTCCAGTTATTGTGCTAAGCATCTTAGACGTCATCCTTTTAATCCTCTCAACAGCCCTGTGAGGAAGGTACACTTATTAACCCCACTTTATAGATGCGGAAATGGAAGCTTATGTAAATCGCCAGAGGTAACAGCTCAGCATCATCTTTCATTACTCATCTCCACCCTCCATAGCTCATGAATCACCAAGTCCTCTCAATTCGCTCTCTGTACTATTTCTTGCATTTGTTGCTTTCGTTCCATGTCTATTGATACTGCACCAGTCTTAGCCCTTTTTGACTTAGGTCTGACTTGTTGTCAGTGCCCAATATGGTCTCTTTTGTTCCACGATTCCCTTTCTTAGATCTTTCTGATATGCTTTGGTCAGAGTAAGCCACTTAAAGCTCACTTTTATCTCATCCATTTCCAAGCTCAAACCTTTAAACTGGAGGAGAGATATTCAAGTACCCCCAGAGGCGATCCTTAGTGTGATGGTAGCAATCATTTCTTGAAAAATTAAATAACTTCATTAGATTATAATTAAAAGGAAAAAATGTTACAACCTTCAGTTGAAATTATAGGATAAGACTCATCATAAAGATAAGCAAACACTGTACCCAATAAATGTGTCGCACAAACTCCATTTGTTCCAGCATTAGGGAGGTCTTACTGGTCATGTGACCAGCCTAAATACGCAATTACTTTTTTTAGAGGTAAGCCTTTGCATAAAAAAAGCAGTTTTGTATACGACGTGCTTAGTGTTTTCCAATAGGTGCATGCGTATTTGTACATGTCATTGTTAGTATTTTAATAACAAATGCACCCAGTGATAGAAAAACTGAATCAAAATACCACCAAAGGAAAGAACCACCAAAATACCACCAAAGGATAGAAATAAATAAATTTATCTCTCTCCCAAGATTGAATAAGGTGATACGTACTTTCTTCTTCCACCCATTTCTGCACTTTACAGACTTTTAGCAATGCACAGGTATAGCTTTAGACTAGAAAATAAAGATCATAAAGCATAATTTTTAAAAGGAACCACATTTCCATCCTTCCCTGCTACTTATAATATAAAAGCTAAATTCTTTGGCTGAGGCCCTATGTAATCTGGCCCCAACCGGCTTTCCAGGCTTATTATATACTATTCAATACAAATGTTCTGCTTCAGTAAAACTATTTTAAACACATTTTCCCTGCTGTGTCTCCTACTGTGTGTTTTCTCTTCCTGGAATGAGCTTCCCCATTCTCTTTTAATATCCCAATTCCATCTATTGTTCAAGATCTAAGTCAGTTCTACATCCAGCCTTCCCTAAAGAGGAAGGAATCAGCGTGTAGTTCGTATTCATCATGCGGGCCTTGCACTACATTTGGGGCTTTGCGTGGTATTCATTTGAACCTCACAACAGCTCTTGACAGTTGGCATTAATCACCTTCTTTTTACAGATGAGGAAACTAAGTTTCCCTCAAGTCACATGGTCAGTATGTGGCCATTTGTAGCTGGCTGACTCTTCCCCAGCTCAGAGAGCTCTCATTTGTTATCTGTGTAAGTTTGACCAAGAATCACAAGTGCATTTTTTTTTTAAAGATTTTATTTATTTGACAGAGAGAAACACAGCGAGAGAGGGAACACAAGCAGAGGGAATGGTAGCGGGAGAAGCAGGCTTCCTGCCGAGCAGGGAGACTGAAGCGGGGCTTGATCCTAGGACCCTGGGATCATGACCTGAGCTGAAGGCAGACGCTTAACCTGGGTGAGCCACCCAGGTGCCCCACAAGTGCATTTTAAGATAGTGGCATTGCTTATGCTATTATTTTGAACTACTTAAATTTTGCATTTTTGTCTTCTCAACAAAACCTCCCGTGGGAAAACCTGGGTGTGAGTTCTCACTTGCCGTTTGCTAAGTATGTGTCTTTGAGTCAACTCCTCAACATTTCTCAGACTCAAATCAGGTAATAATAATACCTAACTGTGTTTTTGTTTTTGTTTTTGTTTTTAAGATTTTATGTATTCATCTGAGACAGAGGGAGAGAGAGCATGAGGAGCAGGGGGAGAAGCAGAGGGAGAGGGAGAAGCAGGCTCTTCCGAGCCAGGAGCCCGATGTGGGGCTCGATCCCAGGACCCTGGGATCATGACCTGAGCCAGAGTCAGACACTTAACCATCTGAGCCACCCAGGCGCCCCAATACCTAACTCTTAGGGTTGTCATGAGAGTTAAAATCCCAATATATATCTTGTACAAAAGAGCTGATTTTTGTGCATTTGACTTAACAAGGTGATATTAATTAATTTTCAAATTCCATTTAATTTCTAGTTTCTTAATAGTAGTGGTTTGAGATATTCCTAAGATGTGGTGTCCTAAAGAGGACTAGAACTTTTTCTTCAATACAAAGACTGGCTTTACACAAATAAATGAACTTACGCATGAGTGAGTTAGGGAGGGACAGAGGGAGAGGGAGAGAGAATTTCAAGCAGGTCCCACACCCAGGGCGGGAGCCTGGGTGTGAGGCTTGATCTCAGGACTCTGAGATCATAACATGAGCTAAAATCAAGCGTTGGGTGCTTAACTGAGGCCATCCAGGAGCCCCTGCACAAATTTAAAAAGCATTTTTTCAATTAAAACAGCATTTTGCTATTTGGTCAGAATATCCTATCTTGCTCTTTAGCTTAGCTAACACTGAACAAGAGGTTCAGTTACTGGTTAAAGATTGTTCCTAAAGGTAAATGTTTACATTTGTAAACATGAATGTTGTTACTGAATGTTGTTATTTTTAGTCCAGAAAGCCGCTGTGAATTTTAAAACAGAGCACAATGAGTCCTGTATTTACTCAGAAAATGGGAAAGCCATTTAAAAATTGCTGGCCTTCAAAAATAAGCATCATTTTTAAATTGTTATTCTTATATCAGAGAAAAAGGACATCACTATATTTATTCCAATTATTTTTCTTTAGGGCCAGATGAAAAGAAGCAAAATTCACAAATACTTCCTAGCCTTTTATTTATTTACTTACTCTCCACTACCACCATCATCTTTTCCTGGTTTTAATTCAGTCTTTGAAAATAAGTATATCTGATGTTAGAAATGATAATTTCTTTATTCTTAAAATTGTATTTCGCAGATATTAAAAGACTTGTCAAAACAGCCCCGACAAAACCCCGAAATGTGTGCTCTCTATAATTTGAAAATAAAGTCTGGGCTGTAAATAGCACAAGTCCATCTGCAACTTTCCCAAGCTTGTATCAGAGAAATTCTCACTTCTCAGGGCACTCCTCTAATACCTGCTTGTTAAGAATTGTTTGATTAAATAAAACAAACAGTCTGGTTATGAAATCATTCAGATCTTTTAGGGTTTCAGTGTCTTACATCTGTCTGTATCAAGGTATGATCCTTTTTTCCTTAACAGTCAAGCTTCTTGAAGAGTAGTTTCTATTCCACTGTTTCTATTTTCTTCTATCTCGTTCCCTTTTCTACTCACTGCAATCTCGCCTTTGCAAGACTGTCTTCAGGGAAGCCACCCTGTCCACGATCACGTTGTTGCTAAATCAAAGAAATTCTGTTTAGCCCTTACTGTCAGGATGAATCTGAGCGTGAACTCAGTGGGGTTCTTTCCGGGCTCGAAGGTCTTTTCTAGGCTTTTTGTAACAATCATGTCCACTGCTCTTCTAGTTTGTCCTTCTCAGCCTTCCTATGAGCTTCTTAAAACATCAGTAATTCCCTTGATTCCTAACATCTTTTTCTCTCACTTTCCCTGTGTGACCTTATCCATTGGCCATGACTAAACTAAAATATGGCTAATGAATCCCAAATCTTTCTCTCCTGCCCAGTCCATGGCCTCTGAGCTTCAGACTCATGAATGCAACAGTCTATTCCTCTTGAGGTTCCATAGGCACCTTGAAGTCAACATGCTTAAAATTCAACCTTTCTTTCCTCTGGTGATGTAAATAAGTAGCACTATCATCTGCCCATTTGCTAGAGTCAGAAACCTAAGAGTCATTCTTGATACTGCCTTCCCCCTTAACAGTTTGGATCTAACTGGTGACTGGTTCCTTTGATTCTAGTCTTATAATATCTCTTGGATGTGTTTTCTCTCCATTTATATTTAGTTTTCTAAGTTGCACAAATGTCTCTCATCTTGCTTTATGTCTTCCTTACCCAATCGTTCTTTACACAGCAAAAGGCCCACCGGATCTTGTCATTTCTCCTGCTTAAAATCTTCCAGTGGCTTCCTCACTGCTTGCCTTGAATGAAGGCCAAGCCCTTTGGCATGGCATATACGGCGTCTATGATCTTATTTCTGCTTAGATGTGTAGGACATGTCATTCAGATTGCAGTCTTCCGCTTACTGTGTGATTGAACAAGTTCACCGTAAAATGGAGGTAATAGTAATTGTGAGGATGAAGTGAGATCATTTGCAAGAAGTGTTAGCTATTATTTTAAGTTACAATTAACATCCTTCTCTCTCAGTCTTTGGAAAACAGTACTATCATTTCCCTAAGATAAATTCTTAAAGGAGGGTTGCTGGGTATGCCTTTTTAGACTTTGGAAAGCATATTGCCAAACTGCTCTGCAGAATAGTTTTATTAATTTACACTCTCCCCAGCCACATTCAGGAGGCCTATTTCACCACACTCTTGACCTAATCCTGGGATTACCCATTTAAAAAACCTTTGCTGAATTGATAAATGAAAGGCCATCTAGTTTCTATAACTTATGATGTCTATTTACATTTCCTACGGAAAGATTGGATACACACTGATACCGCAGTGTTATTACTATTTACTCTTTCTTGGTTGTATGTCTTCATTTGACATTGAGGTTTTTTTCCTATCACTTTCAGAGCTGGGATTTTATGTTTTTGAACTCCTTTACTTTTTCCCTCCCATTTCCTTAGTAATGAGCATGTGTTGGCTTAATTTAATTGAATGAAATTGAACACTTAATTCCTATTAAGACTTTTAAGTATACTACATTTGGTCCAGTGTTTTTGTCTTTTTAAAGTGAGGAGCACAGAGTTCTGCACTGAGAGTTGGAAGACCTGTTTCTAATCCCAGTTTAGTCCCTGATTAGCTGTGCATGTTAAGCAAGCCTCTCCACCTCTCTGGACCTTCGCTTTCTTATATGTAACATGAGTGGGATGGTGCTGTCTGAGGTATCTTCTAGTTCTCCTCTCACACAGATAAAATATTTCTTTCGTGAGGTTTCTTTGAAGACAAACTCTTGGAATATTCCCTTCTACTCCACCACAAATAGTGCTCTTCTCCAATCCAGTGCCATCTCTTGGGAGGCAAAACTTGCTCTCTTACAGAACTGTGGTTCATCCCTATAGTGCCATGAGCCCCAGGAATGATAGCCACTGTCATCCAAAAGTCTCAGCCAAGACTTAAATGTAAAGTAGGTCTTATTTGTTTGTGTGTGTGTGTGTGTGTGTGTGTGTGTGTGTGTAACAGTCCTTTGAAAATCTGTTGAAAGCTAGGGAACCATTCACAGAAAAAGCTACATAAGGATACATGCACAAAATTTTAGGGGCCTCCTAGGTCCTCGGAAGTCCATCCATATACTTCCTAGGAATACATGAATCCTAGGGCAAGAACATTTGATTTGGGGTCATTAAAGGGATCCCTGGAGATGAACTAAATGATCAAAACTGCTTCCTTCCTATTGGAAAAGAGAGCTGCCCGATTAGATATTTATAGAATAGTCTTCAGACTCTCTTTTCAAAACTAAACTGCTACGGGGGCGCCTGGGTGGCTCAGTGGGTTAAAGCCTCTGCCTTCGGCTCAGGTCGTGATCTCAGGGTCCTGAGATGGAGCCCTGCATCAGCTCTCTGCTCAGCAGGGAGCCTGCTTCCCCTTCTCTCTGCCAGCCTCTCTGCCTACTTGTGATCTCTCTCTCTGTCAAATAAATAAATAAAATCTTTAAAAAAAAACTAAACTGCTACAATTACTTACAAACACCCTCTTCATAAATCCGATCATGTACTAACTGGCTTATATCTTTTAGGATAGAATGCGAACTGCTTACCATGCATTACAAGGTCCTACACAGTCTGGCTCTTCCCTGACCTCCTTTTACACTTTTGAGCCCCACGGGCCTTTCTTCTGCTCTGGAAACGCACCAACTCTCTCCAAGTCACTCTGCTTCTACTGAAGGTTCAGAATGACCTCTTTCCTCTGAGCAGACCACTTCTGTTTGCCATCCTTAAGGATGAGTTCAAATGTCCCCTCTTTATGAATGCCTTCCTCAGCCACCTTGGCACCTACCCTCAATCATTTGCTATCACATCATCCCGCTTTCTTCCCACATAGTCAGTTCTCTCACGGTCCTGGATATTGTTTTTATTTGCTTATTGCCTTCTCTCCCCATGTCCTAAGTTCCATGAGGGAAGGATCCTCGCTTCTCTTATTTATAACTGAGCTCCCAGAGCCAGGCAGAGTGCCTGGGACATGCTGGTAGTAGGCACTCAATAACCAATAGCTGAATGAATGGTTAAGCTTCAGCCAGGGGTGGATTAAAAACTTAACAAGGTCTAAGCTTGAAAGATTACGGCACTCCTTCCTCCATAGTTAACTCTGACTGAAAACAAGACTGAACTGCACACTTATGTGTACTGAAATGAAAATAGCTTCCTTCTACATTGTCTGATTATAAGCCATGGAGCCCTGCTTTGCCGGTGTCCTAAGCATATGAGCTCTTTACCTGCCTTTGGAGAATCTAGCACTCACTCACCCCTTTAGACGTGCCAGAAGCAATTTTAGGTTCAGCTTGTCTCTGCCTATAAAAAACCACATGGGGGGGGTGCACCTGGGTGGCTCAGTCATTAAGTGTCTGCCTTCGCCTCGGGTCATGATCCTGGGGTCCTGGGATTGAGCCCCTCATCGGGATTCCTGCTCAGTGGGAAGCCTGCTTCCCGCCCCCCCCCGCTTGCGTTCCCTCTCTCACTGTGTTTCTGTCAAATAAATAAATAAAATCTTTTTTTTAAAAAAAACATGCTAGGATTTTTGATAGGGATTGTGTTTTAAACCTATAGATCAATAGGAGAAGGGAGGAAAAAACACAGTGGGAAGAAATCAGAGAGGGAGGCAAACCATGAGACTCTTAACTATGGGAAAGAAACTAAGGGTTGCCGGAGGGGAGGCGGGTAGGTGTGTTGGGGTAACTGGGTGATGGGCATTGAGGAGGGCACGTGATGTGATGAGCACGGGGTGTTATATGGAACTGATGAACTGCTGAACTCTACACCTAAAACTAATGATGTTCTATATGCTGGCTAATTGAATTTAAACAAAAAAGTAAATCTATAGATCAATTTGGGAAGAACTGATAATATTTATTATACCGGTTCTTCCAGTCCATGAATATAGTGAGTTGCTCCAATTAATTGGGCCTTCTTTCATTTCACCAGCATTTTATATTTTTCAGCATACAGATCCCAATCACGGTTTGTTAGAGTTATATCTAAAGATTTCATATTCTTTGGAGCAATTGTAAGGGCCATTTAGTTTTTAATTTGTTTCCACATGTTTGTTGTTAGCATATATAAAAGCTTTTTTAGTAGGACAAAGAGAAATGTGCTCTTTAACAAAGTAAATCTGTTCAACATTAGCCTGTTGGACTAATAACAAGCTGTTTATCCTAACATTCAAGTACCTCATAATGTGCCTCTAAATCTCTTAAATTTAGCCCAGTTCTTAATTGCTACACACCAATCTCTAATGCTATTGAAGGGTCTCCTAGGAGTCCCTCACCTGAATACACCTTAGTCCTTCTACCTTCATGTCTTTGTTCATACCATTTCCCTTCTAGAATAGTCCTCCCACTGAGCCCTTTTAACCCGAACTAAATCTTAATTCTCCTTCAAGGATGAGGTCAGCGTTCCTCCGAAGATGCCTTCCCCGACAAACCCAGCCTACATTGCTCCCTTTTTCTGCTGGACTCTTTTAACCAATATCGTGTGCCCTCAACTACTAATTTAATTTTTTTTTTTTTTAAAGATTTTATTTATTTATTTGACAGAGAGAGATCACAAGCAGGCAGAGAGGCAGGCAGAGAGAGAGGGGGAAGCAGGCTCCCTGCTGAGCAGAGAGCCCGATGCGGGGCTCGATCCCAGGACCCTGAGATCATGACCTGAGCTGAAGGCAGAGGCTTTAACCCACTGAGCCACCCAGGCGCCCCTACTAATTTAATTTTTAATTAGTTTTCATCTACATCCCGTTTCCCTTACTGGATGCTATATACTGGGGAGGATCTCATATTAGCTATCCTGGTACTACATGCATGAAAGGCACACAAAGGAGAGAGAAGTTTCAAGATGTGCCGGACGTAAAGGGTATTCCATACATTCTCGCTGAGTCTTTCATCCAGGCAAGACCTGTGCTCTGCACGTGTAGGCCAAAGATTCTCTCTTTTCCTTCCTTCCCCCACATTCTGGCTCCTCCAACTAAGCAGACTTGAGATGCAGATCATTTTAAACTACCGCTTTCAAAATGTTCTTGAAACAGCTGGTGTATGATTAGTAGCTCTTTGGAGGTTTACTCAAGAGCACAGGTAGTCCCATTACAGGTGCAGTAACATCTCCTGGCCACCAGAGGACCGGGAGCCCCGGGAGAGATGGCTTCCTCCCAGCCTAAGTCTTAGAGGTCAAAGGCAGAGGCAGAAATTGGGCTCTGCATCTGTGGCCTTCAGGCTTAATTTACTGCCCCATTTGGGCTCAGCGGTCTCTCATCTCCAGATGGGCTCCTTTTCCTCCTCTGAAAGATGAGCTGGAGGTTCCCAGAGGCTTATCCCAATGCTAAACTTAAGTGATTATCAATAGGAGCCAATGCACTTCAGTTGGAGGATTTAAAGGCAGAAAAGGAGTACAGAGATGTTTTAGCTTTCTAACAGACCCCAAACCTGACTCTCAGTTCTTTGAGCAGTTAAAAAAAAAAAAGTTCCCTGGGCTTTCCACAACAAAGATGCCTTTAGGGACCAATGTCCCAAATCCAGGGCATTGCAAATGGAGTATTTTAGGAGCTAGATTATTCCTACACATAAATTCTGGCTCATGGAGCAGTCCACTCGCAGTGTGCTTTTCCGTCGTTAATCACATCTTTGTTATGTGATATCCACGTGAGTACTTCTCAGTAGAAGCAGCTTCATGCTCAAATGCTCAAAGAACACTAGAATAAAGCTCCGATTGTCCCATTCACGGATTCCAAGTCCTGGTTTGTCACCGCCTCAGGTCTCCAGTTTTCCAGAGTGTAATGCAATCTCAAAACAGCTATTTTGATGAATCCACATAGAAAATGCATGAAATGCGTAGAATTCAAGCAACAGGGGCTTGCACCTCTCAAGAGGCAGAGGACCTCTGGTCTGATTTAAAAACGATTCTGTGCTGCCCGGTGTAGAAATCCACGAAAGGAATTTCATGGTGCTCGTACTCATTAAATTCGTAAACGTAAACAAGTACACGTCAACAAAGTAAAATAATGAAAGTTAGGAACATCCGTGTGAGGTCTTTCAACGACAAACACGTGTAGATCCCTGAGTGCCTGACAACACTATAGTGATTTTTCTTGAAGTACCTGTAACGTCCCTTTCACAAGGACGGCAGTTCCCTGCCTTTGGGATTCATCAGACTTTTGAAGGAGTGTTTGCCATTCTCTCAAATCATTGTTTGCCTTTCTTCACGCGGGTGAGGCGGCTGGAAGGAGCGCAACCAGGGAGAAAGGGCTCCGCGTTTCGGTCCGGGGTGCGGTGGGGGGGGGCGCACCCTTAAATACCTGTTGGGGCGCAGCCTGGGGCCCGGGGTCGGGGCTGGCGGGCGCGCGGGCGCGGAAGGAGGAGGCCTCGGGGGCCGCCTCCTCGGGCAGCCCCGGCTCCTCCCAGCGGCGCCTGCGGAACCTGCCTGCGAGTCGCCGAACTCCGGAACGGAACGTGACCCGACCCCTCCCCGCGCGGCCGCAGCCAAGGCGCGGAGCCGCGCTGCGGACCCGGGCGGCCGCGGGATGGGCGGGCGGGCGCGCGGCCCCGCCCGGCGCCCACCGCCCTGCCCTCGCCTGTCTCCTCCTTTCCCCGGGGCTCCGCTGAGTTCATTCACTGGGATTGGTTTCAAGTGACGCCATCTCTTTATTTTTAAACCAATGACCTCATCCGCGCTTGAAGTTTCCTGACCAGCGACTCTTTCTCTTTTCCCCCAACCCCCCACCCCACCCCCCCGCCTTTCCCCCTCTGTCTGTGTATCACTGTTTGGGGGCTTTAATCAGTTTTTAAACGATTATTATCATTTCTCCCTCCCCCCTCCGCTTTCCCCACGCGGCCCCCCACCTTCACCTCCCCAAGTTCTTCACCCCTTTCAACATTGTTTTTTCAAGGCTGACGGGGGGGGGAGGTGGAAGAGAAAGAGTGAAGAAAAGTTGCAAACGTCTCCTCTCTTTCTAAGCTTCCCGCCCCCTCCCACCCCTCAGTGAAGGAGAAGATAATATAGTGAAAAGAAGAGGAGGAGGAGGAGAGCGCGACGGGACGGACGCGAGCGGGAGCGCAGCCGCCCTCCCGGCTCCGCGGCGGCGCCTCGCAAGCCGGACAGGCGAGGGGGGCCCGAGGGGAGACGCCGTGACAACTTTCATTTCCCCCGGAGGGAGTCGGGAGGTCGGCGGCCCCAAAAGTAAGTGGCCTCTGGCCGGCCGCGCGGACCGTGCGGGCGGGAGGGTGCGGGGCTCGGGGCGCCCGCCCGCGCCGGCAGCATGGACGCTCCGCCGCGCGCCTGGATTCCGGGTGCCGGGCGCCGCGCTCTCGCTCCGCCGGCTCTGCCTTCCCCGGCGCCCGGGCCACCTTTCCGGGAGCCGAGGTGGGGGAGACCGCGGCCCGGAGCCGCACAAGCGTTTTGGGGCGGGGGGGCGCGAAGAGTGTAGGCCTCGCAGGGGGCCGGGCCGAGCGGGAAGGGGGCGGGCGGCCGGGCGCGGGGTCTCCGTCCGTGCGCCCCCGGCCGCACCGCGGCGAGCGGGCCGGGCAGGCGAATCCCGCCGCAGGGAGCTGCCGCCGCGGGACGCGGTACCTTCGCGGGCGAAGCTGCTCACTTCCAGGCGCGACTGTTACACAACACGCCTGCCAAGTGGGGCCCCGGCCTGACTGTTCCCATTATCCCAAATTCGCTTTTGGTGTAAGCAGCGAGGCCACCTGGGTGGTGACAGTGTTGCGTTCTTAAACCCAACCGACCAACCACAAACTCAGTTTTCATGCTGGGGCCCGAGTCACGGTGTTTGGGGGGCCCAGCGCGCCGGTGACTTCTTTATTTACACTAGCCGTAAAACGTGAGAAATAAAAAAGCCCAAGGGGACAGGCGAGGATCTGTTTATCACGTGTGGCTTCATGTAATAAAACACCGGGGAGGAAAATATTACACTTGATCTTAGCCAAAAGGCCGGGAAGCGATCGGGGAGGAAAATATTTATGCAGAATTGAAGCTTTCAGATAATGGGTTAATTTCCCCAAACAAACAAACAAAACCTCGGTGATTAACTTGAAGATACAAATAAATCTGAAAATGAATGGATACTGCAGAATTCTAAAAGAGTTTCTTAAACGCCAGCTGCAGAGATTCTAGCGTCCTGGTGTTCCAAATTGTTTGGAGAAAGCACACCTCTATAACCAGCCCGTGATGAATAAAGTAGAGAGGAAAAACCTGTTGCATAATCTCATTTGCCGTGGGGTTTGCTGTGCCGTCCCCTCGAACCAAAGGGAAGTGAGTTAACATGCAGGGTTTTTAAAACTCTCTGAAGTCATTATTTACCCAGTGCTCTGGCTGCCACTTCTGCTTTAAAAGATTATAAGTAAATATTCTGCTCTTACAAGTCAACCAAACCTATCAAACCTGTTTAGAAAATGACCAGGTATGTTTCTTTTCTTTCTTCCGGGGTGTGTGTGCGCGTGTGTGTGTTTGAGAAATGTACCATCCATGAAAGACCTTCAGACTACTACTATCTGGGGAACTTAGGCTGCCGGAAAAATGCCTCTTGATGCCACTCATTTTGTGGGGCTGATGGAGAGTGCACATAGGTGACAACTCTTTCCTCAAAGGTTGTATACTGTTTGAAACTCTATGAAGAGATTTTTTTTTCTAAGTTAAAGTAAATTTTTAAAGGAAAGAATTCTTACCAGTTTAGTTACTTTTAATTATTTACTTTTCCTTGAGAATCATGTGTATTGGTGGACACACAGCTTGGGAGGCCATAATTAATTGAGACTTACGGAGTTCTCTTATTTGAAGGCAGAAAGCTGGAGATGTGAATTGAAAAACTAGGAATTTGTGGCATTGTGTAGGTATTTTCATCGGAATGTGACTGGGCACCGTGAAAATTTTTGTTTTTTGTTTTTTAAAAGTTGTAGAATTTACTGAGTCTGAAGACTATGTAGGAGGCTGCTGTTAAAAAAAAAAAAAAATGGGAATTAACATTGAACATCTCATATAAAAACTTGGGCCAAATTCACCAGCCCAAAAGTTAGTTTTTGGGTAAAATAATGTGTCTTATCAAAGTTCCACATAGGGGAAAATTAAAGATGGTTTATTAATTCTGCTGGTAATATGGTGAATAGTGTATGAAGGAAAGTGAATTCAAGCGCTATAGCCCTGTGTTTATATGTAAAAGAATTGAATCACTATAAAGTAAAAATAGTCCTGTAGAATTGAGGATTAGGGGTCTCTCTGGCCCAGAACGTAGTGGCAGCAACTGAAAAGGGGGCAAAAGAGAAGATCCTGTTAATCCAGTTCTTTTCCTTTTTTTTTTTTTTTTTTTATACATTTTAAAACTTATTTGTAGAAGTGAGGCTGAGATCAGGTCTGAGATGGGTGCAGAGTTGAGTCTGGGGCCAGGAGAAGGGCCGGGGTTGATGCTATTTTCTACAAATGCTTGTATTGGGTGTTTGATTCCATAGAGGTTTTGGTCTATGAGATTACATACTGATGAAACTAACTTACATAGCTCTCCAATATTAATGTTTTCATATTTTCAACCAATCACAATATCCTACTAAATATATTTTGCTAGAATTACCAGTTTAATTTTCCCCAGAAACCTAACTTTTCCTGGGTTACCTAAAAAAGTGGGATTTTCTATCCTGTTATTTGGATTAAAATTTTCACTGAACATTTAATTGTTTTTAAAATGCTTTGCATTCTCAAGTAAATGCTATTTTGAGTTGAAGTAAATTAATATAGAGTAAGTTGATTTGGATCAGAATTCCAAGAAAAGGGAGGAAAGAAATCAGGGCAAACAGAAACCAGATTTTGTGACAGACTTCAACAGATTGAAAAAAACTAGTTAAAAGACTCCGTAGGAAAAAAAATACAGTTGATGCTTGATTGGCTTTTTAAACATTGCATCAAAATAAAAAACCAAGACACATATCCACCATCATAAAAGAAAATATTACTGATGTTGGCTTAAGCAAAAACACAATTAAGAAAGTACGTCTTGCCCAAAGCCACGTGATCTATTTCAACGCCAGATGTCAGTTCTTTTTTTATTTTCTTGTGTTGTGGATAATCTCATATTTTTGTATATTTCATTAGCCCAGATGATCAAGGATTGGCTATGTGAAGGGATGAGGTTCATAAAGTTTGGCTGGATTTAAAGAAGCAAGCTCAGGCTTTAAGAATAGGCCATTCTCATACACTGAGAGTTTGAAATTTAATCAAATGAATACAGAAGTGGCTCAAAAGGAAGGATCTAAGGCAGATTAATAAGGACAGGTATAAAGAAATAAAAGCTTGCCAGGGGTATGATCAATAAAGGAGGAAATGGGATACATCTTGGCATGAAAGAAAAAAAGGATAAAGGGGAAAAAATACTCTCAATACTTCAGCAACAAGAAGGGAGTAATGAAACTTCACCTCCTCCTTGACTGGGATTAGACACCACATTATAGGTGTCATCAAAAAGTCACTAGATTTTTCATGACATAAAATGGGAGAAGGGATGGATAAAGTAAATTACGAGCATAAGTTATATGAGAGCATAGAACTAGAAACTGCCAAATAGAGAGACCCGCTGCAATTTCAACTGAGTTATTAGGGAGGGATAGGTTATAAAAAGTTGGAACTATTGACTAAATTGATTTCTAGGTTATAGATATAAATCAGTCAAGCAAAACATTTATTAATATGCTATTTATATATACTGAAGTAGATACCAAGAGCTGAAGACATGGATCTGTGCCCTTAATAAGAAGAGGATTCTAAGAATTTTAAGCAAAATATGTACATTTGTAAAGATAAACAATTATTAGATAGCTGAGAAGTGCCAGATTCATGGTATAAGGGAGAAAAAGATTGGAGCATTGGGGGAGGTAATGGGCAGGTAATCTTCACAGAGATAACAGAATTTGACCTTGGCCTTAAGGGATGGTTAAGACGTATGGAGGAAAGTAAGTGGGGGAGGCCATTTATCCATTTCTTCGTTCAGCAAATTTGTTTGGAGCCTTTACTATGTGTTAGACACTGTTCTAGGAATTGGGCAGACAGTGGAAAATACAGGTGGTTTCCTTATGGGCCTTATATTCTAGTGAGAGAAGACAGAGGGATAGTAATCAAGTAAACTAAGTGGAAAACCTGATGACAAATTGTGATGTCTAATGAAGATAATGGGCAGGGTCCAGGAAATTATAGAGGGCTAGTTACAGTCCCACTTACTCTATTTTGTGTATAATATTCTGATGAATGTAAATGATACAACTATTTATTTTAAAGAGAGTTTATTAGAGCACAGAGGGAGAGTGAGAGAAGCCGACTCCCCACCAGCAGAGAGCCCCACGTGGGGCTTGATCCTCCTGGGGTCGTGACCTGAGAGCCAAAGGCAGCCACTTAACTGGCTGAGCCACCCAGGCGCCCCTATACTGTTTTTCTACAAATAGTAGAAACTTGAGGCAGAATATCAGCTCCGAAATGGGAAGTCTGGACTCATAATAGTTATCTGACTGCTAGGTTTTGTTACTGTTGAGAAGATGTTCTTCGTCATGTCAATTAAAATTTTTTTTAGTGACTACTATGTTTTTGGACACATTTATAAAGTACTTCTCAAGTGTTCTGTAGGAAATATGTTGCCTCCTCTTGTCTGCACTTTTTGCAGTTTTTTATTTTTTATATTTTTAAAAGTTATTTATTTATTTGACAGAGATCACAAGTAGGCAGAGAGGCAGGCAGAGAGAGAGGGGGAAGCAGGCTCCCTGCTGAGCGGAGAGCCTGATTCCATCCCATCCCAGGACCCTGAGATCATGACCTGAGCTGAAGGCAGAGGCTTTAACCCACTGAGCCAGCCAGGCGCCCCCTTTTTGCAGTTTTAAATTAAAAGATATATAGGTGAAATTGAGATAAAGGTTTCCAAAATGGACTTATATTATTTGTATATTACATGGGCTTCTACAATTCATTCTGATGTACTTTGGATAATCCTGTAGAAAAGAAAACAATTTTCAGAGGTAGGAAATTCTTTAACATTCCCTTGGTTTCCTTCTAAACTAAATATTCAGAGAAGAATTGTAGATATAGACACTAGGGGTCTGGTGTGTGTGAGAAATAGAACTCAGATTTGTTTCAGTGACTGCATGAGGAATGAGGCAGACTGTAGTTTACAGAAAAAAGATGCACTATAAGTTGTAATGGCAAGGTCATTAACATTAAATAATTTCCAATCTTCCCCTTAAAATCAATGGGGGAAGACACGTGTAGAGAGCTACACGCTGCTTATTGTTTGCATTATATAAATTAAAAAAAAATACTGCTAATATCCTAGGTGGTGCCTACTAGAGTTGTCTTTTTAATTAATGTTTGCTGAATAAATTGAATAAATTCTCACAGCTGTTACTTTTGACCATGGTTCCTTTACGTCTCTACCTTCAAGCATTGATTTTTGAGCTTTGAGTTGAAGCCTGCAGGGGGTTGCCTTAGTCTTGGGCACCTGACTTGCTGGAGCGGTGGTGCTCACTCTAGAACCTGGACCCTGACCTCACCTCCAGCTTGCCTGCTGCTGTGGCAGACCTGACCTCATCTTTTCCGACGTGGTGGATGCTTGTCTCCCATCAGCTCTTTCTCTTCCTGAGTAGCTGAGCTGTGTCCTCTCCTGGTTACTTCTCAGAGCACAGAAGTGTTGCCAGTCTGACCTATTTTATAGTGGGTTTCTTTTGTTATTTTTGTTTGTTTGTCGTTTGGTTGGGAGAGAAGCACATTCCTCAGGAAGATAGTTGTTGACTTTGTTTTGTAAACTGTACATGGTATATAAAGCATGGTATTATTTCTTTTTCCTTCCCAGCTTTAGCTTAAAATCTTGTGTTCACTTGAAAATGAACTGGTAAATGATTTTTTGATGATATGAACCAACTAAAAACTAGCAAGACTTTTTTTTTTTTTTTTTTTGGAGACAATCAGGAAACATGGAGTTTGTATTAGATGATATATAAGAATTATAACCATTAAGTTTTTATCCATGTTAATGGTATTGTGGCTATGTTAAAAAAAGTCTCATCTGTTAGAGACATATGGAAGTATTTATAGGCAAAATGAAATGCTGTCTAATATTAGTTCTTAAAAAACTTCAGGATAGGCACAAACATACACAAATGGGAAGTAAATAAAACAATATTGGCCAATTTTTGATAAATTTTGAAGCTAGGTGATGAATACGTTGGAGTTTGTTATTATTGTCTGTATTTTTATCTATATTTGGAAATACCCATAATTAAAATATACATTGCCAATTATAACCATAGAGGAAAAAATTTAATACAGTAAAATTTTGTGGTTGGACATGTGAGCTTAATTGACTAATCAAAACCTCCCCTTCACATTTGCTATAAAAGTTCTGCTTTTACTAGTGGATTTTTAAAAATAAGGAGAACTTTGGTCATTAGAAGTATTTAAAACTCTTAACTTTGAGATTTTATAATAATATACCTGTAGTGTATAAATTGCTTTGACATATGTTTCCTTTTATCCTCAGAACAAGATATGAGTGATCCATTTTACAGATGAGGAAACTAAGACCTTAGAGAGACTAAGTAATTTATCCAGATCCCAAAGCAAGTAAGAAGCGGTGCTAAACCTGGAGCTGAGATCTTCTGATTCGTTTTCAGGTGCTTATTTTCTTATATACACATTCTTACAAGTGCTGTTTCTTGTGGTATTATAAACCACTGTTTTCAAACATTTTGGTGTCAGGACACCTTGTACTCCTAAAAAAAATTATCAAGGACCCCAAAGATTTTTTTGTTTATGTGGACTATATCAATATTCAACATATTAGAAATGAAAACTGAGAAGTGTGTAAAATGTTTATTCATTTAAAAATAGCAAACTCTTTAAAGGTTAATACAGATAACACAATTTTGTGAAAAAGATAGCCCAAAGCAAAAAATACAGTGAGAAGTGTGACATTTGCATTTTTCCACTTTCTTTACTGTGTTGCTTAATAGTAAACAGTTGGGTTTTCATAACTGCTTTTATATTTCAATCTGTTGTGATAGTTTGGTTTGAATTATATGGAGAAAGCCCTCTGTATACAGATACATAGTTGAAAAAGGGTGGACTGTTTTAATAGCTTCTGTAATTGTGAGTATCCTTTGTCACATCAAAACCTATCAAGTGGTAGATCCTTAAAAGTTAGTTGTGGTGTCGAATCTGAAACCATACCAGTGATTTTTTTTAATATTCTGTAACATTAAAATTCTATTGGTCCGTCTTGAACTTTGAATGGATCTTTGTGATTTTGTAACATTGGTCATTTGAAAAATAATGGTTTACTGAGTTATACAGATCTTTCAAATGTTGACACATTTGATTACACAATATTTAACAAATCACGTTCATTAATATGACCATTATTCTCCTCGAAACGCCTTTGAGAATTGGGAAGTGGTCAAGATTTTGCTGTTGAGTTCAAGTTTTCCAAAATTCTAATTTTTTCTTGAAAGCTCAGATTTTATCATTGGCAACAGATATTGTCAGTTTTTTCCTTGAAGTGTCAGGCTCACTTTATTCATTTTAGAGAAAACGTCTGCCAAATACCTCAGTCTGAATAACTAGCTGTTGTCTGCCCGTCATTCTTTGAAGCAAAAATGGTGTTCTGTGAAAAAAGTGTACCGTTTAGCTTACAACTCCAACAGTTGTATAAATGTTTTTCCTTAAGACTGCTATTAAATATGCAGCGGAAGTGTTTTTTGTGTACCCCCCATTTCATCACACAGAATATTAAAAAGATCAAGTTCTCAAGTGGGAGATGCAATACAATGAATAACCTTTAAAGTTTTATCAAGGGCATTGTGAAGTGAAACTGGCTTCCTTTTTTATTTATTTATTTTTTTAAAGATTTTTATTTATTTGACAGAGAAACACAGCGAGAGAGGGAACACAAGCAGAGGGAATGGTAGCGGGAGAAGCAGGCTTCCTGCAGAGCAGAGAGCCCGATGCGGGGCTCGATCCCAGGCCCCTGGGATCTGACCTGGGCCGAAGGCAGACGCTTAACGACTGAGCCACCCAGGCGCCCCCCTTTTTTAAATGACTGATACAGTGAAGAATATATTACTAGTACAGTTTCATACTGCTGCCTTGGTTCGTGCTAAAGCACCAGCACTTTTGCCCATCTTTGCTCTTGGACCATCGGAGCAGATGTCAACATAGTTGTTTCAGGAAATATCATGAGACTCAAAGAAGTTATTTAACACTTTGAGTAATTCAACAGCATTCTTATTTGTTACAACCATTCACATAAAAGAAGACCTTCGATTAGTTGGCATGGATACTGGAATAGTGAAAACAAAACAGTAAGTCCACCCGTGTCTATGGATTTGTCTATTTATAAAGTCTAAGTACAGTCCTTAAGGCAAGATACTAACTTCTAACTCATGTTTGCAACTATTTGTAACTGTTAATTTGATGAGATACTGCATCATTTTTAAGTGGCACTGCTCTGATTTCTTTCACGAACTTTTCATTCAGCAGACATTCAGCAGTGTTAACCCCACCAAGCTTCATCAGCTTCTCTGATATTTTATGCACTGTTTCAACCAGTGCAGTCTGGTTATTTACCCTGTATAATACTTTAGTGGCTTGTTTATTTCTAGTATGTAAAGTCTTTTGCTTTTAAAGAGCTCATCTTGTCAGTGTTTAAAACATTCAATTTCTTGGGGCGCCTGGGTGGCTCAGTCGTTAAGCGTCTGCCTTCGGCTCAGGTCATGATCCCAGGGTCCTGGGATCGAGCCCCGCATTGGGCTCCCTGCTCGGCGGGAAGCCTGCTTCTCCCACTACCATTCCCTCTGCTTGTGTTCCCTCTCTCGCTGTGTTTCTCTCTGTCAAATAAATAAAATCTTTAAAACAAACAAACAAAACATTCAATTTCTTTTCCTTTAAACACTAAATGAATTCACTGGATAAGGAAGTTGTGGAGATTATAGCAGATATGTGCAGATTACTATTGATAGGAACGTGGAAGTACTGAGAACATAACTCATTTCTGAAAATGTATATATATATTTACACCTTAAACTTACCACCTTAGAAAATTCTAAAAAAACACAAGGATATATGAGCATATGTTTCGCTAGCTGTCAGCATGATACATTATCACACACCATGTATCCTCTGGATTTGCTATTGTACATTCATTAGAGAATGGGAGCAAAAAAGGCAGATAACATCTTTGTATTACTAAAAATAGTTTTGGCAAGTGGATCCCTTGAAAGGGTCTCAGGGACCTCCCTCCTGGGGTCTCCGGATCACACTTTTATAATGCTGGTGTAAACTAGCACCATGTCCTAACTTAGAGAAGCCTGGCATAGACATCTATATAAATTAAGTCATGTTCCCATCTGAAGTGATTAATTTATCAGGAAGAAGGAAATACCTTAGTGTGTGGCATGAACCGTGTGACCCAGAGACTATATAATATCAGAAAGTGGTTGGATAGAGGACAGAAGGCAGGAGTTGGTAAAAAGCACCCTGCAACTGAACAAAAAATGAGCATTGGTCCTCCCTGTTTTTCTTTTCTTTCTTTCTTTTTTTTTTTTTTTTTAAAGATTTTATTTATTTGACAGAGAGAAACACAGCGAGAGAGGGAACATAAGCAGAGGGGATGGTAGTGGGAGAAGCAGGCCTCCCGCAGAGCAGGGAGCCCGATGCGGGGCTCGATCCCAGGACCCTGGGATCGTGACCTGAGCTGAAGGCAGACGCTTAACGACTGAGCCACCCAGGTGCCCCTCTGTTTTTCTTTTCTTAAACTAGAAAAGCACAGAGCCCACATATATGCACCTACTTAAATATCTGCTCATACTCATATCTGTGCTCAAAATTAGGAGCACTTTTTCATTTTCTTCTTGAATGGCAGCAGAAGAGAGAGTTTCATAATTGAGAGGACAGTGGGTGCTCATGGCACTTGTTTGTCCCTTCCAACCAGGGAGGCTGCTGACCTTTTTTTTTTTTTTTTCCTGAGGAAGCTGAGGGATGACAAGACAAGGTTAGAAAGAAGATATTACGAAAGGAGAGTGAGTGGTGTAGTCATTGGTGATCATGGGAACAGCTGCAGGCAGGCCTGGGCTGCGGACAGAGTGGAGAGAGAATGCTGGAGGGCAGAGAATTCTGGGGGTGGTGAAGCAGGTTCTCCTGTGTGCTGGGTGGAGAGAATGGGGTCCGGGGAGGTACAGAGCAGGGTGCAGCGGGAGTCATGGACATGGATATATATTTGAAAGATTTCCACCAGAATATGGTTAAAGTAACTATTTAAATCACCGCACTGCATAGTCTTACTCTTAATGTCTTACCAACATTTAAATTTTATTATTATAAGCTGTATATAGTCCATTATAGTAGGAGAAAATAGCAATGCCGTGAGTTTGGTATAGTGCTGGTAAGTCCTTAAGGTTTGGTTGTGAGCATCAGTATGTAAAAATATTGACTGGGCCAGGTTTGGGACTGCAGATTCAAGAGTGAAATTGTAATACTTCATTTTTTCTAACAGGAGACAGAAGAGTTTAGTTCTGATAGATATCATTTATCAATCTGTTACATATGTGGTACTTGTTCCCAAAAAGGATTTGGGATGGCGGAAGGAAGGATCAAAGTCGGTAATGAAGAACAAATATTCTAAATGATGTTTATTTCCCTTATGTTTTCCCTATTGATGACATTTTAATAGTCATATAGTTGAGGTACTGCACAGTAATTAAATTGATCTCTATTACCTATTCAGGAGAAATATAATCGTGTCACCTCTTAGTTACATGTAGTGTAAGCAGAATATATTGTAATGGGAGTGAGATTGGGCAGGAAAGTCATAGCATACTAGAGAAAATTTTTTT
>CM053611.1:34146711-34175592 GCA_028646535.1 Procyon lotor
CAACTTACCTTTAATCTGAAAGCTGTTGTAAGTGTTCCTCCTCAAATAAGGCCATATCCATTTTCTTTCTGATTTTAGTGGAAAGTTATACAGCTCTATATCCCAATTAGTTGTAGAGCTAATTTAAAGACTGATCTCAAAAAAACAAAACAAAAACAAAAAAAAACCCAACAGAAAATAAAGACTGATCTGGTCTTCTCAAGTGTGAAATGAGAATATTAGGAACATCTTAGATGTAATCTCCAGTTCTAAAATTCTTGTCTTTTTTTTTTTTCCTCCTATCTTGACCACTTCATATTTACTACCTTTTTTCAGTAAAAAAAGTGAGCAGGATTAAAGAGAAGATAGGAAAATGTGTTTCCTAGTCACATTGCTACCTGGATAGTATCTTCACTAAAGATTTTGGTGGTATAGAAGGTTAAAGCTAAAATGAGGTTTTGATTTTGGGGCAGTTACTTATATTCTGCCCCAAATACACTGAAAATGGCAAACGAAATACATTTTTATTTTTCTAGAGAAATATGTATATACAAGTGCATAGCCCATAATCAGAACATCCTCATACAGTGTCCCGAGAAAATGCAAGTTGTCCTACCAGGAGGCTTAATTTTAAATGCTCTGTTTAAAAACCTGGTAGAACATCCCCTTTTGCTTGTTGGGCATTTGTTCTTGTTTGTTAATACTGTTGCACCACATATTTGTCTTGGATAAAATTAAAGGACAACTAAAGCAAAGTGATTCCCTTCATGCATTGTGACAACTCATTTTTACTTGAATGAGGCAGAACCTTTCAGGTTTCAAGTGCCTTTAAATGGGATTCTACTTGTGTTTCAGGGAGAGCAGTGGTCTGCTTCCTCATATAAAATTCTGTCAAGATTATATGAATTTGGACATACAGTGAGTTGAAAATCCTACTCCCAACTCCAGCAAATTGCGGAGCAATTACACTGCTTATAAAAGAGGCTGTTAAAATGTTAACCTAAGAAGTTTTCATCTTCTCTCCAACAAAAATCTTATAGAATGATCCCGCTGCATTTTATTGGTGGTTTATCAGTATTGGGAGACCCTGGAGGTTAACATTGTTAACTGTGGCATTTAAGGGACCAAAAAACACCTGCACTTTGGGGTGTATTTTTAAGAACAAAATGCATGTATGTACACACATTTAACAGCTGCTGTAAACAGCTTAAGGGTAGCTTAGGGGCATCTGATTTCATTACCACAGGAGAGCCAAATATCAGAAACTTTTTCCTCTCCTGAAACCCTCATAAGTATGTAATTAAAGCAATTGTTTTCATTTTTCCTTATGTGAGTGACTAAGAGCCTTGTTAATGTAAATATTCAGGAAGCTTGATTTTATAACCAACAGTAAAAATCATGTACAGCGGAAAACCCCTTCTTCTCTTGTCTATAGTCCAACTGAAAGACAAACTCAAGTGTTTCTTTTCTGGCAGATGAATGACCCGTTGAAGGATCTTAGATGCCGTCAGTGGCTATCTCATTAGAGAATGTAATTAATGATGTTAGTTTAAAGAGATACAGTATTTTTTTAGGAGGGTGGGGGAATTTCCAAGTACAAATGTTAGGCAGTGTGGTATTCACTTGCCAGGAAAAGTAGTTTTATACAGGTTTTTAGTAAAAGTTATTATGAAATCATTGGAGATTTTTATTATGGAAATGACCCTTCATTCATTCATTAAAATAAGCACTTTGGCTTCTGAGTCTGGTAGCCTTTTTTTTTTTTTTTTTTTTTGGACAGAAGATCCATTCTTTTTGCCGGTGGTCATCAATATGTCATTGTTATCTGCATGAACAAGTATTTACTGAGTGACCTATGAGAGTGAGGTATTAGGGGATGCAAGGAAGTACAGCATGCGCTGGGTCATCAAGGAGTTTGCATTTGGCACCATCTGTTTATTTTCCACTCTTCATGATTTAAACAAATCACCATAAAAGACTCCTTATTCTTCTCCCTGGGCGTTCTTCAACTGGGGGTCCAACACACCAGTCTCCACTTTCCTGGGCTGGGGGGTCAAGTCGCAGTTAGAAGTGGAGGCCATTCCCCTTGAGGTCACCCTCCTCTGACTGTGGACCTGCCGCGCTTGCTCTGAGGGCAGTGTGCTAGCTGGCTGCTTCCGCAGGGGAACTGGGGAGAGGAAGACTGTGGCCTGGGGTACTTCTTGGTTCCCTTAGAATGTGAAAGATTGGGAGGGACACAGCAAGAAAAAGCGAGAGATCTAGTGTCTCTTTTTTTTTCTTTTTTCTTATTGTGGTAAAAACAAGATAAAATTTGCCAACTTAACTAGTTAGTAGTGTTAAGTATGTTCTCTTTGTTGTTAAACCTACTTTAGAACTCTTTCATCTTGCAGATCTTCAACTCTTTGCTCATTAACCAGCAAATTCCCATTTCTCCCTACTCCCAGCCCCTGGTAACCATTCTATAGTCTGTTTCTATGATTTTGACTATTGTAGATACTTCATGTAAGAGGAACCCTATGGTGTTTGTCTTTTTGCGACTTATTTTGCTTAGCATAATGTCTTCAAGGTTCATCCGTGTTGTGGCCTGTGACAGGATTTCCTTCCTTTTGAAAGCTGGTTAATATTGCGTTATCATTTTATGTATAACCACACTTTATTTATCTGTTGATGGACATTTGAGTTGCTTTTAGTCACTATGAATCATCCTGCTATGAACATGGGTATACAACTATCTCGTAGAGACCCTGCTTTTAGTTCCATTAGATACATATCCACAAGTTGAGAGCTGTATCATTTGGCGGTTCTGTTTTGTTTTTGTTTTTGTTTTTTTTTTGAGGAGCTACCATGCTATCTTGCATAATGGTTGCAACATTTTATAATCCCACCAAGAGCACACAAGATTCTGAGCGTCTTTCATATACTTGTTGGCCATTTGTGTGTCATCTCTGGAGAAATGTTTAAGTCCTTTGCCCATTTTTAATTGGGTTATTTGATTTGTTGTTGTTGTTGTTGTTTTGTTAAGATGCCATTTTGTTTTTAAAATATGGATTGGCAACTTAGAACTACTCATAGATCAGGTATGATAACGCCATGATGCAAAAATGGAATGAGTGGATATGGGAACTGCAGGGGAGCCTCCCCCATCTCTAGCTGTTACTGGTACAGATTGCTTAGTTGAGGGCTTTGTATTCCAAAGAGAATTTGAGGCCTCAGATTCATTCTCCAGCTCTTCTTCCTCGTTACCTGTCAAAGGGAATAGACAAGGAGATAGAGACAAGACAAGACAATGGGGATAGACCAGGTAATAACTGAGGTGTTAAAATTCTGAGTTTTGAGAGTATCGCCTTTTACCACTTGACCTCGAGCAGCTAACATTTCCTTCCATCCTCTGTAATACTGACCTCTCGAGTGAGAAATCTTTGTTGATGAGTGATATGAAGCATTCCACAAAAGCTTTGTCAGATCTTTGATTTACTGACTTTTACAAATTTAACTACTTTTGCTTTTCATACTGGTGGTATGACCCTCAAATCCTGAGCCTAAAGATTAGGTCTTTAGCTACTGCTCTACACCGTCTTTCAGTGGATATGTTGTACTTTGCCCTGGAGATATAGGGCAGTTGTTGTTTTTTAAAAACCCATTCACATGAGGAAATAGAATCCAAAGTTCATTGGACAGCGTATTTGTTGTTGTTTTAAATTCACAGAGCAAACAGAACACCTAGTCCAAGTTCAGTGAATTTTTATTTCTGTAAAACCACCTTTTTTTTGGGTTATATGCCAGCTTTAGAGAATTACCCAACTGATTTGTTTATTCTTTGTGACTTTCATAATGATAGTATGGTAGTAATTAAAAGAAGTAATGTGATTATGGTGGTTGAGGTTAAAGGATATGGTGGGCTGTGCTATAATATGCTTAGAATGCTTGTAGATTTCAGGTACTTGATATTTTCAATTTTTTGTATCTTGTGGATACTACTTGGCAAGTGACCAAGCTTCTGGGAGCTCATCTTTTATATGGAGTTACGTGTTATCACCATATGGTGCTGGGACTTAAAATGCTCTAATGCTACTAGCTCTTTACAAGGTAGTAAGAGCAACAAGTAAAATCCAGTAAACCAAATAAGAATGGGTGAGGAATGTGCATGGTGACCCAAAGAGGGTGGAGTTCATAGTGCTTGCAGTAGAACTCAAGATACCCAGTCTAGTATCGCCTTTGCTTGGCTATCCATGGCATCTGTGTTGCTTTCTGGAATGTTGTCAGGTCTTTTTTTTCTTTCTTTCTTTTTTTTAAAGATTTTATTTATTTATTTGACAGAGAGAGATCACAAGTAGGCAGAGAGGCAGGCAGAGTGGGGGGGGGAAGCAGGCTCCCTGCTAAGCAGGGAGCCTGATGTGGGGCTCGATCTCAAGACCCTGAGATCATTACCTGAGCTGAAGGCAGAGGCTTTAACCCACTGAGCCACCCAGGCACCTGTTGTCAGGTCTTGATGAAACTTTACCCATCTCTTCTTTTGCCAAGATACCGAACAGAGCTGAATTTGTAAACAGAGGAGGTAATGCAGAAGATAAGGTAACTTCAGAGAGCAACAGTCATTCTTAACCTAGACACTACAGAATTCAAGAATTGAAAATGCATTTGATAACATTATGACAATGTCATTGCAAAAGATTATCTAGGCCCTGTGGGGCTTCTCATCACCCAGCTCTGTGATTATGGTTGGTCATTTAGTTGTGAAGAAACACAACTCCCAGGAAATAGGTAAAGTGAAAAGATAAAACTAACTTATGGTTGGAAATTAGTAGGCCAGAATTCGTTAATGTCATCATTATCAAAAGAGTGTAAGATTTCCCCTCCAAATGATAGCATTTTATAATAGATATACAGCTATCAGGTGTTTTCATTATTTATCCATTTATTTATGTTGCATGGGAAAAATAACATTTTTATACTGTAATTTGTAATAGAAGTTCTCTTCCCTTTTGGATGCTTCAGAATCCACATTTTAAACATTAGAGTGGTACATGTGGCTCTAAGACTGATTTGGTCACCATTTCTCTGATCTGTTTTGTATTTGTTGGGGAACGACTTGCTAGGAATGTGACTGTAGTGATCCTACAATTTTGGCTAGGTAGTACCTTTTAGAATAGCATTAGACTTCATTGACCATGTACCTTTTTATCAGAGTAACTTAAAATTCGATCATGATTCGTGTGATAATTAAACTTTTCTAACTAAATAGGGAATACATACATAAGCATTTTGATAGTATTCAAAAATCAATATAATTCACCATTACCTGTAAAAATAGAAAAATCATATGACTATCTCAACATATTCAAGTGAAGTATTTGTTAAACTATCTGTTCACGATATAAAGCTCTTAACAAACAAATATAGGGACTGCCTAAATATGATACCAGGTTCTGGTGAGGAAGGAGAGCAAACATAATTTTCATGTGTTGTTGGAGGGAGTGCAAAATGGCATAATTGCTTTGCAAAATAGTTGGGCAGTGTCTTATAAAGATAAGTGTACACTTCTCATATGACTCATCAGCCTTACTCTTAGGTATTTACTTAAAAATGCAAACTTATCTTCCTGCAAAAACCTGTATTGAGACGTTATGCAGCTTGATGTGTAATCACCAATAACTAGGAAGAACCCAAATTTCCTACAACCGGTGAATGAGTATACAAATGTGCTCCATCCCTACAAATTATTGATGTATGCCACAACACAGACAAATCTTAAAGGCATTATCCTGAGTGAAAGAAGCCACTTCAAAAAGTTATCCACTCTGTGATTCAATGTAAGCCCTATTCTAGAAGGGCAAAACTGTAGGTGTGGAGAACAGCTGGGTGGTTGCCAGGCTTTGAGGGTAGGGGGAAGGAGCTGATTACAAAGGGGTGGCATGAAGGGATTTTGGGGGGTGATGGAATGGTTCTGTATCATGGGTGGAGGGACGGTTCCATTTGGTCAAGACTCCTAGAACTGTATATCAGAAAATAGAATTTTACTTCGTGTAAATTAAAAATAATACTTTGTTAAAGGTCAGTTCAGTAATATTTCTAGATACTGTGTCTGTACACAAAATACGTATTTCTGTGTAACCGTCATAACCAGAAGATGAAGTTTTAAAAAGATGACATTTATAATATCATCAAAAAATTCAAATACTTGGAACTACATAAATCTAGGGAAAGATATCTAAAATCATTACACAAGCTGGTTCTAAAATTTGTATGGAAACACAAACAGCAAGAATAGCCAAGGTAATAATGTCAAAGAGAAGTAAAATTGCAGATTTACACTATCAGATGTGCAATGTGGAATTAACAGGTCAGTGGAATAGAGACCAGAAACAGACCCATAATTGTGTGTGTGTGTGTGTGTGTATGCAATTAATATATGTAAGTATGTGTATTTGCGCATATATACATAAACACAATTTATAATTAAGGTGGCATTATACAGCAATGTGGAAAGAAAAATCTTTTGAGTAAATGATCCCGGATCAATTGCATAGCTTGTCCACATCAGAAAAAGTCAGTTTTGACCCCTATTTCACATCACACATAAAAAGTGATTTCAGGTCAGTTGTAGATATAAATGTGAAAGTTTCTGGAGGTGCCTAACCTATCAGTCATCAGAGAATGCTGAATAAAACCACAGCAAATTACCACTACACACTGACCTGGATAACTGAAATTTAAAAGCAAACAAATACAACAACAACAAAAACTGGAAACTATCAAGTATCAACAAAGATTTAGAGCAACTAGTATTCTCAAACACTGATGGTAGAATGGTAAATCGGTGTAGCTACTTTGGAAATTCGGTAATATTAGAGTAGAGCTCTCCCTATTCCTCATACCTCTGATCCAGTAAATCCACTCATAAGTGTATATCCAGCAGAAATGTGTCCTCTGTTCACCAAAAGTCACGTACAGGAATGTTCATAGTACAATTTAGAACAACTCCAAACTGGAAACAGCCTACGTAGCCTGTCAGTAGAAGAATGGGTAGGTATGCTGCCATATTTCCAGTGAAATACTGTATAGCAGTGAACAGGAAAAACTATTACAACATGGACTCAAATACAGTGTTGAACAACAACGGGCAAAAACAGGCAAAACGAATTTGTGGTGTAAGACGGAGGGATGGTGTGACCTTTATAGGGAAGGAGATTAATTGATGGGACAGTAGATGAGGCCAACTTCTGGAGTCTTCTATTCCTTGATCAGGGAGGTAGTGACATGAATACGCTAACTTTATTAAGCGTTCTTTGGTTGTACATTCATATTTGTAAGCTTTTTAGTATGCATGTTGTATTTGAATTTTAAAAAGTTTATTATTTTTTAAAAATATTTTATTTATTTCTGCAAGTAGGCAGAGAGGCTTGCAGAGAGAGGAGGAAGCAGGCTGCCTGCTGAGCAGAGAGCCTGATGCGGGGCTCGATCCCAGGACCCTGAGATCATGACCTGAACCCAAAGGCAGAGGCTTTAACCCACTGAGCCACCCAGGCAGTGGGTTTATTAAGAGAGATTTTGTTTATTAAGTTTATTAAGAGAGATTTTGAGGTAACTAGGAGAGAATGGTATCCAGCTTGAATTATTTTTTCACTAGGAAACTTTATATTATCAGTGTTGGATGAGAGAAAATTATTCCTATCTATAAATAAATAACTAGCTTTATAAGTACATAGAACAGTTTTAAATTCTTTCCTAACTAAATTGACACATGCCTGGGCTGCTAAGGCTTTAATTGCTTTTATTGGTAGGAAGAACCCCATTTTTCCCATACCCCTGTTGTTTTGTTGTTTTTTGTTTCACAAGATAATATGTTTTTGAAATAAGCCACAGAGATGAGAAGTACAGCATAGGGGATAGAGTCAATAATATTTTAATAATATTATATGGTGAAAGATGGTGACTGCACTTATTGTGAGCACTGAGTTATATACAGAATTATCAAATCATATTGTGCACTTGAAACTAATATAACATCGTTAACTATACTTCAATTAAAAATTTAAAGAATATATTTGTGGAAACCATTTCTACATGCGTACATACAGACAGATATCTTTCTTTTCAGAAAACAGTCATAGGGAATAATACTACATTGATATAATATATTTAGCCCATTATTCACTGACATTGAGATTGTTTCTGTTTCTGACTTTTTACAGTTATAAACATTTTTCAGCGAACAGTATTTCACATAGAATATACTTGGGCAAATATTATATGGGACAAATTATTGGACGTAGAATATTTGTATCTTAGAGCATGCATATTTTGTTTTTATTTTTTGTATATATATATTTTAAAGATTTTATTTATTTATTTACTTGACAGAGAGAGATCACAAGTAGGCAGAGAAGCAGACAGAGAGAGAGGGGGAAGCAGGCTCCCCGCTGAGCAGAGAGCCCGATGCGGGGCTCGATCCCAGGATGTTGAGATCATGACCAGAGCCAAAGGCTCTGAGGTCATGAGCCTTAACCACTGAGCCACCCAGGCGCCCCTATTTTTTTGTATATTTTAAACTTTTTGTTTGGAAATAATTTTAAACATACAGAAAAGGAAAAAAATCAACATTTACTAATAACAACTTGCCTCCTTTGCTTTATCATCTGCTCTCTTTTCATGTATATACACGATATATTTTTTCCACTTGAGAATAAGTTGGACATATCATGGCCCTTTATTCCCAACCACTTCAGTGAGTCTCCAGAGAACAAGTAGAGCTGCCAACTGCAGCAAACCTAACATTGATTTAATACCTCGTCCTTTCTATCATTTGTGTTCCAGTCTTGACGGTTGATCCGGTAAGATTCTTCATAGCATTTTTTCCTTCTAGTACAGAGTCCAGTTGAAGATCAGATACTGCATTTACTTGTCATTTATCTTTTTAATTTCCTCTTATTTGGTATAGTTCCTTAGCCTTTGACTTTTTTTTAAAAAAAATAACATTCACATACCATACATTTACCCTTTTAAAAAATTGAGATCTAATTCACAACTATAAAATTCATTTTTTTAAAGTAAAAGGTCAGTGTTTTTTAGTATACCCATGGAACTATGCAAGTATCACAACTGTCTAACTCCAGAGCATCTTTACCACCCCCCAAATGCTGGACACATTAATGGTCATTCCCCATCATCCCCATACCCCCCCAGCCCTGGCCACCCCTGCCAACCACTGATCTTTCTGTCTCTCTAAATTTGCCTGTTCTGGGGATTTCATGTATACAGATTCATATAATACTTAGCCTTTTATGTCTGGCTTCTTTCACTTAGGATAATGTTTTTAAAACTTGTCCATGTCATAGCAGGCATCAATATTCATTTGTTTTTATGGGTGAATAATACTCCATGTAGATACATACATGTTTTCCATAGCCATTCATCATATACATGCTGCTGTGAACATTCTTGTACAAGTTTTTGTGCCTGTTTTCAATACTCTCTTATCTAAATTCTGATCTATGCTTCATGTGTTGTTAGAGCAGTCAGCAGAACTTTCTTGGTCATTATTTCCTTTCAGGGTTTGTAATGGGTCATGAGTAATCAGACACAGTTGTTGGGAAGACATGACAGTTTTGTCATTCCAAAGTGGTCTTTGGCTAAAAAGTTCGAGGATCAGGGGCACCTGGGTGGCTCAATGGGTTAAAGCCTCTGCCTTCGGCTCAGGTCATGATTTCAGGGTCCTGGAATCAAGCCCCGCATTGGGCTCCCTGCTCAGCGGGGAGCCTGCTTCCCCCTCTCTCTCTGCCTGTCTCTCTGCCTGCTTGTGATCTCTCTCTCTCAAATTAAAAAAAAAATTAAAAAAAAAAAAAGTTTGAGGATCATAAAGTCTAGGCAGCTAACTTCTGTCAACACTGTTCTAGGTTGTCCAGCTCCTGAGCGCTATACCTTTGCCTTACTGGACCTTCCAATAAGACGGACTCATTTTACTAAGACTTCGTCTTTTACTTTTCCTGCTTGCACTTTGTAGGAGATGCTGACAGGCAGAAATGTCAGTGTAATCTTGTCAGATAACTGTCTGAGTCATAAAGCCGTCCTTTCCTTTCACTCTTCTCTTTATGTTTATATTTGTCTTGGGGCAGGGGGCTGCGTGTACCTGGGATTTGGAGGAAGAGGATCTGACTACCCTTTCCTTCACCCTTTGCCTCTGCTAAGTCCATGCTGCAAACTGCCTTCCTCCTAGAAGCAGCCAGCCTCGGGGTCCAGCTGAAAAGAAGTTGCTTCCAGAGTTTGTAAGTGTGCCGGCTAATAATGTCCCCACCCCCTCCACATTTCTCTTGGCCAGAGGTGATCTGTGAATACAAAGAGAATGTATAGCACCCTGAGGAGTTGGGGTAGGAGAGCACCCAGAGTAAATATAGGCAGGTGAGATTTATCATCTCCTCCCTATTGACTTTCAGAATCACCACTAGAAATCCTTTCTCTTCTCCCACTCTTGGAGCACCCCTCTGCAGAGCTTTACGAGTATCTGGTGCACTAATTTTCTTTCTATGGTATTGTATCATCCAAAGCTGCCTGGACAAAAGGTTTGCATAAACCAGATGTTCAGAACTGTTATTAAGTGAGTGAGCCACAAGTTAGATACTCAAAGGCTAGAGTCGAATGAGCACTTTCTAGTCTGGTGTTTCTTCTACTGCATGTTGATAAAGTATATTATGAATAAAAACTTCTGACGCTGGTTGAATGCTACCTTTTCTTTTTCCTTTCTTTTTTTTAAAGTAACTGCAGGCACAACCCTGAGGAGGGTGGGGATGTCCTTTATATAATGTAATAGAGATGGTTTGGCTGGAGGCCCAAATCTTGGTTTCCATCATCAGCTTGTTAAATGAAGTTTTATAGGATTGGATCAGAGGGAGGGATCACAAAAGACTGTATGCCCTGTGATTTGCCCTTAGTAATGGGAAATTCCTGGGTGGAGATATTTATTTAACTTGTATTCATTCACAGGTGAACACTGAACTCTGTCTTGTCTCCCTTCAACCTTGAAAAATCTTTTCTTGATACATCTAAAAAACAGTGCAGAAAGATTGGAAACTAGATTGCTTTGACTATAAAACTGTTTTATTAAGCCAGAATATCCTTGTGGCTTTTCCGTGCCCCAGCATCTCCTTGTGGACTTTTGTTGAGTGTCGTAAGTGAATTGTGGTCCTTCATTATTGCTGGAATTATAGAAAATACAGCATCGAGAACTTGATCGGTGACCGATATGTTCAGAACTCCCGACTCTAAGCAGATATTAGAACACGTGCACTTCAAGATGTAGGTGAGATGGACCTCAGTATACTGTGTGTCCCCCAATTTCTCCTTTTTTCCTTAAGCTCTGCCTTCCAAATGGCCTGTCTTTTGTGACCCTTCCTTGGGAGGCAGTAAAGAATCCACCTCTGTCTACTTATGTAAGAAATACTGATGCCTGGGTCCCACTCCCCAGAGATTCTGACTTACTGGTCTGAGGTACCTGAGGCTATTTAAGAGTTCCCCGGGTGATTTTAATGTGCAGCCAAGGTTCAGACCTACTGTGTTAGCCAAAATGCCCCTCCATTAATCCTGTATCGAGTTATTCCCTTTTTACCAAGTGTTACAATTTATAAAGTACGATTCTTCTGTGTACTTACTGTGTTCTCACCATGACCCAGTGAAGCAGATGAGCTTCTGCTTTCAGAGTTCCTTATTCTTCCTGCATGTTCTGTGGGGCTTGTTGTCTCATCATTTTGTTCGCTACTTCTTACATGGCTATTTTTTCTTTTTTTTTTTTTTTCAAAATACTTCATTTTTAAATAATCTCTACACCCAGTGTGGGGTTCGAACCCACAACCTTGAGATCAAGCGTCACAGGTGACCCTCACATGGCTATTTCTCTGCAAATAGTGCTGAGGCCCACTCTCCTCACAGCCACGCATACCAGGTGTTTAAAAGGGTCTATTTTTTCTTCATCTTTTGAAATCTGTTGCTTCCTGTGCCTTTCAGGAGCCTATTAAAATTTGCAAATGTTTGGTAAGACCTATAGGGTTGTGGAAAGTACTGCTCTGTGGGAGCTCTGGTTTCTGTTTCAACGTTAACGAATTGTGTGACTTTGGGCAAGTACTTCATTTTATAAAAGGGATATTATTGGGGTGCCAGGGTGGCTCAGTTGTTGAGCGTCTGCCTTTAGCTTGGGTCATGGTCCCAGGGTCCTGGGATTGAGCCCCGCATCAGGCTCCCTGCTTGGCGGGAAGCTTGCTTCTCTCTCTCCCACACCCTCTGCTTGTGTTCCTCTCTCACTGTCTCTCTCTGTCAAATAAATAAAATCTTAAAAAAATTGTAAAAATAAATAAATAAAAGGGATATTATTGACCCATCAGAAGGTGTGCACTAGGCATGGAATGGAATGCCTGCTTCGGCTTTGAGACTTGAATTCTCTTGGGCTGATGTCCTGTTCTTCCCATTACTGGCAATTCCATTACCATTTTCAGTTCAAACACAGCTTTTGTACCTTTTGTCCTCCAGGTGAGACAGAGACTGAGAATCAGTAGGTCTTGACAAATGACTGAATGTGAACATCAAGAGAACCAAATGTATCTTTAGGACTGTGTTTTTCAAACTTGCCTAAACTGAAGAATCTCCTGGGACATTTATTAAATGTCACAGTCTCCACTTGAGACCTCAGGTATCAGTCTCCAGGGACGGAGCCTGGGTGATCATTCCTGTCATATTTTAAATCAAATTCCTTAAGTGATCCTTGGAGTTAGACAAAACTGAGAAGTTGCTCCATGGGAAATTGAATGTAGTAGGTGGTCAAAAAATGAACACATGTCTATTCCGCTAATCTATTTAATTTTTCTTTCTTGAGTTTAACATTTTAGCTATGGTCCACAATCCCCAAATTCAGAAGGACAAGCACTATTTGCAAGAGAAAAACTGAACATTTGCATTTTGCTTAGAGGGCCTTTTAGTCTCTGCTCCTGTTCTGTGATGCTTAACTATATGGGTAGCAGATGATGGTAGGTTTCTTTTGTATCTATTTGAGAATCGGTGCAGTGAGATGAAACCCTGGAGCCTTGTAAGCATAATCGTTGCAGTCTATGCCATGGACTACCTTTTATATGAGACGGTGAAACTAGGTATTTTGGTATTTAAGTCATTGAGGTTTTTTTTTTTTTAAATATTTTATTTATTTATTTGACAGAAAGAGAGATCACAAGTAGGCAGAGAGGCAGGCAGAGAGAGAGGGAAGCAGGCTCCCCGCTGAGCAGAGAGCCCGATGCGGGCCTCGATCCCAGGACCCTGAGATCATGACCTGAGCCGAAGGCAGAGGCTTTAACCCACTGAGCCACCCAGGTGCCCCAAGTCATTGAGTTCTTAATGGGCAATACTGTGGTCTGCTTTATACTAAACCTAACTTGTGGCAAACTTATTTTATTTGTAATGATTGTGCTTTCAGTTTTAATTTTGACTGTATGGTCTTTGGTACTGCAGGTAACTTTTGGAAAAGGGACACTGTCCTGTACTAAATTGTATACGTTTGTATTGCCTCGTATGGATTACATATGAATGCTTCATGCCTTGAAGCAGGGCTATCATAGTGATACGTAATTTTTTTAAATTTTTATTTTTTTTTAAAAGATTTTATTTATTTGACAGAAACACAGCGAGAGAGGGAACACAAGCAGAGGGAATGGTAGCGGGAGAAGCAGGTTTCTTGCCAAGCAGGGAGCCCGATGCAGGGCTCAATCCCAGGACCCTGGGATCACAACCTGAGCCGAAGGCAGACGCTTAACGACTGAGCCACCCAGGCGCCCCTAAATTTTTATTTTTTTAAGATTTTATTTATTAACAGAGACAGACAGTGAGAGAGGTAACACAAGCAAGGGGAGTGGGAGAGGGAGAAGCAGGCTCCCTGCTGAGCAGGGAGCCCAATGTGGGGCTCGATCCCAGGACCCTGGGATCATGACCTGAACCAAAGGCAGACACTTAATGACTGAGCCACCCAGGCGCCCCTAAATTTTTAAAAATCTCTATTTTTTTTTTCACACTAAGTCACTATTGGATGAATCCCATGATTCTATATTAAAACTTACTTTGGGGATGCCTGGGTGGCTCAAGTGCTCAGCAGGGAGCCTACTTCTCCCACTCCCCCTGCTTGTGTTCCCTCTCTCGCTGTGTCTCTGTCAAATAAATAAAATCTTTAAAAAAAAACCTTTCATTAATGATTCATACAAAATACTTTCTTCCTCTGAATAGCATGAGCATGAAATGAGTCACCACTGATTAAAATATATATGCCTTCGATTTTTTTGTTGCAAAAGATATGTATCTTTTATATAGGGGTGTGTGTGTATAAAATGGAAATGTTAGAAATTACTGAAAAACATGGAGGAATGAATGGCTGAAGGCCAACATTCAGCATCTGCCTCTGTGTGCATTCTAATTTACTTATTTTGGCCTTTTAATAAGACTAATTCTTCTGTTTTATGAACAGTGACCTAACTAGTAAAACTTGAACCTGTGCATATTGCTCATTTTGCTTGATATTGGTTCATTTGAAGCAGAGACAGAATAGGCTATTGAGCTATTTCTGCGTGTTTATATTGTAGAATAACTTGATAATGTAGTCTAAACAGCCATTTTCATGGGCAGCTTCAGGCAGGAAGTCAGTTATTTAATAAGGGTGTGTTTTGTGCCAGAGGTACTGCCTTGGATTTAGACCATCACCAGTTCCTTGGCTCTTTCCTTTCCTGTTGGATTTTATAGTCCCCACTCTAAGCACAGCCTGTCCTCAGACAACGAAAACCGTATAAGTTAAAACTAGTCAGTCTCCTTGCTTTCATTTTCTCCTTATTTCAATCCTAGAGAATTACTGGTGGAACTCTTTCAGCAGTGCTCTCACGGTCTATTCATAAAGCTTGCAGTGGCTTTGGTGGCTTAGACTTTCAGAAATCCACACCGGCCGGCCCCTTCCACTTCGCCAACTAGTCCTGTTCCTCACTGTTCTAACCTGTGCTCTAGCCAGGAAGTCTGCACACAGTGTCTCCCTCTGTTTTTGCTCATGTGTATTCTTCATCTAGAATTTTCTTCCCTCTTCTCTCTGGCAGTTCATGTCCCCGTTTTCCTTCAAAATCCTTTTTCTTTGACTTGCTGTACACCTGCTAGCCCATTGTCCTTTTTTATTTGCGCAAATGTCATTTTTCAGCCAAGTAAGAGCAGGTACTTTCTGTCCACTCTGTTTTCTTTTCCCCACAGTGCTCCATATTGTTTTAGAAACCAAAGTTAATTCAGCTAAAACCAACACAGACACAGGTATTTTTCAGAGTGGGAAATTGAGGCTTCGATAGGAAAGCGTCCCCTGCTTACCTGCTGCACGTGGCACGCCTGAACCCGCCTGACGTCACACCAGGATGTAGTACCATCCAAAAGGCAACAGAATAACCTTCAAAAAGAAAAAAAAAAAAAAGACCCAGATAGTGAATAGGAACACCATCCTCTTACACTTTCATTCTTGAGCAAGTGTTTTCAGGAAATTTGTTTTTTGTTTGTTTTGTTTTGTTTTTGGACTCATGGGTATTTATTTTATTCTGTGGATTATAATCTATTACTATTTATTTTGCTATTCAAATTGCTCGAGAAATCCTCTTTAAAATATGAGCCAATAGAAGTGGGAGCTGAGATAGGGGCCTGTAACTTAGTTTCCCACTCTTATCTTTTCTTCTCTCTGGAGGTCCTTGGGATGGGCTTGGGCTCAGCCGAGAAGGGAACTAGTCGGCCTCCAAGGCCCGTGGTGCGGGGAGAAAGGCGGTGCAGGTGGCCGACAGACTCTGGGGGAAGACTGCTTCGTCCACACGTGCAGAGCTTACCTCTTCCTGTAAAAATCTGAGCCCTGGATGACAGTTCAGATCTTGTTCATTTTCTGAGCAATCCAGTGTGGAAATATAGAGAATTTGGGTCTTTCCCTGAGGTTTAGAGAGGGCTTTACCTGTAGGATCAAGATCTTGTTCATTTTCTGAGCAATCCAGTGTGGAAATATAGAGAATTTGGGTCTTTCCCTGAGGTTTAGAGAGGGTTTTACCTGTAGGATCAAGATCTTGTTCATTTTCTGAGCAATCCAGTGTGGAAATATAGAGAATTTGGGTCTTTCCCTGAGGTTTAGAGAGGGTTTTACCTGTAGGATCAAAATCAGCAGATGGGCACTTGAGAGCTGGCCAGAACAGAGGATCCTAGGGTAATTGTCTCAGGGTAGCCGTGTGGGAAACACTCGACTGCAGAACATCTCTCTCTCTCGCCTCTGCTCTGAAATAAAACTTCTTATTTTACAGTGACAGATGCAAGATATTCAAGGTTGATTGCGCACCCGAGTCTGTGGAGCGGTCTGGGACAGTGGCCGTGCTCCTTGTAATAGCCCTAATTCAGGGCCCTCGCAGCTCTCCCCCCAAAACAGAGAGCGGATTCGTGATAAGGGCTTAGCCGGAGAAGAGCCTTGGTTGTGATCAGGAAGGGAGAGATGAAGATCAAGGGGAGAGGGAGAGATAGGGGAACAGCAGAGCCTCCAAGAACAAATAAGGGAGGGAAACTACAGTTAGAGGATGGGATGGAGCCAAATTATGGGGGAAAGTGAGACGGTGAAGAAGATGGAATGGACAGAGTAACTCTCGGATGAGGACAGGCAGGATTCTGACTCTTACTGTGGCTGCTCGGGCCCCTGGCTGTCCCTGTGGCACTGTGAATTCTTCACCCGGGTCCTGGCCTTGCCACCCGCTTTGCCCCGTGGTGCAGATTCCTGATATCATTAGCTCCCTGGGCCCAGAAGGGGAAGTGTGAGGACAGATGTGGTGACTTAAATTAGCACAGCCTAGGGGCCTGGAGCGAACAGTGCTGCGCCCCCTCTTCCTCCGCCCCTGGTAGAGTCCCAAGCCCCAGAGGGGGCTCCTGCGTGCCAGGGGCTGGCAGAGAAGGGGAAGTCATTGTCTTGGAGCAAACCTTGGAAATCCCTCACCGCAGAAGAAATAGTCTGGAACCGTTGCCCTGCTGTCTGGGGACCCCCTGCCCCAGAGGCCCCCATTTGGATTTGTGTGTTGGGGGACATAGCTGTAACTCCTTAACATGATGGCTTAAGGGTCAGACCAGTCCTGGGGCGCTGTCCTGTGGAGGCGCCTCACTGGGGCCCCTCGACCGTGACATCATCACGTCCTCAGTGAAGTGGTCCTCAGATGTTACGGGATGACGGGAGTCCTTCCTTCGCAGGCAGGGGAACCACAGGTGTGGGGATGTCAAGTGACTCTTGCTGTGACCTGTTAGTGTCTGTTTAGAGGAGCGGAAGGTAGGACCAAGGTCTCCTGGATGCTTTCCCGAGTCTTCTGGTCCGTGGTGGTGCTGGTGGTGGTTTTTAAAAACAATACATCATAAAACCTTACTTGCTTCTAAATTCCCAGGTATGTTTTTGGTGTCGAGGGGCAGAGAAAACGAGCAGGCCTCGGATGGAGGTGATTGGCACGGAGGGAAAGAAGCGTGTCGTGGAGGTTTTGGGGGCCGCAGAGTCACGCAGCCCCTGCTTTTGCTGGTAGTGGAGCTGAGCAAGGGGCCTGCAGCTGCCCCGGGCCTGGCTGCTGGCCCGAGCGGGAGGCCCCGCAGTTATTTTTAGCCTCAGAGCCTTGGAAGCAGGTGTGGTCCAGGCTTGAAGGCCACGCCTGGAATGTGTTCAGGTCTTGTGGGTGTCTGTTTAGGAGCTCAGAATAGTGACCAGGCTGCTGTATATACTTGGTTAAAGGAATTTGTGCTTTCCCAGTGGGAGGAATGAGAGTCAGCCTGGGTTTCATTTGTGATGCTTAAAGCAGGTTTATTTTGGAAACTTTATAAATTGAAATACATTTTAAGAGTGTTAAGGAATATATTAATTTTAAGAAGAAAACTAGCTATAAATTCTTTATGTACAGAAGAAACCTCTTGTATTAAGAGGCATACCCCAACTGACCTACTGAAAGTCCAGGTTTATAGTCCTAAGTGTGTGATTTAAAATTTAATTTTTCCTGTCTCCCTCTCCCCAACATTTTTGTTATTGAAAATGGTTCTTTGTAAGTTCTTTTGTGAAGCAGAAATGCAGCTCTTACCTTGAGGGTAAACATCAGTTTTCCTGTATTGTATTTGGTCATCTTTTTACCTTGTGCCAGCCCACACTTAACAGTCCTGATAAGGAGCAATGTACAGGGCTGCCATGTGGCTGCGTTAGTGGCTCCGAGTCTGTGTCCTGTCCCTTCCCTGAGACTTTTTGGTACTTCCCAAGATTGTGGAAAAGATATAATAAATTTTACCTTGAATTACCCACCAAAACTATTGTGACATTTTGAATGTACCCATGCTATGTGCATGTATGTGGGTAGCTATTAGAGGTTCTACTTTACCTCCTGTTTTATACTTGATTTTTTTCTCTTCATGGATCATAACCATCTTCCATTGTCAAGAGGTAGGTACGCTTTTACACCGTGATTTAAAAATGCTGCATGGATGGGGCACCTGGGTGGCTCAGTGGGTTAAGCCTCTGCCTTCAGCTCAGGTCATGATCCCAGGGTCCTGGGATCGAGCCCCGCATCGGGCTCTCTGCTCAGCGGGGAGCCTGCTTCCCCCTCTCCCTCTGCCTGCCTCTCTGCCTGCTTGTGATCTCTCTCTCGAATAAATAAAATCTTTAAAAAAACGCTGCTTGGTACTGTGTTGCAGGATTTATTATAATTTGTAAGTTATTTAGTCCCCTTCTGTTGCACAGGAAGGCTTTTCCCAGTATTTCTCATGTGTCTTTTAACTGAAAGATGAAGCAGTTTCTTGGAAGTCACTTGGAAAACATCCTTATAAGCCGTTTTGAAATTATCTTCAGGAGAATACAGTTTGGCATTCTGGTTTTACTTATTTTAGTATGAAGAGATTTGAAGTAGGTAACATTCCAGAATATTTTATAAACTTGGGCTCAAGTGGGAGTGATGGAAGGTTTGGTGTTGATGGTTTCTAATTGTTCTCCATTGCTTTTTCCTACAACCTTCTGATCTTCTTTGGAAAAATTAAATTATATCCTCTCTTCCACTAGACTGTGTTCCAAATTGGCCACGTGTCTACCTTGGTTATAATATTGTTAGTAATTTCACTCTTTGTCAGGAAAGGACAGCTCATCTTCCATGTAGTGGAATTCTGTTGTATTGGGGGTGGAGTGGGCTCAAAGTGGTGCATGGATAAAGGTTATGCACCAGTAATCTAACTTAGAGTCCTCGTGGTAAGTATTTGATACACCTTCTGACCGGGGGAACTACTGGAACATATTTAAACATTTTTTAATTTGAAGATCCTTTCAGCTGCTCCGTTCTTGTTCAGATGAGTTCAGGCACACATCTAGTTTAACGTGTCTTTGACATTTGACTATATTCTCTGCTACGTGTGCTACCTTCTGCATTTTTTGCTGTAAAACCAAGATTCCGTTATTAGGTCCAACCCATTTGTAGAGTTGGAAGAATTGTATTAAATTGATATTAATAGTAATCTTTCTTATTACAGTCTTTTCATACAGAACCTTTTTATTCATTTGCCAAGGAATGCACTGATATAGGAACCTCAGCTTCTCCCTTTGTAGTTTTAAGAATCAACTATACTGAATTTGTGTGTGTGTATTTCACACTGAAGTTAAATGTTTGAGTGTCCGGAAATGCCTCATTTCCGAGAGCGAGAACTGTCATTTTGAAGGAGGACAGAGCACCTGCCACGTCCTCCATTAGCGCTCACCTGGGCCCGCTTACCTTGGCCGGCACTGTCTTGGCTGGCCTCGGGCCTCCGATGTAGAAGCCGCGGGCTCGCTGCCATCCACATAGCTCGCTCTCCCCTCCTCTTGGTTTGTACTTAACCAGCATCTCTGACTACGCTGTTTCAAACTGCAGCTACCCCCCGCGGCTCTCCGTCTTCCTTCCCTGCTTTGTTTTTGCTCCGTGCCTGCCGCCATCTGTCCTACAGCCTGTGGTGTTGTTGCTGTGTCACCCGTCGCTGAATGAGAAGTTCCGGAGAGCAGGAGTCCGTACCTGGCTCACTTTTGCTGCTTTTCTCTGGCAGTGGCTAGCACTTCGCAGGTGCCAACAACTATTTGCTAGTCGAGTGAATGAGTTACAGCAGGCCCGACAGGTGCCCAAGGAAACCGAGATGTACCTGTGAGTCCCCATCTGACCTCTGTTTGGTTTGGTTTGAATCTTTCCTCTCTGGCTTCCAGCCCACCTTTATTGCAAATACCTTTCCAAAACGCTGTCTCTTGACTCTTGGTTTCCACCAACCCCTGGGTACTTTTCCTCTTACCCACCGACTTCATCCAAGGATCCTTCCATCCCCATTCCCTTCAGACCACCAGGCCCGTCTCCTAGGTAGTAGAGTCCTTAGTTGGACTAAGGCGCCTGGAGAAAGCATCGCGTGTTAGAGGGGTAAGTCAGGGAGTATGTCCACGGTAGGCACGTGGGGTGGTTGAAGGAGGGGAACTCGGGTGGATCAGGGGAGGGGAAGCTAGTGAGACAGGTGAGCATAAACAGGAAGCAGTGCTAAGAAGGCCCCAGCTGAGCCAACACCAAGAGCACGGTGCTCTTCCTGAGCAGAAAGTTGGCGGAGCCTTCTCTCTGATCTGGACTGTGCCTGGGCTGGCCTGTGTCTGAAGCAAAGACTATATTTAGTCTTTGAAGCATGGCTGCTCCTCCAGCCTCTATCTGTGGGTCCTTGAGGAAGCCTCCGACGGGAGCGGACTCTCTCAACAGTGCTCCCGGTTGATGAGAGAGGGCTGGATGTTACGGTGCTAACCAGTGCTGTCTGTGCGTCCGGTACTGTCTAGACACTCGGGCTCAAGTAGTCTAGCCCACTGTTGCCGCCACTTGTCATAATGTGTCCTCTGTTTGGGTAAGAAAATAGGGTCCAGACATTAATAGGCAACTGAAAATACATTAAACTCATATAGTCTTCTTGCCTTAGGTGAGGATATTATTTTGTTTGTTTTGGTTTTTTTATTGAGTGTATTTTACCAAATATCAGACTTCAGAATTTTTGTTAGGGTTTACCCACAGTGTATGAGGCAAAGTTGCTTCAATCAGTATAGACGGTCAGAGTTGAAGATGTCCTTGCTTGTTTCCAGACATGATAGCCTGCTTTTTTCCCTTTCGATTTGGCCAGTTTTCTCTTATTGGAAATCTGTGTTTAAGGCTCTGCTGAGAGGCTGTTTAATGTATCTTGTTGCCTAGTTCTTCAGTTTTATGGGAGAAGAAAAAATTTTAAGACTGGCTTGTAGTTTAATAAAAGCAAACTTCTTACCTGATTATATCCTATCCATAAATTCCCTGAGAATTTGAACTTGAGCTCAAGCCCAACCAAATAAGGCTCAGGCCCTCTCCTTGCTGAATAGGCAGTTTAAGCACCCTATAGCTGTAGGATCCTTCTGAGAATTTCTTTGTGAAGGAAGTGCTTAAGATGGCGGGTGCCTCTCTGAGAGGTAGCTGCTGCATGGCCGCGGGTCCCACCTGTCAGGCCAGCAGGCATCCCTTACCCGCCCGCTGCCGCCCTGGCTGCGGGGCCTGGTGACAGATGAGCTGTCGCTGTTGGCAGGAAATAACCCATGGGTAGGGAGCAGGGGGAACTTGAGTGGGGGAAGGTTCTCCCCTCCTTTCTGGTGGGATACACCAGGTGTCGGTGTGACCGACCTGGGAGCCAGGATCTTGCCTAGACAGTTGAAAAAAGTAATACCTCTTCTGAAAGGAGGGAGATGCTCAATGGAATCATTTAAAAACAACCTTAAACCTTAAAAGTGTTCCATTTGGGCACTAGCTTTAAGGCTATGTTATGAGTAGGGAAGAAAATCAAAAGGAAAAAATGTTTCCTTATAGCGTATTACGTTAGAGGCCGATACTCGTTTTTGCATAGTCAGACTGTACATTGTTCTTTTAAAGAAAACAGATTCCACTTGCTCATCTTATCGTTAAAGTCGTCTTCGGCTTAAGTTCCTCTGACATAGCTAATTTAGTGGTATACTTCATTTCACTGATACTCTGTGGAGTAGAGTGAATTTCAGTAAATAAAACTCCATGGGGGTGCCTGGGTGGCTCAGTCGTTAAAACTCCACTGATTTCCATGATAAAATCATAGATAAACTTCCATAAGTAACCAAATGAAATCTAAAATTTGAAATAAATTACACATAAACTTAAAAATTGTATATTAAAGGGGAAGATTCTCCTATAATATGTGAATATTAAATTTTAAAATATAAAAGAACTTGTTTGGTAAAATGTAAAATATACCAAAACTGACATTTCTTAAGGGGATTTGCCCATTTTGTTCACTGACCTGTATAGTCGTTTTGTTATAATGTTACTGACCTGTTAGTCGTTTTGTTATAATTTGTTATAAAATGTTTCCACAGCTTATCTCTTTCCCTTCACAAATAAAGTTTTTTAAAACGTTCATTTCTGAAAGTGGGATACTTTGCAAATATTTGTTTAGTGTCCCTGGTTAAGGTTACTAGTCTTTGTTCTGAAAAATACTGGTTCCTTGACTTCTTTTTAGAGAAATAGAAAACTTTTGCATAGAAGAGAGTTCTTTAGTTGTCTTCTGAAGGGCCTGCTGCCACCCAGATTTCCTTGATGGTAGACTGGGCCACCCCGTCAGTCTCAGAAGGGTCTTCTGGCTGCTCCGGCCACCTGCCCCATCTCCTGGGTGTCAGGGGGGGAGGATGGCGTGGGAAGGACCAGGGATCCTCACCGTGGTCCCCAGGCAGTCAAGAGGGCAAATGGGAAAAAATCTCATTGTAGGGTTTAAGGGAATGAAAAAAGCAGGATGCACAATAAGTGTGTATACTGTGTAACCATTTGAACAAAGGGGAAAGGGGAAAGACCACAGATTTGTATCTTGTTCTGTGTTCATTAAAAAAAAAAAATCTTTGGACAAAATCAGAAGAAACTCTTCACCATGGTTTCCAGTACGAGAGGGGGAGGACCTGGGCGGATGGGACCAGGTAGGAGAAGGATTTTCAGTGTTTTCCTGTTTTTTACTTAATGCATTTGTTGGTGTTTCAGTGTTGTGGCAATTTTTAATAGCCTTGTTGAAGTGTAATGAACATATAATAAACTGTACATATCCATGGTATGTATACATTTTACACCTTTTTGAATTCATTAATATATTATCTATTAAAAATGGGAAGAAAAGGGGCTCCTGGCTGGCTTAGTCAGTAGAGTGCGGGATTCTTTTTTTTTTTTTTTTTTTAAGATTTTTATTTATTTTTTTGACAGAGAGATACAGCAAGAGAGGAAACACAAGCAGGGAGAGTGGGAGAGGGAGAAGCAGGCTTCCGCCGAGCAGAGAGCCTGATGCAGGGCTCCATCCCAGGACGCTTGGCATCATGACCTGAGCCGAAGGCAGAGGCTTAATGACTAAGCCTCCCAGGTGCCCCTGGACTATGTGACTCTTGATCTCGGGGTGATGAGTTTGAGCCCCACATTGGATGTGGAAATTACTTAATAAAATCTCAAAAAGAAAAGAAAGGAAAGAGTTAAAACTTTAAGTCTTTTTTTTTTTTTTTTAGATTTTATTTATTTGACAGAAACACAGTGAGAGAGGGAACACAAGCAGAGGGAATGGTAGCAGGAGAAGCAGGCTTCCTGCTGAGCAAGGAGCCCGATGTGGGGCTCGATCCCAGCACCCTGGAATCAAGACCTGAGCTGAAGGCAGACGCTTAACGACTGAGCCACCCAGGCGCCCCAAGAGTTAAAACTTTAAAAATCGCTTAAGTAAATCGATCAATAGTAAAGCTGGTCTGCCCTGGATTTTGTAATAGGCATTTCGGCCCTTACGGTTTAATCTAAGAATGTTTATTCCTTTTGACTTCTTGTAGAAATTTTGGGTAAGATTGGCTTCGTGTTTTTGCCAACAATCGAATGTTCTCTTGTCATCTTTTAAATCCTACCTGATGCAAAGGTTTTCAGAAACAAAACTGTCACAGACATGTTCCTGATCCCAAGGTATTGACATTCTTCAGAATGAGCAGTGAGTGCCCAGAAATTTCTAAATTAGAGTTGTAAGCCTAGGATGAGGAGTTAACTAAAAATCTGTAGCTGTAAACAAATAAGGTTTAAGGCTGTTGTTCCCCTCCCCCCTTCACCCCCTTGGCAGGGCTCTGCCCTTTGTATCATCTGTTTGGGACTACAGAACATCAGAGCGTGGGCATATACGTGTAAGAGGAGGGCTCTGCTGGCCTCAGTAGGACATGAAAGGGTGTAGCTTGATCCTCCTCTCACATGCAGTGCTTTGCTTCAGTTACATCCTCATATTAGGGTCACCCTGCCCAGACCTTTCCTTGGTCAGGGGAAGGGTCTTTTTGTATCTGGAAGTCCTGGCTCTGATTCTCTGGGTAGGGGTGGCCATTTTCTGCCCAGTGGAACTGTTTGCTGTAGCCTGTCCTTGGTTTCGGTGATTTGGGCTTAGGCTGTTTGGCTGAAGGGAAGCAAAGATGAGAACTTGCTAATTCAACTTTGGCATGTTTGCTGTCTTCTCCCTCCCTTTGTCCCTGGATCTGCTAACCCAGATAACTGCTTTGTCCCATCCGGATTTTATCATCGAGAGGAGCCAATCAGACTCGGACACCCAGTGCCCCTGTTGGAATCGACTTGCTCCTATTCTCAGATTTCCGCTTTCTGTGCCACCAGGGCACCCTCACGGACAGGTTGAGCCATTCTTCCTCAGTCCGGTTTCATGAAGGGAACAGGTACTTGGGGAAAACAGGGTAACCCAGTAGTGGGAGCCCTGGTTTGGGAATCAGACGATCTGAGTACAGGACCTCACACTGCTGTGAACTATGTCACTGAGCCGTCGGGACTCGATTCAAAGCTGCATCCTGGGTAGGCGCTTGGCCAGAGTATCGTCGTTGAGTCACTGTACAGATTCTCTGTTCTAGTTTCTTCAGTTGAAGGTAGAGATGATTTTTGTACCTCGTTGCCAGTAAGCTATCCTAAAAAATACATTAATGAAGACAAGAAACGAGCAAGCCTTGTATTCTGTGGAGCTGATCTGTAAGATGTGGGGGTGGAAGAGAGGATTTGTCAGGGGCCTTGACCCCGCGTGCGTCTGGCTCTGGTGCGGGGGTGAGGGGGGTGGGGGGGGAGGCACGGTTTGGGCGAGGCTGGATTACACAGGGGGGCGGGATCGCCCCTGTGTTTATCTGCTGAATGAGGGCTTTTAGGTTCTGGATGGGAGGCAGCTCTGGCCATCATTGGGATCTTTAGAGCGGTTTCCCTCCTTTCTCTATACAAGTAGTTGCGTTTTTACTGCCTTTAGATAACTTTGATAATTTTGTCCTCCAAACAGACTTTGTGAGGAGATAAGGCCTATATTGGAGCTACATTTTATAGATGGGCAGCACGTGGGCGGGAGATGTTACATGATTTTCCAGAGTTAAGTAACCAGTAACTGGCACGGCCACTCCTCTTGGTGTCCTCCCTGTACTCCCTGCGTCAGCTTCTCATCTGTAAGTCTGCAGTTAGGGGGACAGCATCCTGTGATGTCTCAGGGTTTAACCATCCTGACTGGAAATCCGTTAACTAGATATTTATTCAGTATCTTAAATCATTTGTGGAGGGTTTTACTTACAACAGCGTGAACTGAGTATCTTCTCTGCAAAGCACTATGGAGATAGGAGGCAAACCTCCGGCATCGCACAGTTTGGCTTGGGGAAGGTGAATGCCCGCGGTGGGCATCTAGTGCGATGGAGTAGAGGGTGTCTTGGGAGCACAGATGGGCCGGGCAGCTGGGAATCTGATGGTATTGAAGGTCAGCGTGAGATCCAGGCTCTGGGTGCAAAACTCCAACAGTGTCCGTTAGCAGGTGGTCGGTTATGGGAGTTCGGCAGGAAGAGGAAAGCACGGGTCGGGGCTAAGGGTTCTGCATGTTTGGTGTGTGGTTGCCGACCTAGCGTCCCAGGGGGAGCTGGGAGATTTTCTAAGGCCAGGAACCAGTGATTCTCTGAAGAATGAGGCGCAAGTAGATGAGGGGTAAGCCTATGAAGGGCCAGGGAACTGGGGGGACAGACTGACCAGGGCCGTGGCTGGGAGGCTGCTGTGCTTGGAGCTGCTGGGGACATCGCGGGCCCCCAGCAGTGAGCTCAGCAGTTGGTGTGACCGGAATATCAGCCATTTTTGTTCCTACTCTTCCTTAAAAGGCAGCTGACATGTAAGGAAAGTTTTCCTAAGGGCCGTCTACAGGGGCTGCTGTGATGCCCGGGGGCGTGTGTGTGTGTTTGTGTGTATGTGTGTGCGCGCGTGCGTGCATGCATGTGCACGCACGTAGACGTGTTTACATGCCTTTCTCAAGCCCTCCAAGATTTTTTCTTGTCCTGATAGTGTGGGCTTGCTTACCTGGTTGTAGACTGCCTTTGTTTGTGCTCTTTTCAAGAAATAAGCAAATAAAATGGAGGAAACCCATTTGGAAACCGTGTTACTTCGAGCCGCTTTTTATAGCTCTTTCCGTCTCATGCTACAGGCATGTAGTTCTGGGCCCCAGTTCACCATAATTCATGCCTCTGCCTTCTTTTGTCGTCTTTGAGTTTTTATGTTTTGATGTAAAAGTGAATTATCATCAGTAGGCTTTCTGAAGCCCTGCCTGTTTGTTCTTTTTGTTTGTTCAAGTGAAACAGTGCATCAAGTATGGAATTAGATTAATGGAGTAAATATTATGAATCATGCGCTCTCGCTAATCTGATGCTCTTTCTTTCCTTTGACCCCGTGTTTTGTTTTCTGTCTGTCTTTCTCTCCTCATGCAGGATTTTCTGTCCAGTGTAAAGCTGTCGGAGCGAGGAGCAAAGGTAAAGAATGATGTAATGCGCTGGCCGCCCCACAGCATCTTTTGTTGTGAATGGTTATTCCAGTCATCTCTTTATGAATCAGATGTGAGGGGCTGCTTTGTGGAGAGTCCTTTGCAAGAGCACATCAACGGGGAAAGAGAAAGGGGCATTCACTTGGAGGGCTCTTGCTGAAAATGGGTTTAACTCTCCTTTTGCCAGTCACCGCCAGGCTGACCTCATACGCGGGCGGCACCGTGCAGTGGCCGAGCCTCGGAGTACACGACCCTGACATCATCGTGGCAAGTTAAAGGAGGAGGTGGGAAAAGGAGACTTATTGTTGTCATGGCCCATGAGATGATTGGAACTCAAATTGTTACTGAGAGGTTGGTGGCTCTGCTGGAAAGTGGAACGGAGAAAGTGCTGCTAATTGATAGCCGGCCATTTGTGGAGTACAATACCTCCCACATTTTGGAGGCCATTAATATCAACTGCTCCAAGCTTATGAAGCGAAGGTTGCAACAGGACAAAGTGTTAATTACAGAGCTCATCCAGCATTCGGCGAAACATAAGGTAAATGCTTTCTTTTTCCCTTTTTAAAACGGACACCCTGAGTGAGGAATAATTTTAAAACAAAGTCTCGCTCTTAAGGGGAAAAAGTAATTTGAGGAAGTTTGGGTTGCTTTGTAAACTTGGGTACCTTAGGAACACCTCAAAGTAATTTACGAACCATACTATCACACGTAAGAATATTTCTAAACTGTACAGAAAGGACAGTTTGTTTTAATTTGGTCAAGTGCTGTGTTTTCCTATTCATGGTTTGCTAAACTTAAAAAAAAATTTAAATGCTAATAAATAGTAATGGTTAATAACATGATATTAATTACTAGTAACTTAATATACAATAATTTATAGTACATGTATCAATAATTGCTAAATATATTATTATCTTCAAATTTACTGAAAGGAAATCATTCTTGTCAAGCGCCTTGGGAAGAAAATGGAAACTAATTATATTAGAAGTGCTGTTTATTTGTGGGGAGGGAAGGTACCATCATTGTTCAGGATTTAGGGATGTAATTTATCTTTGAGGAAGGTTGTTTCTGAGGTTCCAAAATGTCATCCTTGTGGTAGGTAAAGCTATTTCTTTTCTTCAGGAATAAAAAGGAGTTCATGTTTTAATTTTACTAAACACCTGATTTGTTATGTAGAAACCTTTTAAAATGTTTCTTTAATTGAAGGATTGGTTGTTTATTTTGCATATTATTTTGCTTTATGAGTTTTAGCCTTTTATAGCGTTTAAGGATTTTAAACCAAGGAGATTTGAGCACACCTACACGGAAGCAGCATCAGTTTGGCCTTTTAAAAAGTTGACCTTTACAAGCATTTAAACCGTCTGTATGCTAGGTTTGGCCAGTGAGCTGACAGCGTGTCCTTTTTATTCCGATAATTACTTGAAAGTGGTGGGGGGCAGTTACTGGCTTCTGGGATTATTTTTTCCAGCTTCCTTCCTAACAGCCTCACCTCTGCACTGCAGGTTGATGTCGATTGCAGTCAGAAGGTTGTAGTTTACGATCAGAGCTCCCAAGATGTTGCCTCTCTGTCTTCAGACTGTTTTCTCACTGTTCTTCTGGGTAAACTGGAGAAGAGCTTCAGCTCCGTTCACCTGCTTGCAGGTAAGGCTGTGGCAGAACTGAGTGCATCTCACGGAACCGTCCCCAGGAGCAGAGTTTTACGGGGGGCTCCGAGTACAGTGGGACATCACAGCTGTGACGTCCTAGGGGAGCTGTTTGTTTACAGCTTCTGATGGACACAGTTGTTGGATTTCACTTCGGTACTCCCACCCTTCCACAGTAGTCCGTGTGCCTGTCACTTAGCTCAGATGCCTCTTCATTTGGTGTTTATTGGTTAGCTAGAAATGTCACATAGATCTGTGTGCTGCTTCTGGCCAGGGATTTTCCCGTTCATCCAGGACCTACAAACACGAAACGCTCTGCCTCTCAGCTTCTGCCCTTGGTTTCCCACCCCCTGTGGCAAGAACCAGACCGGTGTCACAGTGTCACACTCCTATTAGTTTCAAGGAC
>CM053611.1:34175692-34188758 GCA_028646535.1 Procyon lotor
TTTTTTTTTTTTAAAGATTTTATTTATTTTACAGAGAGAAATTCAGCTAGAGAGGGAACACAAGCAGAGGGAGTGGTAGCGGGAGAAGCAGGCTTCTTGCCGAGCAAGGAGCCCGATGCAGGGCTCGATCCCAGGACCCTGGGATCATGACCTGAGCTGAAGGCAGACGCTTAACGACTGAGCCACCCAGGCGCCCCTATCGTTTTGTTTTTATAACTGAAAAAGGTCTCAGTTTGCAAACACTAAGCAAAGGATTTTATAAAGTACCTGGGAGGAACAATTTTATGAGCGAGTTCCATTTCACTGAATTCCAGAGCGGTGCTCATCCTTGGCATCCCCTGTTTTGCAGACGTTACTAAAGCCCTTTCACTGACACGGGCTCGTGGGTGGGGAGTACAGTGTGACAGTGCACACTGACCTCTAACACAAGGCTGCTGTGTCCCGCAGGTTCTGCCACCGTGGAAGGCAAGAGGGCTTTTAAAAATGGGATCTAAGAAAACACAATATGGTAGATATCATTTTCACACCTCAGTCTTTTGTTGCAAGGGAGGGTACCGTGAACTTGATGTCGTTGGCAGTTGATTGTCAGAAGTGTAAACGTTTCAGTTTTCGGAGAATCGGATTAATCAGTTGTTGGTGTGTTAACACTTTAGCTCTGTGAAGGTTTAGATAAGATTTCCAAGCCTCCAGTTCTCGCTCACCAGCTTTTGCTTCAGGGCTCAGAAAGCAGGCACGGTTTCCCCCCGTGGCTTGCCAGGCCGTCTGCCGCCACACCTTTTGCTTCCGCCGTGAGGCCTCCTGGTCCGTCCGTGAGCATCCTCAGGGCTTTTGGGGTTCCGCGACTGAGAATTAGAGTACCAGGCTCGCTCTTTCCCTGGGAGTGTGCTGTGGTGAATACAACTTTTATTGGCGTTCCCTGAGCTGATTTGGTGAGTTTAGGGGCTCCTTTCGTGCTTCTTGGCACTGTGAGGACTACCTTGGCATGCTATTACTAGGACCAGGGTTTTCCTTAAAGAGGGTCCACCAAGATGTGCTTCACAGCACAGTGACTGTCCCGCCATCACTCCTGTTTGAGACACTTTCCCTGTGCGGGGCTCTGATTGACAGCGTGGCCACCAGGACACTCGAGGAGGAATGAGCTCATGCTGAGTTTCTAGCACAGGGGTTTTAGTGCCTTGGATACTCTTTCCCCGCTTTAACAAAGCGCACTCTTTCGTTCCCCGGGAAGGTTCTTATCAGCTGTGTGTCAGTTTGGGAGGAGCACCCCTTGGCCAAGGAGGAGAAAGCTCTCAGTCTGGCCGGCTGGATCAGGCCGGCAGTGGAGTGACACAGAGTCCGAACTCCCCGACATTCCCACATCGTACAGGAAGGGTTGCCTGGGTCCGAATGAGAGTCCGTCCCGGCAGCACCAAGAACCATACTGAATGTGTTGACGGCACCGTATCCCGGTCCCCACCCCAGAATCCTGGGTGTCTTTTAGTTGAGGAGGTGGCTTCAGGGACAGAATGGAATTACGTTGTCTGGGCGTTTCTGAGCAGCCGGGTCTCATGATACCTAAGAGAAGGTTCTGGGTGGTCGAAAGCCTCGCGGCCACGCAGAAGCCCCTGACCGACTGGAAGTTGCCTGGGTTAGTGAGCGTGCCCCTCGGAGGAGACCTGGAGTAGCCTGCGTGGAGGAAAATGCCGGGCGAGCTCCGGCCGTCGGTTCTCAGCGGCCTACTTCGTTGTCAGGATCCAGCTGCCCAGGGTGTTCCAGGGATGTGGGTTCGAAGGACGTAATGACGGATGCTGCTTCAGTGTTTGGAGGGGGCAGGAAACAACTGTGGAAAAGCCCACAAGCTTCTCACGGGGGCTACGGAAAGTGACAGTTTCCACCGAAAATGCCCCCATTGCCGTCAGCAGTTGGAGATGGCGGTCAGCCTCGTAACGGAGGTGCCGTGGCTTCTTAGGGGCGCTTTCTCCCTCGGCTTAGAGCTGTCAGCTACTCCGAGATTATTTGGGAAGAAGGTATCAGATGTGAGGTGGTTTTTATGGTCATTAGATACAGAAGTAGAGAATGGTGGCCTGAATGCCACTCCCATTCTCAGGGCCACCTACCCTGGGAAAAAATGACTTTAGAGAAGGGGTGGAAAAAGACATCCCCAGGGAACCGATAGAAGACGTGTTTTAATGAGCTGTTTCCCTCCAACAGGCAGAGACCCACACCTGCCTATAGGACCTAGTTATGGGGACATAAGAAAATGCAGGGTTACTGAAGGAAGCTCTACTGGAATGGGCTTAATTCCTTCATATAGAACAGGTCCTGTTTGGGGAGGGGGCTGGCCTATTAAACTTGTTTTTTGTTTCGTTTTTTAAAGATTGTGTATTTATTTGACAGAGAGATCACAAGCAGGCGGAGAGGCAGGTAGAGAGGGAGGGGGAAGCAGGCTCCCCCCTGAGCAGAGAGCCCGATGCGGGGCTCCATCCCAGGACCCTGAGATCATGACCTGAGCCTCAGGGAGACGCTTAGCCCCCTGAGCCACTCAGGTGTCCTTTAGACTTGTTTCTACCAGGTGAAAGGGGTTCTCTTAAGCCACTTGGGCAGCTGATTATCAGGGAGACCATTTTACCGAGGCTTCTAGTCCTGAAACTTGGACCCTCCTTCTGCAGTGAACTCTGCCTGTACTGAGGTCTCATCTGCAGGCCCCCTCGGCCTGGCACCTGGACCAATTTTCCCCTCTTCTAAGCCAGTCAGTATTCCCAAGATTAATTTGGTAGCCAATATACTATCTTTCATTATTATCTTAAAATCTTATTTAAATCTTATATTATCGTGTTTCATTTATTAGCCTAACTCCCCTACTAGATTCTCTTTTTCCAGCTGAGGACTATGTCTCTTTCATCTTTCTCTTCCCCCACAAGGCCCAGAACTTCTTAAGTTCTCAGTAAATATATTGAAATGTAAATTAGCTTACATGTAGGTTTGTCCCATTTATACTTCATGTGATTCATTGTATTAGTGTAGAATATAAGTGATTATATTAAACAGTGATGGAACTAACTTGAAAATGTAGTGAAAACTTGAGATTGTTTTGAAATAAATGAGTTACAAGGTATATTCATTCAGAGCAAACATAGCTATTAAGGGAAAAGTATCTTATATGAAATCGTTTCCATCTATTTAAGTAGCTTTAAACATGATTTAAAAGCTAATAAAAATAACGCGATGAAACAGTGTGTATCTTTATTTGATCCTTAAATACTGAATGTTGATAAAAGGCTAATAGCCCTAGAGATCTAGCTCTCCTCATAGGAAGACACAAGCCTGTGAATACATATAAACTGAGAATGGTTGTGACAATTTCTATTAATTCTTAAAGGTAAATGTGAATTGACCGTTCTGTTTAGCCATTAGGAGGTCTCCCCAAATCAGACTGAGCCAAGGCATAGCATTGTTCCTCCCCCAGAGCGGCAAAGGGTGTAATTACCAGTAGTAGCCTCATCTGAATGAGAAAGAATGAATTCGGATTCCTTGGGGGAAGTTCTCCATCATCATTGTTGGACAGATGATGACACAACCATCTTTTCCATTTTTTTTTTTTCAATTTTGAAATCTGTTATTAAAGAAGCAGTTTAAAAACGCAGGTATGCTCACAGCTGTCTGTGAAAACCAGGCTAAAGAATTTGAATGAATGGAGTGATGGAAGGGGTGACATAAACGTTTGTTTCACAAAAATGACCGTAATGGAGGGTCCTGGTTGTGAGGATGGGCTTAGATGATTGATGCCTGTGGGGCCCGTCAGCTGTCTTCCCTTAAAAGCTGTTATCCTTTGGAGTTAGAAGACAGATAGTTGCCACCATTGGCTTAACTGATCAACTCTTTTGGTCTTGGCAATGTTCCGAAAACTTGTTCTCTTTAGAAAATAATTTTGTTTCTTGGCCTCGTTCACTGTGTATCATTTTATTCTACGTGCCTTTGTCTGTTGTATTTCCGAGGGCACCAGACTGGACATAAATCTAGAAGAGAAAAGAAAAAATACTGAACTTGGACTTTAATTTCTTGCTAACATAGAGAAAAGAGACTAGATAGGTTCGTAGAAATAAAGATGAACCTACAGATGAGAAATGCTGTTATCTCCTTCTCTTTCCCCACTGCTGTGATTCTGAGTAAAAGCAAAAGGGACCCACAGTTTATTAACTCTGCAGCACTCATTTCTGTCCTGTGATGAGACACAGGATAACCAGCCCCACAGCAAACAGCACACTTGAATCACAGACTCCAGTCCTTCTGTTTACAGACGAGGAAAATACCCGAGTCCTGAGTGACTCTCCCAAGCTCACCCCCACGTGCCCAAGGCCCATATTGGCAGTAATTCCAGAGTCCTGCGGAATTTCATCAGGAGGCTGGACTGAAGGCTCTTTTTGTGGTAGCTCTTTCTTGGGCTCTTTGTGGATTTCAGAATCATATTCTTACTTCACATTTTATGGAATGAAGCAATGTATAAAAATACCCTGTTTATAAAATTTTTAAAACATTGTTGTAGCCGGCGCGATCATCACCTAAGAGTCCAACTCCTCTGATCTGTGCTGAAGGGTAGTTCTGAATAATGATAGAAGATACTACTTATTAAGCACTAACTATTAGGGACCATGTTAGTAAAGCAACTAAGGGCTTTTAGAAACATTTTGTCTCAGGGGCGCCTGGGTGGCTCAGTGGTTTAGGCCTCTGCCTTCGGCTCAGGTCATGGTCTCAGGGTCCTGGGATCGAGCCCCGCATCGGGCTCTCTGCTCCGCGGGGAGTCTGCTTCCTCCTCTCCCTCTGCCTGCCTCTGCCTACTTGTGATCTCTCTCTCTGTCAGATAAATAAATAAAATCTTTAAAAAAAAAACAAAAACATTTTGTCTCAGAAGACAGCTAAGGTCTTAGATTAACGTTTGCAATGGTTAAAGGCCAAATACACATTTCTTTGTTTTGCGTTAGATTTGCTAGTCTCATTAGAACTGGGAGAGAGTAGAAGTATATTTGACTCTACACCTATGTTTTGACTCTACACGGGGATCTAGATTCAGTCAGTAGATCTGTATAATAAACATATGGCTTTAGTTTAGCGGAATCGCTGTCCTTCCTAACGGAAGTAGGGTAGAACCCTGTCTTGCTGGTGAAAGATCTTGCTGTGCGTGCTATTGTTACCGTCAGTTCTGTGACCCAGTTTGACATCTCTGTTGTCCTTTTGTCTAGAGAAGGGCCTCTGTAGTCATCCCATTTCGAGTCCTGCAGTAGTTGGTAAGGGAGACGGAATGGGTGGGTTTCAGTAAAAGTACTAAGTTGCCCGGAGTTGCTGTTCTTGGGTTTAAAAGGCTGCAGTGACTGAGAAGGCCCGAAAGCAGAGCAGACCCCGGTGCCGTCTTGCCCGCTGGCGGCTGTGCCCCGCGGCCCGGATCGTCACTCTCCGGCCGCTGCCTGCCAGTGTGGTGGGCCAGTTGGTGTCGCTGCCCCGGCTCCCTGTGCCGAAGTCACAACTGCCACCGGGTCTTTTTTTAAGATGGCCTGCAGGCCAGGCTGCAGGTAGTTCCTCCTCCTGATCGTCTGCACAGGCCAGGTGACAGCAGCCTTGATGACCGCGATGGCCTCCGCCTTGCCCTGGTCACGTCCCCTCTGGCTCTGGAGAAGCGCCAGGCCTAGGGCTTTTCATCCAGTCCACCTCTCAGGGCTTCATGGGCGCTTCGTGGTTGGGCCCTGGGCTGAGCCGCCAGAAAAGCAAAAGGCTTGGAACCAAGCCGCCAATGTGGGGGAAACATGCCTGCGCTGGACGAAAGAGAGGGGCGTTTGATCCTGCGCTACGGGGTGTGATGGGGGCTCGTCTGCAGAGGTTGGGAGGATTCGATTACGGCAGTGGGGTTCTAACTGAACCTTGGAAGACGAGTAAGATTTGGAGGGGGCCGCGCCTGGGCATTCAGACTCGGGGAGAAACATGCTTCAGAATGCCAGCTCTGAACCTCCATTTTAGGGGACAGTGGTGGGACCGGAGTGGTTTTCTTTCGTGAAGGGGAGAAGTGGGCATTGAGGAGACACGAGACCAAATTACGCAAGCCCTTTAAACTGGAAGGACAGATCTGTGAGCCGCTGGGGATTTGGCTGCAGTCCCCGCCGCCTCCCAGTTCCCAGGTCTGTCTGCTGGGTTCTCAGGGTGTCTGTGCTCCTCCTCTCCTGCCAGCAGCCGAGTCACGCCGAGAGCACCCCGGACTCCACGTGCCCCAGGAGCCTCTTCACTGGGACTCTCCCATCTTCTGCCTTGCCACCCACAATCCATTATTCACTCTGGAGCCAAGTGGTATTTTTATTTTATATTTTAATGTAACCCAGATTATATAACTCCCCGGCCTAATACGCATCATTGCTTTTCGGATAAATTCCCAAATCCTTCACTGACTCACAAGGCCCTGTAGCGGCTGGCTTCTGCCTCCCTCTCCAGCTTCCTCTGATGCCACGTAAGTCTTCAGTTCATTTCACTCTGTAGGCCTCGGCCGGTCGCTGCTGACCTGCGGCAGCAGTGTTTCTGGGCCTTCCCAGGGGCACTCTCCTCTGTCCTCCACTCGCTCACCTTCATGTCTCCTGCCGGACTCAGTGTCGCCAGCAGGCCTTCCCTAGCAGCCAGGCAAAGTGGGTGTTCTTTGTTATACACGCTCCTTTGACCACCTACCTGTAATTGGTTAATCCATCTAATTATTTGGTTAACATTTGTCCTGCTAAACTCTGCGTTCCAGAGAGGACCTCTGTTTTGGGCACGGCTGCCCCCATCACCTAGTGCTGTGTCCTGCTCACAGTCGGTGCTCAGTAGATGTCTCATTGAACCTGCAGATGATTCCAGTGGTCTCGAGTTGTTTGGTTGACTGAACAGGTAGCCCTTTCTTTCCTGCCTGCTTTGTGAAGTCTCCGGGAGCTGTGCAGGTGGCCGGAGAGGCCCGCGGATAGAGGGGCATACACAGAAGGTCGACCGGAAAGCCTGCCACAGGCTAGATCAGAAAGCTCTGAGCTTCACGTAGAAAGGCCTGAGAGATGAGTTGTATGGTGATTCACGGACAGTGTACAAGTTAGTCAAATTTGATTTTTAAGAGTCATTCCCCAGAGACCAGACTCATAGCCCTTTTTCCTCTGACTCATAGTTATTTCTTGATTAATAACCTTATTTCACCAATCCCTTCGATGCCCACTGTTGGCCTGTCCGGCAGCCCCTTCATCCTCATCTTTGTCCTAATTGTAGTTGGTCTGATTGGTTTCCCAAGGGAGGTGCCCTGATTCTCTGAGCCCTGCGGTATTACTGGGCTCTCGGTCATAGGGACTTCTGAGCCACTTAGGGACATCTGAAAAAACTTTCTTTCCCCACCTTTCATTGTAAAGTCCTCAGCACACTAAAGACTGGATATGGCAGAAGCTCAGTGAGGATTCAGTGTTGCTCTTCGATGGCCAAAGTAGTGCTCACCAATTCTGCCTTTTTTCCTTTAGTAGCAGAAAAGTGTTTTTCTTGTCCTGTGCTGCTGCTCTCCCCGCAGAGAGTCTTCTAGGGCCTTGTGGGCAAGGGATAGGAAGCAGACTCTGCCCCACCCATGCCAACATAGCTTTAGGCTTTGAATGGAATCAGGAAATCCTCTTGAACACCAAAAATAGACAAGACTTCTGTCCATCAACAGCTATTCATTGTAATAAGGAAGGATTCAGTAAACATTTACTGAATTTCAGTTATGTGCCAAGCACTGTGCTAAATGCTGAGGGGATTACAATGGAGTGTGAGGCCTAATTCTTACCCACAAGCAGCTCACAATGTATTCTAGCTGGAGAAGTAGAGGTCACAAGACACACACAAAGATAACCCATAGTTACCAAGTCAGTGGCAAATACTCAGTGCCAGACGGTTGCCAGGTTCTAAGTTGGCGAGATCACATGTAGATACACCGGTCAGGAAAGGTGTTTTTTAAGGTGTTTAAAGATTTATTTATTTATTTATTTTAGAGAGAGCGACATTCGAGCAGGGGGAGGGGCAGAGGGCGAGGGAGAGTGAGAATCCTCAAGCAGATTCCGCATGGAGCATGGAGCCGGACATGAGACTCGATCCTGGGACTCTGAGATTGTGATGTGAGCCAAAATCAGGTGTCAGTCACTTGACCAACTGAGCCACCCAGGCACCCTGGAAAGACTTTTTTTTTTTTTTTAAATGCAACAGAAGAGTGTAGAAACTGTCAGAGAGTAACTCAGTAAGGGAAGATAGTATTGTGAAATTTGTTTCTGGGACCTGGCCCTGAGCACCGACCTGCAACCCCTGGCCCATTCCAGACACAGCTCTGGGTGTCTGTGGCTGCCGCTGGTGTCATCTGTGTGTTTAGAAGGTTTTGATGTAAAATGTATTTTATTGGTTATGGTAAAAAAAAAATCTTTGGAAGACACTTCTGTAGAAGAGGTATGACTTGTGCATGCCTATGGTTTGGAAGGAAATAACAAAATGGATTGAAGGGGAGATTAAATTGCCAAAGGCCCAAGACTGGAAAGCACAGTGCGTTAGGAAAACAGAAGACTGATTTTCCTTTTCCATGGAAGGTGGTGGCATGGGAAATCAGGTTGGACCATGGATTTGGATTAGATTAGGAAGGATCTTGAATGTCTGGCTTACAATTTTGGATTTTATTCTGTGGGTATTGAGAGCCGAGACCATATCAAAACTTTATTTTAGGATGCTTAATCTGGCAGCAGAGCACGTGAGTGGGGAGAAGGACAAGAGGATCAGAGAGAGCTGTTACTGAGTTTATCTAAAAGTGAGGAGAAAGGTCCTGGAGCAGGGGCCAGCAGGTGAATGGGAAGGCAGGGCAGATAGAAGAGACATAAAGTCAGTGTGGGGCGCCTGGGTGGCTCAGTTGCTTGAGCATCTGCCTTCCGCGTGGGTCATGATCCTAGAGTCCCAGGGTCGAGCCCCATATTAGGCTTCTTGCTCAGTGGGGAGTCTGCTTTTCCTTCTGCCCAACCCCCTGCTTGTGTTCTTTCTCTTTCAGATAAACAGATCTTTTAACAAGAAAAAAAAAAATAAAACAAAAAGTTAGTGTGTTGGCACAACAACGGATGTTGCCGGGCTGGTGGGGTTGCCGTGGACGGGGACGCAGAAGGGAAGAGGGAGACGTTGGCTTGGACTTTGGGTGTCAGTAAGTCTCTCAAGTGAAAATGACCAAAGGGAGTTGAAAGTGCTAGGTCAAATTTTGATACATCAAATAGTGCAAGCTTGGAAATCTTTGATTTTCAGGTGAACTGAGCAAATGTGATCTCTTTAATAACCTCCCCTTCTGTGCTGATGGCGGTAGGGTCCTCCTAAGTCCTTCCTTCTCGGGAAGTCCCCGGACACTGCTTGCTTGCCCTTGTCTTCACATTTTAACGTCCCTGCAGGACCAGCCTGGGCTGCCTCTGAGAATCTGGCTCCCCTCTTACAGAGCTCGTTGATTTTATTCACCAAGTGGTGGATTCTGGCCATATTCCTTTTGTTTGGTTATTCTGGTTGCACTCATTAGAATGCAACTCTATTCTAACTCACTCTTTGTTTGAGGGCATTTATTAGGGGTCCTACCTGTGTGCTCTGGATGTTTTAAGAGGAGGAGTTTCTGGGGGCGCCTGGGTGGCACAGTGAGTTAAGCCTCTGCCTTCGGCTCAGGTCATGATCTCAGGGTCCTGGGATCGAGCCCCTCATCAGGCTCTCTGCTCAGCGGGGAGCCTGCTTCCCCCCCGCCCCCACTCTGCCTGCCTCTCCACCTAGTTGTGATCTCTCTCCCTCTGTCAAATAAATAAAATCTTAAAAAAAAAAACTTATTAAAAAAAAAGGAGGACTTTCTGGGTGTGGCTCTGATTGCCAACTGGAAAGATTAGTAAAATAGCTGTCACTCTACATCTTCTGAGCATTCTTTACTAAACACTTCTGGATTTTGCTAATTGATGCAGATGAAGTTATTTTGAAGGATAATAAGATCTAGACATTCTGAATCACAAGAAATTGCATTGTTTTTGAAGATTTTATTTATTTGTCAGAGAGAGATCACGAGCAGGCAGAGAGGCAGGCAGAGAGGGGAAAGCAGGCTCCCCACTGAGCAGAGAGCCTGATGCGGGGCTCGATTCCAGGACCCTGAGATCATGACCTGAGCTGAAGGCAGAGGCTTTAACCCACTGAGCCACCCAGTCACCCCAAGAAATTGCATTATTATAGTATGTGGTGGTTTTTTTTATGCTAGTACTTTGAAACTTTAAAATGTTTTGTCGTCTAGGTGATAACTGTATTAATCCAAAAATTAGATTGGATAGAATTTCTCACTCCCTGACTGTGCCAGGTGAGAGTCGTTTAATACAGAGTGAGATATTTTGGAGATGTCATTTACGGGGCAAGTTTTATGAGACCGAGGCTACTTGTCTGGCTTCCTGGATAGTCTCCCCGGAAGTGCTGTCTGTCCACTTTCCTCGTGGTCTGTGCTCTGGTAGATACGGAGCAGATGAAATAGAGGTTTAAAGTTAGTGCCTTCTGTATTAGGGGTTTTTTCATCGTTGCTGCTCGGTGGAGATGGGCTGAAAAAGACAAAGATGGAACGTTGCTAAGGTTGTTGAGAACAATCTGCCCTGCTCTCTACCCTCCCGGAGATGATTTATCAAACATGTGGCTTGGCTTCCCCAGACCAGCTTACCCCAGGGGGCACGAGATTATGGTGCCTTCATTTTCATTTCAATTTCTTTAACTGGTTTCAAGTCTCCATGTACAAGGTCCACTGATCCTGGAAGAATTGTAACCACACTTGAGTCTTTTTGTGAGCAGCTACAGACAGGGTTGCCGGAATCAGTCACTTCAGTGTGAAGTGAAACGTCCCATGTGTTGTGAAATAACCTCTCAACCATCACAATACACGTGTCAGCAATTTAGTGTTTAATATTAGGATTGTCTCCTGATAGCAAAGTAGCAGATATTAATTTCAGGTTGGAGAGACTTCTTCTCTACAGGTGGGGTGTACTTAAATCCTTCACATTCACTCAGGAAGAACTAAGTGAATAGCTTGTATTTGTGTCACGAAAAGGGAGTCTTTGTTTTACAAAGGTTAAACTACATGAGAACTCTAGTTAAAGTATGAAACCATATAAACTATGTGAAAATGATTTAACATGAAAAATTAATTTGCGTTGACTTTTTAGAAGCACTTCTTTCATAAAATCGAGCTTGGTATAAATAGTCCTTCTGCAGAGAGCGGTGGAATCCCTCCACAGTGTGAGATGGAGTAGCCTTTAGCTCTTCTCCCTGCCCTGCGAGGCCCTGTGGGCGGAGAGAGCTCTGAGGACCAGCCGCCTGTTGGAGAAGTCCTGAGTCTCTCCCTTGGGAGCTGTCCCTAAAGGGAAGGAAGATGGCATTTATCTCTAGTCTGACTGAAAGACTAGGGAATCCGTTTTTAGAATTTGAGACTTCAGCGTTTATTTCACATCACTAAGCTGTAGTAAACTGCTACTTTTGTTTATTGCAAATATTCCTTTTTAAGAAAAATCACTGATTTATAACTGGTTGCAAGGGTCAGAGAGAAAGAGTGACCAATTGGAATTGTTTAGAGTTGTTACATGTATTTTACTTGGCAGATCTCCCCCCCCCCCAAATTAAATGGTGGTTCACATTGGCTTTTACAGAAAATGGTATTTGTGATTAGAATTGTGAAGGTGGTTGCTCTGAAGGAAGTTTTTCTTGGCTGAATGAGAATAAAATAGTATACAAGTTATGAATGCCTTTATAAACCTTTTCTCTGTTCAAAGTAATATATATGTTTCTATTTATAAACGTGCATTTACCACCCCCCCCCCCAATGTGCATTCTCCTGGTTGGATTTGCGGAAGACTAACAGCAACTGTAGTTCGTCTGCCTGTCCGTCCCCAAGTCTGTGGAGGCCGACTGGGTCTGCACACATTTCTCTGCGGGCCGGGCGTGTCTGCACACACGTCTTCCTTCCTCTTGGGAACAAACACTTCAGCATACGGGGAGGAGCGGGTACCACCGTTCCTAGATTCAGGTCTGTGTGTGGGAAGCTCGTCAGGGGTACATGACCGCGACCGCGTTCTCTCCATTCCCGGATGATAAACAGCATAAAATTTAGGGAGAGGAGAAACGTGGTACAATTGGATAGTGAGTTAAATCCTTGACCAACTTGAAAAGTATTTTAAAAGCTTTTCCACACAAGAGGATGGTGAACGGATGCTGTGTGTTCTTGTCCTGCCGTCTACCGCAGAGTCTGGGGGATGGGACAGTCACGACAGGGCAGGGAGGGTGACTCCTCTGTATCTGTCAGCCATGTGTAACAAGAAATTTGCAGAGATGAATTATACTTTTATTCTTGTTAGATCTGGTTTGTAAGAGGAAGAAGGACATTTTAGACATATTTCAAAACTGAGTGGCTGATGAGGCCACAGATAGTTTTTCAAGAGTTCGGGGAAATCAGGCAGTGTCTCATCTGTTGTTAATTAATGAAATGAAACCAGGGTCACTAGAGTACAACAATGAATGAAAGGTCAGTGAATGGAAAAAACTGTCAATGAAGGAGGGTGTCAGCAGAGTGGAACATTGTCCTAGATAAAGATCAGGGAAAATGTACTCTTTGGCTGAGCTAGCGTTTTCTGGAAGTGACTAGGAGCCATAGTTTGGGACATTTCAGTCCAGACTGAGCACTAAATGAGTGCTCTGATTTCAACAAAATCTGTTAAATATTTTGAGGCTATTCGGGTTTGATCCAGAGATTAGTTGAAAAGATATGTAAAAAAAGAAGTTTCTTTTTATTTTATAATGTGTTCTACAGTGTGTTGCTGCTGTTTGTTTGGCTTCTTGGTTTTGTTTTGAGGTTAAAAACTGGTTTCTTGCTCTCATTTATTTCTGTTCTCTTAGAATTTTCTAGAGCCACCTTCCTTTTTGAGACCCCCCTCCCCTGAACAAGCCAGTTACGAACACACCAGTGGCTGTGTTTCTATCTTGACTAGTTCATCTGTCAGCTCTGTTCTTGGTTACACGTGCAGTGAGTGCATGTAGAGTCTCTTTTTTTTTTTTTTTTTAA
>CM053611.1:34189258-34228577 GCA_028646535.1 Procyon lotor
AATTTTATTTATTTATTTGACACAGAGAGAGAGAGAGAGATCACGAGCAGGCAGAGAGGCAGGCAGAGAGAGAGGGGGAAAGCAGGCTCCCTCCTGAGCAGAGAGCCCGATATGGGGCTCGATCCCAGGACGCTGGGATCATGACCTGAGCCGAAGGCAGAGGCTTAACCCTCTGAGCCACTCAGGTGCCCCGCATGTAGAGTCTCTTATGTCTCTAGTCATGTCAAACCACTTTCCCTTTTTCCTCCCTCATTGAAGCTTTTGAGCCACAGATGGCTCTGGGGAAATGAGGCTTTGCCATCAGTTTGGGAGAGGCCCGTGACCGTTTTTAGCCTGGTATTGAGACCTCGGTCACCAGACCCACTACGCAGCACCCCATAGAAATCAGCAAGGCTGTCCCTGCATCCTAAGAGTTAATCCTGTAGTATTTGGAGAAGGTCTGTAAAACAGCGATGGACAGTACCGTCTCTGGGGCCAGCCTGCGGGGGCTCATGTCCTCGTTCTGCCAGTTGTTACCCTGTGTCTTTCTGAACCTCTGTTTTCCTATCTGCAGGATGGGAATAACAATAGCACCCACCTCCTAGTTAAAAGATTGAATAAATACTTGTAAGTGCTTAGAGCAATGTTTGTCACTTAGTAAATGTTAGGTAATTAATTGATTACTTGTATTATTTGTGTGTCTGATCACTTATAAATTTAAATGGACTTCAAGTGGCGTTTCACGGCTCTGTTGGATTTAAGTGAGAGGCTAGTCTAGGAAGTGTTTTAGAGCCAGGATAGAAAAGAAAATGTGAGAATAGTTCTCTGTAGAAACACAGAGCCACAGAAGTTAAGAGACACTAACATTTAATCTCATACAATTAAACTGTAATCCAAACAGAGCCTGTGGGTGATTATGGTGGGTTGGTATGAGATAGGCGAAGAATGGTGAGACCCTTTAACACTTGCTGTTATAAGAAATACTTCAGTGGGGGAGGGACACACCTCACCTTAAACATAACTGTAGGGGCACCTGGGTGGCTCAGTCGTTAAGCGTCTGCCTTCGGCCCAGGTCAGATCCCAGGGGCCTGGGATCGAGCCCCGCATCGGGCTCTCTGCTCAGCAGGAAGCCTGCTTCTCTCGCTACCATTCCCTCTGCTTGTGTTCCCTCTCTCGCTGTGTTTCTCTCTGTCAAATAAATAAAATCTTTAAAAAAAAAAAAACATAACTGTATTATGCAATTAGACTGAGAAGGAACAGAACATTAGTAGGAACAAAATTACAAATCCTAATCAGTGACCAGATACATAGGCCAATATAGGCTGACCCTTTCTTAAGATGGCCTGTGGGTTGTGCTCACGGGTGTAGGAATTCTGACGGCCTCTATCCCAGTAGATAGAGGGATAGCTCTTTCTTAAGGGCGAGTTGCACTAGCTAGTAAGATTTTCGGGTGGGGGGGAATGGCAGGGGGCACTCCATGGTCAAGCAGGTTTCCTGAACTTATTTGAGTTAAATTAAACTCATTTTTTTTGGAGATCCTCTTTGGAGCCTTTAGTATGCTGGCATGTGCTGTGATTCTCCTGGGGAGACTGGGCACACAGCACTTCTCCGACTGGGCCTGTGTCTCCCCTGCCAGCTTCCTGCAGGCCTCTGGTGCTGTGGGGCACACTGGAGGAAATGGACCCCGAGAAGCACTGCTTTTTTCCCTTTGTGTGTCTGGCGAATCCTAGCAAGATGTAGCTGAGTGATTAGCTGCAGACCGAGGGCAGGGGAAGGCCCCACAGGTGTGGCTGGGTCCCACCGTATCTGAGCTCAGCTCCGCCGCAAGCTCGCTCGTGGGGCTGGTCTGTGGTTTGCTGCGTGCACACCGTGCACGGTGGGGGGTATTCCTGGATGGGAGAACAGCACCCAGGTGTGAAATAACAGTGGCTTCTGTGTGGCTGGAGGCTGTGCTTGGAAATGGCAGGCGGTGAAACCACCAACCTGTACAGGGACACGTGCTGAGGGCCGCGTCTGTCACCTGAAGGAGTCGGGGAGCTGTGTCCCGGAACCACCTACTCCTGCCATCGGGTTATCTTAAGCACTGCAGGAAGTGCACTTAGGTGGGACGCTGGGGAGGCAGACTGCAGCATTCTGCAGGTGGCACACTGGTCACTGACTTCCTGCTGCCCTCGCCTGCTGTCCTGTGGAGCCGTAGGAGCAGACACGGGAGCCGGGACGACTACCCGGCACAGGCGGGGGTGACCCTCCCCTCCCAGCTCCCGGCGCATCTGCAGTTTTTGAGGGCTTGGTTCGTATGCTTCTGCAAATGGGCTAAAGACTAACAGACTCAAGGATCCGGAGATAAATATTAAAAGAGATTTTAGTATCTTGTTTAAGGCTTGATTAAAGAGGTAAAAGTGGGGGCTGCCCTGTCTCCTAATAACATGTTAATTTTTTAAAATGAAATAGTACTAAACATATACAAGTATTTCCTGTGATCCAAATCTCTTGGCTTCCCGACTTTGAACTTAGCAAGTAGTAGTGAGGGTTTGGCTGCAGGTGATTTCTCTGAAAATTTATCAGAATCTTTAGGTTCTGGGTCTGCATGTGGATAGCAAGGAATATTTAGATTGGAGAACCCAGGGAAGACCTGGCTCATTTTTTCTTTTCCAGAGGAGGTGAGTGTGCCTCCTGTGGCTGGACAGAGTTCTCTCCGTTACGAAACGGCAAGACTGTGACTTAATGAAGGTCATAGAGCAGATCATTGTAAGGACGGGACTAGGAAAGACAGGATTCTCCTGGGTCTAGGAATTTTGGCACAAGGCCTTCATGTCCCCTATGCAGTTAGGGGCTATCACCACGTCTTCATAGTGCTCAGCAAAATGAACCGCGGAGCCCGGGAATCCGTGGTGATTATGGGAACCTTGATTCACTGTCCAGGAATTTCAGGGGCTTGATGTGGAGAATATTTACAAGAACAGGGGTGTGTATGTTTGTGATACCTTTGAAATAAAACAACCTGTATCGTCGGAAGATTTAAAGTTAATTCTAGAAAGAATTTTTAACTTGATCAATTTTATTTTGAAGAAATAACATGTGGCCTCAGTTCACAGGTTTTTTAATATCTTCACTTTGCTCCTGTGAATATTTGTCTTGGCTTGGTTATTTGCTACTTAAATTCTCTTTAAGTTCCACAGAAAAGCCTTCCTTTGGGGGATGGGGAGCGGGGAGGAAATGTAGGCTGTGTGACGTTGGAGAGTGAGAGGAGGACAGGAGTCCTAAGTGTCGTCTGGGCTGCACTGCCTCTCGTGGCCCCGTGAGCCGGGGCTGTGGCCGGAGCTAGCAGCTGGCGCCTGGGCACGGGGGGGGGGGGGGTGCCCCGTGTGTGGGGGTGCCCGCCTGCGTCTGCGGGATTTGCCTTTGCCTTTTTTTTTTTTTTTTTAAGATTTTAGATTTTATTTATTCATTTGTGAAAGAGAGAGAGAAAGCGCGAGCACGAGCAGGGGGAAGAGGCAGAGGGAGAAGCAGGCTTCCCGCTGAGCAGGGAGCCCAATGCGGGGCTTGAACCCAGGACCCGGAGAGCACGACCTGAGCCAAAGGCAGACGCTTAACTGACTGAGCCACCCAGGTGCCCCTGATTTTGCTTTTTAAACAGTTTTGTTTGAGCAGTTCCCCTGAGGGCTGATTTGTATCTTTGTATCTGGCATAATTTTATGATGTTTATTCTTAGGTGGGTTTGCGGAGTTCTCCCGCTGTTTCCCTGGCCTCTGTGAAGGAAAATCTGCTCTAGTCCCCACCTGCATTTCTCAGCCTTGCCTACCTGTTGCCAACATCGGGCCAACCCGAATTCTTCCCAATCTTTATCTTGGCTGCCAGCGAGATGTCCTCAACAAGGTGGGTGCTTTGAAAACATCCTTCTCTGCAGGGTTTCTCGTTAGCAGCTAGAGAAGCTGCGGTTGCCTGTCCGCTGGCATTTGAGGCACCTGCCGCTTCCAGAAAGCAAGCGCGCCCTGCTCAGTGTGGCTCCCCGCGGGCTGGCGGTTGCGGGGGTTCTCTTCTGGAGGGCTGTTTGTTTGATGTCATGGATCCCCAAGAGAAACCTGATCTGTTGTTGCACTGGCTTGTTCCTCGAAGGTCCAGGAGACCAGGGATAGGACAGGGTTTCCCAGAAGTGTAGTCTTACTTTCTTAGGGTACTCGTTGTTGTGTTGCAGTAACTGGGCACACTCAGGAAGGCTAAGACTTCCTGGATGATTTCACACTTCGAAGTGTATTTACTGAGGCCACTAGAAAAGGACTGGGCTTAGTCTTGGATGGAGGAAGGACCTCTGGCCGGAGGATTGGGGGGTGGAATCAGATGGTGAGGCCAGGACTAGGGGCATGCATTTCAGGCTCCCCTGTCAGAGGCTCGCTGAAGCAGTTTCATTGAGGAAGAAGAGGGAAGAGCGTGGATTTTTGCTGCAAGGGACGTGGGCCATATGAACATGGAGTGCCCATCACAGGAACCTGTATTGTACACCGAGCATCGGATGGCGCGGCGTTACCAACAGTAGGACTGAGCTCTGGCTGCCTCCGCAGTCATGTGCTCCTAACCAGTAGTGTTCTCGCTGCCAAGAATAGTGGTTTTTCTTTAAAACCTCTTTTTTACACCACCTGTGGTAGAAAAAGCAAAATGTTAATTGACCCGTTGGTGACTTGCAGGTGCACCTTTCCTGTAGGAGGGGTGACAACATTTTCTCCTTGGGAGCTGAAGGAACTGGGCTGACCATAAAGCTGACTTCCGCACGGGCTTGCGTTAGCGCGTGAAAAGTGGAAATACCCCATCATTGGGCAGCGATGAGGCATTCTTTCATTTCTTTTTTGTTTTTAAAACTCCTGCCTCTCTAAAATTTTGCCTCAGCACTGTTGTTAATATGTCTGCTTTTACTGTGGGATATTTGAAATTTGATCGTTTATACTTGCATTGAGTCTCTTCTGGTGGGGCCACAGTTCCTGTGAACATATGATTAATATTAATTCTCTTTTAGAGATAAGCAGACTGTGTCACAGAAGCAAAATTAATTTCCTAGAGTCACATGCATCCCTGGGGCAAAGCCGAAGATGCTTTAGTTAATCCTCAATCAGAAAATGAAATAAAATTCCTAGTTAAGAATCCTGTTCAGAATTACCCCCCAGTTTAAAAAAAAAAAAAAGTAACCAGTTGGCAGGTGATTTTACAAATAACTGCATTATAGATCATTTTTGTTGCTTTTGACATTACATTAAATGGCCCATTTTTGCTAAGTACTGTTTCTAGGTTTAACAGCTGTGTCAGTTAATAACTCTGTGCACGCCTGCAAGGTGAGAGTTAAATCGGACCCTGGAGGCGAGGATGGGGGAAAAGGGTGGTTTTTTCCTCCTTTAACTGGCTTCTCAGTGTGTCCTGAACAGGGTATATCCACAGGTGCACCGGGGGAGGTGGTCGTAGCGGGAGGCGTGGATTTATGGAAGTTCATGCAGAAAACAACCTGAGCAAGGAGTCTGTCAGGAAAGACTGTCAGGAAACTTCTCGGAAACAGATGTGTAGACTAGAGGATGGTGAGAGGTCAGCATGCTTTGCAAGTGGTGAGTAGAAACTCATATTGACCTCTGGGTTCATTGTTGAGAAGAGTCAAAGTGCTTAATGGGATTTTAGCGATTATGTAGTCAGTCTGTCTTTGATAAATGAGGAAGCCAATATTCCGGAAATATTAGAGGAGTTCCACAACATCACTGAGCATGATGAATTTGGGACCAGATTTGCCTCTATTTCAGGATAGCTTGAACTGATCTTACTGCTCAGCTCGGGGACTTAAACTTCCCCGAGGCTTCCCTGAGCTGCTGCCGCCCCCTCCCTCCCCGGGTAAACAGTGTGCTGTCAGCAAGCTTGTAGCTCATTCCCTCTTTTAATACGCGAAATTGGTTTTCCTGTGCTCCCTGGTCTTCCGCCTGCACTGGGATGGCTGCCGTTTCTCTGTTGCTTTCTTACCAGAGTTTGCCCACACACAGAGTACTGGCTTTCCGTATGGTCTGGGAAGACAACAGATCAAAGTTACCAGGAAATATTAGAATGTTAATTATTATGATATAATAAATATTATAGCACGCAGGGTGCAGGTTGGTTAGACAAGACCTGTTCATTCCGCAGGGATGCGCAAGACGGGAGGCCTGACGGTAGCCCACCATGGATGGGGCAGCACGGCCTCACGCTGGAGAGCCGGCCTCGGAGCCGGCGGGCCCTGCTCCCCGGGGCTCCGCCTCACCAGCCGCATCCCGTTAGCGAGCTGCCGAATGAATCTGGGTGTTCCTGCCTTCTAGTGTTCATGTGAGCTTCAAATGAAGTGACGTGTGCCAAGCACCAAGGACAGTTCCTAGTCTCTAGGGACCCTGCCTACTGTCAGCAAGAGGCCGAGCTGGATAGAGGGAGTGCTGGATATGGTGGGTGTGGGTGGTCGAGGAAGGTGGATGGAGGAGGTAGGACCTAAGGGCAGTTTTGAAGGCAAAAGGAGTGGCAAATGCAAAATTACTTACTGAAATGACTTGAGAACGAAAAATTACAGTTCCGTTATCTAGAATTACAATGCCTGTGGTGATTTAATGTGCTCGCTCTCCTCATTCTAGCTGACCGTGGGAAACTTGATCAAACAGAGCAGTTTTCTATATGTCATGTATATCTCAATATATATTGATATATGTCCCTGTGTCCCATATACTACTCCTCAGTCTGTATCAACAGATTACAGAACCCATACTTAGAAGCCGGCCCAACTACAGGGCAAAATTTAGTTAATGGTTTAGGAGAGAGAAACTTAAAGGTAAAGAATTGTCAATGGAAATCAGAAGTAATAATAAAATATTTATTTTTTGACTAGAAAATGTCATTTCTGGAAGTTTTCTTAATTGTATGAAGCCAGAATCCATTTTTTAAATTCTCAAGGGGTAGTGTCTTCTGTTTTGCAGATGAACTCTTTTTATATCCAGCCTGCTGTATGCAGTGTAACTGCCCTACTTAAGGCCAGTGAGGAGAAGACAGTTTGAATTAGTGAAAAATGTACAGGACTTGTTTGGGGGAGGGGGGCTTTTTGAGGCATCCATATAGTATATGATATAGAAGCTATTTTTTATTGAGATGTAACTGACATATATAAGGTTTCAAGTATACAACATGACTTGCTATTTGTATATACTATAAAATCACAGTAAATCTAGTTAACATCTGCCACCATACAGTTATAAATTTTTTCTTGTGATGAGAACTTTTAAGATCTACTCTTTTAGCAACTTTCAAATGTACGAGAGAGAATTATGAACCACAGCCACTATGCTGTAGTTATTTTATTACTGGAAGTTTGTCTCTTCTGACCACTTGTACCCATCCCCCCATATATGGTCTCTGTATCTGTGAGTAGATTAGATTCCACAGGTGCTATTAGAGTATTTGTCTTTTTCTGACTTATTTCACTTAGCATAATGTCCTCAAGGTAGGTTCACGTGCGTTGTTGCCAGTGGCAAGATCTCATTCTTTTTTAATGACTGAGAAACCTGCATTGTGTGCGTACAAAACACGTTTTTATCCGGCTCTGGCCGATGGGGCCGCTTAGGTCGCTTCCATGTCTTGACTACTGTGAATAATGCCGCAGTGAATATGGGGGTGCAGGTAGCTCTTCAAGTTAGTGTTTCAGTTCCTGCAGATATCTACTCAGAAATGGAATTGTTGGATCCTACGGTAGTTTTATTTCTGGTATTTTCAGGAACCTCCATACCCGTTTTCCATAGTATCCGTGCTAATTTACATTCCCACAAGCGGTTTTTGAAATAAGATACAGTAAGGGAACTAACATTTAATGAGACTCTTACATTATGTGCCGGTTATTTTGTCCTCATATACGAAAGAGACGACATTAACCCTACTTTACAGGGGAGGAAACTAAAGCTGAGCGAGGTTAGGTAACCTACCCAAGATCATGCAGGTCACGAATGGTAACGTGCTAGGCAGTGCTCTGGTTTTTCTGGGCCCATATACTTTTAATTGTTCCTGCCACACTGAGTCCATCCGCGCCGCAGGAGGGAAGGCTTAGCGTGCAGGTACATGTGCTGCTAGAAAGGTAAATTTGGTCAGTGGAAATGTATACGGATTTGCTTCTGATTGTTTCACCTTTTTCAGTGTCCTAGGAAACAAGAGCATCTGTCGGCTGAGAATGAGGATAAAGGGATACGTAGAGCGTTTTGAAGAAAAAGGGAAGCGGGTGGGACGGCTCTCGGAGAGAGGGCCGGTGAAGGGGCTCGGGAAATAGGGCCACTGCCGAGGAGCGTGAGTCGGAAGTGAGACTGAGGAGCCTTGCGGAGCGAGCGTTTCCCCGTGGCCCGTTCAGCTGCGTGGGTACAGATGCAGACCCGGTGGGGCCCAGATGTACTAGACTGCAGGGCTGCAGTCTCGCCGAGTGGGTGTGAAGAAGCCCCGGCGGGACAGAGGAGGGTGGACGCAATGGAGTGGTTTCTAATGACTGCAGAATTTCACTCGAGCAAGGCGGGCAGACAGACATCATGAGGGTGAAGGACAGGGAGAAAAGGAGGCGGGATCAGACGTGTCGGTCCCGGGGAATTGAAGGATTCCAAGAGCAGTGGCGTGAGAGACTCCAAGCCCGAAGGAGAGGGGGATGAGGCCAAGAACGGGGTGTGTGAGGTCGAGATTCGGGCTGGCTGCTGGTTGTTGCTAATGACCGAGACCAGACTGGGTCTCAGTGAGCTGTCAAGGTGAGAAGTTCAAAGAACCGAGAGGCCAAGGTGTTGGAAGGATAGTTGAAGGGCAGGGAAGATTATTTTGTCAGTAGAAGGCACGTGTTAGCGGACTTCGCACAAAGCTGAGCTAAATATTAAACCAGTGCCTGCTGGAAGCTCACGGACCAGGATGTTTAATTATGGGACAGAGTGCTATTCAGTTGTTGTGTATGTTTTATACAACATCCTAAACATGGAATGAATTTCATAAATATCTCTTTATAGCACAGTAAGAAGTCCTTGACATTCATCTGTGAGTAAAAGCAATCCTTCTGTGAAACAGACCCATTCTTCATAATTATAGCTCCATCCCGGTTCCACTGTCAGAAACATTGACTAAGATGCCCTCTCAGCCACGTGTATGTACATGTGTAAAAACAGTCAAGAGAGCAAGTTACTCGTGCCCTCAGAGGCCCAGCGCCGCCTCGGCCCGGAGCCCCGGCGGGAGCTGCCCCGGGGCGGGCAGGAGGCGCCCGGCCGAGGAGCGGCTGCTTCTGCTGCTGGACCGGGGTGCTCACCGGGAGGCACGAGTGTGTCCTCGGACCTGTTTAGGCCGGTGGCCTTGTTATCATTGTGCACAGTAACTACAGTATCACATACGCTTATGAAATACGAATGAGGGAGGAAAGAGAGTTACTTTTCTATGACCTAAGGTAAATGTTTAGGGAAGATTCAGGAAAAACAAATTGCTTTATATTTTCTCTGCCTAAACTAAGGCAGGAAGGCAACTGTAAAATACCCGGGGGTCATAATCCAGGATTCTGCACTGATGCTGTTCTATGAGTTTTTGCTCTTCTTCAAAGAAATGGAAACTCTAAGTAGTAGATGCATTTGGTTGCGATTTGCTTAAGAACGCCAATCAGCTAACTCCTACCAAAAAAAAAAAAAAAAAGCATGGTCTTGCATTAGAAATTAGTGAATTAATGTATTTATTTGTTTTAAATGAAAATAAAATGTTCCAAGTGTATAGGTATCATTTTTAATGATTTTCTCCTTTAACTTTTTCACTGATGTGTACCTGCCAATCCAGATTATGTATTGTGTTTGATTTAGTAGCCAAATCATATTTAAATTTTACATAGTAACATTTTAGGACTTTTTTGTTTGCCTCTTTGATTTTAAAATTGGCCATGTTTAATTTATCAAGTCCTATCTTACTACAAAAAGAATTTCAGGGAATAATTGACAATTGATTTAAGTCGATTTTTTTTTGCAGTAAAATGTTTATAAACCAAGTTATATTTATCATTGAGATCATTTCCTTTTTTCTCATTTCATTTTGTGTTTATTTTACCATCACTCAGTTTTTAATAGATTAATGTCTTTTTCCCTTTTCTTCCTTTTGCCAGTTGTTTAAAGTAAAATTACTGGGGCACCAGACTGGCTCTGTCAGAAGAGCATGCGACTCTTGATGATCTCAGGATCATGAGTTTGAGCCCCACATTGGGTACAGAGATTACTGCCCCCCCCCCCCCCCCGCCAAACTTTAAAAAAAAAAAAAAAAGCAACTACTTAAATGCATCTGTTTACCATGGTACATTGGTTTGTACGTGAAAAATACTTTTTTGAGCTACAACAGAATTATAAGCTTGGATTATCGAAGGGCGTCCTTTTCATGTATCTGCTGTGTCCAGCGTCAAGGAAAGCTTGCTGCGCTGGGTGTGGAGGGCTGTGAGCACAAGGGCGGGGACTGGGCACACAGGCAGCTCGTCCTCACTGCGCAGCGGTGGACGCTGGTATCGGTGCGGCCCAGAGGCCAGCACTGTGATGCCTGCGGCTGCAGCGGCCAGAGCAGTAAAGGAAAGCAGAGGGCGACAGAAACACTGTGTCCTGAGTCGCTCGGAAAACCTCCTCACAGAAGGTCAGGGCAGAGTGGTGCCCTTTTACCTCCTAATTTATTAGCGAGAGTTGAAAAGGGCATAAAGAATGAAGTTTGGGGCAAATAATACATTATATGTTAATAAAAATTTTAAAAAAAATCTTAAAAAAAAAAAAAAGAATGAAGTTAAACTTTATATTACTTCATTTAGTTAAAAAGAATGTGTGTATGTAGGCTAGTTCCCTGGTGGTTCCATCCAGCTTGCGTGAGAGCCTGGCGACTCAGGACGGATTCTGGACACGAATGTACTTGGATTTGAATCTTGACTCGAGATCATTTGCTAGCTGTGCAACTTGGCAAACATGCAACCTCTCCAAACCTGTTTCCCCATTTTGAAAATGAGGATAATAATAGTACCCACGGCAGAGGGTGGTTGTGAGGATTAAATGAGCCCGTCTGTGTATTTATTGTTAAGTTGTTAATTTTAATTCCAGCGCTGTTAACATGCAGTGTTCTGTGACTTCCTGCTGTGCGCCGTAGTGACTGGGCACCTCCGGTTGGCACCCGGTGCTCATCACTCCTTCATCCCCATCGCCCATTTCCCTCATCCCTACCCACTCCCCTCGGGTAACCATCAGAGTTAAGAGTTTGTTTCTTGCTTAGTCTCTTTTTCTTCTCTTTACTTGTTTCTTAGATTCCACACAGAAGTAGAAATCAGGTGGTATTTTTCTCTGACTTATGTCACTTAGCATTATGCTAAGCTAGCTCTATCCCTCTTGTTGCAAATGGCAAGATTTCATTCTTTTTTTATGGCCAAATAGTATTCCTGTGTGTGTGTGACATCTTCTTTCTTGATTCCTCTATCCATGGACACTTGGGCTACTTCCATAATTTGGCTATTGCAGGTAATACTGCTATAAACATAGTGGTGCGTGATGTATGTCTTTGAATTAGTGTTGTTGTGTTATTTGGGTAAATACCCAGTAGTGTAATTACCAGATCATAGGGTAGTTCTAGCTTTAACTTTGTGAGGAAACTCCATACTGTTTTCTAGAGTGGTCAGTTACCCCAGTTAGCATTCGCACCAACAGTGTAAGAGGGTTCCTTTTTCTCCATATCCTCAAGAGACAGTCTAAATGTTCAGCATAGTACTTGCAAATAGTAGGGATTCGATAACTGTTAGATAATATTCTGGTAGATATTTTATTAATATGTATTATGTACCATGATATTATTTATAAGCCTCTAGCAAAGGTGCTCAACAAATTTTTTGATTGAATTTAGGTTCAGTGGCCATTTCTATAAACTGTAGGTTATGAGGATACTTGTCAAAAGCATACATCGTTATACTCTTCCTATGGGGAAATCAAATCCGACAGTCAACCACAGACTTGTAACATGTTTTGTCCTTAGGGAGAACTGCCTGTTATCTTCTGAAACTTCTAGGTCTTCATTACTGAATTGGGTGGAAAGCGACGTTACTACCTACCTTCACTTTTAATAAGTCTTTGTAGTCTTGGTGGTAGATAGGAGAGGACCTATAAAATGATTCCTTTAAGCACCATTGGCAAGAAAGGCTTGAAAGGCTCCTTAACTCCAGTGACCCATTGCCATTCTCACATGCGAGATACTGTGGTTGATCAAATGGTAGTAATCTCAGCATGGAAAAACAAATGTGACCTTTGCTACATGTACAAAAGTTGAAAAGTTGTAGTAAACACCATTAAGATCTTCACAGCCTGATTGTGAACCTACCAGAAGCACGTGAGAGCATGAGGAAATTGGGGCACCGTGCCAGGGTTAGTTGGTCCCTCCAGGTAACCCACCTGGCTCCCAGAGCTGTTTCTTGACATTATCATCTCACAGTTGAGAGAGGGTCACACACACGGCTTGGACTTATTAAGTCTATCTTTTATGTAAATATATTTATTGTGCCAGATGTGGTAAATGAAGAGGTTTAGGGAATTGGCATATTTCAGGAGGGAAACTAGGAAAATAGTCTTTCAGGTAGTTGGAAAACATTTGTTGAGGAGGTACCATTCCAAGAAAGGGAATAAATGACCAGAGTTGCTTAAAAAAGAATTATTTCAGGCTTAGAACATTTTGAATTCCAGGAATGGGGTTGTGTGGGCTTGCCTGGAAAATGGTAGACAAGGTGTCAGTTGAGCAAACACGTATTGAGTGCAACTATGTACCTGGTGCTGAAGGTAGGGAAACAAGTGTGAATCGGTCCAAGATCTCACTACCTCACTACTTACGAGGAGAGACAAGAATTATCTGCTCATTACAGCAGTGTGCTCAGAGACAAGTACTTTGGAAGGGCAGAGAATGGGATGGTGAGTTATGCGTCAGTGGAAGGAGTGCACGGTCAGGTTAATTTCACCAAAGCCAGAAAAATGGAGGAGAGTGACCAGGAGGGAGGAGCAGGGCCTCCAAAGCACAGGCGTGGCATGAACGGCAGCATGGAAGGGTGGGTGTACATGTGACGTTGGGGGATTTGGACAGGAGCAGGTGGTGACACGGCGACAATGAAGTATGGGTAGAGCACTTAGCCCACGGTTGATTATAAGATCACTCTGGTTTTTGTTCAGTATATGGTTTAGAGATGAGACACCACAAACTTCCAAGAGCTCCCTCTTCATTTACCACATCTGGCATTTACCACATCTAGAAGAGCTCCTTCCAAGAGCTCCCTGGCGGCTTGTTTGCTGTTGTGGCTGCCCACTGGCCGAGCAGCGACAGGGACCGGAGAGGAGAGGACACGCAGGAAGTGGATACCCAAAGGATCTGCCAACCATCTGAATGGGGAATGCAGGAAAACAAGTGACTTGATCGTATTTTCTAGCTCAAGTGTCTGAGTAAATGGTATTACCATGAACAAACTCTGGGTTACAGAGAGGAAACGGGACTTTGGGGTGCGAGAGATAATGTGTTGAGTTTCTGACATTTTGAGTTTGAAGGGCCTGAGGAACATGCAGAGATATCCAGCAGGTAGTTGGAAAGACGGGTTTGAAATGAAAGAGAATGTATATTTAAAAGTAGTCAACACGTAGAGCAACAGCAATAGATTCAGTCTTTAAAGAGAGTATTCAGAGCAGCAAGACTGCCTAGGACTTTATCTTTGAGAACAACCAGCAAGTCCCATTTGGGGAAAAAACGTTCTTGTTGTGTATACCTAGACTCTGTAAAGTCATAGTAAACTGTCCTGGTTTTATTTTGTCTTCTTCCACTTCTTTCTCAGTGATGAAGATAAGAGTTGATTGTATTAATGATGTGTGATCTTCAAGCATACTATTTTATTTTAAAGATTTACTTATTTGAGAGAGACAGAGTGTGTATGCATGCAAGAGAGTTGGGGGATGGGCAGAGGAAGAGAATCTCAAGCAGACTCCCTGATGATCGTGGATACTTATTTGAGAGAGACAGAGTGTGTATGCATGCAAGAGAGTTGGGGGATGGGCAGAGGAAGAGAATCTCAAGCAGACTCCCTGATGATCGTGGACCCCAGGACGGGGCTCGATCTCCTGACCCATGAGATCATGACCTGAGCTGAAACCAAGAGTCAGATGCTCAACCTACGGAGCCAGCCAGGCATCCCTTTAAGCATACTATTTTAAACAGCCTTTTTTGGCCCTTAAAAACAATTCTGCTTTAAACTAAAGTCTCTAAATGTCACTGTGCTAGGTTTTTGGATTTCACTGATTGAATTAACTCTGATTTCAAGGAAACTAGTAATTATCATTAAACGTCACTCTTCCAAAATGATTGTGCAGGTACGTTGATTACTTTAGTTGCCCTTTCCCTCCGCAGGAGCTGATGCAACAGAATGGAATTGGTTATGTGTTAAATGCCAGCAATACCTGTCCTAAGCCCGACTTTATCCCCGAGTCTCATTTCCTGCGGGTGCCTGTGAATGATAGCTTCTGTGAGAAAATTTTGCCGTGGTTGGACAAATCAGTAGATTTCATTGGTAAGTAGCTCTAATAGTATCACAAGCTGGGTCACACATAGTCTCATATACAGGTGCATCCCCTCCTTCCTTTTTTTTCTCTTCAGAGAAAAGGAGATTATTCCTAAGTCTAGGAATAACACATGATGCTGCTTATCTTCTTCAGTGGCCAAGGTGACCCGTGTGCCATGCTGTTGCTGAGGGACTGCCTCGTGACATTCTGGCTTCCTTAACACTACAAGGTTAAGCTTGATGAGATCTGTGATTATGTTTGCAAGTGTTTGAAATCAGTTAAACTTCTGGGATTAAACTTTAGCCATTTTTTTCAAATCCTATAAAAAAGGACTTCTGGAAACTTTGATGGCATTCCTTAAACTGGTTTTACCTCACTGCTATGTTCTCCTCAGAGAAAAGTCAAATCCTGTGAAAACAAATCCCATCTTTATGTCACGAGATTTGTAAGCCTCAGTCCATGTGCCAATAATTTCAAGTAGTACGAGATCTAATAAAATTCTACATACACACACGCCCAGTCACTTCCTTGGGGTTGGTTGTGGCAGGCTCTGCTCTGTCCTGTGGTCTGCTGGCGGGCCTGTCAGTCCCGGTGCTTGGTGACTTGGTGCCTCAGGATTAGCTCTGCTGTGGGAAACTGGTGATGTGTATGTGAAATGTAGTTTTAGTGACGAATAGCCAAACAGGAAATCCACTGTTTGCTCTCAACCAGCATGAGGAGCTTCGCTCCTGATATTCCATGTATGAAGTCTTGATGTTTTCTTCCTTTAGTCACATAAGCTTGAGCACTCAGAATTAAATACTCTGAATTTGTTACTGTAATTATGTACATTAAGCCCCTCAACTATACCCTGTCATCTATGAGAGGAATTTCTAGATAATGCTTTTGGAACTTTGAGTAATTCCAAAACAGTTCTTTTTTTTTTTTTCTTCAAGATTGCCAAAAGTTTTCTTTAATTAGTATGCATTCTTTGAAACGTCAGAAGATAAATGGCTTAGGTAATTCATTTTATAATATTCACAAATAAAACTCCCAATGAATCAGCCCCACCGTTGTATTTCTAGGAAGTATTCAGTATATGGTTCAGTTTTCGCCTCTTTAAAAGGTAACATTTACGGTTAATGTTCCTATCGAACGTCATGTCAATCCAGAGACATTTGGCTCTAATTTCAGCTAAAAGCACACTTTCAGGATCTATTTAGAAGACAACTCATTGCAATGTTCGAGATTTAGGAGGGTTAGCAGAAAAGAGAAAATGACTAATTTTGCCCCAGCTTGCTTGCTTGCTTTCCTGGGAGACATTGGGGTCATCCTGCCACTTAATTCAGACAGAAGGAATTTACCATGTTCCAACTTGGTTAAGCACATCCAAATATGTATTCTAATTTATTAATAATATTTGAAAATACTTACACTTCCCAGTATTTCACTTGCTCAGTCCTTTACCAGGGCCACGGCGCCACCCTCCCAACCTGGTAATTCAGGGCGAACTCTTTGGAGTCCAGTGCATGGTCCTGATGGTTGCGGGCCTCCGCTGTGCTCTCCGCCGTGCTCTCCGCCGTGCTCAGTTCTGGTGGGGCGCACAGCGGGAAGCCTGCCCCCTTACCAGGGCTGAGTGACTTACAGGCTTGTGGGGGTTTTGTCTTTTTAAATTGAGGTAAATTTCCACAAGTTTCTGGGTTTGTTGGGAGGGCTCAAGTGTTCATGGAGTTTTGTCTTTATTTTCAGTTCCCGTGGGCAGCAGTGAGCTGGGGTTGCCTGGGACTGGGGGCCACTCTTGAGGGCCCCGCCCTGCCTCTTGAGTTTGCGGGTGGGCCATACAGGGAGAGGACTCAGGGCACGTGCTTTGGAGCCAAACTGTATTTGGGCCCTGCCTTCCCTGGTTGCTAGTTAAGCGATTGGGTAAGTTTCTCAGTTTCCTGAACTGGAAACGGGAGACAGTGTATGTACTTTAGAGGGCAATTGTGAGGATTAAAATAGACGACAGATGGAGAATACTTGCAAAGGGCCTAACTCATAATTGGCTCTCACTAAATAGTGCAGTTTTACAAGTGATCATCTGGGAAGTTATTTGGGCTTTTTCTTAGAGCCGTAAGCTCGATGGTTGCTTCTTTAGTTTTAGCCTTTATAATGTCTCATCCTCACTGGCTCCCCTTACACATTTGTTATCCTCTCTTGTTTGAACTGGATTTTTATTCCTGAGCTGCTGTAGTGACAGCCTGCTTTTCTCCTTTGCACTTGTCACCGTTAGTGCTTTTGCTGTCCCCTGTTCAGCAACCTGCAGTCCTTGGCCTAATGTTCCGAGACGCTCCAGCACCTGCTCCCCACCTTCGAAACCTTCTTTCTAGTAACCCCCCTACCCCATCCCACAACGCATACGCAGCAGCCTGTTGGGTGCCCTGCATGGCCGCCCAGCACACCTTTCCCTTCTCTCGGCCAAGTCACTGTGTGTGACTTCCTTTGCGCACTCATTTCTGCCAAGAGCAGAACCCCATCCAATGTAATACTTTTCAGTTAGATTTTTTTTTTTTTTTAAGATTTATTTGAGAGAGGGCGAACACGCACAGCATGGGGAAGGCTGCGGCAGAGGGAGAGAGAATCCCAAGCAGACTGCGCATGGGGCTTGATCTCACGACCCTGAGATCACGACTGGAGCTGAAATCAAGAGTCAGATGCTTAACCAACCGACTGAGCCACAGGTGCCCCTCAGATTTCTAAAATACATCCTCAGAAGTGTCGTGATTATAAAAGCAATGTAAGCACAATGCAGAATATTTGAAAAACAGAGAAAGGGAAACCTATAACCTCAACATTCTAACACATGGGTTATCATCGTTTTATTTCCTTCCAACCCTTTTCACATTTTCCATAAAGATTGCTTTTTAAGGTATTATATTAGTCAGCCAGCCAGTATTTACTGAGTTGATAATATATGCCCAGTGTGAGGCCCTCTGAGGCAGTTAGAAGCAAGATCCTTCTAGGTCCTTATAATCTTGTTTCGAGAGAACTATTTTAAATATTGCCAACATTTAAAAAAATTTTGAGGCACCTGGGTGGCTCAGTTGATGATCTCAGGGTTGTGAGATCGAGCCCCACGTCAGGCATGGAGCCTGCTTAAGATTCTTTCCTTCTGCCTCTCTCCACCTCTGTGCACACACACTCTGACAGTCAATCAATAAAATTTTAAAAATTGATATCCAGCATACTTCCAATAAGAATTAAAAGTAGCTTACGGTATGAGACTGGGATCAAAAAATCCACACATACACATTGAAACAGGATCAAAGAGCAAGAACCAAGTAATATGCTAGAGAGGCACAGTAAAATCTGAATTACAGTTCCCTATTGAAATTGAGTGACAATCTCAGCTTTGAGCTTCTTAGTAGCCGAGGTAAAAGCGGGACTACTAAGATTAGTACAGGCTGAGGACTGTGTAGTTGAGAGAGCAGTAGAGGCCCAGGAAGGCATGGGACTTGATATACATGGTTTATATATTATCATGCTTTATAGTACATGTTTCTTTGTTTCAGAAGAATTTATTTTCATTTGTTACTGTTTCATTGTGTTTGATTTCACTAGAGGAAAGTTGATGATTAATCATATACATTATGTATATCTGTACTGTAATCTGTACAGAGTACAAAAATCTGTAATATTTATAACAAGTGGTGAGACCAGAGAGGCCTTATATTACTATTTATAAAGCTGCCAGAGTGGAGTCCTGGGATATCTGTTATTACAAGAATTTTGGGGCGCCTGGGTGGCTCAGTCGTTGGGCGTCTGCCTTCGGCTCAGGTCATGATCCCAGGGCCCTGGGATCGAGCCCCGCATCGGGCTCTCTGCTCTGCAGGAAGCCTGCTTCTCCCGCTACCATTCCCTCTGCTTGTGTTCCCTCTCTCGCTGTGTTTCTCTCTGTCAAATAAAAAAAAAATCTTAAAAAAAAAAAATTACAAGAATTTTAACATAAAGTTTCGTAACTTTGGTTCATATCAACTAAAACAAGAGTGAAAAGGGAAGAATCGAGCTCCATGGTAGCGGCTCATGGGTGAGCACGCGGGTTGTTTAGAAGTGAGGCGGTCCTAGTATGGCTAACACGGTAGCTTCCGGGCAGCGAGGGGTAACTTCACTTACTCCCAAAAGTAGCTTTTAAAGCCCCTCCACAGGGAGAGCTGGCAGCACTGTTGGGTTGAATGTTCTTGGTTCTAACAAAGTGTCCACAAGTCCTGCCTACCACATTGTGGGGAATGGACATGATGCAAACTCCTGGATATCCAAGGAAGGTTCAAGTTCCCTTAGACCTCGTTAAAGTAAAAACCTGATTCATAGCACATACATGGTTTTCTTCTTAAATTCAGCAAATAAAGTTGAGCCACTTTATGGTATACAGAAATGTCTCAACAAAAATAGGAAACTACAGGAAGACAGGGTCTGTGAGTCAGGATTTTAAAAGTACCCTGACCTGGCATCTTTTTGCATTCTGATGTGATATGGTGATAAAGTCCTCTCCCTCCCCACCCTCCTGCTTTTTAAATTAGTAATGGATGTCACATATGTTTGAAGTGGAAAATACTTTTAAAAATTTCATACCTCTTATGTGTAGCAAAACGTTATACTGAAATACGTTATATGTCAGTTGTATCTCAAAACCGGGAAATAGTATCTCTTACCTATCTAGAAAAAAGTTGGGAGTGTCAGACAACATGGGTAAACAAAATACTAGCTACATCTTAGGATTTGGGATGTTATTTTCTTCATACTTCTCTATATTCTGAAATTTTCCACACTAAAGAAGTAGAATCACGTCATCATAATGTAGGACTTAGAGCCAGGGAAAGTTATTAAAATAATGTAAAAAACCCATTGGGAAATGTACTAAGAGGCGAGCCTGAGTTAGGGACTCAGTGCTTACTAACACGTCTGACCCTTTGTTGTCGTGTATGTACAGGGTGGAGAAGTGATCTTCTTTCACCTCCCTAAGAAATTATTGAAAGGAACATTAGGTAGGTAGATGAGAGGTACTCTGAGTGAAAGGAAGTACCCGGCAGCAAGATCTCACTGTTGACCGCAGTTGTGCTTAGTGACCCTTTTTGGATCTGACTCCCGCAGAGAAAGCCAAGGCCTCCAATGGGCGTGTCCTGGTGCACTGCTTAGCCGGCATCTCCCGCTCGGCCACCATCGCCATCGCCTACATCATGAAGAGGATGGACATGTCCTTAGACGAAGCTTACAGGTGAGGGCCAGAACGTGTCTTGTGTGACAGGCTTTTCATCTGACCTGAAGGGAGAGGAGGGCGTGTAACCAAAACCAAATTAAAGCAAATCAGGATTATTTTTAGTTACATGCCATACAGGTGACTGGACTTGTAAATGCTTTTTCAGAGACCAGAGAAGCATGCACTTGTATAAGTTAGCGTGAGTTCTACCCGAGTTCATCCTCAGCCACTCTGATTTTTCAGGAACAACAGATCTAAACAGATCACCATCCTATTAAGTGAATTTCTATCTGAGGAAAAAAGCTCCAGCAGAATATCCATTAGAGAATTCCTCCTCCTGCTTCAAGCTTTGTGCCTTTGTCACTGTGAGGAAAAAGCCCGAGAGCAAGTAATTGTCAAAATACGTTAACCAAGGCAAATGTCGCACATTCTAGAGTTGCCCAGAGTCTGCATTGTGACTGGATTGCTGCCCCGACCCTTGGGCCAAGTGGAGGCAGGCAAACGGCAGGTGTGCACGGGACCGGGGCTCGTGCCCTGGGTGAATCCGAGGCCCCTGTGCGCTTAGCAGGGGGAGGTGGGGCGTTTCCGTGCGATACTTTTTTCTCAAATTGGAAGATCTGGAAAGAAATGAGCTACCCGAGCAGCTTCTCGTTTGGGAAGCGAGCCTGGAGAAGGGTCCTGCCTTGGTCTGCATCAGTTCCCTCGTCCCCCAGTCAGGCTGTTCTGCCCACAGGGGTTCTGGCACTGCGTCGTCAGCAGAAGGAAAGGCACTCTTCTGTCACGTTACCAAGTCTTATTACGAGGACCCTATGTTTACACTTGTTCTGGTGGGGCCAGTTGTTTCTGGCCCTGTTAATTTGCTTTGGGTTACTTGGTTTCCCAGGAGTTTGTGATTTTCCTCTTTCTGTATTCAAATACAAATCCTCAGTGTGGTTTCAGTCCTGCATCTTCTGCAGGGTGTCCGTGAAAGTCAGAAGCCACTGAAGAAGTTGCTCTGTTTCCACAATTAGACATAAAGGCTATTTATTACTAGTTTTTGCCCCTTGATTCTTTTTAAGACAGTAGTTACAAAAATGGACCCAGACATTAGGCCTAGTTTTGAATCCCAGCTGTGTGATTTCGGGCAAGTCACTTAAGGACTTTGTGTCCCTGTATGATGGGGTAACACACCCAGCTGACATGGGGTAGTTTTGGGGGCTGAATGAGCCAATACTCTGTCTCATGCATTAGCCTAGTGCTCAGCACGCACAGGTCACTTGCTGACTCTATAGAGAAGGAACTCGAATGTGTGCTTTGATGCTCTGGTCATCTGATAACCACTTTTCTGGTCATTAAAACGTGAGATGTCCTGAGTAAGTAACCGTGAGGACTTCGAGAAGGCAGGATACTGGGGAAGCTGGAGAGTGGCCATTACTCTGTACTTCGGACGGCAGCACCACGGAGGTTGTGGGGGGGGCCTGGGAGGGTGGTGAGGACAGATTCCTTGCTTGTCGGTTGCATTGGAAACTGTGGGTCCTTGAAAACTAAGGCGGCCTGGCCTCTGTCCTAGCACGCTCCCGGAGCGTGTGTGTCTCCCTGAACTTTCATACCAGTCATCTTCCATAGGCATCTCGGAGGCTCTGATACTTCCCTATCTTATTTATCCACTCAATATTCTATTTTCAATATTCTGTTTTTAAGATAAAGTGCCGCTACAAAATTTACGATTTTTGTGCCTTTGCTCTCTTCACAGATTTGTGAAAGAAAAAAGACCGACTATATCTCCAAACTTCAATTTTCTGGGCCAGCTCCTAGACTATGAAAAGAAGATCCAGAACCAGACTGGCACAGCCGGGCCGAAGAGCAAACTCAAGCTGCTGCACCTGGAGAAGCCAAGTGAAGCCGTCCCCGCGGTCTCCGAGGGTGGACAGAAGCACGAGCTGTGCCTCAGCCCGCCCTGTGCCAAACCCGCTACCTCCGAGGGGGCAGGACAGCGGCCCGCGCATCCCGCCGGCCCGCAGCCCTCGCTGCTGGAGGACGGCGCGCTCGTGCAGGCACTCGGCAGCCTCCACCTGCCCTCCGGCCAGCTAGAAGACAGCAGTAAGCTCAAGCGCTCCTTCTCTCTGGACATCAAATCCCTCTCGTACTCGGCCAGCGTGGCGGCCTCCTTGCATGGTTTCCCCTCCTCGGAAGATGCTCTGGAATACTACAAGCCTTCCGCGACTCTGGAGGGGGCCACCAAGCTCTGCCAGTTCTCTCCGGTGGAGGAAGTGTCGGAGCAGACCCCCGAAACCAGCCCGGACAAGGAGGAAGCCAACCTCCCCGAGAAGAAGCCCCAGCCGGCCAGGCCCCCCGAGGGCCCGGGCAAGCGGCTGCACGCGGTAAGAACCAGCACCGGCGGCGCCACCCCGCGCTCCCTCTTCTCCCCGCTGCACCGGAGTGGGAGCGTGGAGGACAACCGCCACACCAGCTTCCTTTTCGGCCTGTCCACCAGCCAGCAGCACCTCGCCAAGTCCGCCGCCGGGCTGGGCCTCAAGGGCTGGCACTCGGACATCTTGGCTCCCCAGACCTCTGCCCCTTCCCTGGCCAGCAGCTGGTACTTCGCCCCGGAGCCCCCCCGCTTCTACTCGGCCTCGGCCGTCTACGGGGGCGGCGGCGGCGGCCACTCGGCCTACAGCTGCGGCCAGCTGCCCACCTGCGGCGACCAGGGCTACTCCGTGCGCCGGCGGCAGAAGCCCAGCGACAGAGCCGACTCCCGGCGGAGCTGGCACGAGGAGAGCCCCTTTGAAAAGCAGTTTAAGCGCAGAAGCTGCCAGATGGAATTCGGCGAGAGCATCAGGTCGGAGAACAGGTCGCGGGAAGAACTGGGCAAGGTGGGCAGCCAGTCCAGCTTTTCGGGCAGCATGGAAATCATCGAGGTCTCCTGAGAAGGAAGACACAGGGCTTCTACGGACAATATTTTTCTGTTCACAAAAATATTCCCTGTAAATCTGAAATATATATATGTACATACATATATATTTTTGGAAAATGGAGCTATGGTGTAAAAGCAAAAGATGGATCAACACAGCTGTTCTCTCAATGTCTGCACTTGAGAGAGCAGCTCCTCTTTCTCAACAAGAGTGGAAGGGCAGACGCTAGCTTTCCTCCCAGATGAGAAATTGTACGCAGCGCATTCAGAAATCCTCTCGTTCTTACTGAAACCAGTTTGGGTGGTGGAGGACAAAATCCGCTCCCATTTTCGTGTTGTGCTACAAGAGCTCTGGAGTGCTAGCCTCTGTCCGGCCCCCTCCGTAGTGCACCTTAGCGCTGAGACTGAGCCAGCTCGGGGGTGGGGCGGGTAGGCCCCATCAGGGACAGAACCTCATGGTAAACTCGAGAGAAGCCATCCCATCCAAAGCGGACTCGCACACCCAAGCTCCCGTGGCAGCCGAGTGCCGCGAGCCTCATTCTGCTGCACACACCGTTAGGGCCCTTGCCAAGGTCGACTTTAGAGCAAACCCAGTACCTCAGACTGAAAGTCGGGGCTTTCACCACTACCAGATCTGGTAGCCTGTCTTCTAGGCATTGTGAATAGGTAGGTAGCTAGTCATAGTTTGCAGGCCAATTCAGACCCGTCTCTGCACAAATTTCCAGTTGAGCCTGGATGGAGGTAGTTAATTTTTTCTTCTCGGCTTGATGAAAAGAACGGAAAGCATCTAGGATTCAGTTGAACAGCCAGGGACCTGGCCACATAATGATTTAAGGTAGGTCGGGAAGCTAAGGTCTATCTCCCTCTGTGTAAATCAAAGAATTGTTCCAAATGGGCTGGTTAATCCTCTGAATGAAGATGAACTTGGTTGAAGCCAGATGTGAGCTTATTTGGGGTGGTGGAAAGAACAGCAGCACCTTCGATTTCTCAGCCAAAGTAGATTTTTTTCCAGTTTGGTTTCTTTGCACAGATATGTTTTGTAAAAACCTAACAGGTAGACTAAAAAATTAAAATTGCTAAGGAGAGTCAGGAAACTTGTTTTTCTCAATGGTTTTGTTCCCTGAGCCTGTGATAAAGGAGGTAGTTCCATAATTTCCTCAGACTTTCCGATTTACTAATAGCGCTGAGAGGCTAGTTCAGTGAGGAGGGTTCTGAATAAAACAGTGTACAAAGGTGAGGGGAAGGTGGTTAGATTTTGTTTCGTTGTGAGCAGAGTGGGAAGCCACAGCCAAGCTATTCTCAGAAACTATCCCTGGCTTTTTTTTTTTTTTTAGTAGACGGGACATATCAAAATGGAGTGGGACCAAGGTGGTCTCTCAGTCTTTGACCTACAATCACTGTATGGAATCAATCCTGGCAGCTGAAAATAAGAGTTGATTGGAACAAGTACACAAGTGATTAGTACGTACCTGCTTTTAAGCTTCCTGGCTTGAGTCTTGTCAGCTACAGTTTGGTCCTCTTTTGAAGCCTTAATTCATGTCAGCAGCTTTTGGGGGCGGGGGGGTATTGTCATTTCTCTTTACTGTAAGTGTAGCTAGTTGCTGACTCATATCTCAGGTTTTTCTGTGTTCGAGAAATGGATACTCCTTCAACTAGGATGTGACTTCACGTTTCCTATAATGACTGCTGAAACCAGCACAGAATGAACGATGTGATTCAGAATGGACTTGCTTGTGACGATTCCGAGCAGCGTGTAACATAACCCTCGTGCACAAGTTATGATTCTGGGGTAAAATGAAGGCAGGAAGAGAGGACACTGGTAGGGAGCTCGGTGTTAACTGTGTAGAAAAAGTTCTGTTAAATGATCTTAGTTTTTCTACATATGTGTAAATCCGGGGTGTAATCGGACACTCCCAAGCTGTCACCGGAGTAACTTTTGAGGTGTTCTGTACACACCCAGCGTGGAAGAGCTTACCTCTTCCAGAGTCTGGTCATAACTGTGGAACATTTTGAAGAAATGAAAGCAAGAGCTCCAGTGTTACGTCTGTCCCAGGAGGGTTGGGGGCACTTCCGTTGTCTGGGATTTCTCCTGGCCATGGTCCCCTTCCTTCCCGTTACCGCGAGGTAGTCCTGCCCTACAGCCTTTGGCCTTGAATGCATATGTCAAACGCATAGTTCTTGGCTGGAGACTGCCGGGCCCCGGGGGTGAGCCCTGCCGCTGTGTAGGGCGGCGGGGGAGGGGGTTGGCTGCTCTCCGCTGCAGGGCCTTGGAGGGCACGTCCTGGAGCCTGCCAGCAGGACACCGAATGGTGATTTCTAAGGAGCAAAACTAGACTTCTGTGGGAGAAAGGCTGGACGAGGGTTTAGGACATTTGTAAAGTGAGGTGGAAAGACTGTATAAATGTTTAATATGAATATAGTGTGCTTTTGGAGTAAGATGCTGTTGAATGGTTCAATTGTGCATTTCTCATTTTGATGTTCATGTATGTTAATATGAAATAAAATCAAAACTGGTACCTGTTTATACATAAATGAAAAAGGACCTCTCCTTGCAGCTGTTGGTGGGAAGAACAACATCTGTGGTGCCGAAGGAGGCAGCTGTGGGACCTGTCCCGCTGTTCCCACGTCGAAGGGGAGTTAGCTCAAGGTAAAGCGGTGAGGGCCTCAGATCCGGTCCGTGCGCCGTCACTGCCACGGAACAGCGGCTCCTGGGATGACGGTTCCACACTGGCCTTCGTTCTTCAGTGCGTGTACCAAATGCACACTACGGTGGAGAACCCTAGACATGTGGTAAATGTTTGCTGACCGACCGAACCGAGAATAAGTATAGGGAGGAAGAAGAAAGACCAGATGCACATTCTAATGGCGTGTGTAAATGGTTTTATAATTCTTGTAGGAAAAAATGAGGAATAGTCATTAAAGATCTATTCTCCGTCCTTGCCATCTTCAGGACCCCTCTGCTTATAAAGGACACTGCACAGGACAATTTAGGAGACTAATAGCTTAGTCTCATCAAAGGAATAAAGCATTTACCTCCATAAATATGCTTCACAGTAAAGCGTATTACCTTGGAATAATAGAATCCCAGGTGATGTCATTTAAGTTGGTTGGGACAGGCTTGTGAGATGAAGTTAAATTTAAGAAACCTTAAAAGCAAGAAAGATGGTACTTGGTGAGCCAAGACTAAGAGCGGCCTTGGCCAGGACCTGGCAAAGAACCGGAGGCGGGCATGGGATGGAAGAGCAGAGGGAGTGTCGAGTATGTCCACCTCCAGAGACGGAAGGCGGCGTGTGCGAGCAGGTGTCCAGGGAGAGGCTGCAGATGAGAAGGTGCCGATCTCGGGAGGTCCCCAAGGCCAAGCCTCTTATGACTTAAGCGCACAGATCTGGGGGCCTCTTAGAGACCAGTAAGAGCAGGCTAGTGCTGGAGGATTGGTTTGAGTCTGACGAGGAAAATTAGACCAGGGTTCAGGCTAAGAGGAAACAACGAAGAGAGATGGCAAGGCAAGGGTGTACATACCAGGACTAATTGGCAGAAACTTTTCACCTCAAAGCCATCACTGCCATTTTTAATACCGTCTGGTTTTGTCTTCTGACATCATGCGGAAACGTTTCAGATCTAGTAACATTTGTCCAGGTGCTTTTCTCTGAACATTACTCTCCTGCGTCTATAAATGGAAGAGGGAAGTGAGTTATTTCTAGCATTCCGTGGGGCCCATGCATCCTTGTACAGCATAATTACACTCGGTTTTATCTTTACAGTCTCGCAAAATCAACTGGAAAATGACCTCACTGTCTTGGAAGATGTTTACACGTCAGTCCCATTGCTGCAGTTTATGTGCATGGGCATCAAATGGGGTTTATGTAAAAACCAGTTTCATCCCTTTGGTTCTAACTAAAAGTCAAGTCCGTGGAAACGCCGTCCCACGGGAAATGCAGGCTGTGACCTTGAGGGAGCAGTGGCCCAGGCAAACGGGGTAGCTCACAGAGGGTGCGTTCAGCCGTGCTCTGGGTTCTCTCTGCTCGAGGGAACTGTGACAGTTTCAAAGGCTGAAATTCAAGCACTTGGTTCACCAAAGCTTTCAGGGTGAATCCCGCTCACTGTATCATAAAAATAAAAGGTCGCAGTAGGAAGATGCCTTGACTGGTGAAGAGAACAGAGTCCCTAGTAAATTCTGTCAGGCCTCACAGCGGCGCGGATGACCCTGCCCAAGTCCCTGATAGGAATGGACACACATCAGCACACCACAGGAGCTGCTGGTAGACTAGGAAGCAACTGGGTTTAGTTGCCAACAATATTGGTTTTTTTGGTTTGAGGCATGTGAATAAGGAAGTTATCCGGTCACCTTTCCCCCTGGAGTCAGGCCATTTTAGTGGATCCGACATGCCTTGTGTGTGCGCAAAAAATTTGGTGCTCCTTACCATACGTTAGTGAACAGCAATGACCTCTCCTCGGGGGCGCTATGCAGCTCTTAACTGAGGAATGAAAGGGCAGGGGAAAGAAGAGCAAATTCTCTTGGCACGAACAATTTACACTTATGACATCTCCCAAGAAGAAAATGGTCACTTCACTCTACCCTTCGGTCTTTAATAGCACCATTTTAAGTAGTCTCCTACTGAGTACTATATATCTGGGGTTAGCTGAGGTATAAACAAATTGGGAAGACCAAATTTCACTCACCTGAGAATATTAATCCACGTTTGCTCCCAGCTCCCATTCCTGAAAATTCCTGGTTTTGCCTTGGGACTTGCTAAGGGAACGGCCACAGCTGAGTAAGTTCTACAGATCCACAGAAGCAGGGGCCCCATGTCAGTCCCCCAGTGCCATTAGTGTATGTAACCTTGGAAATGGCATGTTTGGAACACCTGTAATGTACCTTCCTCAGATGTTGGTGGAAAAAGCAAAGGAGATTTTTTACCCCCTCCAAATATGTTTATTTTTTCATCGTCCCAAGATTCATTGTTCATGCACCACACCCAATGCTCCGTGCCCTCCTCAATACTCACCACCAGGCTCACCAACCCCTCCCCTCCAAGACCCTCCGTTTGTTGCTCAGAGTCCACAGTCTCTCATGGTTCATCTCCCCCTCCGATGTCCCCCCATTCCCCCTTCCCTTCCTTCTCACAATGCCCTCCCTGTTTTTCCTTATGCTCCACACGTGAGACCATAAGATAACTGACTCTCTCTGCTAAGCAAAGGAGGTTTTAACAAAAAGCCCACCTTGTTCCTTGAGTGCACTCCTGTATCTCAGGGTATGGAGTCCTCAACATTCATTTCATCAAATACGGACCCTGCTGAGATATAAATTCCGTTCCTAAGAAGGACAGAACTTTCAGGGCAACAAAGACATGACATCTGCCAAATTATACAGGCTCTCATGACATCTACGCTTACACGCTACAAACCGACGTGCACACACGACACGGTGTGAAGGCCAGCTTCCACCAACGTCCACTTCAACGGGTCGAACAAGGACCCTGCAGTTTACAGGAGGCCTGTGTGACGGCGTTCACACATACAGATGCGCAGATCAACAGATTAGCAAAACAGGTGCTCAAAAGAAGGGAGCCACTGGACCCTTTCTAATTAACAAAAAGATGGAAACAAGGTCCAGTGGGGAGCTCAGAACTTACAGTCACTTCCAAAACACAGGGCCACTGCTCAGACAACGGGTAAGGATGTGGCTAGAGTATGAGAGTCATAGAAATGGAACCCTGGAGCCAGAAGGGGCCCGAGAGCCCGTCCAGACCAGCTCACACCGCAGGGAGGTGGAAATGGGCTCAGGGAGTTGAAAGCGTCTGCCAAAGATCAAGGCTGGAAATCCATCTACAGCCAGGGCCCCCTACAACTCCAGGCTGCTGCTTTATCCCCAAAGCTCCTAGATAGTCCAGAGAGGTCACTGGGCAGTAAGCAACAGAGATTCAGCAGAATGAGCTCTTTGAATAGGGAATCAATCACTCAGATTCCCAGCATCTGCCAGAAAATGTAAAATTCTGGGTGGGAAAGGACTGGTAGCGCCATGTTCCCAGCCAGGGTTCAATCAGAGCAGAAGCACTAAGAATGACAGAATCAGGAGCAGGGGCTTTAAAAGGACTGACCTTGAGCACATCGTTCCAGGGGCTACTGAGAGGGCCCCGGTTGAGTTGTTTCTGGTGCAGGTGAAGTCACCGGGCAGGCGGTGGGGAAAGAAGGCGGCAGTGCCGTCTGGGACGACCAGGACAGCTGGAGCCTGCGAGCAACCGGCCGGAACCAGCACCCGCCTCTCCCCAGGACCCACGCTGGCCTCCCCTCTTCTCGAAGTTTCATTCTTCTGCTGCAGATGACCTACAGCAGCAGCTCGATTCATACCTGGCCCGCGATTTGGAAGAACCGAAGGCAGAGTTCTGTAGGAGCCGGAGGAGCTGGGAGCTGGCTGCTGGGCCAGTCCACGCAGCCGAGCCTGAGATGCAGTGGGGCCCGACGTCGGCGACCTCCGGCGAGGGACTGTGGCTGCTGCTCTCCGTCCGTCCGCCAGCTCCTGCGGTGACCCTAACCAGAGACAAACAGGGAAGGGGTTGTGGCAAACAGTTCAGCTCAGCCAAGTTGACGACAATGCAAAACCACTGCCCACACTGTATATACAAGAATTCTTTAAGAAAATATTGAATTTGCCTATTGTTCTTCTCTGCTTCTACCCAGTAATGAATGAGTAGCCTCACTACTTAGGACCCCAATGCAAGTTATTACTGTATTATAAGAACTTGTATTATTTTTTCAAAACACAATTTCTGCTGGTTTGAAATTAAAAAAGGAAAAAAACAGTAATGAGCACAGGTAGCACCTAGTCTAGCTACATCTGATATTAAAGTATATTATGAAATTATATTAAAACCAGTATAGGAAAGTGAAGAACCACGTGAAACAGTGGGGAAAAAGATGAGTGGATGAGAACAGAGTTCGGAACTAGCTCCTCAATCACATGGAAATGTGGGACACGACAGAAGGGGTACTACGCCTCCGCGGAGGGAAGACACGTTCTTCACTAAACGTCGCCACCCTCCCCTCTGTGACATTTCCTAAAATAACTTTAGCTATTAATAGGTTTCTAAGAAACAAAACATCCTTCTGGATTTGCATCCTTGAATAAATTCTTCTAGAAATGGTTTAAGACCCAGTAAAATCCTGACCATCAAAAGCCATTAGAAACACAAACTTCCTTCACAAGTGCAGCCCAACGGAGGTTCAAGGGAGAGTCCCTCCCTCCCCAGCCCACAGCGTCCGAGTCCCCCACGACTCCCTCAGGCCACTTCATCTCCTCAGGCTGAACACCTCTAGGCTGCCTTCCTCATGGGGAAAGGCATCAGTCCCCAGGAAGGCAGACCCGGGGAAGTCACCCTCTGAAAGAGGGGGATGCTGCCTTGGCCTCTTCCCTGGGCTCTGGTGTCCACTTGCTCTTTCCAGCTCAGAGGGATGAACAATCTTGATATTTTTTGGTTGTTCCTTTGAAAATCCTAGAAGTTTTTTTTTTTTTTTCCTGTGTCTGAATTTTTTTCCATTTAGCTTCAAATGCTCATTGTTTTTTCTGTCATCCAGTTGTTTCAGGTTCTGTTTAATTCTGGATTCAAAGAATCTTACAAAATGGTATCTGTTTAAAATCTGAAATTAGAATCAGATCAAATTTACCAGAGACATGCTAAAGTAAGTGGATCAACTTTAAGGTTATAAATCTACCAAAGGCTGTTTATGACATCTCAAAAACACCTTTGAAAGTTTAGAGGATTTAATAAGGGGTGCAAGGTGAGTCCTGACAGGATGTCCTGGCCCCAGAGTCTTCCCCCAACTCCCAGCTCCTGGCTGCCACGTGCCTGCCTCCATCGGTTCCTCCATTCTTTGCATCTTCAGCCTTTTCCTCCTGGGGGACAGTTCTGAGATGCAAACTCCTGTACTAAGTACTTCTGTGGTTACTCAGGTGGCTTCCTTTCCTAAACTCCCACAGAAGTTCAGCAGCATTGTGACTTTCCTTTCTGAAGGAAAGGAGGGCTGGGATCCCAGAGGCCCGTTTGTTGTCGGGGCACAATGTCAGGCACAGCGAGTGGCCTCGGCACAAGCCCGCTGCAGGCATTTCAAAGCCTGACCGCGCCAGAGGCTTACCAGGCTAGTGAAATAAATGTGGGTTAAAACCTTGTTACAGAAACTGGAGTCTTGCCAGTGCTGATATAATGCGAGGAAACCTAAACCACGTCTGCATTACGGAAACCAGTTATCAGCGGAAGATGAGCCTGATGAAGGTGTTCAAAGGAAGTCCTCGGTCTCTGATGATGACACGCAAGGGACACCATAACCCAGCACACAAGAAAAATCCCAGTGTTCTACCGCGGCAGGAACAGGGTGCCCCAGAGAAAGACCGGACGTGACATCAACAAGGTAGGAACAGTAACGACACTGAGACTTGGATTAAATTAGTTCTTTATGTTTACAATTCATAACCCGGAAAGCCTCCTGAGTAAAATTTCATGAAGGCTTTGAGGACACAGAGCTTCTTAAAACACTTCTCCCCTTCTTTCTGTATTTTCACTCCGCAAGCTAGACTTGACAATATACACTCTTAATTAAAAAAAAAACTAAACAAAATAAAAAGAATTCCCGACACAGAGTTCTGTAACAAATTCCTAGTAATTCAAATACTCCAAATTCGGTTAGCACCGAGAATGAGTTTGGTTCGCTTTGCCAAGGGGAAAACGCATCCAGGAGAGGGGTGGGTGGGGCAGGATCAGATTTTCAGACCAGCCGGACCGCTTCACACCCCTTCCTGGAGTCCCGGAGCCTCCAAGCGGCGCCTGGCTCTCAGGTCCCAGGGGTGGTGCCCGGCTTTGTTCCCGCAGGGCAAGCACGGCCCCAAGGGGAACAGCAGCCCTAGAGCTTGAGCTCTCGCTCTGGTTTCATGCTGAAGGGCTCCAAGCGTTCACTCTCCGGCAGCAAGCTGTTGAGCCTCTCCATCAGGGGCACCGTCTGGTCAATGCCCATCTGGATGCGGCGGAGGATGGCCGACATCTCGTTGACTTTCTGGATCTGCTCGGCGTATTTGGCGTATCTCTTCTGGCGCTCCTGCATGAAGCTGAAGAGCGTCTCCACAGACAAATCCATCTGTAGAAGGAGAAAAGGAGGGAAATGCATTAAACTTAGCTGAACCAAGTCCTCTCCAGAGGACCAGGTGTCCAGCAGGAGTCCCCCAGGCCAAACGGAGGCTGACCGGCTTACAGGAAGTGCTGGCAGATGGAAACCCCCCACCCCCACTCTGTCACCTGCTGCCCCATGGTCCCCTCTGCAGGGGGCTCTGAGACATAATTATATCTTGTGGAGACCCTCAGATTTTTTTTTTCTCTACTCAGAATCCTGGGCTTGGAAATTAAACCAGAATTTGAATGCAGCTCTACCACCGGACTTGGTAATACTTACTTTTCTTGTGCATCTGCAAAAAACAGGGAACTTGGGGCGCCTGGGTCACTCAGACTGTTAAGAATTTACCTTCGGCTCAGGTCATGAACCTAGGACTGAGCCCCACGTCGGGCTCCCTGCTCAGCGGGGAGTCTGCTTCTCTCTCTCTCTCTCTCTCTCTCTCTCTCTCTCTCGTGCTGCTGCTCCTCTTGCTCATGCTCTCTCTCTCTCTCAAATAAATAAAATCTTTTTTTAAAAAAATGATTTATTTATTTGAGAGAGAGAGAGATGGCGAGAGAGGGAATGTAAGCCAGGGGAGAGGCAGAAGGAGAAGCAGGCTTCCCGCCAAGCACAGAGCCCAACTTGGGGCTCAATCCCAGGACCTCGGGATCATGACCTGAGCTGAAGGCAGATGCTTAACGACTGAGCCACCCAGGTGTCCCTCGAATAAATAAAATCTTAAAAAAACAAACAAACCAGGGAACTGACTCCCCAGCTTTGAGGATGGACTGAGAGAACATTCCCAGCACAGGACCTGGCATGGCTCGGAGGTGCTTCACAGCACATGTGTCATTCCTCCCTGGCTTCCCTGAACGGCTGGGGGCTGGGGGCCCCTCGGGGGCAAGTGCAGGGAAAGGGCTGGCTTTCTCTGACAGCCAAGGCTCAAGTCCATACCATGCACCACACTGCTGTGAGGCACACCGTTCCATTCGCTCTCCCAGTTAAACAAATGTTAGGCTCTCTGTTCCCCTTTGGTGACTATTTTCTTCCCTGGGTAAGTTTTTTGGAACCTATTACCTGGATAAAAATAAGGGGAGGGAACCTCTAGCTTGTCAGGTGCCCTCCTGTGTAGGGAAGAAACAAACGACCAAGACTCCAATTTCTACCTGTAAACTGAGTTCAAATGCTCCGTCAGTCCCTCGTTCTTGTCCACTCCAGGAGCATGACCCTTCCCAGCCCCCAGCAAAGTGCAGCACCCAATACATGTTACCGGAGCCTCTAGAAATGGTATGATAAAAACCAAATCACGGGGCGCCTGGGTGCTTCAGTCAGTTAAGCATCCACTCTTGGTTTCAGCTCAGGTCATGATCTCAAGGTCGTGAGACCAAACCCGACGCTGGGCTCTGTGCTGGGCATGGGGCCTGCTTGAGATTCTCGCTCTTCCTCTCCCTCTGCCCCTCCCCTCCCTCTAACAAAACAAAACACCAAATGAAACCAACAGGAGGAGACCAGAGCCAGTCCCATGAAAAAATAACCAGTTCTATTTTTAAACCGTGTGGGGGTGTGTGGGGGGGAGTGGCGAGAAGGACGGGGAGCAAGGGAGGTGTTAGAAGAAGTTCGTGCTGGTTTGTTGTATGCTGGTTCTTTCCTCACTTGTTTTCAAATGCTTAGGGGACAAAAAAAAAAAAAAAAAAAAAAAAACCAACAAAAAAACAACAAAGAAAAAACAGCCCCTGAGAGAAGAGGGAGGGAGGGAAACCACCACCTCCCAATATTGTGGAAACAGCTGATACCTCCAGATGGTTCTCTGCATCCCTGTTCGGTCACTCGGCACTTTGAAGGTGGTGGGCCAGTAAATGACAGCGTTCCTAAAAGTCAACCACTGGGCCTTTTCAGAATGGCAATTCGAGGCAGCACCTAGAAACACCCCACCTTCCCGCAGACAATGGGTGACGTGGGAGCTTGCCGGACTCTTAAGAACCGGCAGAGCTCACTGGACTGCCCGCTCTGGCATTCAGCACCACCTGGAGTTAGCCCGCTTCACTTGGCAGGGCACTCCCCTGCTCTCCACCCCCAACCCCACCAGACTAGACAAACACCTGTGAAGTTTATCTGAAATGGCCTCAAAGACTCTAACTTACCATGTCTTAGGTCCTTGGCAATCAACCACTTCCCCCCGATTTATATTTGACCAGACAGTGGCCTTTGTTCAAATGACATATACTCGCCCACACATTTCCACATCTGACTGGGGCCCATGTTAGATGTATCCAGAGCTTTCGTCCAAAGCCACTCCATGTGTAGTGTCTGGGTGAGCACGCATAATTCGAACATGCTGTTCACACACATGGACAGTACGTCTCTCGAGAGTCAACTCCCTGACAGTCCATGGAGGGAAAAAACCACAGAGGAAGAAACCTGAAGTCGAGTGACCTGCGGTTTCCCAGCAACAGAAGCAAAACTAGAGCAGAGACCTCATCAGTCTAGCATCTTCCTTTCAGCTGTATTCCCCAAGCAAGAGAGTGTACCATTATTGGGCATGAGATTCTAGCTGGGTCCATGACATAGCATTAAAGTACATCGAATCGCATGATGTAGACTTTGCTGCCAGGAAAGTCTCACGTTCGTGCAAATAAGACTTTAAAACCTGGGGAAGTGTAACAGAACTGGTGATGCCTATTTCTCATGTCCCTGCCCCTTGCTCTCAAGGCACCACCGCAGCTGCTCCCTGACGCCTCCTCCTGTGTGCACTCCTGTGTGCACAGACTCTCCCCAGCACATCTGACTTTAAGGCAGTAAGGCAGCATCTAATGCAATTCTGAATCTTACCACTTTGACAATCTAAAACATATTCTTATTCACCTTTCCTATTTCTATTTTTGGCACAAAGATTCTAATGAGGAAGCAGATATACAATACAGACGCGGTCTACAGACCTATGCTAGTACGACAGTGTGCCAACCACAAGGTCCCGGGGACAGAGATACTGCAAACCACACTATCTGTACCCGACACAGCTAACTGTGTACGTTAACATGACTTTTGTTTTCCACTGTCTTTGTTCATGTTATCTTGGTCTTCCAGAAAACAGGCCCAGAAAGGAAAATAATGCAAATAACTTTGTTTCAGGAACTTTCAGAAAAACGCTGTAAGTGAAAAAAAACTACTAGTTTTTCCAATAGACAGAGAGTGACTGCTTATTTTCCACAACCCTTGCCTCAAAACCCACACCTTGCTATGACCACATGACTAAGTTCAAGTCAGTGGTATGTAAATGTGAAAGTCTCTCAGGGCAACTTCTGGTATCTTCTTTAAAACTCAGCTGGCATACACCCTGCCCCTGCTCCTTCATTCCTTCTCTCACTCTGCTCCGGCAGGAATGCAGATGCAGCCCCTCAGATATATTCTCTGTTCTCTCTCTCAGACCAGAGAATAAGTAAGGTCACATCCTAGGGTACGCAGAGCAGTGAGCTAGAAGACTAGCTCTATGAGGACTTCTGTGGATGAGAGTAGTACTAGGTCTGCGAGAGAAGAAGAAATTTTCTTTCTGTATTAGCCACTGTGATTCTGGACCACTGTAACACCGCTTGAATTTAATCTTCTTCTGGTAGAAATGAATGAGATAAATTCCCTGTCCTCTAGGAACTGTTTCCTCTGAAATTCATACCTCATTATGATGCCCCACACATGCATATACTGTCTCTGATGGCAGGACACTTCAAAGGACAAGTAAAACAGAAGGTGAAATTACTTGTGGGTTTAACTACAGGCTTTACTAAAACATTAGTTATCTGTAGAATGTGCTCAAACTTGTCCCAAATAACTCATTTGGATAGGACAGCCTATTTGTGCATCTGGGGAGTCCACTGTCAGAAACATCCAAAATGTTAGCAAATCAAACCCAGCAATGAGACATCATAACCAAGTGAGGTTTGTCTCAAAGATACAAGCCTTTTCAGCATCTGAAAAGCAGAGTAATTTGCCATGTCAACAGAATAAAGGTTAAAAATTATATAATCATTTCAGTAGATGCAGAAAAAGCATTCGACAAATTCATTTATGAAAAATTTTGAAAATCTGAAAACTTCAACATAATAAAAGACATTTATGGAAAACCTACAGCTAACATCACAGTGTAAAGGATATTTTTCTCTCTAATCAGGAACAAGGCAAGGATGTCCACTCTCATCACTTCTATTCAGTACTGTACTAAGAAGTCTTATCCAGTGCAATAAATCAATATAGGAAATAAAAGGCACAGGAACTAGAGGGGAATACATCATCTGTAGATGACATGATCGTGTGTACCTGGAAAAATCTTAAAGACTCTACCAAAAACTAATAAAACTAAAAAGTGAGTTTATTAGCAAGGCTGCAAGATACATGGCCAATATACAAAAATTGATATTTCTATATACTTGTAATGAACAACTAGACAATATAATTTAAAAACAGTATTTACAATTGCCCCCAATAATTACTTAGGGGAAAATTCAACAAAATATCTACAAGATCAGTACACTGATAATACAAAACTCTGCTGTGAAAAATTAAAGGTGATCTCAAAAAATGGGTAAGTATACCATGTTCATGGATTGGAAGAATCAATATTAAGATGTCAATTCTTGCTGAGACTCAACCGCAATCTGAAATTCTGGAAGGAATTTCTCACAGGGATTTGATAAGCTGATTCCAGGTACATAAAATGGCCAAAAGAATTTGAAAACCCCCCAAAGTTTGAAGACTTACAGTACTTGATTTCAAGAAAGTATAAAGCTACAATAATCAGGATAGTGTGATATTAGCAATAGAGACAGAGACATAGATCAATGAAGCTGAACAAAGAGTACAGAAATAGGTCTAAACATATGTGATTTTTTTTTTCTTCAAACAAAAGTTCCAAGGTAATTCAGTGGGAAAAGTAAAGTTTTTCAAAAATTTGTGTTAGAACAACTAGATATTTATATGGAAAAAAATAAATCTAGACCCTTACACTAACCCCATACACAAAAATTACCATGAAATGGATCACAGTCCTAAACATCATAGATAAAACTATAAAACCTCTAAAGAGAAAAGAGAATAACCTTTGCCATCTGGAGTAAGCAAAGAATCTTCATCAAAGTTTAAAACTTGGTTGAAAGCAAGATGGCAGAAGAGTAGGAGGCTGAGATAGTGTCAGATCCCAGAAGTTCAGCTATATAGTTATCAAACCATTCTAAAAGCCTGTAGACTCAACAGGAGTGAAGAGCGGAAGAACAGCAATCCTAGGAACAGAAAATCAACCACTTTCCAAAAGATAGGATATGTGAAAAAAGTGAATCCAAAGCGACAGGAAGAGAGACCACAGGGGGAGAGGCCAGCTCCCGGCAGCCACAGAGCAGTGGAGCATAAAATCGGAACTTTTAGAAGTCTCCTCTGCTGAGGGACATCGCTCCAGAGGCTAAGTGGGGTGTTTAGCCCTTGCAGGAACAGTGTGGTTTCAGGACCTGTGGGGTCACAGAGGGACGAGGGGTGTCTGAGTGTGGTAGAGCTCCCAGGTATCGGGGCAGAGAAGCCTGCAGCAGAAAAGGAGCCGTGCAGTGGGCTATCAGCTCAGGCTTACCTTACACCGTGATCTGAGGCACAGTCGGGCCACTGCTCTTCAAGCAGGGACCCTACAAGAGGCAGCACTGGAGAGACCCCTCCTCCCTCCTCTGGGAGGGCCGGTGTGGGAGCCCATGGCAGGAATCTGCTGGGTTTGGAGACTCCAAACGGGGCCCTGCGCACCACAGATAGAGGCACTCCACCATGGGCTAGCTGAGCACAGAGCATGGGCTACAGACAAGGGAGACGGGAGTGATTGACCAATTTCCTCTGAGGGTGTGCTGAGAAGCGGGGCGCCCAACACTTGGCTCCTCTGGGAAGGAGACTGGGAGGCCGCCATTTTCATTCCCGGCTTCCACGGCGGTACAGAAAGCACTCAAGGAACAAAGACTCCCGAGAGCGATCCTGAGCAAAGTGCTTGGCCCATCCCCTGGCAAGGGCGGTGCAATTCCACCTCGGGCAAAGACATTTGAGAATCACAGCAATGGGCCCCTCCCCCAGAAGAGCAGCAAGGATATTCAGCCAAGACCAAGTTCACCAATCAGTGAAAACTGCTGAACTCCAGAATATTTTTCTCTCTCATTCATCTATTCTCATCTCGATAAAATGACAAGGCAGAAAAACTCACCACAAAAAAAAGAACAAGAGGCAGTACCGATGGCTAGAGACCTAGTCAATATGGACATGAGTAATATGTCAGGAATAGAGTTCAAAATGACAGTTATCAAGGTGCTAGCTGGGCTCGAAAAAAGCATGGAAGATATTAGAGAATCCCTTTCTGGAGAGAGAAAATCCCTTTCTGGAGAAATAAAAACTAAAATCTTACCAAGTTGAAATAAAAAAAGCTATTAATGAGGTACAATAAAAAATAGAGGCTCTTACTGCTAGGATAAATGAGGCAGAAGAAAGAATTAGTGATATAAAAGACCAAATGACGGAGAATAAAGAAGCTGAGCAAAAGAGAGACAAACAACTACTGGACCATCAGGGGAGAATTCGAGAGATAAGTGATACCATAAGACGCAACAATATTAGAATAATTGGGATTCCAGAAGAAGAAGAAAGAGACAGGGGCAGGAGGTATATCAGAGAAAATTATTGTAGAGAATTTCCCTAATCTGGCAAAGGGAACAAGCATCAAAATCCAGGAGGTACAGAGAACCCCCCTCAAAATCAATAAAAATAGGTCTACACCCTGTCATCTTAGAGTAAAACATACAAGTCTTAGTGACAAAAAGAAAATCCTGAAATCAGCTCAAGACAAGAAGTCTGTACAGAAATGTTAGACTGGCAGCAGACCTAACCACAGAGACCTAACAGGCCAGAAAGGACTGGCATGATATATTCAGAGCACTAAATGAGAAAAATATACAGCCAAGAATACTATATCCAGCTAGGCTGTCACTGAAAATAGAGGGAGAGATAAAAAGCTTCCAGGACAAACAAAAACTAAAAGAATTTGCAAACACAAAACCAGACCTACAGGAAATATTGAAACGGGTCCTCGAAGCAAAGAGAGAGCCTAAAAGGAACATAGACCAGAAAGGAACAGAGACAATATACAGTTAACAGTCACCTTATAGGCAATAAAATGGCACTAAATTCATATCTGTCAATAGTTACCCTGAATGTAAATGGGCTAAATGCCCCAATCAAATGACACAGAGTATCAGAATGGATTTAAAAAAAAAACAAAAACAAAAAAAACAAGACCCATCGATATGCCGTCTACAAGAAACTCATCTTAGACCCAAAGACACCTCCAGATTTAAAGTGAGGGGGTGGAAAACAAGTTACCATGCTAATGGACATCAAAAGAAAGCTGGGGTGGCAATCTTTGTATCAGATAAATTAGATTTTAAGCCAAAGACTATAATAAGAGATGAGGAAGGACTTCCTCATCATACTTAAAGGGACTGTCCAACAAGAAGATCTAACAATTATAAATATCTATACCCC
>CM053611.1:34237248-34267654 GCA_028646535.1 Procyon lotor
AAAAAAAATTTAAGTTTTTATTTAAATTCCAGTTGACATACAGTGTTACATTAGTTTCAGGAGTACAATATAGTGATTCAGTGCTTACATACAACATGGGGTGCTCACCCCAGGCGCCCTCCTTAATCCCCATCACCCATTTAACCCACCTCCCCCACCCCCCCTCTGATAACCATCAGTTTGTTCTCTATGTTAGAAGTTTTTTGCTTTGCCTCTCTTTCTCTCCCCCCTCTTACTCTTTTGCTTTGTTTCTTAAATTCCACATGAGTGAAATCATATGGTATGTCTTTCTCTGACTTATTTCCCTTAATACTCTCTAGCTCCATCCATGTTGTTGCAAATGGCAAGATTTCATTGTTTTTATGGCTGAGTAATATTCCATTGTCTATATACACCACATCTTCTTTATCCATTTGTCAGTTGATGAACACTTGGGCTGTTTCCATAATTTGGCTATTCAAGATAATGCTGCTATAAACATCAGGGTGCATGTATCCCTCTGAATTAGTATTTTTATATTCTTGGTAAATACCTAGTAGTGCAATTGCTAAATCATAGCATAGTTCTGTTTTAACTTTCTGAGGAAACTCCATGCCGTTTTTAAGAGTGGCTGCACCAGTATGCATTCTCCCAACAGTGGAGGCACCTTCTTAAGATCTTTCTTCTAATCTCAGATCCTGGTGCTTGGGCTTAGTTGTTCTAGGTTTCACCTATCAGTTACCACCTGATTTTGTCTTTGCCTCACATGAGTAGCTGTCTCCACTTCAGAGAATAGTGTCAAGTGCCCCTGGCCACCAGTTTGGCCCGTTCTGACCAACCCTCCATGTTCTATCCCCACCACATCTTCACTACTCATCCTACACTGGGAATTCAAAGATTATGAAGGTTAGCATGTGCTAGGCTGTGACAAAAACTTTTGTGGGTCAGCTATGTATTTTCTTGGGTTTCTAACCCTCCTCCTGATCATCATTCCCACAGAGGACTTAGGAGCTCTCTGGAGCAATCTTCTCTCGGATCCCTCTCTCTTGCACAATGGACACAATGGGAAGATGTTTTCATTAATTACACCATGGGCTAAACGGCACCAATTACCACAAATTGGACACTTTGAAGCAATCCTGTTTCTGAACACAACAGTTCACAACGACAGCTTATAAAAGTAAACTTTTGCCATTTACTCTCCTATCATACCTTTGATCCGTAAATCAGGCAAGAAGAGAAACTCCTCTCTGGCAAATCTCAATCTACATGATCTACCAAAACCAAAACCTGAAGTGAAAATGAGCCCTCAGCGGAAGCCCACCCCACGGGTACTGCCAGAGCCGGGCTGGGCTCCACATCTCCCGCTCACTGTCAACCATCCCAAGGAATGAAGGTCGGCCAGTGACATTTCCTTTTCCACAGTTAGTTCTACCTTGCCAAGTGAATTAAACTGTGTGAAAACTAACTTGAAAGTTTTTCAAGTCACCATTTCCATCCATAAAGAACCCCCGAATCTGTTTTAAATGGACGTCAAAGTCAAATCAAACATCTCTAAGTCCATTAGGAATAGGAACCTGCCCAGGTGGGCCTATGTCTGCAATAAGGAGGATGTCAGTCAAAACTGTGCACAGTTTCTACTTCCTTCTGAAATTACGTAAACCTTCCCCGGGTCCTTATTAGTCTGCCACTTCCTGTTGCGAAAGGAACAAACAATGGGCAGCCTGTCACCAATGTTTTCATTAATTACAACACAGGCTGAATGGCATTGATTACCACATAATGGACATTTTGAAGTGACCCTGTTTCCTTTTTTCAAACAATGTATCTAAATGTCTCCTAAAAGAAACACATTTTATTTGGGCCTTCAAGAGAATTAAGACATACCAGGACCTTAGGAATTTGAATTGCATCACTTTGTTCCAACAGTCATTTTATAACTCGCCCAACTTCCCCGAACACCTTCGTACCCTCTGTGGTAGGCCTAGAAGGGAAGGTAGGAAAGAAATCTCAAAGCCTTTAGGCAATTTCCAATGGTAAGTAGGAGAAAGTCCGGCCGATTACCCCTTCCCTCCCCATCCCTCAGAAAGGGCTAGTGAGAGCCTCTGAAAGGCAGCAAGAGAAGAAAAAAGATCAGGGTAAAAAAATAAAAGTTCAAGGCAGGAATCCCACTTCTCCCTCCCCTGTAGGTTACACAAGAAAGTAGTTTGGGGCACACAGACACACTCTGCCTCCTTGAGAAGTCTCTGTTCTGCTTCTTCTCTAGTTAGAGTCGCTCTCTGCAGTCCCAGAGTGGGAGCAGGGGGAGCATGAAGCTCCTCAGCACAGGTCACCTCTCTGGCTTCCCTACTTGTACCTCTCTCTGGCCGCCCTCATTGGTACCAGTACGCCCAGATCCCAGGAAAAGGCCTTCTTCTCAAAAGGGTGATCCAGGGAAAGTGTGGAAAGTTAGCCTCAATGAAGACAGAGTTGGCATTTTAAATTTGTAAATGTGGGGTCTCCAGAGTTATTTTTTTTTATAATATTTATTTATTTATTTAACACAGAGAGAGGGATCACAAGTAGGCAGAGAGGCAGGCAGAGAGAGAGGGGGAAACAGGCTCCCCACTGAGCAGAGAGCCCAATGCGGGGTTCCATCCAAGGACCCTGAGATCATGACCTGAGCTGAAGGCAGAGGCTTAACCCACTGAGCCACCCAGGTGCCCCAGGGTTGTTGTTGTTTTTTTTCAGGGTTATTGTTTTTAAGTGTGGCTGTATCTTGTCAGGATTGCTTTTGAAATATAAAAGCATATCATGAAGTTATGAATATTGTAAAGGAATCCTGGGTCAGGGAAAGTGTGTGAGCACTGCACACAAATGATGAGAGGAGGTGGGAAGTCAAGGCGTTAGGATAAGGAATGGAAGAGAAAGAAAGTAGAACAGTAGAAAAAGCATGGATCTTAGATCTGGGTTTGAGTCCCAGCTCTACTATTTCACAGCTGGGTCACCCTGAATGGTTTAACTTTCAGGTCCCTGAACCTGTTTCTTTTTCCGTCCAATGTAGATGACAGGGCACGTAAAATGACCATTCCTGGGCACATGGTCCTCATGTAAAAAGTGACAGCTGTATTATTAGGACTACTATTACTACTATGTTAAGAGAGAATCTGGGGAAGTTGTGCTGGTAGATGGAGTGAGTGGATGGTGAAGAAAATCTGGGAGCCACGTCACTAACCCGGACTCCTCTTCCCAGTGTCTAGGACTAAAGGGAAATAAAGGTAAATCTGTACGAACCTAAGTGACACAGTCAATATTTAAAAGCTGAGCTGTCTAAAACAATGTCAAACTGGGTCATATGCTCTCTAATTCAATGTATGCACCCCAACCGTCCATGAACACGGTCCCTTTTTTGATTCAGAGTAGAGAACAGACTTTCCAGGTGGTGTGGAAATAAATATTTTACTGTCACAATTCTCTACCCAATGCCGGAAAAAGGAACGTGAGAATAGGAACGTACTAATTTGGCGTAGCTCAGCGGACGCCAGAGGGCGTGCCCCTCAGCACTAAGCTGGATGGCCCCCGGGACATGCGACGGCCACAGCACTACCCATGCAGTGGGTATAGCTTAATACACACATTCATCCAGCAGACACCACCTGAGCACCAGGGGAGGAATGAGGCGAAACCAGGGGTGCTGCGTGCAGGGGCAGCTGGCATACACTGACAGGACTGCCAGATCCACCCCGCGGGGACGGGGAGCGGACTCTATGGGAGGGAAGATGGGAGAAGACACGGAGCAGCAGTAGAGGCCAGAGGTAGTGGGAATGTGGCGGGACGCGGGAGAATACAACTGGGACTGCGCCGAGATGGAAAGGCAGAGGAGGGAGTGCTCGCAGGGAAACTCCAGGTCTCAGCAAAGATGGAGAGAGGACGGCTGAGGGGCCTCAGGGTTAGGGAGAGATCATTTCTGAAATTGTGCCATTCGCACTCATACTTCTACAGAGTTTCGTCACTTACTCCTGGTCTTGCTGCTTTGAGATAAATGTCTTTCACTCCCTAAAATAATCCTTCTGCGGAGCACCTTCCAGTTCATGATCCCACCTGCTCTAGGCTGCGGGGCGGGGTCACTCTAACTTTCTGTGTGAGCAATTTCTAGTAGTGGTTTGATGTGACCTTGAAAAAGTGGTAAGCTCTCTCGTCCTGTGTAGCATGAACTGTGGCTAACGCCAGGATGCCATCTAACAGCTTGCAATATTAAAATATAGTTTGTTAGGGCTCTTGGGTGGCTCAGTTGGCTCAGCGTCCAACTCTTGATTTCAGTTTAGGTCATGATCTCAGGGTTGTGAGACTGAGCCCTAGTTGGGCTCTGTGCTCAGTGGGGAATCTGCTTCTTTTCCTCTCCCTCCCTCTGCCCCTAACCCTTGCTTTCGCTTGTGCTCACTCTCAAAAATAAACAAATTTAAAATATAGTTTGTCAAAAAGGGCAGAGAAAAGTTAACTGCTGCCTCAGCTCTAAGAACACATCCTAGAAACATCCTTTGGGAATCCTTGAGATCTGAAAGAATTAGTGATTTTTTTAAAATATGGATCTACAAGCGTCCTCCCAACTAACAACAGAGATAACAAATAAGACTCCACTTCAGAAAATCCAGATAAGTATGACAATGAGCAGACTGTTAATAAGGACAAGAATTTTGGGTATTCTAATTGTCACTGGTCCAAAAATTTGACAAATTTTACGTATAGACAGAGTTTTGAGGAAGAGTCTCCTGGCTCACTCTGTACTAGCCAGGAGATCTTATCTTACAAGTTCCTTTCTAGAAAGGTCTTCCTGGCCCACCCTACCTATGATTTCCATCCCACTGACATTTCAAATCCCTTTTCTTGCCTTATATTTTCATTCTTAGCTCTTATCTTACATACTTTTTTTAAAAAAACCTTTTTTACCTTTATTGTCTGTTTCCCCAGATACACAAGGTTCTGTGAAGAAAGAATTCTATTTTGTTCAGTGATATATTGTCAACACCTAAAACAGAGCCTGGCACAGAGCTCAATGAGTTCATAAGTGAAACAGACATGTAAAGGCATATGCATAGAAAGTTCTGAAAGGCATGTTCTTATCTCAGTGAGTCAAAATTCTGCACCCAGGGAGACAGAACCCTAATAAGACTCATATATCACAAGGCACAAAAAAGAATAAAGGTATTCCAAGGTGGAGGAAAAAAAAATGTATGTTCAAGATAGACATATGTAAACAGAAAATAGAACGAAGCAGGCTGAAAACAAATACCACTGATCATCTCATCGTTAACGGGCAACCACAACTAATTGTCATGTTTCCTTTGAATCTTTTTTTAAAAAGATACTTAACATAGCTGAAATCATATTGACTATATAATGCTGTGTTCTGATTTTTCACTTAATGTGAAAAGCGGAAGTGTTTTCACAGTATCACCTGGTTTTCACTGACAGGACTTAGATCAAGTGAAATTTATCGTAAAAATTTGCCCTTCTATCAGGAAGGAGACAAACCATAAGAGACTCCTAAACTCACGAAACAAACTGCGGGTGTCTTGGGGGTAGGGAGGATAGGGAGAGGGTGGCTGGGTTATGGACATTGGGGAGGGTATGTGCTATGGTAAGTGCTGTGAAATGTGTAAGCCTGATGATTCACAGACATGTACCCTGGGGCAAATAATACATTATATGTTAATTAAAAAATAAATTTAAAAAATTTTTGCCCTTCTGAATCTCAAAGTTGGGCTACAGATGCACTCTAGGAATATAAGCTAAAAGATGACACAGATGTTAAAAGTGTAGCTCAAAATGTAATACAGTCCTAGGCATACATATAAACTACATTTCCCAGCCTCCTTTGCAGTTAGCTGCGGCCATGTGGTTGAGTTCCAGCCACAATGATGTGTGACACTTACAGGTTTGGTCTACAGAATCTCCCATCGTGCTATTCCTTTCTCTCCCCTCCTCTGCCAACTGGGTGCTATCAGGACGTGGTCTTTGGTTAGGTATGGCAGAGCCACAAGATGGGAAGAACCTAAATCCCTGAACTCAAGAGAAGAGAGTCACCAGCTAATATCCAGAAACATCCAGAAACAGAACTAAATTTCTGTTGCATTTGAGCCAACTATACATTTTTTCATCTATTTATAGCTGTAATCTAGCCTACCCTAATTAGCCTACCCTAATACAACCTTCAAACTTTTATTTTCCCTAAGAGAATAAAGAAGCTTCTCACATGCTATGATAAAGACAGTGAAATAATCGAAGACTATATTAAGTTCTTCATTTAACACTTATTAAATTTTACCATGTGCCAGGCATTATTTCAAGCACAGCAGCAACATTCACATTTGCTAAAATTCCTTGTTTTTCTTCACTGAAAGAGATACAGGACAGGGAATAGCTTTTCCCAGCCCTACTTCCAGTTTTCTAGCCCACAAGCCCTCACTGTTGCTTCCCCTCTAGCTTACAGACTGCAATTACTCTTGGATTCCAGAGGCAGCTAAAGGGGCCTCTACCACTGACCACTCTGGCAGACTGGAAATGACCTTCGGAGAGGGAGAGGGACAGGGGCTCTAGTAGCTGGCTCATGCGGCTAGTGCTAGAAAAGCTGGCAGCTCCAGCTGTCTAGGGGCATGTCTAGGGCAAGCAAACTAGGGGGGAAGTAGGGCTGCAGTTCACACATGCTCGTATGTCAGTATCCAGAATTAGAATGGAGTTAAATCTTGGAGCAGTCAAATAACTGGGTTTTGCTCCTGCCTCGCCAAAAAATACAAGCCTACATTTCCAAAGGCAAGTAATAAACTAGATTGGGCTCTCTTCCAGGATTTCAGCCTTTTGGCAGGACAGTGCTGGTGTAAAGGAAGTGTGGGGCCAGGCCCAAGGAAGTACTGTACGGTATACCTTACGACCAGACGAACCAGAGTGAGCCCAGTCAACCATCTGCATTTCCTGCCACCCGAGGGACCAGCTGTATTTCTTACCAAAAAGAAAGGTTGCCCAAAGGACAAGAATGGGGGAGAACTATGATTATATTGTAAGGTCTCAACCTGAAATTTACAACAGAGTAACTTAGAGTAAAATAGAAAGGCAACATAAAACTTTCTTTTAAATACCCCCGGTACGTTAGCAAAAAGAAGCCCAACATCTCAATAATCTTGTCAAAATTTGTAGTTTTAAGTAAACACTCACAATCCATTTTATAATTTGAGGTCAAGCTAACAGAAAACAGTGTGAGGGTATTTTTAAAAGCAGCAACAGGAATCTAACAAGGGTGAAATTTAAAGGAGATCCAGTTCAAGGTGGTAAAGAACAGCCTCACCTGGCCAGTGATCCACACAAGCCAGGCTTTTAACTGAAGGAGCTCACAATGAATGCTAATGGGACCTCAGACACGGATTCTCGGTGCAACACTGTAAGTGATTCATTTAACCTTGACCAATCTCTTCCCCAGCCCCATGGGAGGAAGCATGGTACAGGAAGTCAGGGAAAATACTTTGGAAAATGGCTCCAGCTAGGTCTTAAAGATTCCAGTACTGTCAACAGAAAGAAATCCCCGCCCAGCTCTGTGTGCCGGCCCATACCTGGGAGCTCATTCCTTAAAACACTGGTTGAGTGTCTACTGCATGCAAAAGGAATAACTAAAATAAAAATGAAAGATTCCAGAGAAGTAGAACCTAAGTAGTATGGTGTGATGTAGGAAAGAGGGCTGGCGATCTTCTGTCATATCTTAGCATTTTAACTAGAATAAAAATATTGTGCAAATCCCAAACTCAAGGACCTTGTTTTCTTTATCTGTGCAATGAAAGAGCTTCATCAGAGAAACTTGAGGATCTCTTTGTAATCACGTGGCTTTCTCAGAACTAAAACTCTTTCTTACACCTGTTCATCTGAACCTCCATTCAATGCTTTATATTGGTTTATGCTAGAATAGCATGCTTATCAACACATCTAAGAATGAAAACCACAGACTACTAGAATCATACCATGAATTTAGTCTCAAGGCCTTTGAGCCAGAATATAATAACTGTAATGAAATAAACCTAGTGGTTTCATCTTAGTTCACAAAATATTCCAATCTAGGAACACACTTACCCATTGACAGCAACTATAGCAAGGCAGAAATGTGATCCAGGTCAGTGTCAAGAGTTGCTCCAAATGTCTCAACTTCCCAGGAGGCTGGGACTGTGTATTTGCCACCTGCCCTCCTCTCCCAAATCCCCTGCCCCTGGGGAAGGCGCCCTCACTAGGAGGATGTATGTTCCTTTCACTTTTCAGTTAACCCAAATTTCAATGGCTGATGTGACCTAAAACAAAGTGTCTGCCTGCCAATCTGAACCTTAACTAGAAATAAGGAGATAGCACAGAAAAAAATCACTGAAATGACAAGAGTCATGTGTCCGCAGCCTAGAAGCCAAGGACTAATCATTCACTGCCACCCAGTTTCACATTTCTTATGACCCATGTTCCCAGGCACGGGCTTGTTACTCACAAAGCAGAATAAACAATTAACTACAAAAAAATTCCACATATCACATATCTGTAGCATGAAAGAAATGCAGGGCTTGAGAGAAACCAGAGTGGGCTAAAAATTGAGTCTTGCCTCTACTTAGTTTTTTATCACACTTGGGCTGTTGAAAGTACAGCTTAAAACAAGCCAGTATTCAGACTGCTACTGGTATCAAGAAACTTCATATAGGCCAATGCGTAGCATTAGGGTTAGGCTTTTCTCTTTAGGCATTATTTATATTAAAAACAATCGACAAGAATCAACACTATGGTGTTTACCATATGGCAGACAAGTCCTGAGTACTTCCCAGAGAGTAACTCATTAACCCTCACCAAACCCTTTCTGGGGTGGATACCATTCTTACTCTATTTAACAGAAGAAGAAACTGAGGCTCAGAAGAACTGAGTTACTTGTTCAAGGTCACACAGCTAGTTAGAAGCTATGCCGGGATTTGAACCCAGGCAACGAGGCTCTGGACTTTACATGCAGAACCGCTATGCAGAAGCACCCACAAACATAAGGTATAAATGTTTTCCCTTCCTCAGCTGAGCCCTCCGTGATGCCCAGTGCTCACAACCGTACTCCTACCCAATGGCCACTCGCAACGAAAGACCTCCCCTTTTCAGAGAGAATACCCAGGCTCCTCAGGTGTGGCTGATCTCAGCCAGTTTACCTTCTTTTTATAAATTTGTCCAATTCTCCTTGTTCTCTCAAAACAAATGCCCTAGGGTTCTAAATCCTACCCTGTTCTGCTGCCTCAGAGACCCTCCTCTAAGACCTTTTCTATCTCTCATCTTCAATCTTTTCTTTTCTGTCTCTTCCCTGTCAATCTGTGAACATGACCTGCAAAACAAAACAAAACAAATCACCAATCCCTCCTTTGATCTTCATCCACTTTTAATTCCATAATTTTGGCCACTACCCCATTCTGTGACCCTGGATAACTTGTTTACCCTCTCGAGTAGGCTTTAATTTCTGCACGTAAATAATGAGGGCGCTGGACCAGGTCTCTAAGGTCCTCTGAACTCCAACGTTCTATGGTTCTTAATGCAGAGCAGATTTTTTTGAACAAGTCTAGTTTCTTCACTGTCCCCTGAAGCCTCAAAGCTAGTTTTCTTCTAAGACTGCCGAGGTGCTCCTATAGCCACCAGTGCCCCCACACCCCTTCCATTCATTTCCCAAACCTTGATTTCCCTTTAAGAGCTGGCTTCAGCCTCACCTGCTCCAGGACATCCTGATCTTTAACTCTTACAGCACCTCAGTTAGGGACCACAATGGAGCACTCTCCATCAATAGTTCCTTCGTGTTACTGTCCTGTGTATTTTTGTTCCCTCACTTGGACTAAGCCCTCAGCAAGCAGGCACTCTGTCCCATTTCTCTGTAACTCCTAAAAACCCTCACACTGAGTAGGTCTGCAGCAGTTGCTCAGCGATGCTGGTCGGCTGACTGAGAGGTCCCCTCAGGAGCCACCAAGGAAACTGGTGGTCACTGTGAATTACAAGGCTCTCTGGGAAGGAAGACTATCTCGATCTACTCCTCTCTCAGACACATGGATTGGTAAAATACAGACTTTTCATTCAAAAGCATCATTCAAATTTAGGAATAGAAAAGCTTAGCTAACTCCCTGATTTTATCTGAAACAGAACAGTAATAGCCATGTTTCCCTTTGATCCAAACTTAAAGTGACTGCAGGCCTGTAACTTTATAAGTCTCTGGCTGATCCAGGTTCTACACTTCCACTAATACATATTCTCCAAGGTTATTAAGTTCCTTACTTTTCAACACATACAGCATTATGTTACTTCCTCACGCTTGCAACCAAATTTCCAGGAAACATCTGGAATAATATTAGAGAGTTGGTGTTATATCAAAACTACATCCTCTGCTTTATTCATTTGGAAGTGACTAATTTCAACCCTGAGGTTAGAAGTGAGCACAGATGGATGTGTATGTTTTAGGAGTCTGCTAGCCCTTACCAACAGAGATGCCAAGTCACTAATGAAAACCCTAAAACAGTGCTTACCTCCTTCACCTTCACAGAACTACTGGGATACCACATACTGTGTACTCTGTTCTGTAACGATCCCGAGTAACTACTGACTACTCAAAGTGGACCCCAAAGTTCCTCAATTTTAAACTCAGTTTGTTTTAAATGAATGCTCTAGAACACTGGTTCTCAACCCCAGTTACATGTTAGAATCACCTACAGCACTTTCATAAATACTGAGGCCTAGCTCCCTCCCTTCCCCACACCACCCTTCAAAGATTTGTATCTAACTGGTTTAGAGTGAGACCTATCCATCTGTTACTTCTTAAAAGCACTTCAGCTATACTGATAAATTAAGGTATTATTATTTTAGGGAAGACAACAGAATTATGGCTGTGTTTTGGAAAAGGCTTTCTTAATGGAAAAACTGGTGAAATTCAAATAAGGTCTCTGCTTAGTTGATAGTGTGGTGCTGCTATTCATTTCCTAATTTTGATCATTGTACTAAGGTTCTGTAAAATGCTCACTTTAGAGGAAGCTTTGTGAGTGGTATAGAGGACCTCTCTAAATTATTTTTATGACTTTAAGTATAAAACTAATTCAAATTTTAAAAAGTTTTTTTAGGGGCGCCTGGGTGGCTCAGTAGTTAAGCGTCTGCCTTTGGCTCAGGTCATGATCCCAGGGTCCTGGGATCGAGCCCCACATCGGGCTCCCTGCTCATCAGGAAGCCTGCTTCTCCTGCTAACATTCCCTCTGCTTGTGTTCCCTCTCTCGCTGTGTTTCTGTCAAATAAATAAAATCTTTAAAAAAAAAATGAAAACAAAAAAAATAAAAAGTTTTTTAAAAAGAGTCCTTTACCTTTAAAGATACATACTTTGAGGCGTCTGGGTGGCTCGGCTGGTTAAGCCTAAGTGTCCAACTCTTGATTTGGCTTAGGTCATGATCTCATTGTCATGAGAATGAGCCCTGCAAGCAGCCTGCTTAAGATTCTCTCCCTCTGGGGCCCCTGGATGGCTCAGTGGGTTAAAGCCTCTGCCTTTGGCTCAGGTCATAATCTCAGGGTCCTGGGATTGACCCCCGCATGGGGCTCTCTGCTCAGCAGGGAGCCTACTTCTCTCTCTCTCTCTGCCTGGTTCTCTGCCTTCTTGTGATCTCTCTGTCAAATAAATAAAAAAATCTTAAAAAAAAAAAGATTCTCTCCCTCTGCGCCCTCATGCTGCTTATGCTCTCTTAAGAAAAAGATACATACTTAAATATTTATGAATGAAATAATGAAATTATATGCCTGAGATTTACTGCAAAATAGATCAGTTGGAGAGGTGGCAAGGAGTGAGTAGGGGTATAAATGAAACAGGACCTTACACAAATTGATGCCTGTAGTGAGTAGCTGGGCAATGAGTACATGAAGGTTCACAATATTTGTCTACTTCAGTGTGTGTGTGCATAAAATTTTCCATCCTAAATACTGCAGGCAGAAATTCCCAGGTGATTCTAACACATTCAGGGCCAAGAAATACTGCTTGAGAGTCTTGGAAATGAGGTATAACGAGGAGCTCTACCTAGTATGACAAGGTACAAAATACCCGGCTCTTTGACATTGAACTAGTCATTTAATCTTTCTTATACTTTCCTAAACTACAAAACAACAGAAATGAACTAAAGGACCTTTCGAGGGGCACTTGGGTGGCTCAGTGGGTTAAAGCCTCTGCCTTCGGCTCAGGTCATATTTCAGGGTCCTGGGATTGAGCCCCGCATCGGGCTCTCTGCTCAGCGGGGAGCCTGCTTCCCCCCTCTCTCTGCCTGCCTCTCTGCCTACTTGTGATCTTTCTCTCTGTGTCAAATAAATAAAATCTTAAAAAAAAAAATAAAGGATCTTTCAAAAAGAAAATGAGAAGCATTATGAAATAGATGTACCATTCTAAAAACTTCTAAGAGTTAACATCATAGTTAATTTCTAGCATAATAGTAAAAAATGGTAAGGTCTTGTGTCTGCAAAAGCAATTTCCAAAGAATGTTCTAAAAAACACTACTTCTCTAAGATGTTACATAGGATAAGGGCTCTGGGATCAAATAAATTTGAAAAACACCAGTTTTATTTCCTGTAAGATTCCTAAGAACTTTTAATAAGATTAATATGCATTGTGACTTTCCAAGGGTGGTGATGGAATATGCAAAAAGTCTGACCTTCTTCACACAGAACTAGTTTTGTAGAATTTATTTTACAGTGCTCTAGACCAGTGGTTCCCAAATCTCAGGTAATGGAGAATGGATTTGGTATCAGTTGATAAGCTTATTAAAATAACGATTATTAAAATAACAATTCATAGACCACATCCTAGAACTACCGGCAGGAAAGGAAAACTCAGTCTTAAGTAAAAACTCAAGAGATTATAGACAGTCACATTTGGGATTTAAATTTCTGTAGATCATAATACAGTAAAATAAGTTTATAATATAATATTTGAAAGGCCCCAACAATGACAACCAATATGAAAATATGAAATGACAATTTGGAATGCTCTTCCAAATAAAAGCATTTAAGCCATGAGAGAAGTGCATATACATATATAAATATATATACAAGTGTGCATATATTATAAAACTATAATTTAAATAATTTTATAATTATTTAAAATTAATTTTATAATTATTATAAAATTAATTATAAAATATAATTATAACATAATATTATGAAATTATAATTTACAATCATTTAAAATTATAAATTTTTAATTTTAAAATGATTATAAATTATATAAATATATATATTTATATATACACACACACACATTTCATGAAAGGTAAGTAGTAAAATATTGGAGGTGTTGGCAAATTTAAATCTATCAATATACCTAGTGACAACTTTGTAATAATCTTAAGGATTTACTACATTTACTACTAATTGTTAATGAATTTGCAGTGATTCTCAACTCTGTGTGTGTTTCCTCATATCTATCTTCTCAAGCCCGAGTCATTGACCAAGACTATTTTGTTAAATAACTCCAGAGTTGCCATTAACATGAGTGGTTTCCCCATGATGGAGCTCCTGACCTTTTCTTCATATGATACTACTTCAAGATATCAGGAATCTCAATCCTTTCTTTATTGAAAACTTTGGAAAATGTATGTACTATACCTTAGTGCTCATAGAGCTGTCAATGATATATTTCAGTGTTTAACAGAAGTATCTTATTATTCTTAATAACCACACACTTTAGTTTTCTAAGTACTTTTACAGGAATTGTCTTGCTCCTTCCCTCATAAAAACTTTGTGGATTGAATAGACATAAATGTTTCCATTCTACCAATAAAAATCACTGAGCTTTTCATGTGTTCATACTGTGAAAAAATAATTGAAAGAGATATCAAGGCTCCTGTTCTCAAACAACTGATACCCTATTGGAAAACAAAATATAAATGACATACAGGAAACAGCTAAAGTCAGTTCAAAGATATAATGTTAGCTAGCACAGATTAGTATGGCAAGATTTTACATACTAATAGTAGCTAACACTTACTGAGCAATTTAATCTTCGTTCAACCCTTGGGATAGGTTACTACTTTTTCAGATGAGAAAACTGAGACCAGGATAAGTTAAGTAACTTATGCAAGCAAATAAGTGGTGAACTAGGACTAAATTTCAGATTCGTCCAGCTCCTTTCCATCATTACATTTTACTGCTAGGAAAGACAATCTATTGAAAGCAATGGGGACAAATGTCAAGACTAAATCAGAAAATGACCATTTCCCATAAAGCTTAGATCACTGGCTCTACTGCCCAGTAGAAAAGGACTTGGGAGTCGGAGGAGATCACAATAATAAGCTGGTGATGTTATTTTCCCACAGTACATTACCTCTTTGATTCGTTTAACCAAAGCATTCTGATCAAAGGCAACGGCCTCTGCACACTGATGAAGATGATCCTGATATCGGAGGCAGAGCTGTAACACCTGCTGAGAATCCAGCTTCTCCAATTTGGTATTTGTTGGGGAAGTCTGGCCACTCAATAGCCCTTCAAACAGAAAAAAAAATGAAATGAAATGAAATGGAAGTTACTATTAATAAATCTGTACCATAAGTAACTTAATAAGGTCACTGGAGATGGGGTAGGAGACTAAAATTTAATCTTGCATCTTTTCTTATATGCTAATGACAGTCATAGAAACCATCACTTAGGGAGTATCTCTTACATACCAAGCACTCAGCAAAGTGTTCCATATGCATTATTTTCATACTCATAATTGCCCTGGAAAGTAAGGTATGATTAGTTCCATTTCATAGATAAGAAACTCAAGACACAGAGAGATTAAGATAAAAAAAAAAAAAAAAAAGTCACATGGTATAGTATAGTATAGTATAGTATAGTATAGTATAGTATAGTATAGAATAGTCATAGAAAGTGGTTTCTCCATAATACAGCTCCTGACCATGAGACACTATTTCAAGGTACCAGGAATATAAATCCTTACTTAAATGAAAACTTTGGAAGATGTATTTACTTAATTTCCTTTAATAATTCCAATGATCATCTGACCTTAAAACAAAGGCTGAAGCCAGAAACAAAGAAGAGCATTACATAATAATAAAGGGATCAATCCAATAAGGGGATATAACAATTATAAATATTGATGCACCCAACAATGAAGCTCCTAAATACATGAAGCAAATACTCACAGCTATAAAGGAAGAAACTGAAGAGTAGGGAACTTTAATATCATATACATCAATAGATAAATCATTTAGACAGAGAATCAATAAGGAAACCATGGCTTTGAACAACACATTACATCAGATGGACCTAACAGATAACACACAGAACATTCCATTCAAAGATGGCCGAATATGCAGTTCTTTTTCTTCAAAGATTTATTTCTTTCTTTGAGAGAGAGAGAGAGACAGAGACGGAGAGCATGCTCACAAGCAGGAGGGAGGAGCAGTGGGAGAGGGACAAGCAGATTCCCCACTAAGCAGGGACCCTGACACAGGGCTCGATCCCAGGATCCTGGGATCATTACTTGAGGCAAAGGCAGACGCTTAACTGACTGAGTCACCCAGGTGCCCCAGAATACACATTCTTTTTAAGTGTATATGAAACATTCTCCAGTACAGATCATATATTATGCCGCCAAACAAGTCTTAATAAATTTAAGAAGACGAAATCATACCAAGCATCTTTTCCAACCACAAGGGTATGAAACTAGAAATAGATAACATGAAAAAAAAAAAAATGGAGGGGCACCTGGTGGCTTAGTCTGTTAAGAGTCTGCCTTCAGCTCAGGTCATGATCCCAGGGTTCTGGGATCAAGTCTTGCATCAGGCTCCTTGCTCAGCAGGGAACCTGCTCCTTCCCCTGCCTGCTGCTCCCCCTGCTAGTGTGCTCTCTCTGACAAATAAATAAAATCTTAAAAAAAAAAAAAAAAAAAAAAAACTAGAAAAAAATACAAACACATGGAGGCTAAACAACATGCCAATAAATAGCCAATGAGTCAAATAAATCAAAGAGGAAATAAAAAAATACATGGAGACAAATGAAATGAAATGGTCCAAAATCTTTGGGACATAGCAAAAGGAGTTCTAAGAGAGAAGTTTATAGTGATACGGCCTACTTCAAAAAACGAGACAAATCTCAAACAATCTAACCTGACACCTAAAAGAACTAGAAAAAGAAGAATGCCAAAGCCCAAAGTTAGTAAAGGGAAGCAAATAATAAATATGAGAGTGGAAAAAAATTGAGACTAAAAAACAAGAGAAAAGATCAATGAATCCAATAGCTGGTTCTTTGAAAAGATAAACAAAAGTGATAAACCTCTAGCCAGACTCATCAAGGAAAAAAAAAAAAAAAAGACTCAAAATCAGAAATGGAGGAGGGGGCGCCTGGGTGGCTCAGAGGGTTAAAGCCTCTGCCTTCAGCCCAGGTCATGATCTCAGGGTCCTGGGATCGAACCCTGCATTGGGCTCTCTGCTCAGCAGGGAGCCTGCTTCCCCCCTCTCTCTCTGCCTCTCTCTCTGCCTGCCTCTCTGCCGGCTTGTAATCTCTCCCCCTCTTTCAAATAAATAAATAAAAATTTTTAAAAAATTAGCAAGAAACTTAAATATTTAAAAAAAAAAAAGAAATGGAATAGAAGAAATAACTGACATCACAGAATAAAAAGAATTTTAAGAGACTGCTGTGAAAACTTATGTGCCAACAAATTGGATAACCTAGAAGAAATGGATAAATTCCTAGAATCATACAATCTTCCAAAACTGAGTAAGGAAGAATAGAAAATTTGAACAAACTAATTACTAGTTATAAAATTGAATCACTAGTAAAAATAACAACAACAGTAACAAACTCTTTTCAGACCAAAGTCCAGGACCAGATGGGTTCACAGATGAATTGTACCAAACATTGTAAAAAGAGTGAAAGCCTATTCTCAAACTATTTCAAAAAACAGAAGAGGAGGGGCGCCTGGGTGGCTCAGTTGGTTAAGCAGCTGCCTTCGGCCCAGGTCATGGTCCTGGAGTCCCGGGATCGAGTCCCACATCGGGCTCCCAGCTCCTCGGGGAGTCTGCTTCTCTCTCTGACCTTCGCTCCTCTCATCCTCTCACTTTCTCTCTCTCAAATAAATAAATAAAATCTTTAAAAAAAAAAACAGAAGAGGAAGGAAAACTTCTAAATTCATCCTTCAAGGCCAGCATTGCCATTACCAAAACCAAAGACACTACAAAAAAAGAAAAACACAAGCCGATATCCCTGATGAACACAGATGCAAAAATCCTCAACAAAATATGAGCAAACTGAATTCAACAATACATTAAAAGATCATTCACCACAATCAAGTGAGATTTATTCCACAGATGCAAGGGTGGTTCAATATTCACAAATCAGTGAATGTGATATAACATATTAACAAAAAACAGTTGGATTCTCATCTGCTTCTGCATTTATTATGTTGTTTTTACAATATGTAGCTTCTGGAAAACTCCATTGTACATTTCTAAGAGAATAAGAGTAATTAGCAAATGTCTATGTATTATTGTGAAAATAGTTTTGTCTTCAAGGAATCCTTAGCAGGGTCCTGGGGATCTCAGGGATCGTCCCACCACACTTTGAGAACCACCATGCTAGGTCACACTCTGTTTCATACCAGAGTCAACGATACAGCCTAAGGTTGGCCAAAATAAATATGGCAATGGGGCACATGCTGCACACAATCAGGATAAACCACCCATATCAAAGCTTATCTTCCTTTCTCATTCCTGCCTCTTATCACCAATGTCAAACCTTCGCTGATTTCTGAGGTACTAGAACTTAAACCAGTCTTCTCCCCACTTCTCAACCCTCACTTCAACAGGCAGTGCGATGGGTTATCCAGCTGCACCATCCCAGAGAATCCTTGGAAATGCGTCAGTGTTCTGAGATCTTCATCTCACCTAACGGTGCTGGGTTGAACTTGAGGCACTGCTCTGTTCCCCTAGGGCCCTCTGTGGCTCCAGTGCTGATCCTAGCACAACACCAGCTCCTCCAGCTGAACCTGCCTCCACACAGTAGCTTTTGATGAAGCTGCTATTTATGGAAATGGAGATTTATTTTTTAATCAAAACTTTTATTGAGATCCTGTATAGGATCTTGTGTATCCCTTTACTCAATTTCCCCCAAAAGGTAACATCTTGCAAACCTACAATACAATATCACAATCAGGATATTGACAGTGATACAATCCACTGATCTTATTCAGATGTGCTCATTTAACTTGCACTGTGTGTGTGTATTCATGAGCATGCACGCCTGTGTACAGTAGTGGTCAACTGTAGTCCAGAAGCAGATGATACTCCTGGCACACTGCCAAAAGGTCAGTAGTAGTCTAACAGTATATAACATCATTATATCATTCGCCTCACTTCATCTCATTATGTAGGCATTTTATCATCTCATGTCATCACAAGAAGGGTGAGTATAGTACAGTAAGGCATTTTGAGACAGAGCACATATTCACATAACTTTTATTAATGTATAGTGTTATAACTGTTCTGTTTTATTAATCTTACTGTGCCTAATTTATAGGCCAAACATTATAACAGGTATGTACCTACAGGATAAAACCTGGTTCAGTACTCTCCAGTTTCAGGCATCCACTGGGGTGGTCTTGGAATGTATCCTGCACAGATAAGGATGTCTACTAGATTTAGTTCTATACAATTTTCACATGTTTATGTTCATGTATCCACCACCAGTCAGATCCTGAGCTGTTCCATCACCACAAAAATTTGTGTTGCTTTTTAGAACCACATCCACCTCTCTCTCATTTCCCTCCCCATCCTTAACCCCTGTCAACCACTAATCTGTTCCCCATTTTTAAAATTCTGTCATTTCAAACTGTTTTATAATGGGATAATATAATATGTAACCTTTGGGGATTGACTTTTTTCACCCAACATAATACATTAGAGATTCATCGAAGTTGTTGCATGTTTCGATAGCTTGTTCTTTCTCATTTCTGAGCAGTATTCCGTGGTATGTATGTACCAGAGTTTGTTTAACCACCCATCTATTGAAGGACATTTGGGTAGTTTCCAGTTTGGGGGGCTATTAAAAACAGAGCTGCTACGAATAGTGGTGCATGGGTCTTTGTATAAACAAATTTTCATTTCTCTGGTATAAATGCCCCAAGACTGCAATTGCTGGGTTGTATGTTAATCATATGTTTAGTTTTATAAGAAAATGCAGTTTTCTAGAGTGCCTGAAATCAAGAAAATGAGGGATTTTTTTAGACCACTATACTCTCTGAACAAAATTATCGAAGACTAATTACCAAGGACTAAAACTGACAAAGATACAGTCCCAGGAACGGCCTTGAGGAAGAAGGTACCAAAAGCTTTTTATTATCAATCCAAGTAGGAACAGAGTGAGGAGAGGCAATGGAAAGAAGGATTAATGATTTTGTGCTATCAATATTGGGCCAGGATAATGCAAAGGCCAATTGGAAACATTGATAAATTCAACAGTATAAAAATCAAGATTCCTCACAGCAAAAAACACTGTAAAAAAAAAAAAAGAAAAGAAAAAAGAAAAAAGAACAGCCCTGGGAAAAATGTCTGCAACTCATATCACAACGAGCAAACTTCCTATAATGTAAAGAACTCCTAGAAATTGGCAAGTTATAAATCAGCAAAAGAAAGATGGGCAAACGATGTGAATAGGTATTTCACAGGAAAGGAACTATCAATGCCTCAGCTATAAGAAAAGATGTACAACCTTATTCATCATAAGAAAAAGAAATCAAAACTTCACTGCAAGGCCATTTTTCACCTTTCACATTTGTAAAAACCAGAAGTATGATTAAAAACTCTGTGGGTGGAACTATGAAGAAACAGGCATTGCCGATTAGTGTATAAGTCATGAACACTCCCAGAGGGCAATTTGACATGGATATCAAAATTACAAATCCATAAAGCCCTTGATGCAGCAATTTCACTACTAGGAATTTACACATACATTAGCACACATGCTAAATTTTGTATAAGATATATATCAAATTCTTTGTTACAGTGGTGACTATCATAGTAAAAGATGAGCAAACAATGTCCACCAATAGGGAGCTTGCTAATTAAATCAGGGTACATCACAAATATATGACCATAGAAAACAACAAAGGAACTCTGTATATTTTCACACAGAAAGTCTCCATAAGATATTAGGTAATACCTGTTTTGGCAGCCTAGGCTGCCATCCAGACTGAGGAAGACCCGGAAAGCTGGGGATCATGCAATCCATGGCCATGGCTGCATGGGTGGGTAAGCAGCAGAAGCACCCAGAAGGCTGGGGTAAACAGACGTCACTCAGGTTACTTTAGGAAAGTTGGTAGGAGGTATTACCACTTAGGAACGAAAGCTTCTGTCCACCTGTCAACCCTGATAAACTGTGGACCTCGGTCGGTGAGCAGACAGGGGTAAAGGCTGCCAAAAACAAACCTGGAGCTGCTCCTATCACTGATGTGATGCGATTCAGTCTACTACAGAGTTCTGGGATAGGGGAAGTTCTCAAAGCAAGCAGTCACCGTGAAGGTCAAAGTCTTCAGCAGAATTGCTGAGGAGAAGATGGAGGAGGGTGTTGTGCCCCTGTAGCTTAAAGCCACAGGGAGGGAAGTTCATTAAATGTTAAGGAGTGGTTTAAAAAAAAAAAAAAAGATACTAATAAAAGAAGGTATATAGGATAGTGTATTGAGTAAGCTACCATTGTGTAAAAAATGGGGAATATACAATAAAAATACATATTCATATATGTTATATTTGCATAAAATTCTGGAATGACGAGACTAGAAAGATGGAGAGTAAGGGTGAGAGGTATATTTTTAACTTTTTTTTTTTTAACCATTTGCATGTATTTTCCTTCCAAAAACTTTTAATAAGCTCATTTTAACAAAAAGTAACTAAGGGCTTTCTCATCTGTAAGTGCCATCCATTTTCTTGGGCAGTTCTCCCCTCTTTGTCTCAAGTATCCCCAACTACATAAGCTAAAACCAGTTCCTTATCTTTCATTCATACTAATGTTTATATGACTGAATATACCTTAAAGCAGTAACTTATTCCAAGGGAGTTAAAAGCCTCATAGCAAACTGTAAACTGGTGGAAGGCATAGACCACATTTTACTTATCTATTTACCTCTATTATATAGCACCTGGTACATAAAGAGTTCTTAAATTGGGTTAGGAGGATGCATTCTACAAATCCAAGCAAAGGGTGAGCTGAGGAAGAGTCAGGGAGAAAAAGCTTTCTCAGGGCCCCTACTCTGTGTTCTCCACATATGCTTAAGAAACAGACCTGGTCTCAGTCTGAATCTGCTCTTGTAAAGAGAATGAGGAAGACTCCCCATGCTTGAGGAGACCACAGGGAGCTTGTATGAAGGAAGAGGGAAAAGTCAGAGCCAGCCCAAGCTTCTAGAAGGCTGAAAGGCTGAAGCCGAGGAGCCACAACCCACGGTGGCTCATAAAGCAAAATCTTTACATTTTCTCTTTAAAAAAAAAAAATGGGAAAAGGGATTTTTTTTTTTTTTTAAAGATTTAATTTATTTGACAGAGAGAAACACAGCGAGAGAGGGAACACAAGCAGAGGGAGTGGCAGCGGGAGAAGCAGGCTTCCCGCAGAGCAGGGAGCCTGATGCAGGGCTCGATCCCAGGGCTCGATCCCAGGACCCTGGGATCATGACCTGAGCCGAAGGCAGACGCTTAACGACTGAGCCACCCAGGCACCCCTGGAAAAGGGATTTTTAAAAAGCTGCTGAGTGTAGAAGGCACACTAACGTGGTTCAAACTGAGTTGCAGCCAACTTCAAAGACAAAGAAATTATACTTATAAATCACCCTCATAAATGACCATTGTACCCTCTCCCTAATTATCCAAAACCACCCCAGGTAGATGAGTCTGTTATCATAATGTGCTTTTTTTCGACTCACAGGAGTCTCTGAAAATTTACCACGATTCGCGCTCGAGATCTCAGAAGGAGCCAGACAGGAGGGGGAGGGGAGGAAAGAAGGCAGGCCGCTTTTTCTACTCCTGAAAAAGCTCCTACAAAGCTGTGGCAACAGAGGCCAATTCTGGAGGCAGTAAGTAAAGATTTCCCGTCACTTTCAAGTGTCAAAGAACCTATCTCCCTCATTTTGATAGCTGAACCACTCCTACTATCTTCTGATAAAAGCAGGAGAGAGAACAGAAAGCTGGGTAAATTTAGAGATGGTAAATTTTATCATTTGTAGGAGACCTCAAACTGCCAGCCCTTCGAACTGTTTTTATTCTGAATACACATTAAAGTTTTTTTTTGTTTGTTTGTTTTTTTAAAGACTGTGGATGTTTTCAGTGAGGTGCACGCTCTCCTATTCTCTCAATCCCCACCACTTCCTGCTGCCTTATGGCCAGCCCGCAGCCCTCATTCTCATTAGCTGCCTGGCCTCTGAGAGCCTGTAGGGTTACACTTATGTTTTAATTCTTACTTGCCAACTCTAATAAGAACCTAAGCCCTTAGGTAATAGAGAATGAACCATATATATCATCTTGAAGCTATTTTTGTATGGTTTTATAAATGTTCTTTATGGTTAAGATTTTTTTTTATTATATAAAATTTCGAACATACAAAGAGAAAAAAAAATACATATGCCAAATTTTCACCATCTAGATTCAACAACCAACATTTTATTCTACTTCACACTTCTCTATTTCTTTTCCTGAGCTATTAAAAAATGTTGGCTATTTGACACTTCAGTCCTAATACTCTATTCTTCCACATATTTAGGATTAACTTTTCATGTTAAAATTTTTAAATCATGTCTTTCTTACTGTGTAAGAGAACAGGCTCATTACCCTCAGATTCTGAATTCTTCTTTAGCTTTAAAACAGTGATGCACACAAAGTATTTACTGAGTTCAAAACCTCATCTAATAGATTCCATATTTAGTAGTGGTAATTACTGGAGGAATTTCTTAAGACCCTATTAGATCCTAGTTGAAACTACTCTGTTTATAAAGGAATGGAGAGTGGGCTCCAGGGAATGAGTGAGGACCAAGACTGACTATTATACAGATCCAGCAAACTGCCATCTGCATCTCCCTTTTGTGTAAAGTGAGTGGAAAAATCATCAGGGTTAAAAATTTGGGAAATATTTTGCTGAGCAATCTTTTTCTTTTTGAAATACCAGGTAAGAAAAAAGCGTTTTTCTTAAAGTATAGAACAGAACCATATGGGTATTAATCTAGGCTATTACCAAACTGAATTCCTTAACTTTTAAGGGCTCAGCTGCTCCAAGACTAAAACTGAGTATTATGAGTAGTGAGGCCTCTATTTGAGAAACAGTATAATAAGCTCCACTTCTTGCTACAGAATCCTGAAATCTTTGTAAGTAATCTATGACCAATGTTACTGTGAAGGTATAATTAAGCAATAGTTTATAAAAAAAAAAAGAAAGAAAGAAAGAAATTCTCCCCCAAGCCAAAGGTGTTTTGTTTTGTTTTTTAAAGATTTTATTTATTTATTTGAGAGGGACAAGAGAAATCATAAGCAGCAGGGAGGGGTCGAGGGAGAAGGAGACTCCCTGCTCAACAGGGAGCCTAACTCGGGACTAGATCCCAGGACCTGGGATCATGACCCGAGCCGAAGGTAGATGCTTAGCCGACTGAGCCACCCAGGCACCCCCAATAAGGTTTTTTATTCTTGATCATGGTCTATTTTCAAAACAGAAGCACATAAGCCATGTGTATTCTTTAATACTAACTCCAGTTCTCCAGGCATCTGCATGGCTCAGTCAGTCAGTTAAGCATCTGCCTTCGGCTCAGTTCATGATCCCAGGATCCTGAGATCGAGCCCCACGTCAGGCTTCTTGCTCAGTGGGCAGCCTGCTTCTCCCTCTCCCTTTGCCCTTCCCCCTGCTTGTACTCTCTCGTGCTGTCAAATAAACAAATAAAATCTTAAAATAAATAAATAAACTCTAGTTCTCAAAAGTTCTCTTTTTTTAAAGAGAGGAAAAGTCTAAAAATATCAGCCCAACTTGGACAGGATCTTAGGATGTAGACTGGTGATCAATTCCTTTGGGGTATCCAGAAAAAGAGTGCCCTCTGTGACTGGTTCCCTTAGGAACTTTACCTCCATTCAGTTATGCCTCAGAGAAGCGCCAGTCTCACCCAGGAGAAGAAGCCATCCAGATGGGCTCTCATCACAGTTTTATTTAAACCATGAGTTGTAAGAGACCACCAGTGCAGACAAGTCCACAATAATATGCCAACTCACCACAACGTTCACTGTGAAGAGAAACAACCTCCTAACAGTTTCCAGGAACTACCAGAGTAGTAGTTAAAGATAAATAACTTTCTCATTAAGTTTGCTATAGACTGAATGTTGTATCCCCCAAATTCATATGTTGAGACTTAATCCCTAATGTAATAGTATAAGGAGGCAGGGCCTTTAGGAGGTGATTAGGTCAAGAGGATGGAGTCCTCATGAATGGGATTAGTGCCCTTACAAGAGATCCCAAAGGGTTTATTTGTTCTTTCTACCATGTGAGGACACAAAAAGATGGCCATCTATGAACAAGGAAGCAGGCCCTCACCAGACACTGAATCTGCCAGCATCTTAACTTTGGATTTCCCAGCCTCCAGAACTGAGAATTAAATTTCTAAGACAGGGAGCTCAGTCCCTGAAAAAAGCCAAATTCAGCCCTATTATTACTGGCTGTGTGATTTGGGTGGTTTATTTTAGATCTCCAAGCCTCAGTTTTCTCATATGTAAAGCTGAAATAATAATCATCTCCCTTTTATGGTTTGCCCATCATACAGTAGGATCTTGATAAATATCTGTTCCCTTTACTCTTGCCTTTCTTAAGACTCAAAGTAGAGGGACACTCAGGCTTCAAGGGAATTTGTGGTAGGTTACAGAAAGTAGTTTATCCATGTAGGCCCATTTGTCTATGACTAATGATTTATGGTACCAAAGATCCAAAAGTAGAGGATGTTATAACCAAAGCAGATACAACTTTTCCAAAGGTGATCAGTACCTACAGATAAGACATCTCAATGTCTTCAAGAAATCCTGCCCACTATTATTAACTTAGCTTTTCACAATCTTCTCCACTTTCTCCTCCCAAAGAATGAGGTAAAATGTTCAACTCATCATCGTCCTTCAACAATTTCCAGGTTCAAAGGCTTGCTCTGTGGTTAAATTAGGCCAAGGAAAGGAGACAGCATGACATAATGAAAAAAGCATAAGCTTTGGAGTCAGGTAGACCTGGGAATTTGAAATCAGAGACAGCCATTTACTACTTATGTGATGTAAAAGTAGGAATTTAACTTCCTTGAACTTCAACAGTTTATCCATAAATGTAATACTATCTAGTTAAAGGAGTACTATGAGTATGATAGGAAGTTGTGCAGAGCACAGTATCTGGCACAGAATAGGACCTTGATTCATGTTAATTTCTTCACTGTCCCCATCTGCAAATACCAGCTGTTGCCATAGTTAAATAAGCAGGTTGCAAAATCTGCCTGAATGATTGGCCAACCCTATCATACTATAAGTATTTTCTAGCACCTCCTTCTACATACCAGCACTGTAGGAAATCATAAAGAAGTCATCCTATTCCTCAAGCAGATTACCAGAACGGGCATGAGTTAAATACAATGCTGGCATGAATAAAAGTTAAAATTAAAAAGAAAAAAGTCCCAAAACCCAACTCATAAATGGGCAGATGACGTAGACACTTCTCCAAAGAAAATACACAAATGTCACTTAGCACATTAAAGATGCTCAACATCACTCATCATTAGGGAAATGCAAAACAGAACCACAATGAAATACCACTTGACCATGAGGATGGCTATTATCCAAACAACAGAAAATAACACATATTGGTGAGGACGTGGAAAAACTGGAACTCCTGTGCACTGGTGATGAGAATGTAAAGAGTGTTGACATGAGGACAAAGGGCTTAGAATATTATATCAACTTAGTTGATAAAGCAGTGGCAGGGTTTGAGAGGACTGATATCAATTTTGAAAGAAATTTTACTTTAAAATGCTATCAAACAGCTTTACATGCTATAGAGAAGTTATTTGTGAAAGGAAGAGTAAGTCAATGCAGAAAACTATATTGTTTTCTTTAGTTTTTTTTTAAGATTTTATTTGAGAGGGAGAGGGAGAAGCAGACTCCCAGCTGAGCAGAGAGCCCAATGCAGGACTCGATCCCAGGACCCCGAGATCATGACCTGAGCCGAAGGCAGATGCTCAAAAGACTAAGCCACACAGGAATCCCTATATTGTTTTCTGTAAGAAATGGCCACAGCCACCCAACCTTCAGCAACCACTACCCTAATCACTTAGCAGCCATTAACAACAAGGCAAGACCCTCCACCAGCAAAAAGATTATGACTTGCTGAAAGCTCAGTTAGCATTTTTTAGCAATATTTTTTATTAAGGTATGTACATGGCTTTTTTTTTTTTTTTTAGATTTAATGCTATTGGACAGTTAATAAACTACAGTACAGTGTAAACATAACTTTTATTTGCCCTCAGAAATAAAAAAAAATTTCACTTGACTCACTTTACTGCAATATTCAGTTTACTGCAGTGGTCTGGAACCAAATCCACAGTATCTCCAAGGTACGCCTGTATGTGGCAAAACCGTCCTTCAAAAGTGTGGAAGAAATTAAGACATTCCCAGATAAAAGCTGAGGGAGTTCATTACCACTAGATCTGTCCTGCAAGAAATGCTAAAGACAGTCCTCTAGGTAGAAATGAAAGGACATGGGGCACCTGCCTTCAGTTCAGGTCATGGTCCCAGGGTCCTGGGATTGAGCCTACTATCTAGCTCCCCTGCTCAGCAGGGAGCCTGTTTCTCCCTCTCCCTCTGCCTGCTTCTCCCTCTGTTTCTGCTCTCTGTCAAATAAATAAATAAAATATTGAAAAAAAAAAAAAAGAAATGAAAGGACAGTTGAAGGCAACTTTGAGCTGTATAAATAAGTAAAGATCTCAGTAAAGGTAAATATGGGCAATTATAAAGGCTAGCATTATTATAACAATTGTAATTCCATTTTTTGTTTCCTACATGATTTAAGAGATTAATACACTTTTAGAAATTATTAGCTTATGTTTTTGGACACTGTATAAAGATGTAATGTTGTGATATCACCATCTGAAAGGGGTGAGCATAAAGCTGTGAAGGAGCAGAGTTTTTCATGTTATTGATGTTAAATTGACATGAATTTAAGTTAGAGTGTTATAACTTTAGTGTGTTAAATATAATACCCATGGTAATTTCAAATAAAATAGTTACAGAATATGCAAAAGAAAATGAGAAAGAAATTTAAACATTTCACTACAAAAAAATAAATTTGACCCCAAAAAAGACAGAATGCACTAAATGAAGGACAAAAAAGGCTATATGGAATAAACAAAACAGGAGCAAAGTCACAGAAGTCTCTCCTCCTTAGTAATTACTTTAAACATAACCAGAATAAACTGTTTTATCAAAAGACAGTAACTGGCACTATAAATTTGTAAAAAGTATGATCTAACTATATGATATCTACAAAAGACTCACTTTATATCCAAAGACACAAATAGGCTGAGAGTGAAAGGATGGTAAAAGATTTCCTATGCATATGGTAACCAAAAGAGAACAGGGATGATTATACTAATTCAGAGAAAATACTTTAAATCAAAAAAGGTTACAACAGGAGGCAAAGACAGACATTATATATTAATAAGTTCAAAACAAGAAGGCATAATAATTTTTTTTTTTTTTAAAGATTTTATTTATTTGACAGAGAGAAACACAGCGAGAGAGGGGACACAAGCAGAGGGAGTGGTATCGGGAGAAGCAGACTTCCTGCCGAGCAAGGAGCCCGATGTGGGGCTCGATCCCAGGACTCCGGGATCATGACCTGAGCCGAAGGCAGACGCTTAACGACTGAGCCACCCAGGCGCCCCAAGAAGGCATAATAATTTTAAGACATTTATACACCTCATCACAGACCATCAAAATATATTAAGCAAAATGGACAGAACTGGAGAAATAGTACTACGATAGTACTCCAACAATAGTTGGAGACTTCAACACCCCATTCTCAATAAAGAACAACCAGACAAAGATAACAAGGAAACAGAGAACTTGAACAACATAGTAAATCAATTAGCTCTAACAGACATATACAGAATGTTCTACCCAAAAAAATGAACATATATTCTTTGGAAGTGCACATGGGACACTTCCCAGGACAGATCATTTGTTAGGCCATAAATTCTCAATACATTTTAAAAGATAAATATCATACAAAATATCTTCTCTAAGAACAAAAGAATGAAGTCGGAAATTAATAACAGAAAAAACTGAAAAATTCAGAACCCTGTGGAAATTAAACAACACATGCTTAAGCAACCAATGGATCAAAGAAAAAAATCACAGGGGAAATCTAAAAATACTTAGAGATGAATGAAACCTAAAATACAATATACCAAAACTTAAAGGATGCTACAAAGCAGGGCTAAATGGAAAATTTATAACTCTAAACACATATTAAAAAAAAAAAGCTCTCAAATCAACAAACTAACATTTATAACTTAAGAAACTAGAAAAAGAAGAACAAACCAAACCCAACACTAGCAGAAGGAAGGAAACAGTAACAATTATAACAAAGATAAATGATATCTCTTAGAGAACAGAAAAATAGAGAAAAATAAACAAAACCAAAAGTTGATTCTTTAAAAAAAGCAACAAAGTGACAACACTTTAGATAGATGAAACTAAGAAAAAAGAGAAGACTCAAGTCAGTGAAATCAGAATCAAAAGTGGGGACATTACTACTGAATCTACAGAAATAAAAAAGATTATAAGAGAATAGTATGAGCAATTTCACATCAACAAATTGGATAGCCTAGATGAAATGGATAAATTCATAGAAATACAAAAGCTACCAAGACTATCATGAAGAAACAGAAAATTGGAATACACCTCTGATTAGCAAGGAAACTGAATCAATAATTTAAAAAAATCTCCCAACAACAAAAAAAGTCTTGGACCTGATGGCTGCACTGGTGAATTTTACAAAATACTTAAAGAACTAACACCAGTCCTCAAAATTTCCCCCATTTAGCTCATTTTATAAAGCCATCATTATCCTAACATCAAAGCAAACACACTACAAGAAAACTTCTGACCATTATCACGTATGAACAGGGATGCAAAAAGCCTTCAGAAAATGCTAGCAAGCAGAATTCAACAGCATGTTAAAAGGATTATATATCATGACCAAGTGGGATTTATTCCCAGAATGCAAAAATGGTTCAACATAGGATATTGATCGGTGTAATACACATTAACAGAACAAAAGATAAAAGCTACCTGATAATCTCAATTGATACAGAAAAAGCATCTGACAAAATTCAACACCCTTTCATGATAAAAACAACCAACAACCAGGAATAGAAGGAAACTAATAAAAGACATTCATGAATAACCCAGAGAAAACCATATTCAATGGTCAAAGACTGAAAGCTTCTCTAAGATCAGGAATAAGGCAAGGATGCCCACTTTCACCATTTCTAATCAACACAGTACTGGAAGTTCTAGCCAGAGCAATTAGGCAGAAAAAAGCAATACACAACATCCAAATTGGAATGGAAGAAGTAAAATTGTCTCTATTTGCAGATGATATGATCTTATATGTAGAAAATCCTAAAGATAAGACACAATTTTAGAATAAATGAATTCAGCAAAGTAGAATATAGTTAACACACAAAAATCAGTTATGACAAAAACTCCGAAACACTACTGAAAAAAACTGAGGAAGATAAAAATAAATGAAAAGCCAACTCATGCAAGACGACTCATGTTTCATGAATTGGAAGACACAATACTGGGATTTTTAAGTTTTATTTTTTATTCAAGTATAATTAACAAAGTATTCTATTAGTTTCAGGTAAATTCAAAAATTCTATACATTTCTCAGTGCTCATCAAGAAAAGCATCCTCTTAATCCCCTTTATTACCCATCCACCCATTCACTCCCCTCTGGCAACTACCACTTTGTTCCCTGTATTTAAGAGTCTATTTTTTGTCTATTTTTGTTTTGTTTCTTAAATTCCTTAAATTCCATATGAGTAAAATCATATGCTATTTGTCTTTATTTCTCTTAGCATTATAACTCCTAAGGTCTAACCATGTTGTTGCAAATGGTGAGATTTCATTATTTTTTATGACTATTAGAGTGTGTGTGTGTGTGTGTGTGTGTGTGTGTGTATTTTCATCTACAAACAGACACCTATGAATGGACACTTCCATACTGGGCTATTGTAAATAATGCCACAATAAACAGGAGTGCATATATCTTTTCAAATGAGTGTTTTTGTTTTCTTTGGATAAATACCCAGTGGTGGAATTACTAGATCATATGATAACCCTATTCTTAATTTTTTTTT
>CM053611.1:34268154-34297831 GCA_028646535.1 Procyon lotor
ATCTTTTCTCAAAACTAATTTTTGATGCCTACCTTAATGGGAATAGTCATTTGTTTTTGTTGTTTTATAAACTGTATTGCTCTATCAAGGAGGAGTGTGGAATGTTCATGAGTGTATTGTTTATGCAAGTTACAATCACTTTTGCCGTCCTGGCAGGTATGCAAACCACTAATACACTGTTTTTATTCCCTCTCTTTTCCCATTAAAACTAATGTAAAATAAAATAGTATACAGGTTTGTTATAAAGTCTCTGACAAAAGTATCTGGGTTTGAATAAATAGTTGCCTGATCTGTTCCTAAAAAAAAAAAGAAAAGAAAACAGATGGCAAAAGGTTCATGGCATTGGGTTTGGCAATGAGTTCTTTGATAGGACACCAAAGATACACGGAGCAAAAGAAAAAAAAACCAGACAAATTGGACTTTGTGAAAATTTAAAAATTTTATGCACCAAAAGGCACTGTCAACAGAGTAAAAAAGCAACCCACAAAATAGGAGAAAAGATCTGCGAAGGGCATGTATCTGATACAGGATTAATACTCAGGATAGACAGAGAACTCCTAAAACTCATTGTAAAAAAAAAGAGAAACAATCCAATTCACAAATTGTCAAAACACTTGAATAGACGTTTCTCCAAAAGGGTTATACAAATGGCCAATAAGATATAAAACAATACCCAGCATCACTAATTGTAAGGGAAATGCAGATCCAAACTACAATGATATTCTACCTCACAGTCATTAGGATATGGCTACTATCAAAAACAAAAAAAACAAAAAACGAAAGCAAAAAACAATCCAAAAAATAACAAGTGTGGAGCTCTTGTGTATTGTTGATGGGAATGTAAAATGTTACAGTCACTGTGGAAAAGAGCATGGCAGTTCCTCAAAAAAATTAAATACAGAATTACCGTATGATTACCAGCAGTTCCACTTCTGGATACATACCCTAAAGATCTGAAAGCAGACTCTTGAAGAGATATTTGTACATTCACATTCACAGTAGTTAAGACATGGAAGCAATCTAAGCATCCAGCAATGGTTGACTAGATAAGCAAAATGTAGTAAATACTTACAATTTATATTACTCAGCCTTAAAAACGAAGGAAACTCTGACATTTGCTACAACGTGGATGAACTTTGAGAATGGTATGCTAAGTAAAATAAGGCAGACAGAAAAGGGCAAATGCTGTATGATTCCACTTACATGAGGTACGTAGAATAGTCAAATTCACAGAGGAAAAAAAAGGAGAATAATGGTTGCCAGGTGCTGAGGGGAGGGCATAGGAAGGAATGATGAAAAACAATGGTGGTAATGTTGCACGACAATGTGAAATACTTAATGCCACCAAATCACACTCTCAAAAAGGGTTAAACTATTATATTTTGTGCTATGTATGTTTTACCACAATAAAAAATAGATAAATTTCAATGCCCTTCTAATAAAGCAGCCAAAAAAACCCCCCAAAAAACAACAAAAAACGGTGGTCAGTAGTGAACAAAATCTAAAATACAAAGATAAACCAGAGGAAAAACAAGTCTAATTTCCTGCTCTGAAAAGTGAGTCGAACCATGTTTTCTTCCAAGTCGAAACTGAAAATTTCATGTTTCTATGAGGAGGAAGATAAAGGAGTATTCTATACTGCTAGACTAGGGTTTGGGTTTTTTTGTTTGTTTGTTTGTTTGTTTTTTAATTACAGGACCAAGACTAATTTAGAATTATTTGCAGAAAGGAACGTTTAAATTCAGAAGACCCTTACTCTGACTATGAGAATAAAAGAAATACAGTCTACTAGTATAAAAGAAATGCATTCCTAGTTCAGAAGCCGTGACTTTTTTTTTTTTTTTGACAGGGAGAGAGAGATCACAAGTAGGTGGTGGAGGGGGGAAGCAGGCTCCCCACTGAGCAGAGAGCCTGATGCGGGGCTTGATCCTAGGACCCCGAGATCATGATCTGAGCCGAAGGCAGAGGCTTTAACCCACTCAGCCACCCAGGCGCCCCAGAAGTTACGACTTTTCAACATCTCTCCGTGAATGAACACAAAGCCCACATGGTCTCATTTGTCTAGAAGTATGAATGCCAGCCCAGAAAAATGGAGCACCTGAGTCCTCCCTGAGACCTGGCAGCTAGTGGTCACCACACCCTGGTATTCTCCACTCACTGAAATATCAACACTCCGAAATCGCAGCTTTCCAGACAAAATGAGGATGCTTGTTTGGAGATCCAATTGATCCTTCCCTTTCTAAAAGGGTTTGCTTTGAGGAACTAAAGTGTTTGGGTTTTTTTTATTGGCATTGAACACCTAATGCTACTTACAGTAGTTTGAAGGATACACAACTTCCTAAAAATACAGACTTTGCAAAAAAAAAAAAAAAAAATAGACTTTGCAAGGCACACCAAGGCTGACAATAAAAGAGATGAGGCTATCTTTAGAGTCAATAGTAAATCCCACTGGGGACCTGAAGTTTTTCTTTTTCAGATTTTCAGAAAGACAAATCACAGATTCACTATAAATAAAAACAAAGGAAGTATTAGCAAAAGGACACAACCAAAAAGAAATCTGAAATACTAATGCCATGACTTTGCTGCTCGAAAAACTCGCCCTTCTTGTAAGTGTTAACTCACAGCTTCCTTGAAGGATTACATACCCTGCACACCAATGGATAATGGGAAATACAGATAATATATGAATAATGGATAATGTTTATAATGGAGAAAACACTCCGATCAGATGGAAAGTTCTCACCTGTTAACAGCTTAAAATGTTGAGGCATTTCTGTTGATTGATAACAGCTAACTACTAAGAACAAGAGAGACTTAAAAAATAAATAAATAAAACACCAAACCTTGATTTTCCACACATGAAGTCTACTAATAAAAGAATCTCACCTTCTACTCCACTTACATACAATTAGCAGGAAACAGGGAATATTCCTTCTATATAAATAGAGTTAAGACCTACCTAGAGAGACTTAAGGAGCTGCATTAAGCCAAGTGTCACATGTGAGAGCCTATTTGCCTATCATACAGGGAGGCTGAAGAACCAAGGGCCCTTCTCCCCACTGCCCTGCAGCTAGAGTAGAAGCACAGGGCAGAATTGCACCAATTTATGCATCCACCCCCAACTCTAAACGGGGAGCAAATGTTGCAAAACAGGAACCTTCTACAAGGTGCATTGCCTGGTGACAGCGATTTCTGGAAAAATTGTTTGAGGCAGCAACAGAAGCAGAACCAATGGCAAAGGTCAGTCTACACTGCCAGCCAGCACTGTTTGTGGTACAGGGCGTGTCAAGTGTTTGGTCATGACAGTAGTGACGTCAATGGGTTAAGTTCTGTAGCATGATTTTGGTCATTATGCTTAGGCAGGTGACCCAAAATCTGATTCTAGAGCTCTCCGAGAGATTCTGTCCACTATTCACTATCCTTCCAATAAATTCTTTGTATGCTTAAATCAGCCATCAGATCTAACTGATATATTTAACCTCAACTTTTTATTAGTGAAAAAGGGGTAATACCATATACCTTGAAGGTAGCGGAGAGAATTAAATGAGACAATATATGTTTGTCAAGCTTCTAAAATAAAAAAAATATGATTCTGCCAGCAAAATTGAAATTATTAGGGAATAACAGAGGAATTGCACTTTGGGACAAGTAAACTATGGTGAACTGTGGGCAAGTCTGGGCAACAAAGGACGACAGCATCTTTTTATAGAGGAAAGTTGTGAGGGATCGTTTTGAAAAAAAGGTTCATTGTGGAGAAATGAGAGTTTAAAGTGGAGGCAGCTTCTCATTGGCTGCAGGCGAAGGCAGCTTGCCTGATCCAGAGGAAATCTTCCTTCTTCCTGCTGGACTATGCAAGTTGTGACAAGTGGTAAGTGCCTAAGAGCCCACCTTTTGTGATTTCCTGACTCCAATTTTGAATTAGGTTGCCTTGACACATTTTCACATGTTAAAGCGCTTAGTAAACAATAAGCCACATGTTGTTACAATTTACTAAAATTTAACTGTCAGGTGCTACGTAAAGAATTTTATTTCAAGAGTAAGAAAAACAACAGCTAATAACCATGACATTTTTTTAGTCAAGCACTGTGCTAACCATATTACCTATTTTTTCTTATTTGTCAGGATGACCTTAAAAGGTAGATTGTATTCTCCCCTATACAAAGTAAGTAGAGTAATAGTAACAATAATCATGACAACACATCAGATGAGGGAAATATGTACTGGAGTTAACAGAAAAAATACTGTAAATTAATGATTTTTGGTGACAGAAACATTACTGTAATTTTTTTTTTTTAGATTTTATTTCTTTTTATTTGACAGAGAGAGAGAGATCACAAGTAGGCAGAGAGACAGGCAGAGAGAGGGAAGCAGGCTTCCTGCCGAGCAGAGAGCCCAATGCGGGGCTCGATCCTAGAACCCTGAGATCATGACCTGAGCCTAAAGCAGAGGCTTTAACCCACTAAGCCACCCAAGCACCCCAGAAACATTACTATAAGAGAGATAATACAGTAGCCAAACCATGAGAGCTCTAGTTGCCAACCCTTGAAATTCTAGTGACCATAATTTGGCAACTTACTTGAGGAATTAATTTTAAATACCATTCTCCTTTAACTTCTGCTTAAGACAGTTTTGCTTATTTGAGACATGATTATACTTTGGAATCAAAATGTTTTCAATAGCAGCAGAGCTCATTTATAACTAAATCTCACTTTTTATAAAGGGATGTTATCTCTGGAATATACTCAGTTGAAGGTTCATTTCTGACACTTACCATAGCATCCTTCTTGGTATTATCAACATTCCTGCTTTCTCCTCAGTTACCTGGTAAGGTCCTTGAGGAAAAGAATCATGAATTTTTGTCTCTGAAAGACCCAAGGCACTCAAGCACTTTATTGCTATATACAAAGTAGTTCGCCATAGATGTTTGCTGTTTCGTATGAAGTACCAAGGAATTCATATCTGGATGAGTTCTACAGCACACAATAGGTGCCCCCTTGGGCCTTGGCTTAGGATCTAACTTCTGAAGGCTTAAGTGCTCAGTTACTCCCTTCCATTTCCCCTAAGCAAAGTCCTGATGTAAATTTATTTCTCACCAGAGCAAGAGACATTCTGTTCATATCTCTCCAAAGAAATGAACTCATTCCTGTCTCTAAAGTAAACTTACGTCACCCATATTTGAAGATATGGGCTCTTCTTATGCAAGTAGTGAATGAGGCTTTATCTGTAAATCACTTGACTGCAGCCTTTTGAAAATTTGGCAAAGGCAGTTTTATATGGAACTACAGAAAAAAGTGATACCAAAGGTCAACAAAACCAAGGATTAAACTTTGTTCCCTTCCCCTAGCAACTACATAAAAATACACATACAATATATCCCGTCATCACCAAGTCAAAACTTGATTGATCTAGGGTAATTAAATCATATATTCAGCAAGTCCACTCCTTGGTTCTCTGACCTTCGGTCTGAGGTTCACAGAGATAACATATCTGAATCCCAATGTGACTATAAACACAAAGATCTCTATCACTGGGCTGACTGAGAGAACAGGTTTCCACATTCCAAGTCCATCAAGCATGGGCCTTTGTTGTAGAAGATATTTGAACAATAAAAATTCAAACTTTTCCCACTATCCCTAAAGCACACAGCTGTGAAAACATCCTCCTTTATGGAACATATCAGTTGATAATATTCCGAAAAAAAGATTATGTGATCATTTGTTACTCTTTTCTCATTCTGTGCTTCAGTTTCCCCATAAACAGGAAGGAGCCCTGTAGGGCACTAGGGAATGATGGGCAATCAGGGGAAGAAAATCTTTGGTGTGGCCAAACCAAAGCAAGAGGAACTGGGATGATGAAAGAGAAGCAAGCAGAAGCAATCTACCTCCAAAAGTGACACAACACGCTACCAATATGATACACTAATGGAGATACCCAAAGACATGAACATCTTTTTACACAAACATCTGATTTTATAATGAAATTCATATAAGTTAGACAGAGGGGCACACTGGTTAAATGCTAAGGTTTTAGAATTAGACCCGAGTTTAAAGGCGGGCTCTGCCTTTAATAGCTGTGTGACAGGAAAGGTCTTTAAATCTCTCTGAGCCTTGTCAGCCAAAAGAAAAATGTCTACCTGCCTACCCTAAGAGGTTAGACATGGATTAAAAGAGATAATGTATGTTGACACCTCCATACCAAAAAAAAAAAAAAGAGAGAGAGAGAGAGAGACAGATAGGAAGAACAAGGTTGTTGCTATTATTAGCAGAAAAGTGGGACTGTGTATACCAAAATCACTGCTTATATGCAACTTCTAATAATAGTAATGAGTAGTATATTCTATAAACACTCCAGAACTTTTCTGCCCACCACATATAAAAGTATGTGTAAAGTTTTCTATGTTGTCTGTGTTCACATATGTCATTTTTACCATAAAGATGAGTTGTACCTTGGACGAAAGCAAAGACTAAAAGTAGGTCAAACATATGTTTGTCTTTATGTTAATTAAAGAAGAAGCTATCAGATGAACATGTAAAGGTAAATTATTCCCAGAATTATTTTTAGGGAGCCCTTCATTAAAAGAACAAATTAAACAGGAAATCAAAGTTATAGGAAATCTTTGGGTTTAAGTAAAAGAACCACACTCAACTAACCAAAGCTGTGCAATAAAGGTGCAAATTGTTTTGTGGGGCAATGAGCTGTTGTGGGGTTAGATACTGAACAAGTCAAGGACAGAAGTCTATTTTGATAAAACAGTCTATAAAATAGATATCAGGGACTTTGCAACTAGAGTGACTGAACATTAAAAATTCCTTCCAGGGGATCTGAGTGGCTCAGTCAGTTAACCATCTGCCTTCTGCTCCAGTCATGATCTCAGGGTCCTGGTATTGAGTCCGGAGTCTGGCTCCCTGCTCAGCAGGGAGACTGCTGCTCCCTTCCCTTGCTCTTGTGCTCTCCCCGCTCCCTCTCAAAAAAAATAAAATCTTTTTTAAAAACTAAAATAAAAAAATAAAAATTTCTTCCAATTTTGAGATTCTATAATCTTTGAACACTATAATATACAACCAACTCTCTAGTGTCCACAGTATGATAAAGTTCACCTCTAACAGGGTCCCTGATAAGAGAAGGGTCGAGGTAAGAGACACATCTCTCACTCATTTCAAATATGAGAGAAGTTAAATTAATAGATCTTGTAACCTCCCCCTACCCCAAAACATGTTCTGTTTTCCTCTCTTTTGACTACTTTCCACCTAGATACCTTGCTTATAATCTATTCAGTCTAGTTCCATAAATATTTACTGACTTCTAGAAATCTATCTCAAAGAAACAAACTAACTCAGAAGATCTATATACCAATACCAAGAATATGTACAACAGTGTTATTTTAATATAAAAAATGTCCTCCTGGGGCGCCTGGGTGGTTCAGTTGTTAAACATCTGCGTTTGGCTCAGGTCATGATCCCAGGGATCCAGCCCCACATTGGGTGCCCTGCTCGGCAGAAGCCTGCTTCTCCCTCACCCCTCTCCCTGCTTGTGTTCTCTGTCTCCCTGTCTCTCTCTCTCTCTCTGGTTCAAATAAATAAATAATCTCTTAAAAAAATGTCCTCCAAGGGGAGAATAATTATAACACATTTACAAAAAAAGAAATGTTATGCAGCTATTAAATGGTGTTTTCAAATAATATTCAATGACATGGGAAATACAATTTTAAATTAAATTGTGATATAAAATGACAAATTCAGCACAATTCTAAATGCAGACTGAATGCGTATTATATATATTTACACCAGAAGGAAATATATAGCAAAATGTTAACAAAGTATATCTAAGTGGTGGAATTTTTAGTTTTCTTTTTTGCAACTCTGTCTTCCAAATTATCTAAAATAGTATTTTCATTTTATGATTGTAAAAAAGAAATACTATTTTATTTTTTTTTCACATGCTTAGCATTTTTTGGGGTTTATTTAGAGATAATTGACATACATGAATGTTTATGTTTAAGGCATACAGCATGATGATTTGATTTACATATATTGTGAAATGATTACCACAACATGTTCACCTAACATGCATTTTCTCTTTGTGATAAGAATTCTTAGGATTTACTTTCTTAACAACCTTCCTATGGATCATACAGCAATGTTATAGTCATTACATTGCACGTTATATCCCTAGCATTTATTTATCTCATAACTGGTACTTTAAAAAAGAAATATCTAAGAAAATATTTATTTAAAATTTTTTAAGTTATATTATAGTTATCTTGGATCTGTAACTCTGAAAGCAACAATTCCTTTAAAGGAGGAAGCCCAGTGTAAAAAAATAAGTTTGCATCTGACCTTATGTTTGAGATGGTTGCTATGCACCGTGCTGTCTTTAAATTAATCAGTAAACAGGGAACAGCTGGGACAATATCAGTTTTATTGAGGATGTGGAATAACAGGAACTCCCATACATAGCTAGAAAGGATATAAATCAGCACACTCACATGAAAGAATAATTTCACAGTATCTAGTAAAGCTGAAAATATCGGTCTTCTACTGAACAGTAATTTATTCCTAGTTACATACCCTAAAGAAAACTTTCATACATGTGCACAAGGAGACATGTATAAGCATGCCCACTAAAAAACAGAGTGAGAAAATTTGAAATAACTCAAACATTAACAGGACAGTGGATAAATAAACTGTGGAACAGTCATTCAATGGAATACAATACAGCAGTGAAAATGAGGTTTATATCAATGTGGGTAAACCTCAAAAGTATAAAGCAAAGAAAAAGGAGGAGGAAGAAGAGTAGCAGGAAGAGGAGAAAGAAGAAGAAAGAAGTTATAGAAGTAAATATAAAAGATACATAGAACAGAATTCCATTTATATAAAGTCAAACACTTAAAAAATATTAGATATACTGTTTAGGGTTATATAAAGATGTAGTAGAAGGCAAAGCCATGAAAAAAGTGCCTGGACACGATGAACACCAGTCAGATCTTTTATTCCCTGTAGGGTGGAAGGGAGAGGGAATATTAGGAAGGTCATAAAAGGTAGTGAGGGGGCTTTAAGTTATTTGAAATGTTTTTCTTCTGGGGGCAGAAAAACAAAATCTGAAGCAAATATGGCAAAATTGGTAAATGAAGGCTCAGGTATTTGGTATTTTTGCTATATGCTGAGACATTCCAAATGAAAAAAAAAAAACTTTAGGTAGCAGCAGGCAATCTATTGAGGACAAGGCTCTACCCACAGCAGTAATTCTTAAACTCTTTTAAGGTCTGAGACCCCTTGGCAAACCTGACAGAAGCTACGGTTCTGCTTCCCACATAGGTTTGTGACACCACCACGAACCCATCCTTGGCCACTTTAGCAGCCATTCAGGAAAACATATACCTTTTCTTTCTTTCTTTCTTTTTTTTTTTTTTAAGATTTTATTTATTTGACAGAGAGAAAGAGAGAACCAGAGGAAACAGCAGAAGGGCCAGGAGAAGCAGGCTCCCGCTGAGCAGGGAGACTGACTCAGGGCTCAATCTCAGGACCCTGGGACCATGACCCGAGCTGAAGGCAGATGCTTAACCAACTGAACCATCCTGCACTCCGAAAGCATACGCTCATTAGCCATGTGCTGCCAAGGTAATTTCGACTCATGCTGAGTTAGCAAAACTACAGAATTCTAGACAATTAAGGAGGGAGTGACACACTGGCTGGCTGCTCAGAAAGATAGCCTGTGACAAAAACAAGACTTCCACTGAAGAAAGACAGAGTGTTTGACAACTAATGAGAAGCCTAAAAACCCAGTGATAATGCATGCAAATGAATGTCTTAAAAACTAACTGAAAAGGTTTGAGAAGCATTAAAAGGAATGTTCTTGTATTCAATTAATTGAGCTTTGGTGCAAAATCAAAGGTTTAAGTTAAGCAATGACTGATAATGATAGAGGGAGATTTTTATTCATATTTCTTAAAACTTTTCTCTGCACTCCTTGTTTAATAAAAATTTGGTTAATTTGTATGCTAATATTTGGCTAAGGTTTGTGCTTAACTTTTCCAATAAAGCACTGTATTATTTTCGGAAAGTCCAGATGAATGGAAAAAATATGTCACTTTTAGTTAGTGACTCCATGAACTAAAGCTAAGGAAAATGGCTGTTGACACCATGAAAACTATAATGAAAGCAACAGCTGACAATACCTAAATTGCCAACTAAGTATGTGGGACGACACCATATCTTTTGAAGCCCAGCCTTAAAAACTCAAACCTATGAAGGGACAGTAAATACTGTAATTCGATGTGCATATGAAAGTCTTTAACCGATTTAATTATCCCAGATGAGTTGTTCCCTTTGGAATTCTAGATCTGTAGTATACAAAACTGTCCCAGAAATACCAGTGTTCTGAGTTAACAGTGCTGTGTGAAATCTCCAGTTTCTGGGTTACCACCTTTCATCACCGCCATGTCTTCCACCTTTATATCCCAATCCAAATCTTGTCCCTCTGTCCTGTTCTCTCCCCGTACTTTATCTTCTACACTTGCCTCTACTTCTGGGGACACATTTGCTGCCTCTCAGAAAAAGAAGAGCCACCTGCAGAACTGGGGCTCCGGAGGAACAACAATGGGCTAAAGAAGACAACACCGTCTCACTTTTTTCTCTCCCGACAATGTCCTTCCCTGCCATCCATCTTTCTAACAGTGTTTTTTATAAAATTTATTTTGAATGAAGCCTGTATTATAAATGCACAGCTTCTGAAGACTGTCTAAGAACTTCTGTGGAACAAACAATAGCAAAGAAAATCACGCTGCTTAATAAACCTGTAAAGCACATACTGGTTTTCATTCTGCCTTTGGGTGAGGAGGGGATTTGGAAGGTAAGGGCCTGTGTGGCTGTCACAGAGACTGGGGCACTACTGGTAGTCAGTGGAAAGGGATGCTAGTCATCCTCCAATACACAGGGCAGTCCCACACAATGAAAACTGGTCTACCCAAAATGCTAGTATTCCCCGCAACCCACTCTCCCACTGTGTTATCAAACACTGGACCACAGACATTCACTGAGCAGATAGCTCCAGCTAATTTCAAGAGATATTTAGCTAATTTTGACATTTCCTGGTTTTTAGGAATACGTAAAATCAGCCATCGGGCTGTCCAAATTCCCAATGCCACACAGCATTGTGAGAAGGGGGAGGCTGGTGGTGGCATACACTGCAGCCGCTATATTACCTCCCAGTGTCTGGAAACTCTAATTAAAATAACTATGTTTTGAGTTTGATATCATTATATCTTAGGAACTTCTTCACTCTGATGAGCCAAAACAGCTACAGGGGCCATTTTCCCCTGAAAATGAGTCAAGGCAGTTACACAACCCTCCACAGGGATCAGTGCGCAACGGCCTCGGAGGGAGTGCGGGAGGAGACCGGTAAACATCTCTCCCCTTCATCAGTTTGTGTTCCAGCTCAAAGTCCTCTTGACAAAACAAACATGGCTTTTATAGCACAGCAATCCTTTTGTAGCAAGCAGCTCGTTCTCACATTCCTTCTCTAGCTTATTTCCCCCCATAATTCTTTACCCTTTGCCCACAGTCCCTCCTCCCCACCATGTTGTACTATTTGTAAGGAAAAAAAAATGTAAGAGTTGTTTCTTGCCAAGTGTGACATCAACTCATTCTTATTTAGTGATGTCCAGCAAGAACTTGCTCTCCCAAAACGTTTGCTCATTTTGAAGCAGTAAGATTACTAACTGCAGTTTGTTTTTCCTGTCACTTGTTTTTGATGCATTAGTGTATGCACCTCATTCCTACCACCCAAGGCACTATACATGTATACAAAGATCTTTTCAAATACCTTCAGGAGGACTAAGTATTGCCTCCATTGCCGGAAAGGAAAAAGATAATGTAACAAGAGAATTTAATAATTTAACCTCCCTGAAAAAGATACCTTCAAGAAGGAGCTATCAATATTATAGAAAATGCAAGCTTCAAATTCTACTCTAGGTGAAAAACTTTTGTTACTTAGGAAGGAAAAAAAAGAAAAATGAGTGACTCTTAAAATAGTATGAGGGAGGGGACGCCTGGGTGGCTCAGTTGGTTAAGCAGCTGCCTTTGGCTCAGGTCACCAGAGTCCTGGGATCTAGTCCCATATCGGGCTCTTTGCTTAGCAGGGAGTCTGTTTCTCCCTCTGCCTCTGCCTGCCACTCTGCCTGCTTGTGCTCTAACAAATAAATAAATAAAAATTAAAAAAAAAATAGTATGAGGGATATATTATACCACTTCATGTTCACATCACTTTGGTAAAGCACTACCTGATGAATAATTTTGGAAAGCCAGCAATTTTATTACACACATAAAATAAGCTAAAATTCAGATTTTCAGTTAGCTTATTGGAAAAACTGATGCTGGTATTCTTCATATGTGTCCAACTATGACGGAACTACTGAATTATGTCAGGTACTAATCCTCCCTCATGAAGTCTTCTTTAAAGCCCTTTCCGTTCCATCCCTCCCATTAATTAAAAGGCACAAATGTGTTTCCATATTATTCCCTATTTGCCTTCTTTCAGGGAACATTAGCAGCAAACTTATCTTAATTATCAGAATGCAGCAGTTAATTCCCAGCATGGGCTGGTCCTAGGCACGTGCAAGGATTCTAATTCTAGTATGTGCTGACCAGGGATGGCATCGAGTAACTTAATCACATACCAAAGGTTGTGTGATGGTTCTAACATTTTCCTGATTCATTTCCTAGGATGTCACAACATTTGGGGGGTTTCCAGTAGGACCCTAGAGAAGTCGGCTTAGATCCAAAGTGCCCAGACATACTTTCAGAGGGGTCACTCATGGCTCAAAAGTCTTTAGGTAGCTCTGGTTAGGGGGTTGCAAAGTCCTCAGAGATACAAGGTATCAAATAAACTAGGAGAGGAACAAGAAAGTATATACCTTTTTAGGAATTACAACTCTTTAAGAAAAAGAAGTGCAAAAAATCTAGAGAGAAAAAGAGGGAAGTCACGTTTGGGCTTCTGGGGTGTATACACGTGCATGCATGTGTGTGCGTGTGTTAAGTCAGCCTGAAAAAGACAAAGGAAAAGGCCTTGAAAGTTGTAATTATAGAAAATTGCTCAGGTGACTTCATCCCACCCACATGCTTTTGATTTTCAAAAAGTATGACGAGCACTTTTTAAGTTAGTGTTCCGGAAAGGCTGCAGCTGTTCAGCACAGATCTCACATGCTCACTTAAGAACATTATTTTATCAACATAAAGGTTAACGGCTTCTAAATGAGGGTAGCAATTTCCAACATGAGTACCGTACATTCATATTAGCAATCACTCTGTTTAAAGATACAGGCCCAGAAGGATGAACTTGGCTCGTTTGGTAAAATAATACTATGGAGATCCATAATCCCCTCAACTCCCACCCAAGATTGTTAGCTCGCCTTTTATAAAACACCCCGTCTGTGTTTGAGCACATCAGCACAGAGGCATTTGCCATGACTACAATACTGCATAGAATGGACCCACAGCATATCAAGTCAAGAGAACAGAGCAAACTTTGATAAACACCTGCTTTTGCTTCGTACCACAAGGCCGACCTCACTCCATCCCAGCACCACCTTAAGAGTTCTCCTCCATGACAAAAGCAGCACTAGAATGGTGCTAGGCCAGGGAATGCTCAGTGTACAGCACCGAAATGACTCCTACTACCAGCTACGGGTGCAGGGTCAATTTAAAAAATTAACATCCTATGAAAATTAATAAAAGGATACATAACTTAAAATGGAATCAGGGTGCCTGGCTGGCTCAATCATTAGAGCATATGACTCCTGATCTCAGAGTCGTGAGTTCAAGCCCCACATTGGGCAAAGAACTTATATTAAAAAAAAATAGCAAAATAAAATGGAATCAGAAGGCCAGAGGGGGGGATCTGTCACAGCCTACCACTGTCAACTGCAGGTCCCAACAGAAGCGACATACCTTGCAACCCCAAAAGGAAGAAAACTACCACCCCAGCAAAAGGAAAAAAGATTTTTCTCCTTGCCCACAAGAGCCCAACCAGTGAGAGACTGTCATAACTCAGCCAATGAAAAGTTGCAATACCTCAAACTCCTGGTTTACTCCAATGGACTTTTTGTTTATAGCAGCCTCCCCACTCCCATTTCCATTATAAAAGAGCAGTCCCCTCCTTTGTTTTCCTGGCTGCCCCAGGTTTTGCCATAGCTTGCTTGTCCCAAACTGCAATTCTTTAATATTCTTTAATAAAAACATTTCTGCTGATAAGATAACTGACAGTTTTATTCTTAACACTCCCTTCCCAATTCTGCCATTTTTCTTCTCCTCCCAGCAAGCAGCCCTATAGCTCATTTCCCTTTCCTTTATTTCCTGCACCCAGTCGGTCAAGTCCTGTCATTTCTTCCTTGAAAATGTGTCAAATTTGTTCTTCCTTCCACAGTCCCCACATCAATCCAGACCTTCATCAGCTCATCACTAGAAAATTACAGCAGCCTCCTAACTGGTGTATGCATCTCTGGCTACTGTCATACCAATCAGAACCTGGTAGCATCTTACTTGTGATACTCTCAAGGGCAAATCTTGAAAATTTTGGAGTTTTCAAAAGACAAGGCTGATGGAGACACAATAATAATCTATAAATATTTTAAAAGGGAGTAAACTCAAAAGGCACAAAGTTGCAACCCATGGATGAAAATGTTACAGTTCTGTAATGTCACATATTTTGTTATCTCCCTATCCCTCCCTTTAGGGAAAAAAAAAAAAAAAAAGATTTACTTTAGAGAGAGTCTAAGTCGCTGTAAAAAAAAGATTTACAGCGAGAGAGAATGAATGGGAGTGGGGGATGAGGGAGAGAGACTCTCAAGCTGACTCCATGCTGAGGGTGGAGCCTGACATGGGACTCTCATGACCTGAGCCAAAACCAAGAGTAGGATGCTTAACTGACTGAGCCACCCAGGAACCACTCCCTTTTTTTCAGACAAATACAATTGAGCCTTGAACAACATGGGTTTGAATTATGTGAGTCCACTTACAAATTTTTTTTGATATAGTACGGTACTATAAATGTATTTTCCCTTCCTTATTATTTGAATCACATCTTTTCTCTAGCTTACTTTATTGTAAGGATACAATATATAATAATATCAAAATAGGTGTTAATTGACAATTTATTTTCTTGATAAGGCTTCTGGTCGACAGTGGGCCATTAGTAGTTAAATTGTGGGGAAGCTAAAAGTTACAGGTTTTTGACTGTGCAGGGGCCAGCAGCCCTAACACCTGCCTTGCTCAAGGGTCAACTGTACTTCTTTCTATGTCTAAGCTTCTGGCACCTCTTCTGATTTTTTATTAGTTCATTAAAGATGACAGTCCAGTAACTTCTTCTACAAGTTCTTTTAGTTCCCTGGTGGGAGGGATGGGACAGGGTGAAGGGACACAGTGGGGGTGAGGAGACAAGCACCAGATAAGCTAATTGCACTTGCAGTGTCTGCCATCTGAGATTTTAGCTGCTCCTTTGTTCTATCACTTCCAGTTAATTATCTTTCTTCTTGACATAAAATATGGAAGCAGAAGAGGTGTTAAATAGTTCTGTTCTGTCATACATGACCTCATCTGGCACAAGACACTGACTACATCTACTTACTGCCACTTTACTCTGAACATAACTTTTTGTATTTCTGGTTATCCTTCCTGTCCCTCACCTCAGAAGCCTCTGTTGATCCTGGTTTTTATATATCCTGACACTATTTATACAAGTCCCTACCACTCTTTTATACCTATCTTTGGTTACATTTGCTTCATTCTACACTTAGGATACATACGTTTATAATAAGAACATTTGGAATGTTCTCTGCCATGCCACAGTGAAGATTTCAAATATCTTACCTTCTTTCTCCTCATCATGATTTGTGTAAAGATGTATCACATCAATTTAGAGAAAGTAAAAAGATGACGAAGGAAATGGGTTTACATCCCAGTGGGATGAACTTTTAGAAAGTATGCTTTACAAGAGCAAAGATTTTATATTTTCTAGAGGTTGCCTGACTAGAACAATGCCTACAGTACACAGTAGTCAGTTAATATTTGTTGAACAAATGAGCAACCAAAATATCAAAAGATGGTAAGATTTTAGGAGGCCACAATGGAGGAGACAGATTTCAGACAGAACGGTGCAAGCAAAGACTTGGAGGTGGTAAAGCACAGGAAGAAGTCCATTGTGGCCTAGAGCTCAAGACACATGCAAGCAGTGGGAGATGAGGATATAATGACCTCTTAAGATCTTCAGGTCAAACTGAGGAGCAAATCAGGCAGGCAGTATGGATCATCTAAACATTCCAAGCAGGAATCATGTAATTTGAGGTAGATGTAAGAAGGATTCTGGCTGGGTGCGTGGGTGGCTCAGTTGGTCTGGCAACTGCCTTCAGCTCAGGTCATGATCCCAGAGTCCTGGGATCAAGTCCTATGTCAGGCTCCCTACTCAGGGGGGAATCTGCTTCTCTCTCTGATTTTCCCCCTCTCATGCTCTTTCTCTCTCTCTCATTCTCTCTCTCTCTCTAGTAAATAAATAAACATTTTTTGAAAAGAAAAAATTCTTGCAGAGATGCGCAGAAATAATTAAAAAGAATTACAAATGTTCATTAAAATGGATTTATTTGTACAGGCTTAGGAACAAACTGGCTAGAGACAGTTAATATCTTTGTACACATTCTATTTTAACCTGTTGACATCTTCCTTAACAATCTGTGTCCTGTCCCCATGTTGAAAGGAGTTAAGACTCAGTGAGTATTACTAAAGCAGAAGTAGGGATAAAACAGAGCCAAAATAAAGAGGGCACAGAACTGTAGCTTCTTGCCAGAATTTACTGCAAATTGGAGGAGGACTGGCTTCACCTTGCTAAAAGAATGGCTTAGTTGTTTAACCAAAGGGAGTTATGCTCATAGCTGGGAACATTTTTTTCATTTCCATCTAACACTTTTAATGTGTGGGGCCACCTTGATATTCTGTTTCAATCTCTTCCAGTATATTGGCAGGAAATGGAAAGAACAGCAGAAAGATAAAGCCTATCTAGCCACAGTGTTAATATTAGCCTTCCTCTGGTACTCGGACCAAACTTTCAAATGACTCTTACCTTTTTTTATATGTACCCCTTATGAATCTGGTTTCCTGTCCATAATTTTTCATGCTTTGTCCTATTTTTTCTCACTGCATTATTATGGAACATTGCCTGATACAGTGGTTTTAATAATATGCTTATCTACTACAGCTTGAAGTAAACAACAGATGCCATGATGAAACTTACTTTATCTTCTTTATTGACATATTTATTTCTTTTGTTTTTATTTTTATTTATTTATTTATTTATTTTTTTTAAAGACTATTTTTTTTTTTAAGATTTTATTTATTTGTCAGAGAGAGAGAGAACACAAGCAGGCAGAGACAGAGGGTGAAGCAGGCTCCCTGCCGAGCAAGGAGCCCGATATGGGCTCGATCCCAGTACCCTGGGATCATGACCCGAGCCAAAGGCAGCGGCTTAACCAACTGAGCCACCCAGGTGTCCCTTGTTTTTAGATATTAACTATTCCTGGCTAGCAGTTCCTCTCTGGTGATTACATGCAATCTAAATTAGCAGCAGCCATGACACTGCTATCCTATTTAGGTTTGGGACAGGTCTTAGAATTTTTACTCGCTTCGGTGGTGTGATTTTTAATCTCTCTGGTTGCTGCCACTATATGTTTTGGGACTGTGGTCCACAATGTGGTTTAAAGTCTCAGAAAAAACACTTCAACATTTTAATGGTAGTAATAATAAATATACATAGTGGTAATATGCATGACACCACAGTAGATACTATACTAATGCTATATATAATAAAACAATGCTGATGAAAAGATACCTAAATGAGTTTCAATAAATCTTACAATATTGAACATTACCTCTCCGTAATTACATAAAGATGGCAATCTCTTTATCCTCCAAAATACTAAATAAAAATTAGAAAATTTAAAAAATATTATTAACACATGGCAAGAGTTGATTATGATGTGGCATGAGCTCTCCTTTGGCTCTCTGATCTGTTAAACATTTTTCAATGATTCACTCATTGTATGTTAATCATGAGGGTCCAAAAAAAGCCTTGATAAGCTAGAAACACAGACCACATCTGATACTGAACTATGGATAATTGTAAAGTCTTCCACTGGAGGTTCAAAAAAAAATTATCTGGAGAAATACAGAATGTGTGAAGAAGATTTTAGGGTTTTCTCTTTTTTTATATTTTATTTAAATTCAAGTTAGTTAACATATAATATAGTATTAGTTTCAGGGGTAGAATTTACTGATTCATCAGTTGTATATAACAGCCAGTGCTCATTACATCAAGTGATCTCCTGAACGCCCATCACCCAGTTACCCCCCCCACCCCCAACTACCTCCTCTCCATCAACCCTCAGTTTGTTCCCTATAGTTAAGAGTCTCTCATGGTTTGCCTCCCTCTATGTTTTTATCTTTCTATTTTTCCTTCTCTTCCCCTATATCAGCAATGTCCACAATAGTCAAAATATGGAAAGAGCAAAGATGTCCATTAACTGATGAATGGGTAAAGAAGATGTGGTATATATGTGGGATATGTAGTGTACACACACACACACACACACACACACGTGTGTGTGTATACACACATATAATGAAATATTACTCAGCTATCAAAAAGAATGAAATCTTGGGGCACCTGGGTGGCTCAGTGGGTTAAAGCCTCTGCCTTCAGCTCAGGTCATGGTCTCAGGGTCCTGGGATGGAGCCCGCATCGGGCTCTCTGCTCAGCAGGGAGCCTGCTTCCCCCTCTCTGCCTGCCTGCCTCTCTAACTACTTGTGATCTCTCTCCCTGTCAAATAAATAAATAAAATCTTTAAAAAAAAAAAAAAAAAAAAGAATGAAATCTTGCAATTTGCAATGATGTGGATGGAACTAGAGTGTATTATGCTAAGCAAAGTCAGTCAGTCAGAGAAAGACAAATACCATATGATTTCACTCATATGTGGAATTTAAGAAACAAGACTTTAGGGTTATAGATCATTCAATATAACTCAACTGCATGTGGCTGCCAAAAAAAGCGATTTCAAACTTGAGCTGCATTCAAAGAAATAGAGAATGCTGATCAAGGCTGAAGATCTGGTTCATACCTAGAATACTCTGTTCAGTTCTAGGGGCTACACACTAAAAGGGCCAAAATGGGGTACATTTAAGTTTTAGATCAGAGGGCTAGGTGACACTAAATGATGTTACATAAGGAACCATAGCTCTTACCCTAGGGACTGTTCCACAACTTTTAAATGAGTACATATTACTTTCATGATCAGAATAAAAGACACTTTCATTTTGAAGAAAATATATGTAAATAATTTCTAGTGTTAAAGAGGATATTATAAAACTGATTATGTTCAGACACTGCTGATTTTATGACAAATTTGTTTATTAGATCTTTTGGAAAACAATCCTGCCATACATTGTTAGAGCCACAGCACTGTTGTTATGGTGGCTTTATAGACAATCTATGGTAGATTTGTAAGACACAATACTGATCAATAAAAAGAAACAAACTACTGCTAAAACCACATGGGTGTATCTCAAATGCAGTATGCTAAGTGAAAGAAGCCAGACTCAGAAGGCTACATACCTTATGATTCCATTTAAATGACATTCTGGAAAAGGTAAAACTATACAGACAGAAAATGGACCAATGATACAGACCGAGGTTAGGAGGGGAACTGACTTGTATACAAAGGGACATAGGAAGAGTTTCTGGGAACAATGGAACTATTTTATGTCTTGACTGTCAGGGTTCTTACACCACTGTATGGCTATATCTACACTCACAGAACTACGCATTAAAATGGGTAGATTTTATTACATTTAAATTATATCTTAATTTTTAAAAAAGAAAAAGGGAAAAAAGAGCATCTTGAAAGTAGCCAGAGAAGAGAAATACATACATAAAAGATACGAATTATCTTTTAAAATTAAGGAGAAATAAAGGCTTTTTCAGACCAACAAAAACTGAAAGAATTCACTACCAACAGATACATACTATAAGAACTGTTAAAGGAGGGGCGCCTGGGTGGCTCAGTGGGTTAAGGCCTCTGCTTTTGGCTCGGGTCATGATCTCAGGGTCCTGGGATCGAGCCCCGCATTGGGCTCTCTGCTCGGTGGGGAGCCTGCTTCCCCCTCTCTCTCTGCCTGCCTCTCTGCCTACTTGTGATCTCCCTCTCTCTGTGAAATAAATGAATAAAATCTTTAAGAAAAAAAAGAACTGTTAAAGGAGTCCTTCAGGCAAAAGGAATATGACATCAAATAGAAACTTGGATCTATATAAAGAAATGAAGACCTCAAGAAATGAATAAAAAATGTAAATATAAAATACCCCTTTTTTATTATTTTTAATAGTTCGAAATAATTGTCTAAAGCAGGGGTCAACAAAGTATGGCTCAAGGGCCAAAATCTCACCCACTTCCTGTTTTTGTAAGTAAAGTCACGTTGGAACACAGTAACACCCATTCTTTTATGTATTGTCTATGGCTGCTTTCATACCACGAACACAGAGTTGAGTAGTTGAGACAAAGACCAGATGGCCTACAACACCTAAAATACTCGCTATCAGGCCCTTTACAGAAAAAGTTTGCCGCCCTGTTCTAAAGCAAAAATAGCAATGTATTGTGGGTTTACAGCATATATAAAAGAAAAATGTATAAAAACAACAAGGAAACTGGAGTATAAAACCTTCCTGTGATTAAAAAAACTACACTAAATATGAAATGGTGATTAACTAAAGATGTGTATTAGAAATGCTAGGGCAACCACAAAAAAAATGTTTTTAAAGATTTAAATAATAAGCCAATAGTGGAGATAAAAATTAGCTCAAAGAGATTTAATCAATGCTAAAGACAGAAAAAGAGGAGTTAAAGGAATAAAGAACAGATGGAATAAAAAACAGCAAGATAGAAGAGTTTAATCCAACCCACACTGAAATTGCATTGAACATAAGAAGACTAAAGGTATCATTTAAAAGAGAGATTTTCAACATGAATAAAAAAGCAAGACTCAATTATACAAGTGGCTATAAGAAACCCACTTTAAATATAAACATATACCTAGATTAAAAGCAAATGGATGGGTCAAGTATGACTTCCTGCTATAGCCAAGTGAGGCTATTAACAAATCCTCTCCATAAAAAGCAACGATAAAGCTAGACAAAATTCATAAAGACTATTTTGAGGTTTGAGAAATTAACCAAAGGGACACATAATCTAAGAAGCATTTATGCCTAAAAAACAGATAAACTTGGACAAGACAATGAGAATGTGGCATTTGGACCTGAGGCTTCTTCTATCCCTCTTGCCTCGGTTGAAGCTGGTGTTGTGTCAGAATAGGGCAGGCGATGAGAATAAACAGCTTTTCTGTTGCAGTAGGAAGAAGCTCACTTGATTTGGAGCACTAGGTAACACCCATGCCCAACAGCGGGTGTCAGTGGAATAGGCTACCTTTGAGATGGCCAAGTGGAGGAGGGCCAAAAGCTCCACCAGCACAAGGCTGTGGTCATGGCTGGCACAAGTTTATGCCTGGCTGAGGCTGTCTGCATTTACAGTAAAGACCCAAGAAGATTCAACCAGTCACACACTCCTGGCTGACACTGAGGCTATGTAGATGACAAAAGGAGAGGTCAAAGGGTCCAGGAAAACGTAAAAGATGGAAGAGACTTGAAAACAGCCTGAACTCTCAATATGTCACATACTAACCCACAGATCCACTGACAGATGACACAAACCTTAATAGAGCAACCTTACTGGTTGAGAATAACCTCTGTTTAATCATTGGCTGACTAAGAAGCCACGTACACACAGAGTTAACGCCTGGAGAAGCAGGCTTAAAAAAATCTTAAAAAAGTTAAAAAAAAAAAATCAGCAGAGACATCAATGGGCACAAATCACAGGAAAGAGAGATTCCATAGGTGTAGTAAACATGTTATTAAAAACAAACAAAAAAGTAATAACAGAATATGTTAATGAGGTTGACTGGTGATTATTATTTTTTTATTTATTTTTATTTTTATTTTTTTTAAGATTTTATTTATTTGACAGAAACACAGCGAGAGAGGGAACACAAGCAGAGGGAATGGTAGCGGGAGAAGCAGGCTTCCTGCTGAGCAAGGAGCCCGATGCAGGGCTCGATCCCAGGACTCCCAGGATCATGACCTGAGCCGAAGGCAGAGGCTTAACGACTGAGCCACCCAGGCGCCCCGATTATTATTATTTTTTTAAGATTTTTTAAATTTATTCATTTGAGACAGAGAGATAGAGAGAGAGCATAAGCAGGGAGAGAGGCAGAGGGAAAGAGAGAAGCAGACTCCCTGCTCAGCAGAGAGTTCGATGTGGGACTCGATCCCAGGACCCTGGGATCATGACTTGAGCCAAAGGCAGACAGTTAACAACTGAGCCACCCAGGTGCCCTTGACTGGTAGTTATTGTACAATGAATACATCTATCAAATTATCAAGTTGTACATCTTAAATATATATGATTTTTAACTGTCAAGTATTTCTCATTTAAAAAAAAAAAAAAAAGAAAAATCGGAATGCCTGGATGGCTCAGTTGGTTAAGCGACTGCCTTCAGCTCAGGTCATGATCCCGCAGTCCCAGGATCGAGTCCTGCATCAGGCTCCCAGCTCCATGGGGAGTCTGCTTCTCCCTCTGACCTTCTCCCCTCTCACGTTCTCTCTCACTCTCTCTCTCTCTCTAATAAATAAAACCTTCAAAAAATTACAAGATATAAAAAGAAACAGGGAACTGTGACTCATAGTCAAGAAAAAAAGCAACCAACAGAAACTGTCTGAGTACCCCAGGGGTACTAACTATATAAGACAAAAATTTCAAAGCATTTATTATGTATAAGTTCACAGAACCAAAGAAAATCGTAATGAAAGAAAAAAAAAGTATGGCAACAATGAATCTACAAATAGAGACTCTCCACAAAGAGAGAGAAATCCTGGAGTTGAAAAGTACAAAAACTAAAAGGAAAAATTCACTGGAGCACTTCTATGGAAGTTTTTAGATGGCAGGAGAAAGAATCAGTGAACCTGAAAATATAAATTATTCAATCTTAGTAACAGAGGAAGAAGATTGAAAAAAAAAATTAACGGAGCTTCAGAGATCTGTGTAATAACATCTTAGCATACCAAAATATACACAATAGAAATCCCAGAAAAAGAGAAGAAAGAAGCTCATTAAATTTGGTGAAAATATTAATACACATTCAAGAAACTCAATGAAGTACAATTGGGAACAATACAAAGAGATTGACACCTAGATATAGAACAAGCTGTTACAAGCCAGAGTCAAAAAGAAAACCCTGAAAATAGCAAGAGAAAAGAGACTTATCTGAAACAGTGGAGGCTAGAAGAGAGTTGAATGACATCCACAAAGTACTGGGAAAAGAGTTGTCAACCAAGAAATCCATATCTAGCAAATTTATCCTTCAAAAATGAAGATAAAATAAGATATTCCCAGATAACCAAAAACTGAGAAAATTCATCTCTAATGAATCTGTAACACAAGAAATACTCAGGGAAGGATCTTGAGGCTGAAAGAAAATGGCACTAGAAGATGACTAGAAGCCACAAGAAGAAAGGATCACTAAAAATGGTAAATATGTGGTTAATATAAAAGATTCTATAAATATGTTCTTACTTATTTCTTCTCTTTCTTGGGAGACAAACATTTTATGTGTTTTTTTTTAACATTTTATTTGAGAGAGAAAGTGTGTGTGAGCACAAGTGGGGTGAGGGACAGAGAGGGAGCGAGTCTGATGTGGCTCGATTCCTAGACCCTGAGATCATGACCTGAGCCAAAGGCAGATGCTTAACTGACTGAGCCACCCAGGCGCCCCAACATAGACATTTCTAAAGCAATAACTATGGCACTATATTTTGGGTTTACAACATATATAAATATGTTTTAATATATTTATAATAGATATTTAATAATAGCATTATTACCATATGTAAGAGTAGCACAAAGGAGGGAGAAAAAAACAGAGCAAAGCTTATATATTTTACCAGAATTAAGTTAGCATTAATTGAAGTAGATTCTGATAAATTAAAATGCACATTATAATCCCTAGAGCAATTACGAAGAAAATAACTACAGAAAATACACAGTTAGAAGAAAAATCAGTGCATTAAAAATGTTATACAAAAGGCGGCAGTTAAGGAGGAAACAGGAACAAAACAGACAAGAATAGAATGTTTGTAAAAGAAATAGCAAAAAGGCAAATGCAAGTCCAAAAGGCAGAGAGTGTCAGACTGGATAAAACAGCAAGATCCAACTACATGCTTTCTGTAAGAGACACATCTTAGATTCAAAGACACAGTGGATTGAAAGTAAAAGGATGAAAAAAGATATATACTACATAGAGAACTACAAGAAAGAATAGTTATATTAGTGTCAGATAAAATACACTTCAAGACAAAAATATTAGAGACAAAGGATATTTCATAATAAGGAGTAACTACATTAGTAAGACATAATAATTATCAATGTATACACACCTAACAATACAACCTCAAAACAAATGAAGAAAAAACTGACAAATCTGAAAGGAGCAGTAGACTATTTAACAATAACAGATAAATAATTCAGTACCTTACTCTCAATAATTGATAAAACTAAACAAAAAATCAGTAAGGGTATAGAAGACTTAACCACTATCACTGAACTTGACATAACCAACATAAACGAAACACACCAGCCAAAGACGGCAGAGTACACAATCTTTAGAAGTGCACATGGCTTGCACCTTTCATAAAAATTAGCTCAAAATAGAGCACCTGGCTGATTCAGTTGGCAGAGTACACTACTCTTGATGTTGGGATTGTGAATTCAAGCCCCACACTGGGCACAGACTTAATTTTTTATTTGTATTTTTTAAAATGATTTTCATTTTTTTAAAGTAATCTCTACACCCAACATGGGGCTCAAACTCACAGCCCTGAGATCAAGAGTCACATGCTCCATCGACTGAGCCAGCCAGGCACCCTGACAGAGCTTACTTTGAAAAAAATAAAGAAACATTTTAAAAAACATTTTATTTATTTTTGCGAGAGAGGGAGAGAGAGAGAGAGAGAAAAGATAGAGAACACAAGTGTGGGGAGGGGCGGAGGGAGAAGCAGACTCCCCACTGAGCAGGGACCCTGATGCAGGACTCCATCTCAGGATTCTGGGATCATGACCTGAGCCAAAGGCAGACACTTAACCAACTGAGCCACTAGGTGTCCAAGATAAAAAAAATTTTTAATTAAAAATAAAATAAAAATTCAAAATAGATCAAAGACCTAACGTAATACACAAAACTATAAAACTCCTAGACAATAACAAGAGAAATGACCTGGGGTGACCCTGGGTTTGTTAATGATTTTTGACATCCTCAAAAGCATAATCCAAGAAAGAAAAAATTGGGACTTCAATTAAGTTAGATTTCATTAAAATTTAAAACTTCTGTTTTGTGAAAGGTACTGATAAGAGAATGAAAAAATAAGCCACAGAATAGCTGTAAAAAATGTAGCTGGTAAAGAACTGGTATCCACGGGGAATCTGGGTGGCTCAGTCAGTCAAGAATCTGCCTTTGTTCCACTCAGGTCATGATCTCAGGGTCCTGGGATTGGGCCCCACATCATTGGGCTTTCTGCTCAGTGGGGAATCGGCTTCTCCCTCTTTCTGTGTCCCTTGCCCTGCTCATGTGCCCGCTTCCTCCCTCAAATAAATAAATAAAACCTTAAAAAAAAAAAACAAAAAAAAAAAACTAGAATCCAAAATCTACAAAGAACTCTTAAAACTTAACAATAAAAGAAACCCAATTATAAAATGGGCAAAAGATCTCAATAGACAGCTCACCAAAGATGAAACACAGATAGCAAATAACCATATGAAAAGATGTTTAACATCATCAGGGAATTGCAAATTAAAACATTATCACTAAAAACTTTAATTAGAGTGGCTAACATCCAAAGAAATGACATCACCAAATGTCGGCAAGGATGTGGACAAACAGAAACTCTCATTCATTGTTGATGGGAATGCAAAATGGTATATAGCCTCTTTGAAGACAGATTGGAAATTTCTTACAAAAATAAACATACTCTTGCCATAAGATCAGCAATTGTACCCCTTATATTTACCCAAGTGAATTAAAAACTTAATGTCCCCATAAAAACCTGCACAGAAATGTTTAAAGCAGCTTTATTTTAACTGCCAGAAGTTGGAAGCAACCAAGATGTCTTTCAACAGGTAAACAGATTAAAAAAAAAAAAAAAAACCTGTGGTATATCCAGACAATGAAATATTATTCAGCAGTTAAAATAGCTATCAAGTCACAAAAAAATATGGAAAACCTTAAATATATATTTTAAATGAAAGAAGTCAATCTAAAAAGGCTACATACTGTAGGATTCCAACTACATGACATTCTGAAAAGAAGAAACCATGAACACAGTAGAAATATCTGTGGTTACCAAGGGTTCAGGGAGTAGGGAAAGACGAATGAACAGATGAAGCACAGGGGATTTTTAAGGCAATGTATGATACACTGAATGATAAAATATTCTGTATAATAACAAATGAATGGTGGATACAAACATTTGACAAAACCACAGAATGTACAACAAAAAGAGTAAACCTTAACGTAAACCATGGACCTCAGTTAACAATAAGGGGTCAAATTTGACCCATTTGACCCAAAATTGTAATAAATGTACCACACTAACATGTTAATAATAGGGGAAACTAGATGAGGAGTTGATAAAGAAGTATATGGGAACTCATTCAATTTTTCTATAAACCTAAAACTGCTCTAAAAAAATCTATTAATATTTTTAAGAAGCACACATTGAACGTTTTCCAGGACAGACCATATACCAAGCCATAAATCAAGTCTCAATAAATAGGATTTAAATAATACAAAGTATATTCTCTGAGAACAATGGAATTAAATTATAAATCAACAACACACAGAAATCTGGGAAATCCCAAAATATTCGGAACCTATACAATATAATTCTAAATCACCCGGATGGTCAAAGAAGAAATCAAAATGGAAAACTAAAAAGTGCTCTGAACTGAGTAAAAATAAAAATGCATATTAAAATTTATGAGATATAGTAAAACAGTGCTTAGAAGAAAATTTGTTGCTTTCAAATGCCTATTTCAGGAAAAAAAAGATATGAACTTACACCTCAAGAAACTAGAAATAGAAGTGTAAATTAACAAACCAAGCAAAAGAAAGGAAAAACTAGAGCAGAAAGCAATGAAATACAAAACAGAAAAGCAGAAGAAAAATATCAATGATGCCAAAATTTAGTTCACTAAATGGATGAACAAAACTGACAAATCTGTAGCCAGATTGATTTAAAAAAAAGGAAAGAAGACTCAAGTGATCAATTTGACTCAAATGGTCAATTTCTAATTCTATCAGGAAAGGAAAAGGGACATCACTATTGACCTCACAGAAATGTACAAGATTAAAAGAGAATATGATGAAAAAAATCACACCAACAATTAGATACCTTAAATAAAATAAACAAATTCCTAGAAAGACCAAAATTACCAAAACTGACTCAAGAAGAAATAGAAAATGTGAATAGACAAGACCTAACACCAAGAAAAAAATCTCAGTTCAAATGGCTTCACTGTGAATTTTATCAAATATTTAAATAAAAATAGAAAAGTCTTACAGAAAAGAAAGGAAGACATACTTCCCAACTGATTTTATAAATCCACTATTACCCTCATACTGAAGGCATCTCAAGAAAAAACAAAAACTACAAACTAATCTCAGTATGTGATAGGTCAAAAAGGTCTGAATATCCAAATGTGTGCATGCATACTTTCCTTTTAACCCAAACATTTAGAGTGCAGGAGGAATATATATTTCAAAAGTATGATTTATTGAGGATTTTAAAAAGTTTCAATATTATATGTATATCCAGTAGACCCTTGAACAAATCCAGGGTTAGAAATGTCAACCGTGACCACAGTAAAAAATCCACACATAACTTTTGACTCCCCAAAAAAACTACTAGTAGTCTACTGTTGAACAGAAGCCTTACCAATAACATAAGCAATCAACACATAATTTTCTATTTTATGTTATATATTGTATTCTTACAAGAAAGTAAACTAGGAAAAGAAATGTATTAAGAAAATCATATGACACAGCCTGCTCAGGACTGGAGCACACACCACCTGTGACAAGCTGTGCTGTGAGCAGAATTTTGCGGAGGGGAGTGTGTGTTCTGTACCACCCAGAGGGGAGCAGACTGAGGCTTCTCTGTGACGCATTTTTTTTTTTTTTTGGGGGGGTACATACAGGCAGATTCCTTGCTTGGACTATCCGAAAAGGTGAAAAAGCTACAAAAGGCCAAAAACCTTCAAAGAGCAAAAGACTGAGAAACCGGTTTCCATAGAGCTCAGCCCCTTGACTGGGGGTCAGGGTGACTCAACCCAAGCAAGACTGACCAGAAAACAATGCGGCAGGCCCCTCTCCCAGAAGACAAGTTAAAAAAAAAAAAAAAAAAAAAGGACTATAACCATAAAGTCCCCATGAAATTTTAAATCCCCAACATCAGCGGAAACCAATATATTAAACACCTGATAATACCCTCAAACCTGTATATTTCATAGATACAAGGGTTTTTTTTCTTTCCTATTCTCTATTTCTTTTATTCACTCATTTTCACATTTCTTGGGTTTTTTTTTTAAATTTTTTTTAAACTATTTAACATCACAACTGGAGGCTTAATATTCTAATAAACCCAGGAAGACCTGACATAACCTTCCTTGCCCACAAGGAGTTATAACTACCCTCCCATCTTATCCTTCTGTCAGTGTTTCTACGTATTTGCTTTTGTTCTGGTCTTATATAAAGCTCATTCCTGGGGTTCATTCTGACTAGGTTCTTTTATGTCTTGTCATTTACTTTTGTTGGTCTATATGTTTGTTCGTGTTGGTTTACATACCTTATAAATCTTATTTTTGGGGCCCATTCTGGCTGGGATTTCTTCTTTTTCTCTTTCTTCTTTTATCCTTATTTTTTCTTTTTGGTGGTGAATCCCAATTGCTCCTAAACCTTCCAGAGTGCACCCTGCCTGGATCATGGGCAATATATCCAGCTATACATCCTCTCATCCACTTCTCATCAAAATGAGAGGAGGATATGAGGAGGAACACTCAACAGAGGAAAAACCCAGAGACTGCACCCTCTCCCTCAGAACTATTAGACATGAACATAAACAGTATGTCAGAAAGGGAATTCAGGGTGACAATAATCCAGGCAATGGCTAGGATGGAGAAAAACATTAATGACAACATAGAATGAGTCTCTAAGGGCAGAAATGAGAACCAGTATAGCTGATGTAAGAAATGCTATCAGTGAGATCCAATCCAATCTAAGTAGTCTAACAGCTAGAGTTACGGAGACAGAGGATAAAATTAGTGATCTAGAGGATAAAATGGTTGAGAAGAAAGGTCAGGAGGAGAGCTGGAGCAAACTGCTAGGGAATCATGAGAAGAGACTTAGGGAAATAAATGACGCCATGAAACGTTCCAACGTCAGAATTATTGGAATCCCAGAGGGGGCAGAGAAAGACAGAAGACTAGAAGATA
>CM053611.1:34298331-34334885 GCA_028646535.1 Procyon lotor
CTGTGGAAAGAACCAGAATGCCCTTCAACAGATGAATGGATAAAGAAGATATGGTACATCTATATAATGGAATATTATGCCTCCATCAGGAAGGATGAATACCCAACTTTTGTACCAACATGGATGGGACTGGAAGAGATTATGTGGAGTGAAATAAGTCAAACGGAGAGAGCCAATTATCTTATGGATAAGGAAAAACATGGAGGGCATTGTGAAAAGGAAGGGAAGGGTGAATGCGGGGAAATCAGAGGGGGCGAAGAACCACGAGAGACTGTGGACTCTGAGCAACAAACTGAGGGTTTTGGAGGGGTGGGGGTGGGGGGTTGGGCGAGCCCGGTGGTGGGTATTGAGGAGGGCACGTATTGCATGGAGTACTGAGTGTCGTGCATGAAAATTAATCTTGTAACACTGAAAAAATAAACATATTTGGAAAAAGAAAGAAAATCATAAGGGAAAGAAAATACATTTACAGTACTGTATTTATTGAAAAACAAAATCTGCGTATAAGTGGACACACACAGTTCAAACTGGTGTTGTTCAAGGGTCAACTGTATAAAATTCATGCACTGATTTTAAAACCTAATTATATGTAACACTTCTGCAAACATGAGTTGTTTCTCCAGGCCCACAGGGTAACATACATAGAGATGATGAAGTATATAAGGAAGGCCCATAGGCTGAATTGTAATTAAGTATCTCTTATTAAAATACAGAGTATGGGTTTGTGGTAAATCCCTGGGAAGCCTCATTAGATTACTGTGAACATCCTGAAAAAGGGGGTAGGGGTATTAAATAACAGGTTGAAGAGCAGAAGTTTAAGTGGCCTTAAAGGCCAGGACATTGGAACGTAACACTGTATGTCAATTATACTTCAATTTAAAAAAAATTAAAATGAAAAAAGACATAATTTTATGTCCACTATACTTCAATTTTGGGGGGAAAAAAAAAGACCAGGACATTGGGGTAATTTATCTATTAGCTAAAATATAGAGAGAGGTGTTAAAATCCAGGGTTCTTATAAGTTCCACTTCCCTGTTTTCAAGGGAACTCATTGTTGCCTTAAGCTATCCTGGCAAATGTCTATCCTAAAAATTATACAGGATAGGAGATTCTAAACCTTTTCTTCTAACATCTGAACCTCTCAGTAGAAAATTTATCCCAAATATGGAATTGCCATCTTTTCTAAGAGGACATTATATTTTAACTTTTTATTTTTTAAAAAAAGATTTTATTTTTAAGTAATCTGCACACCCAATGCAGGGCTTGACCTCACAACCCGGAGATCAAGAGTCACATGTTCTACTGACTGAGCCAGCCAGATGCCTTAAACTTTTTATTTTTAAAATAATTTAAGAAAAGCTGCATAAAATATAGGATCCCTATGCGCCCTTCACCAACTTCCCCTAACATTAACAGTACCTAACCATAGCACAGTTATCAAAATCAGGAAATTGACACTGGTACAATACAATCAACTAAACTATACACCTTATCATAAGTTACCATTTTGTCCACTAACATCCTTTTCTAAGATTCAGTTCAGGACCCCACATTGCATGTCTCTTTAATTTCCTCTAATCTATGACAATTCTCTAGTCATTCCTTACCTTCCATAATTTTGACTCTTGTGAAAAAACAGAGGTCAGCTGTTTTGTAGAATGTCCATATTTTTTTTACTGATTTAATAATTTGATATCATCAAGAATCATTTATTGAAGGTTTACTACATGCCAGGAATTATGCTAAGCCCTGTACCCATATTATTTCTTTTAAACAGAAATATTTTTAAAAACTTTAAGGTAGAAGCATTCTAAAATTGAAGAGTAATCCTCTTTAATTCACCCTTCAAGTGTTAGTGTTTTGTAAATTACAAAGCATTATAAAACAATATCGTTTAATGTCCCTTGCCCCTAAAAAAATCAAGTCCAAGTTTATAAGCCTTAAGTTCAGAGTCCTTAAACTTTGGACCATTCTTTTTTTTTTTTTTTTTTTTTTTTTTTAAAGATTTTTTTTATTTATTTGACAGAGAAACACAGCGAGAGAGGGAACACAAGCAGAGGGAATGGTAGCGGGAGAAGCAGGCTTCCTGCAGAGCAGAGAGCCCGATGCGGGCCTCGATCCCAGGCCCCTGGGATCTGACCTGGGCCGAAGGCAGCCGCTTAACGACTGAGCCACCCAGGCGCCCCATCTTTGGACCATTCTGAATCTTCACTGCCCACATTCTCCTACCCCTAAACCTTAGCTCATTACTTCCTTCACTTGTACGTGCCCTCTCTTTTCACCATCAAATACGCTTTCATGAGGACACCTCTAATCATTGCCCCAAGAGCTACTGATCCTCTGAAATCCCACAGAATTTAATGCCTATAGTGTTCATTTGGTTCATACACACTATCCTGAGCTGTGGGTTCATGTTTTTGTAGATTCTTATCTCCCAAATGAGACTTTTTGAGATAGAGGACTCATGGCTTCTTTTACTTATGACATGTACTATAGCCTACCTTAATGCTTAGTAACATTTATTGAATACCTATCAAGTGCCAAGCCTTGTGGGCTAGGTCCTGAGAAATTAGAGATGATTAAAACATGATCCCAACTCTTGAGAAATTTTTGGTGTAACAAATAGTTCTTTGAGTCCAGTGATACACTAAAGTTTTTCTCTCCAAAAAAATTAAGGTCACTAAAAGTTTCCTGTAGCAATAATTTCTTTTCCTTTGCTGTCCTGATAAACACTAAAATAACTAATTATAGATTACTCATGTGTCACAAAATTTGACATATTTTCCAACTAGCTTGTGCTTGAAGCAAACCATGACCTGGTTTTATGAGAAATCCAGATGCTACAGAATAAATTTAATTAACCAAAGGCCTTTGCAAATATTGCCACAGGTTGTAGCAGCGACAAGCAGCTTCCTTACTAATTGTTACAGTCTAGTGACATCTAGTGGCAAAAGTGTTGTTGGCGCCAGCACTGCCCTAAGTTCTACTGCATTAAAGGGAGGCCATCTTAAGAAAAAAAAAGGGGGGGGGGGGCAAAATATGAAAATGAACTATAATATTTATTTGCATTAAGATATATTTTAATGTCTCTTTAGCCTATATAACTGCTTACTCCTCTCTGCAGGATTTATCTTTTTTTTCCTTCCCTTGAGGCTGGTAAACAATAAAATTGATATAAGAAAAGTGCTCAGTTAAAAAGACTAAATGAAGAACAAACCAACCCCCAGTTGTAATATGCCTGTTCCAAAAATCTTGCAACTCAAAACCCCATTTTTGTTTATATGTATTTGCTTACTGACGCTTTCATATGTAGATAAACACACTTAGAAGTATGTTTAGAATCTTTTATTAATGATTTTCATTAGCTAATATGAGTCAAGTAATTACCCATTCAAAGTCATTCTTTAAAATAATACTTTGGGAGCACCTGGGTGGCTCAGTTGGTTAAGCGTCTACCTTCAGCTCAGGTCATGATTCCAGGGTTCTGGGATCAAGCCCCATGTCGGGATCCCCTTAGTGGGGAGCCTGCTTCTCCCTCTCCTCAACATTCAGGCTCTCTGTCATTATTTCTGTCATTCTTTCTTTCTCATTTTTTTTTCATTTTTTTTAAATTTTAAAAAATAAAATACTTTGCATTTCGCTGGCTTTCTGTGAAACTAAATTTTGATGGGGAAAATATGTAAACATTATCAAAACCCAGTGACTTTTAATAAATTCTTTTACAAATAATGAATTCTTAATCAGTCCAAAATTTAATGTGCAGGCATTAAATGTGAATCAGTTTTAACAATGGAGTTCATCCAAAAATAGTAAAAACATAATGACATATTCCAAAATACTCTTATGCTAACCACATCTCTTAAAAATATCAAAAATCATCAGTTGAATGATCTAACACTTGTGTAATCTCAAGTAGTATTTAAGTTCAAAAACATCTAGCTCATTACTTTTCAGCCTTTCGGCTAAGATTAAGTGCAGAAACATCTAGCTCAGTGTTTTCCAAAAGTGAATCACCTGGAATACTAGTTTTAACATACTCAGACTTCCTGAGTTTGGGGCCCTAAAATCAGCATTTTTTAAAAAAATTCTCCACGTGTCTTTTTATGCATAATAGAACTTTAGAAGTGATTACTATCAAGAGCACAAATATAAATTCTTCTAAGTTGTTCTAGTCAACCATTCCTGCCTCTCAGAATAAGTTATTCCACCCTTTAGATTCTCTAAAGCCTTGTGCTGTATTAGCACTTACCATGTTGAATCAATTATCAGCTCTTCACAGTAAGGAATAATTTTTTTGTTTTTATATCTCTAGCCTAAAAATATCTGACCTCAATGAATTTGGTTAAATGAACAAATAAATATATGAAACATCACAGTTCTATAAAGAATAAGTCACTTTCCCTTTTGCCCAGGATGGAAAAATTAATCTTTCCAATGATCAGTTAAAATTTGAGAGGGAGGGAAGAGAATTTTTTAAATTCTGGGAACACCTTTAAAATCTTGGCTTTCCTAAATAAACAACTGAGTCTCAAATGCTAATGCTTAAAAATAGAATTTTTATATGTGATTGTTGGAAAAATAGAAAAATTGGAGATGACTAAGAGAATTTTCTACTATGCAACTTGGGAATGTTTCTAGGCTGTCACTTAGCAAAAACTTACTGACAAACCAGAGCCTTAAAAAGAAATACATACATCTTTATTGTCATCTTCCAGGAATAAGCGGCTAGGTTATCCAGGAAATGATATTGCTTAGAAAGATATATCCTTGGGTATTAGCTAAAGTAAATTGTGTATATCTTGTTTAAATTCATAATATAACACAAATTTAAAATTTAAAGAAACAAAAAAGAATGGTATATAACCTAACAGTTAATTATTCTAGGAAGTTAAGGTCTTATATAGCTTAAAATTAAAATCAGAATTTAACCTGCAGACATTTGGGTATCTAGAGTAATAAAAAAAAAAAAAAATCAAAGCAGCACATCCCAGATATAACTTTGGTCAAGAATTCTTTTGGTATCTTTTGGGGCGTCTGGGTGGCTCTGTGTTAAAGCCTCTGCCTTCGGCTTAGGTCATGATCTCAGGGTTCTGGGATCAAGCCCCAGATCGGGCTCTCTGCTCAGCAGGGAGCCTGCTCACCACCCCACCCCCCCCACCCCCGCCTGCCTCTCTGCCTACTTGTGATAGATCTCTCTCTTTGTCAATAAATAAAATCTTAAAAAAAAAAATTCTTTTGGCATCTTTTAATTACAACTTTTGGTTTATATGGAAGATCCTTTAAGTCATAAATCTACTCCCTGACCCTATCTTTTCTATCCCTCAAAGCCCAGCTCAAATGTTACTTCCTCTGGGGAAGCCTGCCCCAAATTCCCAGGGCAAATAAATGATTCTCTTCTTTATGCAGACCTAATCTTTTGGGCATGCGGCCACTATTACTCATACTATATTGTTACAAGTTACTTACCCATCTATATTACTCACAAAACCGTAAGCTTCTTAAGGGCAGCAACTGTGTCTTACACTCTTTGTAGCTCCACTATCTGGAACACTGCCAAGAACGTGGCAGCTGTTTATCATTAGAGGTGACCCCTGAACAGCACAGGTCTACTTAAGATTAAGATTTTTTTCAATAAATACAGAACTGCAAATATATTTTCTCTTTCTTATGAGTTTTTAAATAGCATTTTCTTTCCTCTAGCTTACTTTTTTTTTTTAGGATTTTATTTATTTGAGAGAGAGAGTATGCGTGGCCAAGAGGGTGGGGAGGGAACACAAGTGGGGGGAGGAACAGAGGGAGACTGAGCAGGGAGCCAATGTGGGGCTCAATCCCAGGACTCCAGGATCATGACCTGAGCCGAAGACAGACGCTTAATTAACTAAGCCACCCAGGGGCCCCTCTAGCTTACTTTTCATAAGAATACAGTATATAATATATGTAACAAAAAAATCTGTGTTAATCGGCCGTTTATGTTCTTAGTAAGTCTTCTGGTCAACAGAAACTATTAGGAAAAAAAATACCATTAGTAGTTATGTTTTGGGGGCAGGAGGAGTCCACGCCCCTGACACCTACACTGTTAAAGAGTCAATTATACACTGCAGAAATGAATGACCAACATAGTAATCCAAAGCTGTTGGCATGAGGTGCTTAAGTAAAACAGAAGTGGTGATGGACAAAAAAAGAAAAATTACAAAGCACTTTTTTTTTTTTTTTAAGGATTTCTGCTTCTGCTCAGGAAGGAGTAATTGCTACTATGCTTTCCAGTCATAAACACTAGAAACCAGAAACCGAAAATATGACACACTCTTTTCAGATACTGTATCACAGGCAGTGCAGGGCTTTGATCCCTGACAGATGGAAAACAAGCAAGTCCTATCATTTCCCCAGATTGTTAGTGAAAAACAGTCTCCAAGATGCAGACCAGGTCAGGATATGTCCATAAAGAGCCCAGTGGACTCAGTGCGTTGAAAGGGAGAATGTGGAGTTTGGAGTTTGGAGAGACTAAGGGATCAGAGTTTATATAACAGAAACTGAGAAAGGAGAGAGCCCTCCAGGGAACTGCATAGGGCACCCTCGATTCTCTGGCTGCACACTAAGCTGCAGGAGGTAAAATTCCCCAAGGCCTGAGAAAGAACTACAGGAAAGCAGTAGGCCAAACCATTCTTCAAATTCACATAGAGCTAAGAGCAATTAGAATTTCTACCTGCCAGAGTGGAGGGACTTCATAATACATGGGCAACAGGTAAAGCACTCAGTAGGCTACTGCCTTAGTACTAAAGCTCAACTAACCTTGACTAAAGGCTGTTCTGGAAAAGCCCCAACTAAAACGTAAAGGCAAGTTCAGAAAGAGTCAAATTAATTATGAGTAACTATGCCAGAATAAAGTTCAATATGCTTTAAAGGAACAAAGCAAAATCTAGCACCCAGAAGCACAAAATATAAAATAGTTGGCATACAATAAAAAAATTTCTAGGCATGCAAAGAAGTAGGAAAATATGACCTGTAATACAGAGAAATTTCCATTCAATAAAAAACAGATCCAGAAATGATGGACTAGCAGTCAAGAGTTAAAATATTATAAACACGCCCTTTATGTTCAAAATTAGAGGAGAATGTAAGCATGACATGCAAAGAAATGAACTCTTTTTTAAAAGGAGGGAAGGTACATCTAAAGCTGAAAAATACAATTATCTTAATCAAAATCCATTGGATAGAATTAAAAACAGTATAGATTTAGGACAGAAAAAAAGGTCAGTAAACCCAAAAACACAGCAATAAAATTACCTGAGGTAAGGACTGAATGGATAGAGACCAAAAAAACAAAACAAAACAAAAAAAATGGTGCATCAGTGATCAGTGACCTGTGAGACAACATCAAATAGTTTAACACAGAAAATGGAGTCCCCACAAAAAGAAGGGTGGGGGCAGAAAAATATTGGAAGAAATAATGGCCAAAATGTTTGATAAAGATTATAAACCTGAAGATCAAAGAACATTTAGAACACATCAATGTGAACTTAGCATTTTCAATATATACAGATAAATATAAAAATATGTACAAGTGTAAATATGTCTATTATGTATATACACACATATACATATATTTCCTTGCTAAATCCACTAAGAAGACCTAAGAGTAATTTCTAAATACCACTCTCCACTAAAAGAACCAGGGCTCCTGGTGAAATGTCTGATTCTAGGGCTGGAGCCAAGGAAGAATAAGAAAAATCTGGAATATTATTTTGCACCAGGAAGTAAAAACATGTTCAAAGAATAATGAGAATATGTCAAAAGGACACAGTAAGCCACAACCAACAATGTTTCAACTGGCCAAATTTGGAGCATTTTTTCCCCCCAAGATTTTATTTTTTCAAGTAATCTTTACACCCAACATGGGGCTCAAACCCACAACACCAGGACCAAGAGTTGCACACTCCATCAACTGAGCTAGCCAGGCACCCCTAAATTTGGAGCATTTTGAGATTAAAAATAAATAAGATTATAATTCATCAAATAAAACAAGAATTTACCATTCCACACGGACTTAAATAAATACATGAATAAATAAATGGAGAGGCCAGAAAGTTCTTCCCGGTAGCAGAATGTAAAAGGAATGATAAAGGTAGAAAAATCACTATTTGGCCACTGTCTCTGTGTAATTAAGTCAAACAAGAAATAGCAATGGATATTATAACCAGTGAAGGAGAAAGTGTGTTGAGAAAAGAGATTTTACAGAATCCCACAATCTCTCTCAAAAATTTACCAAAAAAGGAGCAAAAATTTGATAATGAAACTGGGCAAAAATTTATCTTCACATAAAGAAAAACAGAAAGAATTTATTTCCAGGTGATCTGCACTGCAAGAAATGCTACAAGAAGGTCTTCAGACTAAAAATAAATGACATCAAAGAGAAACCTGAATCTAGAAAAAATGAATAAGATTTCTAGAAATGATAAGTATGTAGTGAGACATAACATTCTATATATATTTTTTCTTCTCTTAATTTCTTTAAAAGATGTGATTGTTTAAAATACATATTGTTAAATATATAATTATTTAACATGATACAATGTTTTGTATATAATACACATTTGTTTTATATATAAATATATAACTTATAAATTTATATATAAATAATATATATAAACACCACATGGGATTTCTAGCATATGGAGATGCACTATTATGACAACTATAGCACAGAGTAGTGGGGTAAATGGAACCATACCATTGAAAGGTTCTTAGATTTTATGAGAAGTGGTACAATATTAACTCTGTGTAAACTATAATGTTAAAGATGTGTATAATGTGGTGCCTGCTGGCTCAGCTGGTGGAGTGTGTGACTCTTGATCTCAAGGTTGTGAGTTCAAGATTCACATTGGGTGCAGAGATTCCTCAAAAATAAAATCTTTAAAAAAAAAAAAGATGTGTATCATAATCCCTAGAGCAACCACTAAAAAAAATAATGCAAAAGAATATAACTAAATAAGCTAACAGAGGGAACACCTGGGTGGCTCAGTTGGTTAAGTGTCTGCCTTTGCTCAGGTCATAATCCCAGGGTTCTGGGATTGAGTCCCACACATCCAGCTCCTTGCTCACAGCAGGGAGCCCCCTTCTCCCTCTGCTGGCCGCTCCCCCTGCTTCTTCTCTCCCCCACCCCAACCCCTCTTTCTGACAAATTAAAAAAAAAATTTTTTTTAAAGCTAACAGAGGAGTTAAAATGGAATACTAAAAAAATTCAGTCGACTCAAAAAAGTCAGGAAAGGGGAGGAGCCAAAAGCAGACCATACAATAGAAAATGAAGAACAGGGGTGCCTCAGTGGCTCAGTTGGTTAGGTGTCTGCCTTTCGGCTCAGGTCATGATCCCAGGGTCCTGGGACTGAGTCCCACATCAGGCTCCCTGCTCAGCAGGGGTCTGGTTCTCCCTCTCCCTCTGTGCTCTCTCAAGTAAATAAATAAAATCTTTAAAAAAAAAAAAAAAAAAAGAGAGGGGCGCCTGGGTGGCTCAGTCGTTAAGCATCTGCCTTCGGCTCGGGTCGTGATCTCGGAGTCCTGGGACCGAGCCCCGCATCGGGCTCCCTGCTCTGCAGAAAGCCTGCTTCTCCCGCTACCATTCCCTCTGCTTGTGTTCCCTCTCTCGCTGTGTTTCTCGCGGTCAAATAAATAAAATCTTAAAAAAAAAAAAAAGAAAGAAAGAAAGAAAAAAAATGAAAAACAAATGGTAGATCTGAATCCAACTAGATCAATTTAAACCTCAATTAAAAGACATACAGATTGCAGGCAACTCCTTTGGGTCCCCTCCCTCCTGGGGAGCTTTGTACTAACACTTTGCTATCACTCAATAAACCTTGCTTTGCTGCTCAACCAGCCCCCCCCACAAGAGACAGACTTAATGCACACGTACAGAAGACTAAACTATATACACTGTCTACAAGACATGTACTTTATTTTCTATTTTTAAAATCAATTAATTAATTTGCCAGAGAGCGAGCATGCATGTGCACAAGCAGGGGGAACAGCAGGCAGAGGAAGAAGTAAGCTCCCCAATAAGCAAGGAGCCTGATGCTGGACTCAATCTCCAGACCCTGAGATCATGACCTGAGCCGAAGGCAGACGCTTAATCAAATGAGCCACCCACGTGTCCCAAAAGACGCACTTTAAAGACACAAGCAGATAAAAGTAGGAAAAGATATGCAAACAATAAGTGTGAGAAAGCCAGAGTGGCTATATTAACATAAGACAAAACAGACTTCAAGGTAGGAGATAATGCCATAGAGAGGACAAATTCATAATATAAGAGCCAATATAACAAACATCAATGTATGTATGCTTAACGACAGACTTCCAAAAGACTGGGAGAATAAAAAGCATAGACAAACACAATCACAGTTGGAGACTGTAACACCTTTAAGTGGTAGAACTCATTAATTAAATACCATCAACCACCCCTTAATGTAAAACACTATTCCCCACAACTGCACAACACATTCTTTTGAAGTGTACATGAATGCGTTTCATTCACCTAATAAAATAAGGTCCTATAAATGCTTGGTGAATAAATGAACCGATACATACACAGGTGGAAGATGGGGTATGCTGAATTTAAAATAACAACACTTGGTTGTATTGACCAGTCTATAGTTGGAGAAATGGACAAGCTGAATCTGAGGGGCACCTGGGTGGCTCAGTTGGTTAAGCATCTGACTCTTGATTTTGGCTCAGGTCATGATCTCAGGGTCTTAGGATGGAGCCCCACATCAGGCTCTGTATATAGCACAGTCTGCTTATCCCTCTCCTTCTGCTCCTCCTCCCACTCATGCTCTTTCTCGAATAAATAAAATCTTAAAAAAAAAAAATGAAGCTGATGATGTAGACTTAGAATCATCTAGATGTCTATATTTCAAAATTAAGCTCTTAGAACCTCAGTTCTTCAAAAGAGTACTAGGCAATGCTGTGCAAAGAACAGAGGCTAGTGATTGAGACCAAAAAACCAGAACACAGTGTGGGGGGTGGATCATAAAGCTATAGGTTTAATAAGTGGGACAGAAACTTAAGTATGGAAAAGAAAAAAAGAATGTACACTAAGAAAAACTTTAGGCATGAAAAAAAGACCATTTCAAAATAACCCTCTAAGACAAATGTTAATGAAACAATATATGTGAGAGCCAGACCACAGAACCTCAAGATTGGAAAAGGTGGAAAGGACATGCTGACAGTGTGTAGTGGTCACACAGTCTATAAATCTGGCAGCAAAGAAGAGAAAGCATGGTAGCAGGAGGGGTAGTGGAGTCAAAGGACGGTATTTTTGTCTTTTTCATTTAAAACATGGGAAGATCTTTGGGGTGCCTAGGTGGCTCAGTCGGTTGAGCAACCAACTCTTGATTTTGGCTCAGGTCATGATCTCAGGGTCATGAGAGGGAGCTCCACGGTGGAGTCTGAGCCATCTGGAAATCATCTCTCTCCCTCTGCCTTTGCCCATCCCTCTGCTCACACACTCACTCTCTCAATAGATAAATAAAATCTTAAAAAAAGAAAGATGGGAAGATCTATATATAGGCACAAGAGGAAAGAAGCTCACTAAGCTAGATGCTAAAGACAAGAAAAGTACAGAAGCAAAAGTCCTTGCATATGGAGGAAAAAGTGAAATGGAAAGACATTAAATTTCAAAGAAAGGCACAGACATACCTGCTGAGATTTGATGGAAAGAAACAAGAATGGATGCACGCAGGGCACCTGGGCGGCTCAGTGGGTTAAAGCCTCTGCCTTCAGCACAGGGTCCTGGGATTGAGCCCCGCATCAGGCTCTCTGCTCAGCAGGGAACCTGCTTCCCCCCCTCTCTCTGCCTGCCTCTGCCTACTTGTGATCTCTCTCCCTCTCTGACAATTTTTTTTTTAAAAAAGAATGGATGCACGCACAGATGTACTGGAAAAAAAGTGAGGCTGCTCTTGCAAAATGGCTCTGCCTTCTCAATTGGTTTAAAGAGATCATTTTGCCCAGTACTTCCAGTTCTTCTGAGTAAAGCTAACACTCTACTGGTTAACAGCCATGTTTAAAAGGTTAACTGAAGAGGTTATTACATACAAATAACCTACAATGTAATCGGGAACACAGCATCAATTTTTCAAAAATGGTATTTGGTGGGGGGGATAGACTCTCAGAATCAATCCTAGCTTAGAGGTCACCTTTATACTATTCAGAGAAGACCAAGCTCTAAAATCCATTCTCTCTTCCCCTCCTTTGGCATTCCATTTCCAAAACAGAGATAAGGTCTGACAGCTGGCAGAGATGGGTGTCTGATGAACTCGAAGACTCTCCACCTTTATTTTATTTGTCTGGCTAAGAGATGAGTGGGTGAGAAAGATGTGAATAAACTGATCACTTGAAACGTAGCTCCCTCGTGCTCTCCTTACTACCCTTTTCCATTGATTCATTCCTTTCCAGCTCCAGCCCCATGAACTAATTGTCAATGTGCCATGTGATTTAAGAGCCTTTACTGCTGTTCCATGAGATTCTGTTCCACCAAGAAAAGCCCCAGACTCTTTTTTCACTGTCAAAATCTACTTTACATACGTCACATACACCAAATACGGAACTCCCAACAAAACTGCTTAGCATCACTTAAACATCTACACTGTATATGTCTGACTTTCTTTGCAAGAACAAGGACAGTTTCTTCCTTAGGCAGCACAATCTTAGGTTGTATCCAAAGTCAGTAACAAAAATGGTAAGTCAGTTGTAAAGAAAGTCATATATGCACACGTGTTTGTGTGTGTACATATATTCATCATTAGGAGTGAACAGCAAAATTATAAAATATCAATTTTGCATTTCTCTTATGAATAGTTCATTTCTACAGATTGACAAAATCATGTGATTCATTAAAAACGTAAGTGCTGAATTTTATTATATTTATTAAAGATTCTATTTATTTATTTATATGACAGAGAGAGAGAGAGAGAGAGAGATCACAAGTAGGCAGAGAGGCAGGCAAAGAGAGAGAAGGGGAAGCCAGCTCCCTGCTAAGCAGAGAGCGGATGTGGGGCTGGATGCTAGGACCCTAAGATCTTGACCTGAGACAAAGGCAGAGGCTTTAACCCACTAAGCCACCCAGGCACCCAGCACTGAATTTTAAGAGATTTATAGAGCTTGTTTAGTTACAGGAATCTAATTTGCATCAAATCTGCATTTTGCTTTTGTGTTCTGTTGTGGTCATTTATTGCTCTTTGTAATTTTTAAAATTTTTAAATTTGCTTTTTAATTTTTTAATTTTTCATTTTCTAGTAAATGCTTTACACTTCAAAATAAATTGCTAATTCAGAGACTGCTATGAAAAATAGAAATTCTTTTGGCTTAAATAAAAAGAGGAACAGATATTTGGCACCAGTATAGAGCATAAATTAATACGCTGATATATTTATCCAAAAGGTTAAGACCAAGGAAAGAATCTGCTTGCTTATTAAAAATGCCGACATTACCTCAGTCATACGAATAACCCCTAAACTCGCCCAGCTACTGCCTCTGCAGAGCACCCACCAGCATTAGCACTACATCACATGACATTATGGAACAATGCTGAACTCTGTGTAATACTTGAATATATTGTTTTGAAAGAATAAACTGTCATTAACTTGAATAAAAAGCTTTCTGAAATCAGACCTGGGGGGTACAGCCCTCACTGTGTGGCCTTTTTACTACTTCAAGAAATAGCCTCATCCTGAAAGAAGGCAAGGGTGAAAAAAGATTAGCGTATAAAGGCAACAGTGACGAGTGGCCCCTCCAGCAGCTCAGCAGGCGGACGGCAGGGCTCTAAATTACCAGGCAGAACAATGTCAAAGCAGGAGGCTCTGCCACAAATGCTGCACCTAAAAATCCAAACAACCCCACACCCACTAACCTATTTTCTTTTACAGCCTAGTGATCTTTATAATCGGCTTTGATAGAATTGGAAACAGTCTTATTCCACGTATAAAACAGTGCAAAACTTGATGTCCTCAGGCCATCCTGAGATGGGCTCTCCTTTCTAGCCGGGTGACTTGAGATAATGCATTCATGCTCTCTGGGCCTCAATGTTTTGATCCATAAAATGGGAAGAACACTAACATCACACAGAGGTAGAGGAAGGAGCAGAGGGGTTAGCTCCTACTATTATCATAATTATACTTATTATTTCCACCCAACTGTTCCCTTTGCTTGTCTTTTCTAATTACTAAGAGGGTTCTTCTTCACCAGTGAAACACCAGCACTCACTTAAATGCGTGCTGGCTTTTTTTGTTCCCTGTGGTCTGGCCCCCGCCACGTGCTGCCACTTCTCTTTTCATGCCACCCCCGGAAAGCAATTTCTCCATTAGCCAAATCCCAAATGGCCTCTTCACTGCAACCTGCCCCTCAGCAGCCGTCCCCTCTCTCATACACCTATTCTCAATGTTCTCAACAACCAAGGGAAAAACAAAGCCAGGGCAACACAGCCAATGTGGAGCCAAGTCCCAATTTAAATCCAGGTGTCAATGCAACCAAGTCCAACTGCATTGTATTAACTGCACTGCGTTAATTATTCACGGTTAGGGTTCCGAGTGATGATTTTAAATCTGAGGTTAGTTTCCCTGAACACCAAGCATTCTCCTAGATGCTTCCCCTACTAGTCAATTACCATAAAATAAGATAAAATAAGATATACCATATATATACACCATAAAATAAGAATTATATTTCCAATGCTTAGAGAAGAAACACTATCCCAGGACATTATTAAATATATCTCAAATTGCTGGGAGTTTTTTGGGGCTTTGTTTTTGCTTGTTTTTAGTATTTCCCTAAAGTGAAGACAAATATTGGCCACACCAAGGCCTCACCCAGGACTAGAAGACTTTGGGAGGTCACAGTTAATAGGGAGAAGAGGCACGAACCTGGGTGCCTGTGGGCAGTCCTATGTGCATGTCCGGAAGGCCTAGAGTACAGAATACAAGTGTCCACCTCTAAGTTTCTACAGATAAATTAAATCTGATTGTCTTTTTATTTATTTATTTATTTTTATTAATTTTTATTAACATATTTTTTTAAAGATTTTATTTATTTGACAGAGAAATACAGGGAGAGAGGGAACACAAGCAGGGGGAATGGTAGCGGGAGAAGCAGGCCTCCTGCCGAGCAAGGAGCTGGATGTGGGGCTGGATCCCAGGACTCTGGGATCATGACCTGAGCCGAAGGCAGCCGCTTAACGACTGAGCCACCCAGGGGCCCCTTAAATTTGATTGTCTTTTAATCTGATTGAACAAAGACTTGTGGGGAAAGAAATTTAATGTTGGTTTCTCTGCAGAATCACATTACCCTTCAAAATAAGGAAAACTATTAAGATGGGGAATAGGATGTAATGTGTTGTTTTAGGCAAGAACCAAAGAGTTTCCCAAAGTCTAACACTGAGGCCTGTGGGAAAAGATTGAAAGCTTGTATTTCCTCACCTGTAAAACAGACAAAATGCTGGGAAGAATGAGATTATATGTGGCTCAACTATAAAGCACTATTTGTTTTTATTTTTGTTTTTTAGCTATAGTGCAGAATAGTGTAGCAAGTATTTGACATCAGTTCAAATTCAACCTATCTGCCAGCTGTCTGATCGGACACAAATCATTCAAACACATTTAACAATGTAAGGATTACAAGGGGATGGCATATGTGTAGGGGGTATCTTTCAATGCAAATAGCTATATAAATATAAGAAGTTTTATACTGTACCATGTTAAGTAAACCATGGCCTTATGTTCATTTACATTTCCGTTTTGGAGGAAAAGAGAGACAGAGGGATACTTATAGTAAAAAGCCCGCTTAGTTGATAGAAAATCATCAGCACTACTTAATGGGTATGAAAATAACAAAATAAATTAATATAAAATTAAAATATATAATGAAATTATCAGGTGAATAATACAATTCATATTAAAAGGTAACTTGGGGTGGCAAAACTGAGCATCCGACTCTTGATTTTGGCTCAGGTCATGATCTCAGGATCAAGTTCCGCATCCAGCTCCCCACTCCTCTGGAAATCTACTTGTCTCCCTCTCCCTCTGCCCAACCCCCAATGGCTCATGCATGCTCACTCACATTCTCTCAAATAAATAAATCTTTTGAAAATACAAATAAAAAAGTAACCCTACTTGAGTATACGCAAATATATACTAATCCTCTCACATATACCCTCTCCTCTCATACAAAATGGTTGTCAGGATTAATTATAATAGAGATTTACTCCATGAATCTAAACTAGTCAACCCATATACCAGACCACAAATAAGACCAAAATCTTTTCATAGAAATATAACAGGTAAAGGGCAGCTCCAACATCATTCATTCATTCATTTCCTAAGTCCCTACTTTATGCTAGGCTCTATTCCAAGTGCCACGATTCAACAGTGAACAAAACACAGAAAGTTCCTACCATCATAAAGCTCACATTCTAACAGGGAAACACAGACAGCAAACAAATAAGTAAATGATGCAGCAGATCAGCGATGATTAACTACTACAGAGAAAAACAGCCAAAAGGGTTTCAATTCTAAATAGGACGGCCAAGGAAGGCTTCACCAAAAAGATGCCATTTAAGCAAAGACCTGAAGGAGATGAGCAAGCCATGTGGCTATCTGGGGAGAGTAGTGTGGCTATCTGAACCTTTCCGGCAGGTCCCAATAAGACAAAACCCAGGTTCTTACCTTTCAAAAGCGGCTGGAAGGTTGGAATCTCTTGCAACTTGATGACATCGGGATCGTTGCTGACGTTCCGTGAGGGTTGGGAACCTGGAGCTACAACCACAATATCGTCCATCTTGGCTCTATGCTTTGCTGGAGAAGGGGTCACTGAAAGTAAAGTCACACTGCTCAGGAGCTGCATGTTAGTTACTCCCCCTGTGCCTCGCCAAAGCTGTTTTCAGTACAGTCATTAAAAAGAATATTTTTACACACACAAAAATGCTAACTGTAGCTATCCTGCAGTGGGGGCTGGAAAAGGGGAGATTAATCATGGTGGAACCTCTATTTTCTACTAAAAAAACCCCTCTCAAACATTACAGGAACTACAACATACCTGATATTGCTTTTATTAAAAATCTTATTATTCAGCACACAAAAATATAAGTAGATTGTGTTTTTATAATTTTTATTTTTGATCTTCCTGACATTGTCCTTATTTTACCTATGAGAAAATGAGGGTTCAAAATTTGTCTGTGACCCACCAAAGTCAAGAGTGCTAGAAAAACAAGAAAGGAATTGGAGGTCTACGGGTTATTGGTATACGTGGCCCATGCCTATGAAACTGAGGTTGCAGGCTGTCTAGCCACCTTATCACAGCAAGCCAAGGATAGTTAATAGATACTATTTATAAGGGAAAAAAAATCCTGGTTCTCAACTCTACATGATGGGTCTATTCCTGAGGCACCACCCCCCCACCCTTAAGAGTTACAGGCATTAGTCCAAGAAGGGCAGAAATAAATAGTAGGTTCATTCTAGCCTGAGGCCAAATTCAGAAATCTACAGGACTGCTAGATAGGCAGGTCAATTTCAGGTCCCTTGAGAGAAAATAAAGCATCTGTAGGGAACCAATTCAAACCACTAACAACTTCCTAGACCAAGATATCCTCCCCTTCTCAAATATCTTCCTGGTTAGGGCAAGAATAAACCTTTAAAGTAGCTCACTCTCTAGAAGGTAGTATTTGCAAGCTCATCATAGTCCCTTCTCAAAGCCTGATGCTGGGATGTCACAGAACTGCCCCACCACCCAGAGGCCAAAGTCTCCTGTGGCTTGGCATTCACTCTTTTACAATCTCTGCTACTTTTACTGCTCTTCAAGAAGTACCTCTTAACTTCTTTTGGTAATTTCCCTAACATGTCACAAATCCCAAGCCAGAAATCTTCTCTGCTACAAATTGAGTGATTTCTTCTTCCCCAGACCCCAATGGAAAACACAGATTTCGCTGGGTTCTAGCTAACCTCTATCACCCTGCCTATAAAATGGGGCTGTAAGGATTAAATGTAGATGCATACAAACCACTCAGCACAGGAGAAATGGGCAAATTCTAATCTATGCCAATGGTTAGTATGCTATAGTACTAGAGTTCACGCTGGTGGTCAGTAGGTGAGCAAGCATATTTAAAAGATGCCACATTGGGGCGCCTGGGTGGCTCAGTCGTTAAGCATCTGCCTTTGGCTCAGGTCATGATCCCAGTGTCCTAGGATCGAGCCCCCCATCGGGCTCCCTGCTCGGCAGGAAGCCTGCTTCTCCTGCTACCATTCCCTCTGCTTGTGTTCCTGAAGCCTGCTTCTCCTACTACCATTCCCTCTGCTTGTGTTCCCTCTCTCGCTGTTTCTGTCAAATAAATAAAATCTTAAAAAAAAAAAAATTCCACATTTCTTCCCCTCAAATATGCTTCTGGACTGACATACAGGCAGAAAATAAAGGGTTAACAACTATTACTGTATTTTCTGTAGAGATAAAATATCCTGGGCCTTCCAAGGAAATAGATGTAGCAAAGCTAGTAGATGCTGCTCACCATTAAAAGCTGTCCCAATCTAGGCCTCCAAATGAGGGTCTGAATTAGTCTTGAAGGACACACGTCTGTGTGGAATAACCCTACATCTGTTAGTTTCTACATTTCTGAATTACAGATCCTACCAGGCAGAGAACAGTTCTATGTATTTAAAGACAGTTGTGGATTCTAAGATTATCTAGCACCTCTCATTCTCCATCAGTATTTAAACAGTATTTAAAATTTCATATACAAATATTAAATCGTCAGATCATACACCTGAAAGTAATAGGTTATATTTAGGCTCCAGATTAATCCAATTTGGATTAGCAACTCGAGTGTATCCAGACCAGCCCCAGCTGTCCTACGGTTTGTGGCTAACCAAAACAAAACAAAAAACAAAAACAATATGATCCTCAATTAAGCATCAGCTGTTTTACTCACTGAGCGCTTACTATATTCCTAGCACAATAATCCTCCGGTTCCTATCTGAAACGCTGGGAGAAATCTTAAAAATTCGGACAGGAGAAGAATTAGAGAAATACAACAGAGCTAGCGGACTCCTATAATACTAGAAAGGGAGTGGAGACGCCTTCTCAAGGGAAAATGCAGTTTCTGGAGATGTTTGCACCCAAGGGTTCAAAGCGACTGTACACCTGTCACACTTCCCTTCTGAAAAGGAACCTCTAAGACCCGCTTTAAGTTGGAGGTCCTGTCTATGATCCATCCACTGTGTGAGCCAAATCTCACGATGTCAGTCGTAAGTACTAACGCCAAAAATTAATTAGGTCGTCCAGTAAAGAGGAGGCGGAGCTGGGAGAAACAGCTGCTTTGAAAATAAATAATAGGCATGGGCGCACACGCTGGTTTAGCCTGCAGTCAAAGGCGCTCACTCCCGTCAGGGGAATGACGGCTAGGACAGACGATGACTTTTTTCTCTTTTTCCAAGAAAAAAGCATGGTGAGGGCTCTCTGTGCGTTCCTGTCCGCGGTCCCGGTCCCCACTAGGCTGGGAGGCAGCCCCCTCCGCAAGCTGACAGGGCCGGCTGGAGGGTGGAAGTTAGGACACCGACCTGAGGAGTTCAGATCGTTGGGTCGGCTCTCGACCTCGGAGCTCTGCTCACTGCCCATGGTGCCGGCAGCGGTGGCAGCGGAGGAACGGCGGGCCAGGCGGTCCCCGCTCCGGCGGCGGGACGACCGGCCAGGGGCGGGGGGACAGGGACAGAGATGCTACAGCGAGTGTGGGCGCCGCTGCAGGGCCGACCTGTGGAGACGACGTGCCGGGTCCACGCAGGTGCGCGGGCGGCGGGGAAGGGGAGGCCCTATTTGGGCAAAAGACGCGCAAGGAAGCGCCGCGCGGCTGCACGAAGCTCGCCCGCTTTCTCCCGGGGACCCTAAAGGGAGGAGGTGGAGAACGCCCTGCTTCAGCCGCGCCAGCGGCCGGCGGGCGGCGCCGCTTTCACTCACTCGCTCATGCGCCGCAAGCTCGATCCTTCCGGGACGCGGATTGGCGGCGCCGGCTGCGCGCGGCCGTCAGTTCCGGATTAGAGAACCCACCACGCCCCGGCCCGAGGGAGGGCGGGTAGGGTGACTAGGGCGAGCAGCCTTAAAGGGCCCGACCATCTCAAAGCCAGAACCGCCCAAAAGAGTAAGTCCTTCTTTGGTGTGGTGATGTGTCCCCTTTAAGCATTACCCATATTTTGGCATTTTATTGTTAGAACTTTATAACACGGGGGTGGGGTTGTTTTGTTGAGATATAATTGACATTTTGTTAGCTTCAGGTGTATAGCCTAATGATTCAGTATTTGTATATATTGCAAAATGTTAAACCCTGTTTATAGAAGGAGAACGAGGTGCTAGATAGATTTAGGTTTAGAATCCCCAACTGTCTGCATGCAAAGCTTCTGTTTCAGTTCCAGAAGCTAGGAGTTTGGCAGTGGACAGGCATACAAAAAATATGGACGGAAAAGGAAGGAGCTGCAAGTGAGAGGAAAATGAAGAAATAGAAAATGCTGATTCACATGTTAGGGTATGTGTGCACCCTCGGAGGAAAGTGGATGCCCCAGAGCACTTTCTGGGGACCTTGACAATTATCCACAAGCCATTCCGAAACCAGCAAAGGTGAGGCTAGAGGACAAGCAATACAAAATGGAAACTTCCAGTTTGGGCAGATCAAGGGTGGAGACCTAGCAATGCAGTGCCACCAAGGAGTTGGGTGGTTTTGGGATTCTCAGAACTTTGCAACTCATTTTATATTATTTCCCTCATGAAATTTTAAGCAAATCGACTAATATCAATGTCCTATTTATAAATATAATCTCAGAAGGAATGCCAAATGAACTGTATGGTTAAGTGCCTTCTACTCTATAGTATCATAGACATTTTGCCTATGTTACCTTATTTACTCTTCAAAGCAACCCTGAGGCCCACAAACAGGTAACTTCCTCATGGTCACCAGGTAGTCCATGGTGGAAATAGGATTTAGGATTGTCTGATTTCAAACTCATGCTCTTTCCTCTACTCACCATTGCAATGCTATGAGAAAAGTGCAAATGAATGTAAATTCTGTATTTGGTGGGAATATGAAGAAAGAACTAAAAACTGCCTGAGAGATCAAGTAGGCTATTTAGAGGTGGTGTTTGACTTTAGTCTGGACACTTACATAAACCACCAGGCTGATGGGACCATTCCTTCCTGGAGAGCTCCTGGCTCCTCTCCCAGGTTTGCCATCTTTTGGGGTGGGCAAGAGAGGAGGGAAAAGGGGAGTACAACACATTTCTGGTTCTGGTTCCCCCTTTTCCATATCAAAGTATATATATCTTGTGTTCCATGCCCTAATCCATACTGATGTGATGGTGTTTTTCTATGCTTTCCGTTGAATGAACATTTTATTCTAAACTGAACATTGTAAACATTCCCAACTGGAGAATGAACAAATATATGATCCTATTCTCTTCTGGCCTGCAAAGTCTTTGCTGAGAAATCTGCTCATCACCTTATAGGGGTTCCCTTATATGAAAGATTTGTTTCTCTTTCTGCTTTAAAAATTAGCTTTGTCGTTGATTTTAGACAGTTTTAATTATAACACATGTTGGAGATTGTTTTGGATTGAAATTTTGGGCTGACCTATTAGCTTCAAAGTCCTGGATATCTGAATTTCTCCCCAGGTTTGGGAAGTTCTCAGCCATTATTTCTCTACATAAGCTTTCTTCTCCTTTCTTCCTCTTTTCTCTTTCTGGGACTCCAGTGATACATTGTTTCTCTTGATGGTGCCCAGTAAGTACCATAGGGACTTTCTTTGCTCCTTTTCATTCTTTTTTTCTTTTTGCTCCTCTGATTAGGTGATTTTAATTGATCTGTCTTCTAGTTCATTGAATCCTTCTTCTGTTTGGTCAACTAAGCTCTTGCAACTCTATTAAAATTTTCAATTCGATCACTGTATTTTTCAGCTTCAGGATTTGCTTGGTTCTTTTTTATGTTTTCTGTATCATTGTTGAGCTTCTCATTTTCTTCTTTGTTGTTCTGATACTATGAAATTGTCCATTCATATTCTCTTGCTCTCTGAGCATCTTTAGAACAATTATTTTGTATTCTTTGTTGGACAATTCCTGCCTTTCCATTTCCTTGGGACTAGTTACTGGAAATTTATTGTATTCCTTTGCTAGAGTCCTATATCTCTGATTCTTCATGATCCCTGTAGCCTTCCATAGGTGTCTGCACATTTAAAGAAGCAGTCACCTCCTCCAGACTTTATGGACCAACTTTGATAAAGGAAGACTTTCACCTGTGGGTGGGGGCTTGCTAAGAGCATGTTATGACCCTGGATCTAGTGGTACACAAAACCAAGTGTCAGGGCGTTTGGCAGCTCTGGAAGAGAGAGAGCATATGTATCTTTGGCTTGGGCCACTGGAGTCTACAGCATTGAAGACCATGTGGTGAGCACTGCAGGGGTCTGCAGCATCTACAAGGGCTGTTGGGATCCTCAAGCAGCACCTCTAGGTCCAGCAGCTAGGAACCTTGGGCTGGTAGCTGAAGGGGCATGTGATAGTGTATGGTGATATGCACTTGGCTGTGGGGGGCCAGTGGCAGACATACATGAAGTGGTGGAAGCCAGGGCAGGCAGCAAGGCCAGTGTCAATTCCATGCTCATTGGCAGCTGCAGGGACTTTGGCTGTCAGCATGCACTATAGCATGGCTGCTAGATCTTGTCAGGCACAGGGCAGTAGAGACCAATAACCAGGGGTAGGGCTAGGGGTAAGCAGGTGCACAACTAGAGGGTCCAGCTGTGGGTAAGCATAGTGATGCAGGCCCACAGCAGCTGCAAAGCCCCTAGCCGTCACCGTGCTCTCCTGTGGTTGCACTGTCTCCCTTCGGGCACGGGCACTGCAGTAGAGGCTGGTTACGGGTATCAGGGAGGTGGTGTGTAAGTGTGCAGCTAAATGGACAAGCCCTGAGTGCAGACACACAGTGGAGATCAGCCATGGGGCTCTAGCCTGGAGTCTTGCACTCGCACAGCTGCAGAAGCCTAGGCTAGCTGCCCCTATGGTTCCTGGCCTGAGCTGAGGGTAGAAGGGAGCAGGGAGGGACTCAGGTGGCTGATGTCAGTGAATACAAATGCCTGTGAGACAAAAGCTGCTAGGATCTGCAAAGGGTCCATGGCAATTGTGCTTGCTATGGGTGTCTTCAGGGGCAAAAGCTGCTCGGCTTGGCTGCAGAGCAGGTTACTGTGAACCATGATTGCTCCCATTGCATGGGACCAAGGAAGACCTTATTCCTAGCTGTCTGTATATGCCTGTATGTCTCAGCTTTGCTGGTGGGGTGAGACTGAGGCAGGACTTTTGTGCACTCTTGAACATCTGGGGAAGCTGGTCACCCACTCTGCTCTTCCTTTCCTGGTGAGGAGAACTGTTTCTAGCTGGGAGGCTTCCTCTTGGTGCTGAGCAATGCTGGTTTGGAGGATGGGATGACACAGTCAAAATGAAGCTATTTTCCTCCTCCTCATGTGTGATTATTCTCAAGTTTTTGTTATTGTTGTTGTTGTTGTATTACTGATGTTTCTTAAGTGGGCGCCAGAACTTTTCCACAGCTGTTTTTGTTTGTGGATAACTGTCTAATTGTTGATCTTTTTGTGGGACAGAGGCTGAGATCTCCTATATCACCATTTTCCCCCCACTGGGTAGATAAATAAAGTGTGGTATATCCATATAATAGAATATTATTTGCCTCTCACTCAGGAATGGAGTATTAAAACATGCTACCACAGGAATAAACCTTAAAAACATTATTCTTGGGGCGCCTGGGTGGCTCAGTCATTAAGCATCTGCTTTCGGCTCAGGTCATGATCCCAGGGTCCTGGGATTGAGCCTCATATCGGGCTCCCCGCTCAGTGGGAAGCCTGCTTCTCCCTCTCCTATTCCCCCTGCTTGTGTTCCCTCTCTCACTGTGTATCTCTCTCTCTGTCAAATAAATAAAATCTTTTTTTTTAAAGTATTCTATTGGAAAAGATCCCATCACAAAAGATCACATATTATAGGTTCACGTTTATATGAAATATCCAGAAGAGGCACTATAGGACACAAAAATAGATTCATGGTTGCCTAAAACTGAGGAGGAGGGGTGTGGAGGGGGAAAGAGGGAGTAACTGTTAATGAGTATAGGGGTTTCTTTCTGGGAGTGATGAAAATGTTCAAAATTTATTGTGGTAATGGTTGTACAACTCTGTGAATATATTTAAAATGACTGAATGGTACAATTTATTTTTTTAAGACTTTATTTATCTGAGTGAGAGTGCAAGCACAAGCAGAGGGGCGGGGCAGAAGGAGAGGGAGAAGCAGACTCCCCACTGAGCAGGAATGGGGCTCCATCTCAGATCCCAGGACCCTGAGATCGTGACCTGAGCTGAAGGCAGACGCTTCACCCACTGAGCCACCCAGGTGCCCCTGAACTGTACGATATAATTAGGTGAATTGTATGGTATGTGAACTACATCTCAGTAAAGCTGTTATCAGAGAAAGGATATAGAAATACAAAATGGCTTCATTCCTTGAGTCAACATTTATTAGTAGCCTATAACGTGCCAGGCATTTACTAGAACCTAGGAATAAATGATCCAATAAGACCCAGTCCCTATCCTTAGGAAGCTAACAGTCTGCTAGTGAGAAAATTAACTGGGCATTTATAATTAAAGATTCTTCAGGAGGGGCTTTAGAGGTAGAAGACATTTAGAACTGACATTAGAACTTTTAGTGCCTTTAAAATCATTTCCACATGAACATGTGACTTATATATACAATTGAACAGTCTTTTTGGGTCTATAAAGCACTTTCATAATGATGAGGGAAACAAAAGCAAAAGAAATGTAGCTTAAATTAAATCTCCTTACAGCAGCCCACTGATAAATACCTGAAACATGCAGAGGAAACCATGATTGCCTTAATATTTATGTTTTATTAAAGACTAAAAGTAACCTTATCTTAACAGCAGCTAGCCCCTCCAGGTCCTGAAGGCCTTGCTTCCAAATGCCTTATAGACTTACGCTATCCCTAACCCCCGTTAATTAAATAAAATAAAATTATATATATATAGTTATATATATATATATAGTTATATATATATAACTATATATATATGTGTGTGATCAGTCACTCTTTACAATCCCAATGCAGCTCTTTCTGCCTACAGTCCCTGTCCCTGTGCTTTAATAAAATTACCTTTTTGCACCAAAAAGCACTTAAGAATTCTTTCTTGGCTCTTCGCTCACGAACCCAGAAACTTCCAAATTTCATCAGTAATATTGGCCCTGTATGACAGGCCTATAAAGTAGATTATACTTTCTTGATTTTACGTGGAGGTGAAGGAATTTATTCTTGGTCACAAAGCTAATAAGTCATGAAAGCAGGATTCAAATTTCCTGAAAGTCATTATGCATGTATCCATTCCAGACTAGCTCCTCCTCCCATATCTCCATACTGCCTAGCACTGGAGCCAGCCATCACACCATAAATCTGCTTACCCCTACCACCACGTCCAACCAGTCACAAGTCTGGAGAGCCTCTCTCCTTCATTTCTCTTCTAACCTCCACACCCTGTTCAGGGCCTCCCTACTTCTTCCATTTCTTGGAAAGCAGGAGGCCTCTGGCTTCACCTCCTTCCATCCGTCCTACATATGGCTGGCAGACAGAATTTTTAGAATATTAATAAAGTCTCTGGACCTGCCACTGCCCTATAAAAACCTTCAGTAACTCCCCATGGCTTCAGGATAAAGTTTAAAATTTGGCATATGAGAACCTTCTTGCTCTGACTCCCATCTTTCTTTCTATTTCTCTGTGTACACAGGGAAACTTCATGCCAGTCAGGATAAAATTCCCTGAATACTCACACCATTTTCTCTGTCTGGGATATTCAGCCTTTTTCTCTCACTCTAGCTAACTGAGCTTCATCCTTCAAGGTTAACTTGTGGCTGAGAACTTAAGTCCACACAGAACCTACACATGGATGTTTATAGCAACTTTATTCACCATTGCCAAAACTTGGAAGCAACCAAGATGTCTTTCAGTATGTGAATGGATAAACAAACTGGCACATCCCAACAATGGAATATTACTCAATGCTAAAAAGAGACGAGCTAATAAGCCATGAAAAGACATGGAGGAATCTTAAATGCATCTTACTAAGTCAAAGAAGCCAATATGAAAAGGCTACATACTGTATGATTCCAACTGTATGACATCTGGAAAAGGCAAAACTATGGCAATAAAAAGAACAAGGATTGGTGGGGAAGGGATGAATAGGGTGAGCACAGAGGGCAGTTAAGGCAATGAAAATACTTGGGGGCACCTGGGTGGTTCATATGGTTAAGTGTCTGCCTTCAGCCCAGGTCATGATCTTCAGATCCTGGGATTGAGTCCCACATTGAGCCCAGCATCCGGGCTAAGCAGAAAGTCTAGTTCTCCCTCTGTCTCTCCCCGGTGCTCAGGCTTGCTCCCTCGCTCTATCCTTATTTTCATCTGTCTCTGTCTCTCTCTCAAATGAATAAATAAAGTCTTAAAAAGAAAAGGAAAATGCTTTGTATGATCCTATAGCAGTAGATATACATCATTACACATTTGTCCAAATCCACAGAGTGTAGTACACTAAGAGCTAACATAAGGTAAACTATGGGCTTTATGTAATTATGATGTGTCAGAGTAGGGCCATCAGTTGCAAGAAATGTACGTCTCTGGTAGAGGATGTTGTTAATGGGAAAGGCTGTGCATGTATAGGGGCAAGAGGTATATGGGAACCTTCTCAATTTTACTGTGAACCTAAAACTGCTCTAAAATAAAGTCTTTTAAAAAAAGATTAAAATTTTCATTTCCTCCCAAAAGTCCAGATTATACATCCCTCTTTTGAGCTTCCTTAGCATCTTCTATCATTATATTTATTCTTTACACAATAAATAAAATCTTCCCACTATAAGCATCTCGATGGTAGCTCCAATGTCTTATAGGTCTTTAATTTCCCCTGCACGTGTTTAATACATGTTTTCTGAATAAAATCCTTTTTAAAAAAATCTGCCTCCACTTAAATGGGATTTCTAAGGTATCAGGAGAAGAGGATCAAAAATCTTTTCAGGCCATGAGATGAAAAGAGATTTAATTCTAACTTAAACACCTAGTTCATACCAGTAAAAAAATTTTCTTTAATCATTATTTTCATTGGTGCCCTCTGTTCATGGTCATGACTGAAAAACTAATATGTCACTTCAAGGATAACAGGTTCATCATTTAAAACCCTAAATCTGAAACTTCTAAGGAAACAAAAGGTCTACTTAGTGACTAGCAAGGACTGCCCTGTGAAGGGATACAAAGCATGTGACCTTTCCCAACTATACCCTCAAGTATATCATCTGTAGAGATAAGATGTATTGTTTACATCAGTTTTTTGCTGCAACAGGAGAATTACTCCAATGGGAAATCACTGGAGTTTCCTTTACTTTAGTAACTTTTTTTTTTTAAAGGTTTTATTTATTTATTTGACAGAAAGAGCAAGAGAACACGAGCAGGGGGAGCGTCAGAGGGAGAGGGAGAAGCAGGCTCACCACTGAGCAAGGAGTCAGATGAGGGGTGGATCCCAGGACCCTGAGATCATGACGATGGGAAGGTGGACTGAGCCACCCAGGAGCCCATGGTAACTCTTTAAAACCAAATATATGCAACATTGTTGTAATTCAAGGCAGGTCACCCTCTGGTAGAGTTCATTTCATACAAAGTAGAGATACAACTGGTAGAGTTCATTTCATACAAAGAACCTTTGTTCACATGTATTCTCAGTCAAGATATGCCTCTTAATAGCTATTGGTTAAAACCAGACTGGCTGTGTCAGGTCTAGAATAATAAGTTACAGTGGCTTAATGCTTTAGGTTTGCAAGCTCTTCACACTGATCAGGTAGAGATATTGTCTAAGGTTTGAATTTTTGGCAGGTTAATCAAGTGGTTTGGTAAAATTGCATCTGTTTGCACTTATACAGAGGTAGGGGTGAGCGAACATGGATTTGGAAACACACTTCTACAACCTATGTCCTAGTAGTTCCTTTCCATTCCTTCACTCAACAAATACATTTTAGTTAAATATTTATTGAGTACCTATTACGAACCAGGTACTATGCTAAATGTCAGGGGATGCGGTTTAATAACTATAGCAGGCACCATTATTTTCATTGTTATCTATACCTATAATCAGTAATTCCGGGCCGCATCCAAATGCCTTCGCTGAGGCTTGACTTGCAAGATATTTAACTGGAGAACTGCCAACTCTAATTGAGGACCCTTCATGCCATAACCAGGCCCAAGATAGAAGGCCCTGTGAACTCCGAAGTGGAGAAACTGCGCTCAGAGGTGGCTCTGGGAAGGGGAACTAGAGCAGGACACAGCGGGGACAGGCAGCCTGCAGTGCACACGTTTTGTCCTGTTTGACTTTCCTCTGGTGTGATCGCGCGTTCTGTGACCTCCGGAACGAGCTGGCGCCGCTGCAGACCTGCAGACACCCCGCGGGCGCGCCCACGCGCCTCCCCCCACCCCCCGCAAGACGCAGCTGCCGGGCAGGGGGTGAGGGGCAGCAGCCGGCTCGGTCCCGGGCTCAGCGTGATCGCAGGGTCCCTGGAGCCACCGCAGGGTGGGGATCCCGGGGGACCGCTCTCCGAGTGGCCGGGAAGCAGCTCCGGGTTGCAGGGCAGGACTGTGCCCTCCCCTCCCCCGGCCAACTTTCGGCCGCGGCAACGGAAGCAGGAACTGGCTAAGCACACCAGCCGCCGGCGGGCTGGAGCTGCGGAGCATCCCTGCCGCCCTAGCCGAGACCCGCGCGCGGATCAGCTTCTCCCTGCCCGAGAGCGCGCCGGGGCTGTCCTCACCCGGGGAGGACACAGGCGCCCCAGGGGCCTGTCGCCGCCAGGTAAAGGCGTCGCCGCCTTCCCCTCCAGGAGGACCGCCACCGCTGAGAGCGAGTCCCCCTCCTTTCCTGGCGCTCCCTCTAGCTCTCTGGAAGCGCCAGGACCCGGGCTGGGGCGAGGAAGGGCTGGAGGGGGCGGTGGTGGGGCTGCGGACCCCCAGAAGGGAATCTCCTGTCTCGCGCAGCAGCACCTGTCGTGAATGGCACTGGCTCCGCGTCGTCATCAGGAAAGGCAGAAGAATGCTCAGTAAGGGGACATGCATTTCCTCAAAGGAAGGGAAAGAAAATGATTTCCAATATCTGACACAGCTGTGTACAAGGGCGTTTTAGTGACGGTAGTAAACAGGCATTAAGTACAGGTGCCTCCTCTCGCTCCCACCTGTCTCCATTCGCCCCTATCTTTCAATAGAATTCAACTTGGCTGTGGACCCTTAAGGCCTAAGGAATAATGATTAGAAGAATTACGTTACCTAATAGTTGTTGAGCATCTTTAGCGAGATAAACTCTTTAGGACTTCTCAAAGTCCAGGCTCTAAAAAGGTGCCGCCTACAGAAAGAATTCCAGGAGAGATTCCGTCAGAATCCATTCAAAGGAAAGTATTGGCCTGGTTTTTCTCTTTCATTCCTGTTCGGTTTCCTGGAGGGATAGAAAAGAGATCTGGGAAATGTGACAGCCTAAAAAGATAACTTGGGTCAAGATTCTTAACCTGGAGAAGCCATGGATAGATAGTATTGCAAAAGTCTGAGAACTTCAGTGGGAACAATTATTATTTTAGTAGGCCCTAACTGAAAGCCCATGGTAACTCTTTAAAACCAGCAGGAATCACAGGTGTTTTCATATTGTATTACTTATTATCCAAATCTGGAGTATCATGGACGTTCAATGGTCCTTCAATTATGGCAGTTATTAGGGGCGGCTGGCTAGTTCAGTCTGTCAAGCCTCTGACTCTTTTTTTTTTTTTAAAGATTTTATTTATTTGACAGAGAGAAACACAGCGAGAGAGGGAACATAAGCAGAGGGAGTGGTAGCGGGAGAAGCAGGCTTCCTGCAGAGCAAGGAGCCCTATGCGGGGCTCGATCCCAGGACTCTGGGATCATGACCTGAGCCGAAGGCAGACGCTTAATGACTGAGCCACCCAGGCGCCCCAAGCCTCTGACTCTTGATTTCAGCTCAGGTCATGATCTCTAGGTTGTAAGATCAAGCCCAGTGGGGCTCCCTGCTCATTGTGGAGTCTGCTTGTCTTTTTCCCTCTGCTCTTCCCCCAATAGAATTCAACTTGGCTGTGGACCTTAATTCTATTGGGCTCTCTCTCTCTCTCTCTCTCTCTCTCTCTCTATAAAATAAATACATAAATAAAATCTTCAACATTATGGCAGTTATGAGGTGTACTGCTTGTTATTCAATAGGTTAATAAAGAAGCATAAATATCCCACAATTGTTTCTATTTTGACTGGAAATGGGACTTTTTTTTAAAGATTTTATTTATTTGAGAGAGAGCATGGTGGGGGGAGGAGGGAGTGGGAGAGGCAGGCTCCCCGATGTGGGGCTCGATGCCAGGATCCTGGGATCATGACCCGAGATAAAGGCAGCCTCCTAAGCCTGAGCCACCCAGGCGCCCCTGAAAATGAAGTTAATAATGGGCTCTATCTCATAAGGATTGGGAATCTATCTCATTAGGATTTTTGTAAGGATTAAATGACATGACACATATAAAGTGCTTAGCATAGAGATTGACAGGTGAGAAACATAAATTTACTTATTATTTGACTGTTTATAAAAGCTGGACACAGCAAGGAAGGTTTTGGACTTGTACTGTTACTGTATATGGGTAATATATGTATGTTTCAATTTTTAACTATTTTTTTTTACTAATGTCTGTGTTTATATTAGAGATCACTCATATTTTTTTATAGGATTTTATTTTTATCTCCACACCCAACATTGAGCTCAAACTTACAACCCCAAGCTCAAGAGTTGCGTGCTCCACCAACTGAGCCAGCAAGCTGCCCCCAATATTAGGGATCACTCCTTGTGTTGCATAGTTATGTGGGTTTCGACAAATGTAAAGACCTGTAACAACCATTACAGTATCATATGGAATAACCTCACTATTCTTTTTTTTTTTTTTAAAGATTTTATTTATTTGACAGAGAGAAACACAGCGATAGAGGGAACACAAGCAGAGGGAATGGTAGTGGGAGAAGCAGGCTTCCCGCAGAGCAGAGAGCCGGATGCGGGGCTCGATCCCAGGTCCCTGGGATCTGACCTGGGCCGAAGGCAGACGCTCAACAACTGAGCCACCCAGTCGCCCCTAACCTCACTATTCTGAGAATCCCCTGTGCTCCACCTATTCATCCCTCCCTGCTTCTGCCTGGCAACCACTAATATTTTTACTGTTGATAATAATTTTGCCTTTTCCAGAATGTCATAAAGTTGAAAAGGAGTCATATATTTCAGACAGGCTTTTTTCATTTAGCGACATGCAGTTATGTTTCCTCTATGTCCTTTTCTGGCTTGATAATCATTTCTTTTTACTACTGAATAATATTCTACTGTGTGGGTAAACCCATTTTGTTTATCCATTCACCCACTGAAGGAAAATCTCGGTTGTTTCCAGTTTTTGGCAAAGATTGATAAGTTAACTACAAACATTTGTATGTAGATTTTTGTAGGATTTGGGATTGTTGGTTTTCCAGATTTTCGTCATTCTAATAGGTGTAGTGGTGTCTCATTCTTGTTTTAATTTGCAGCTTCTAATGCCTATGATGTTGAGCACCTTTTTATATGCCCATTTGTCACTGTCTATCTCCTTTGGTAAGGTGTCTGTTTAGATACTTTGCCCACTTTTAATCAGATTGTTTTCTGAGTTTTAAGAGTTCTTTGTATGTATTAATTACTAGTCCTTTGTCAGATATGTGTTTTGCAAATATTTCTCCCAGTCTGCGGCTTATCTTTTTATTATCTGAATGTCTTGGGCAGAGCAGATGTTTTAATTTTAATGAAATCCAACCTATCAATTTTTTTCTTTAATGGATTGTGCTTTAGGCATTGTATCTAAAAACTCATTCCTTAACCTAAGTTCACAAAGATTTTCTCCTATGTTATATCCCAGGAGGCTTTTTTTTTTAAGATTTTATTTTTAAGTAATCTCTATACCCAACATGGGGCTCAATCTCACAGTCCCGAAATCAAGAGTCACATACTTTACCATCTGAATCAGCCAGGTGCCCCTCTAGGAATTTTGTAGTTTTGCATTTTATATTTAGGTCTATGATCCATTTTGAGTTAATTTTTGTAAATGATGGAAGATTTGTATCTAGATTGATTTTTTTGCATGTGGATTATTCTAGCACCATTTTCGAGAAGGCCATCCTTTCTCCATTGAATTGTCTTTGCTCTTTTGTTAGAAATCAGTTGACTGAATTTGTGTAGGTCTATTTCTGGGCTTATTATTCTTTTCTATTGTTCTGTTTTTCTATTCTTTTGGCAGAACCACACTGTCTTGATTATTGTAACATTATACTAAGTATTGAATTTAGGTGGTGTGAGTTCTCCAACTTTGTTCTTCAGTAATGTGTTGGCCATTCTGGGCCTTTCTGCATTTCCATGTAAACTTTAAAATCAGAACTTTAAAGTCATGCCTGGGTGGCTCAGTTGGTTAAGTGTCTGACTCTTGATTTCAGCTCAGGTCATGATCTCAGGGTCATGAGATTGAGCCCTGAGTCCAGCTCTGTGCTCAGCCTGGAGTCTGCTAGCAATTATCTCTCTCCTTCTCCTTCTACCTGCTCCCCCAACATGTGCTCTCTCTCTCTCTCAAATAAATCGATCTTTTTTTTTTCAATCAAAACTTTAAAATTGTTGAGATCCACAAAATAACTTGCTGTGAAATTTATTGGGATTGCCCTGAATCTATAGATCAAGTTGGGAAGAATGGTATCTTTTTTTTTTTTTTTTTAAGATTTTATTTATTTGACAGAGAGAAACACAGCAAGAGAGGGAACACAAGCAGAGGGAATGGTAGCAGGAGAAGCAGGCTTCCCGCCGAGCAGGGAGCCCAATGCGGGGCTCGATCCCAGGACCCTGGGATCATGACCTGAGCAGAAGGCAGACGCTTAACGACTGATCCACCCAGGCGCCCCGGAAGAATGGTATCTTAATATCGATGAACATGGAACGTTTCTCCATTTATTTGGATTTTCTTTGCTATTTTACTTCAGGGTTTTGTAGGCACATTTGTTTTTTATTTATTTTTTTAAAAGATTTTATTTATTTACATGTCAGAGAGAAAGAGCAAGCAAACACAAGCAAGGGGAACAGCAGGCAGAGGGAGAAACACACTCCCCGCTGAGCAGGGAGCCGGATATGGGACTCGATCCCAGGACCCTCAGATCATGCCCTGAGCCAAAGGCAGACTGACTGAGCCACCTGGGTGTCCCTATAGGCACATTTAAAAAACTGCTTTGATAACTATATTTCATATAACTGGCTTCCTTTGTAATTATATATATTTTAAATTTGTCTTTTAAAACATTTCTCAGAAAAGATCCTAAGCTTCTGAGCTTTACCAGACTATCAAAGGGTTTGGGTTCAAAAACCCTCTGCTTCAAAAAAGAAGCAGAAGAAGGTGAAGAAGGAGGACGGAGGTGGTAGAAGAAGAAGATTCAAGAAGTAGTGATTTTCTTTTTTTATTTTTTTTTTTAAGAAAGAGAGAGAGTGTATGTATGAGCAGGGGAGGGGGGAAGAGGGAGAGGAGAGAGAGAATCCCAAGCAGACTCCATGGAGCCCGACATGAAGCTCAATCTCACAATTCTGAGATCATGACCTCAGCAGAAAAAAGAATTGGTTGCTTAACCAACTGAGCCATCCAGCCCCCCCAAAGGACCAGTAATTCTGCTCTAGACTATCATTCAGTGAACAATTTGTATTCTGGAAATGAAGAGTTGCCTCTACCAACCAGCTAACTGTTAGAATTAAGTTATTAGAGTTACCTCTCTCTGGTTTGATATCTAAGGAGGGTAGAGCAACAAGAAAGGCAACCCCAGTTTCCTCATCTATTAATGAGAAAAATAATATCTTCTTTTGCAGAGCTGATATAAGGATTAAATAGGACAATATATGTATGTTTCATAGCACATTGCCTACCACCCAGGTCATTTAAAAATGCTAGTTATTATTAGTGAGAAAGAAACCATGCTCAAGTATATTATCCCTGCTTTATCAGTGACTAGAAATTTTGTGTCCTTTCCCCTCCTGGTTAGAAGAAGCAAGAAGAGAAAGGATTCTAGAACTTGGGGGCAGGCCTACTGTTTATATTTCTTCCATCATAGACACTGGTCAGCTTTTAAGCATTGATGGGAGAGTATATGTGTTTGTGCAAATTAGTTCTTTACCAAGTTTTTTTCCTAAGATTTATTCATTTATTTTAGAGAGAGAAAGAGTGCACAAGGGGTAGGGGCAGAGGGAGAGAGAATCTCAAGCAGACTCCCTGCTAAGTGTGGAGCCTGACTCAGGGCTTGATTCCATGACCTTGAGATCATGACCTGAGCTGAAATCCAGAGTTGGATGCTCAAGAGACTGAGCTACCCGGGTGCTCCTTTTGACCAAGTTTTTAATGAAAGATTGTCTTGATTTATTAAAAGTGAAAAAAAAAATGCTTGTTTGTTTCTGTTTTGTACATCATGAATCGTTTACATTGACTTCAAGGAAGTGAACTGTATCTTTGCTAGATTTATTAAAAGAAACAAAACTCACTGCTGATATTCTATTTTTGCTCTAGAGAGAAATTCCATGATCTATACAATCTTCTTGAAGCAAACTCAGACCAGAGGAGGATTATCCTTGACCTTTGAAGACAAAGACTAAACTGAAATTTAAAATGTTCTTTAGGGACGAGAGGAGCTTGACTTACACTTGTGTAATAATTTGTTTCCTGACACTAAGGCTATCCACCAGTCAGAATTGCCCTACCAAGAGTCTAGAAGATGTTGTCATTGACATCCAGTCATCTCTTTCTAAGGGAATTAGAGGCAATGAACCCATACATACATTAACTCAGGAAGACTGCATTAATTCTTGCTGTTCAACAAAAAACATAACAGGTAAGTAATAGTCTCTTGGCAGCAATTTATTCCAAGTGTTTTGTGATACAAGTAGCTGGTTGATGTGGCTGCATAGATTATACTAGTGATTTTCAATGGGGTAGAAATGTGATTAACAAAATCACTGGGAGAATGTTCCACAAGTGTGTCCTCCCTTCCCGTAAGCTGAGGCAAGGTTTCTGATGAGTGTGTGTGTTTACCACCCAGGTGTCTGATTAGAAAAAAGGTTGAAAACCACTGGTGTTAGGTTTTAATAGGTATCTAAGATGTTTCCAACATCTTACAAAAATCCTTAAGGGACATGGGAAGTTGTTTGGTCTGACCCATTCAGGTGACACAGAAGGAAACTGAGGCCCACAGGTTTGAACCATACTTTTGTACCTTTTAAGTGTCAGACTTTGGACTTGAAAAAGAAACAGTGAAACAGTGATCATTTTTCAGGTGGTTACAATCCTGTTCTAACTCCCTAAATGAAAAATAGATGAACAAACAACAACAACAAAACCCACACAATTTATTGAGCACTAAGTGCCTTGGTAGGTGTTGGAGACAAAACAATGAATAAGATGGATGAGGTCTTGCCATCAAGGAGCCTAGAAGAGCTAGTGAACACTGGACTGATGGTTCTTACCTCACTTATTAGCCAACCAAATCGTATGTTTTCTCTTGTGTCTTCAGTTTCTTTTCTTTCTGTAATGGGTGTGGTATAGAAAGAAATATATGCACATAATCTTTGTTCTTGGTTCCTGCCACAGAGCTCTTAAAAACCTCGGAATTTCCAGCAGAGGAGCTTCTTTTGTTATTCATTCTAAGACCCTTTCTTTCTTTCTTTTTTATTGTTTTTAAAGTTTAAAGAGGGAACACAAGCAGGGGGCAGTGGGAGAGGAAGAAGCAGGCTTTCTGCCAAGCAGGGAGCCCCCATGCAGGGCTCAATCCCAGGAACCTTAAGCAGACACTTAATGACTAAGCCACCCAGGTGCCCCTCTAAGCTCCTTTCAACCGCACCTGAGTTTGTGCTAATGAGGTGACTCTTAGTGGCTCCCTGGATAGCTTCAGGATGGCCACTGGTCACCAGAGAGACCAAACCTTGAATAGAAGCTTGGAACTTTCAGCCCCACCCCTACCTCCAAATAAAAAAAAAAAGAGGGGCTAGAGATTGAATTCAGTCACCAACAGCCAATGAATTAATCAATGATGCCCACATCATGAAATCTCCATAAAAATTCCAAAACCATAGTTTTAGGCCGCTTCCAAGTTGGCGAAACACATACATCCATGTGTCCAGGAGGGGGGCGCCCTTCAAGTGCCCCAGGACAGAAGGACCCTTCTGGACCCTGCCCTTTGTACTCTTCATCTGGCTGTTCATTTCTGTCTTTTTCAATAAAATGTAATAGTAAGTAGCTTTTTCCTGAGTTCTGTATGTAGTTCTAACAAATTATCAACTCCGAGGTAGGAGGTGGTGGGAACCTAAATTGATAGCCATACTGGGCAGAAGTGTGAGTAACCTAGGACCTGATACTTTTT
>CM053611.1:34334985-34374954 GCA_028646535.1 Procyon lotor
TACATTTGACTGGCATCTAAGTGAGAAGTGTCTCATGGGACGGAGTCTTTAAATCTATGGAATCTGATGCTAACTCCACGCAGTTAGTTTAAGAACTGAATTGAATTATAAGACACTTGAGGCACCTGGGTGGCTCAGTCGTTGAGCGTCTGCCTTCGGCTCAGGTCATGGTCCCAGGGTCCTGGGATTGAGCCCTGAGTCGGGCTCCCTGCTTGGCTGGAAGCCTGCTTCTCCTTCTCCCACTTCCCCTGCTTGGGTTCCTTCTCCCGCTGTGTCTCTCTCTGCCAAATAAATAAAATCTTTAAAAAAAAAAAAAAAGAAGAAGAAGAAGAAAGAATTGTTAAGACACTCAGTTGGTGTCAGAGAATCAGAGAATTGGAGAATTAGTTTGGGAACAATACCACATATTTGATGTCAGGAGGACAAAAAAAACCCTTCAGTGGTCTTCTCAAACTCGGCAGTGTGCCTTTGGACATTCTTTATAGACTGATTTATGGAAATTACAGACATTTAATTTAAATTTCCAGTTTTTCTTTACATGTTATTAACATTTACGTGAAATAGAAAATCGTCTGCAAACAGGACTGAATGGCCTGTGGGTGACTGCTGGCAACACGGGATACCTTGCATTGCTTTTCAGTTCCATGATGGGTGTTTAGTAAGAAATAGGGGGTTGCTGCTTTATTGTACAAGCAAAATTGCTGTTACTGCTTTACTGTAAGCAGAGGGAATTGCGGGTCTCATTTAACGATTTCAAACTTTTCCCTCATTTAACGAGCAAGGGTCTTTAGCTGCTTAGGATTCAAAAAAGCACTTTGACAATTTGCTTGTAGCCACAGACTCTAGAAGAATGCCCATAAGTACAAAGGACATAAGATTTTGCGTACAACTTAGGGGGCTTACAGACCTTCCTCTTTATGTGGCCCCCAAAAATGGTATTGCAGAATTATCCCATTGCTGAGAAAGGAAAAGTGAAAATACCATTCTTGTTGCCGGGGTAATGGAGAACTGACATGATCAGATACCCACAGAAGCTCACTGAGTCTTATTTCCAAATGTGGGAGTCAAGGTTGATCCTAACCATTGCCTGATTTGAAGACAAGATGTTTTAGCAAATGGAAGGCTTATCTAGAGAATTAAATGTACTATTTTATTTATTTGTTTATCTGTTTATTGGTTTGTTTGTTTAAGACCCTACCCATTTATTTGACCCTGAGATCATGACCTGAGCCCGAGGCAGAAGCTAAACCCACTGAGCCACCTAGGTGCCCCTAAATGTACTATTTTAAAAAAAGAATTAAATGTACTATTTAAAGTTGATTTTGCCAGAAATACCTTAATTCAAATGTTAAAACCCAAGGTCTTTATAAATTGCTTTATGTGACTAAGGAAGAGGAAATGAGTCAGAGGTCAGCCAGCAAGTGAACACTGTGAAGGAAGGTGTTTGTGCTGGATAGCAGAATAAATCATTGCCTACTCTTTAAAATATCCTGTTTCAGCATAATGCTTATAAAGCCTTTCATTGTAGGAGACAAAGCATGTAACTTGATGATCTTCGACACTCGGAAAACAGCTAGACAACCCAACTGCTATCTTTTTTTCTGTCCCAGTGAGGATGCTTGTCCACTGAAACCAGCAAAGGGACTTATGAGTTACAGGATAATTAGAGGTAAGAATAACATTATTCTTTGTCTTTGGTGATTGGAATTATTTAAGGATGTGGTTCATGTGAAAGATTTTCTGCAAAAGAGTCTAAGTAAAACTACCAAAAGTGCTCATAAATATGGAGGCACACTGGAAAATTCTCATGATTTAAAGTTCATTTTATTAAATCAAACATGTTTTTCCAATGAAAGATCTCCAAATGATAGTATCTTGTGTTCTGTAGCTTTTGTTTTTACCTTCCTGAGATAAAGGGCACACAGACCTTTCATGACAACATTTTGAAACACCTCTTGAGAACAATGTAAACAACACTAGAATAAGGTCTCCAGGGCCCAGGGAGACTGTTTTCAAAGAGTTAATTAAGACCTATGTGAGTATAAAATTCCAGTAGGTTTGTCTTTAGGTTCTGATCATTTTATAATAACATTAACTGAAATCCAACACACTGGATTTTATTATCTAGACCTGGAGGGAAACTGAGCATCTACCATGGGCCAAATTCTGTGCAAGGCATTGAAAATATGTTCTCCATACTAAACATGTGGCTCAGAATATGGAAAATAAACAACTAAAAATAATAGAATTATTTAGATATGTCTTGGTGAGATTTTGGCTTGTTAGTTTTTCAGGATGAAATATTTTCGGTATCAAGTTTCCTTTTATTTAAGTTTTAGAAAGTTTTTATCATTACACCCTTGGCTATAAATAATATTCTATTTGTTCATTTACTCAATGAACAACAAATGCTACTTAGCATCTCCTAGGTGCCAAATATTTATTCCGCCCTAAGGACACAAAAATACAACACTAAACAGGAAAAACAAGGTCCTTATCTCAAGAACTTATATTTTAGGAGAGAGACAAGAACCATCATATATAAGTAATCAAGAAAAATAGAGTCACAAGTACTATGCAGATGAGCAAAGACAATGTAATAGATGATCACGGAGTGGACCGTCTTGATTAGGTGATCAGAGGAAGCATCTGTGAAGAAGTAACCCCTCGACCGAGATCTGAAAAGTGCAAAGTCAGATGTGAGATCTGAGAAGGACTTCAGGCAGAGGAAATGGCCTGTTCCAATATCCTAACACAGAATCGTTTTGGAGTATTTGAAGAACAAACACTTCAGTCCCAGCTGGCTGACTCATAGCAAACCATATAAAGAATGATATGCAAGAAGTTCGAAAAGTGGGGAGATCACATAAAGCTTTGGAAGCCAGGGGAGGAAGTTATTTTAGGTCTGCAATGGGAAGCCATTTGGAGATTTTGAGCGGGAATGTGGGGTGGTGTTTTCAAGATGACAAGCAGCAAGAGGGGAAGTAGGAAGACAAGGGTGGGAAGTGCGGGCAAGATCCACGTAAAAGACCATGGCATTGTGGACCAGAGAGGTGGCAAAGGACATAGAGAAAGGTAAATATGTGGTCATTTCAGAGGTAGAGCTGACAGGACTTGCCGATGATGTGGGATGGGGCGTGATGAAAGGTAAGAGAGAATCATTAGAATTGAGTCCTAGCTTGAGTGTCTACATGAATGTTGGCACCATCTACTGAACTGGGGAAGGTTTGAGGACACTGGTTTTAGGATTGGGAGGGGAAGCGCAGTCAAGGCTTCTCTCTCTCTCTTTTTTAAGATTTTATTTATTTATTTGAGAGAGAGAGAGAGAACAAGAGGAGGAGCAGAGGAAGAGAGGCAGACCCTGTGCTGAGTGTGGAGCCCAACATGGGGCTCAATTCTAGGACCCTGAAAGCATGACCTGAGCCAAGATCAAGAGTCAGTCACTTAGCTGACTGAGCCACCCAGGCACCCTGCTCAGGGGTTCTCTCTTGACTGTTTTATGTGTGAGGTACTTTGGGGAATGAACTACCCGGGGTGCCTGGGCACATACTCTGCTTTGTCCCCTGGGTGAGCCTGTGTCTAGGTTTTTGTTAATGAACCAGATATATCAAATATTCCCTTAAGCAGGAACATGGAGCACACATTATTTGTGTGAATTCTTCCTAAGTAGTGATATAAACCCAAGTATAAGAAAACTTACACAAGGCATGAAGTTTCAGTTTTGCAAGATAAAGACAGTTCTGGAGATGGGTGAGGGTGATGATTGCAGAGCAAAGTGAATATACTCAATGCCCCTGAACTGTGTACTTACAAAGAATTAAAGTGGTAGGGGCGCTTGGGTGGCTCAGTCGTTAAGCATCTGCCTTCGGCTCAGGTCATGATCCCAGCATCCTGGGATCAAGCCCCACATAGGGCTCTCTGCTCAGCAGGGAGCCTGCTTCTCCCGCTACCATTCCCTCTGCTTGTGTTCCCTCTCTTGCTGTGTTTCTCTCTGTAAAATAAATAAAATCTTTAAAAAAAAAAAAAGAATTAAAGTGGTAAATTGTATGTACAATAACATAAAATAATGTACAATGTAAAATCATGATTTTTAAAAACATTGGGCATAGAACAAATGAGACCTCTCAAAACACTTACGACCTTCCTTTACATGGACAGTGTCCTGTCCTGCCCCCTTTCCAGAGTGGCTGTCCCTCCCTGATCTGCATGGCTCCTTCACTTCATGCCTACGTGTATATATCACCTTGGCTAAAAACACTGGGGCCTGTGGGGTGGTGATATAATACTTCTTGCTGTTCCTCTTTGATCACCTGGACCATTGCATTAGACGTCAGGGGTGGTATCTAGCAGGAGATGGATATCCCAGTCTTAGTTTGCAAAGAGATCAGGGCTCAAGACACTGATTGGAACATTTGTTCTTCTCCTTCTGGAACTCCCATCATATGGAAGCTGGACCATAACATTCTGCCTCTCTTATCCCTTCTCACTACCTCTTCATTCTGTCCCTTCCATTATTCATGTGCTTTCCTATGTCTGTCTTCTATTTTGTCATTAAAGCACAATGTTAAAGAAATTATAGATAATTTATTCTGGTAATTCTACTTCCATAAAACCTAAAGACACAGCAACAAAACAAGAAAAGGCTATTGATCTGAAACTGTTTACTGTATAATTAGTTTAAAGAGTGAAAAATAGAAGCAACGTACATATCCAATTGCCAGAGAATTGTTGGGTGGAAAATATGATGGTTCCACTTGAAAGAATATGATGCAGATATTACAAAATAAGTTTGAAGGGGGCACCTGGGTGTCTTAGTCGGTTAAGTATCTATCTTCAGCTCAGGTCACGATCCCAGTGTCCTGGGATCGAGCCCATGTTGTGGGGGCTTAGTGGGGAGACTGCTTTTCCCTCTCCTTCTGCTGTTCCCCCTGCTTGTGTTCTCTCTCTCTTTGTCAAATAAATAAATAAAATAAAATAAAATAAATTTAAGGTATATAAATAACCAAATTTTGGGTGAAAGACATGAAAAAAATTTAAGGCATACAGAAACATTTACAGTCGTTGGGACATAATGATAAAAATTATAGTTGAATTTGTTTTATAATTTTCATAATACTCTGTAATATTGTTACTTTTGTAATGCATGTGTAAAAGAGGGAGTGTGTGGTAAAGATCTCTCCAGTGGAAATGGGAGAAAAAGGAACTTGGCATGTGTAAAAACCTTTTCAGGGAGAGTATGAAGGTAATCAAGTGGAATTAGAATCACACAGTGCCTGTGGAAGCCACCAGGGGGCGCCCACAGTCCAGAGCGGGTTGATTGATATCTCAGAGCAAAGTGGCACCAACCGTGGACATAAAGGGTTGTTGACTTTTTAATCTACGGGATGTTTACAAATTAAGTTTGTAATTCTATTTATGAATCTGCCCATGTTGATGGATTAAGATTCTCCATAAAAATAAACTACCTGCTTCCTGTTTAGAGTGAAATTAAATAGATATCTGTTTGGTGGTTTGTTTCCAGATGAACTCCATTTCCTGTAACTGATTGGCTAATATTTACAGACCAAAAGTTTGAAAGATGACAGTGTGTTCTGTTCATGCTGTAAAACCCTCACAACTTGGCATTATTGAATTTTTTTTCAGCTTCATGGTATGTCTCGTCTACTGAGGACTAGAATGGGGGAATTCAGAGATAGAATAGATTGGGAGTCTGTTTGCTCAGCTGATTCCCAAGGAATAGTCAGTCCCTAAGTTTTTTATTTCATGAAGTTCCTTGAGAGTGAAACTCAGAAGAGGGATTGAGGGGGCGCCTGGGTGGCTCAGTCGTTGGGCGTCTGCCTTCGGCCCAGGTCAGATCCCAGGGGCTGGGGATCGAGCCCCGCATCGGGCTCTCTGCTCTGCAGGAAGCCTGCTTCTCCCACTACCATTCCCTCTGCTTGTGTTCCCTCTCTCGCTGTGTTTCTCTCTGTCAAATAAATAAAATCTTTAAAAAAAAAAAAAAAGAGGGATTGAGGGCCCAGGGCTATTTCTCAGTCCCCTTTGGCTCATCTCTGCACGAGCTAGAAAAAATACCATATCCAAATGGCAAACATCAGTGGGTGAAGTAAATGGAGCAAGTGTTGAGGATCCCTGGGTCATTCAAGGATCTTTGCCAATAGATGAATCTTATCAAAAAATGGGACCAGCCCTAGCCCTACTTTTTTTATGAGCTTGCATTCCTGAGAAAGAAAGCAGCTGTTTTGGTCATTTTTTGTCAATGGCTTTGTTTAAGTTCTGAGTTCCTACACATCACAGAGCATTTACTTAACTAGTCTTTTTTTAGAACTTTAAAATGAAATATGTTGGGGCAGCTGGGTGGCTCAGTCAGCTAAGCGTCTACCTTCAGCTCAGGTCATGATCTCGGGGTCCTGGGATCGAGCCCCACATCGGGCTCCCTGCTATCTGCTTCTCCGTCTCCCTCTGCTGCCCCCCCTGCTCATGCTCTCTCTCTCTCTCAAATAAATAAATAAAATCTTAAAAAAAATTTTTTTAATGAAATATGTTGAGTCCTGTTCTTTTTAAAGAAATATCTGATACTACCTAAAAATATAGATATTGTTTATCTCACGAGGATGTTGTATTTGTAAATGTAGTATAACCTGCAGCAGAAATTCTTTCCTTTAGCATTGTTGGAGGAGAGAGGCATTTCAATCCTCCAAATTCTATTTTGGAGTAAAGTACTATATCCTAGAACAGGTGTCTACAGACTTTTTCTTTGGAAGGCAAAATGATAAGTATTTTAGGATTTCCAGGCCAATGTTTTAAGCTTTATGGGCCTTATGCAATCTGGTATGTTTACTCATCTCTGTCCTTATAGTATGAAGTACCCACAGCCAGTGTATAAACAAATGAGCACCGTTACGTGCCAATAAAACTTTATTTGTGGACACAGAGATTTGAGTTTTATGTAATTGTCATGTATCACAAAATATTATCCTCTTTGATTTTTGTCAGCTGTTTAAAAATGTAGATCTTAGGTCGTAAGCCCTACAAAGAGAATTGGCAAGCCAAGTTTGGCCTTCGGGTCATAATTTGCTGACTCTTGTCCTAGATGAACTAGTGACACTTCTATTTTAAGATTTTATTTATGCTTATGTGGGCAAGCAGGGGGAGGGGCCGAGGGAGAGGGAAGAGAGAATCTCAAGCAGACTCCACATGGAGCCTGATGTGAGACTCTATCTCACAGCCCTGAGGTCATGACCTGAGCCAGAGTCAAAAGTCAGCTGCTTAACCAACTGAGACACCCAGGCGCCCTGGCAAGGACCTCTTTGAAGTGTGAAGCTTACAGAGCAGTCGAAGATATTACAAATCTGAGGTTGCCTCTGGATCTGGTTGTTAGCAGAGAGGAGAGTGGGGTCTGGCTCGGAAACTTGCGTTGGGAGGAGCTGAAGAAGAAAAGAGGAAAGAGAACAGGGAAGAATGAACCAATGAACGCTAAGAAATTCCTTTTCTTCCTTCCTTGTGTTCGCTGCAGTTCAAATCTAAGTGAAGTGATCAGCCAAGTTGCAGAGTGACACAGAGAAATTCACATGATCATTCCCTGCCCCTGATGGCTCCAAACAGCCTTCCCAGTTTGAGCTGGGATGAATGGCGTGTGAGACTAAGTACAGGTCTAAACTTTCTCTTACCCTGAGGAGGATCTGAGTCTCTTTCTCCCCAGCAGCCCTCAGAACTGTGTGACTGTCTGCTCTTTGGGTCAGCACTGTGGCCATTGTAATTTCAAACATTGGTTCCGTGGTCCTCCGACTCAAGACATTGTCCCTGAAGTGTTAATCTTTGAGAGTCAAAATTCGATCTCCCAGATTGCCTTCCTCCCCTGAGTGTGGTGCCAAAACCTATTTTTTTTTTTTAATTGGAAAATGTCATCAGCCTTCTTCTGCTGCCTTGGCTTCTGTGCCCTGGGAAGAGACCAGACCTTCCCTCCTGGCCTGTCTTCTTCCTCCTTGGGGCAGACAAATGTCCCGGGTTGGGTTCTGCCTCGGCTCCTCTTTGCCCCGAGGCCTCTATTACTGTTCTTGCCCATGGGCTGCCCTTGCTGTGAAGTCTCTCATAGGTGATTGCCGGTTTCCCAGGGAGCCTTCTCTCCACCATTTCCTGCCGCGTCACCCTGGCCCAGCTCTCTTCCCCGGCCTTGCACACCCCCCCACCCCACACGTCCCCATGTTCCTAAACCTCCTGAGCTCCTCTTAGCTCCTTTGTTCTTCTCCTCCCACCTCTTCCTTAATTTGCCTCGTCCTCCTCCACACATTTCTCTTCTGTCCCATCACTCCAGAAATAAACCACAGCATCTGGTAGAGAGGCAGTGTCATCAGATTCTGATTTAGCAATTTGTATTTTTCCATTTTGCGCAAGTTTCTACGAAATGTCAAGTTTTAACAGTTTGGGGATTTACTGAACAAGCTGATATGTTTGTCTTTTTTAACCTGCCTTAGCATGGAAATATTTGAGTCTCCTCTTAATTTTCTTTACATTTTTCAGATTTTCCCACTTTGGCCAGAACTGACTCGCCAAGCCAAGAGTTAATCCAAGAAGCTTCTCTCATCCATGGCTCGTCTTCGCAGGGAATCAGTCCTACCCCACCTCCTGTGACAGGTTATTCAAAGCCCAGCGATAGCATCTGGAGAGATACATTTTCTCAGAAGGTTGGATCCTCAGATCGCTTTGAGAAACTATTCGAGGTCAGCCAAGCACCATTGACTGTTGATAAAGAAAAAGGTCATTTTCAGAGTTCACAGTTCTCCTCAGAACAAAAAATAGCTCCTCTCCTACCTGAACACGTGACAACACTCCCCGTGACCGTGACCATTGCCTCTCTTCTGCGTATCACCTCTGCGCCTCCAAAGCCTGCCCTGCCCCCCACGGCCAATGCTCCCGTGACACCTTCTGTGACTTCTGAACCAGAGATGGCCCCCTCAGCTCCAGCCCTAGCCCTGGGCAAGTCGCAGCCCCCCACAGCCCTCTTGTCTACCGTTTTGCCCCGTGCTGTGGTTATACCCAAAGGTAGCATAACTACAGCAGCAGTCGCAAACACCATCTCCGAGGCACCCATAGACTGGAAAAGCCCCCCAGAAATGGTGCCCTTTCAAGAAATTTCCAACCTCACTTCAAGCACAGAGGATGCCCACAGTAACCCCACTACCCTTTCTTTGTCAACGGTGGATTCGTCTGCTGCTACGCTGCTTTCGTCAGATGTGGATTCTTCTGCTCTAAATAAAACTGCTTCCCAGGAAAATGGGAAGGCCAGACGCGGTGGTTCCTCCCTGAACAGTGTTCCAGAAAGTCGACATGGCTTTCCATTTGAAAAATGGCTCCTCATCGGAACCCTGCTCTTTGGGGTTCTGTTCTTAGCCATAGGCCTTGTCCTCTTGGGTAGAATGTTCTCAGAATCCCTCCGCAGGAGACGTTATTCGAGACTGGATTATTTGATCAATGGGATCTATGTTGACATCTAAGGAGGAAACTAGATGCCTCTTAATTCACGTAGTTACTATTAGCCCAAACGTGGTGACTTCCTGCTGACTTATGGGTCTTAGCAGGATTTCTGAAGCATCTTTGGAGAAGGTAGATGCCCCCTACCACTTTCTTTTTGCTTGGTTTTTGAAGACAAGGGGAGAAAGGAAACAAATTAGGAAATTTGAATGACCCAGCTCTAAAATATTTGCTGAAAACAAAGCTCTACCTAAAGTAATAAAGTATAATTGGCATATAAATTCAGAAATGACTGGCTTTTTGCAAGGAAAAGTGGTTAGGACTTTTAGGCTCCAGCTCACTAACATTTCTGGTTCCAGATAAAGCCAACTATTTATGATATTAATTCTAATGGATTTACTTTCCCTTTTATATGAATTCCAATAAAAGTTATTCCAGATGTATTTCCTTCCAATTAAATATTTGAATAAATCTTTTGTTACTCAGTAATGTTCTTGTAAGTGACACATCCAGCTGGATAACTTTCAATTTATTCCCACCAGAAAAATGATTAAATGATGAAAATATGTGTTCTAAGTTAAAGTGACAACCCCCCCCCTCCTTTTCCCATCAGTGAGCAAAGAGGTTCCTTTGGGAGAATTCTAACAGAAGATTAGCCTATGTGGAGACAGTGATAAGTCAATTCTGATAAATAGCCAAATCTCCTCTGGGTCCATTCTAGTTAACTATCCTGCCCCCCCCCATTCCCCCAAAAGTAATACAGGAATTTTCTAAACCTCACCAAATTTAAAACATAGTAGTGATATTTACAAATCCTTATCAAAATTTCACCAACAGTCAATTTTGGCTTTATTTGGAATAACATTGAAAATCACAGATAACACTTAACATTATTGTTAAATGATTATTATGCTGTAATTTTTATGTGCATTTTAAGCATTTACTTATTTTTAATTCCAGTGGAGTTAACACAGAGTGTTATATTAGTTTCTGGTGTACAACAAGTATGCTGTAATTTTTATTGATTAGTTATTGAAATGTCTGAGGCATGGCATTTAATAAAAAGAATTTGCCAGATGAGTTACAGTGAGGTACCTAAGAATCTAGGAAATGGCCTCGGTCAGTTGGACACCTCCGTCTCTGGACTTCAGTTTGCTCATCTGCCAAACAAGAGGTTGTCCCTTCCTGGAGTCCTGGGTTTTTAGATGAAAATGGAATTCATAAGGGAACTTTACACTGTGAGCACTAGAGGGCAGTAGCTGGTTAATAAGTATAGCAATGAAGACAAACGTGGGAAATGACAGAAACAGGCTTTTCTCTTGTTACCTCCTACCTCCTCCTTCTGCTCCCCTCTCCTGGACACACACACACACACCAGTTTACACTAAGCTCATAAAGCTCATTAAGAGGAAAGCCGGTCTAGTGAAAATTCTACTTTTCATATATTTTCCAACTTAACAGCTTGACACAAATCTCCAAGGGGTTTACATAAGCTTTAAGTAGGTTGAATAAATAAAACTTGGAATCAATTTAATTTAACAAGTATTTATTGAACATCCACATGTAGGCGAGAATCAGATTAGTAACTAAGTGCCTTGGAATTTTAAAATGTCTCCTCTCTTTGTTGACAGAATTGGTTAGTGGGAATCGGGCTTTCTGTGGATGTTTAGAAGTGTTTTCTTCTGGCCCTTCCATAGCTCTCTGTCCACCTTACCGCATTGCATTCTTTCTGGCGAAGGAGAGACTTGAGCAGGAGACCAGATGAGGAATGCCTCTGCCCCGACTCTGGCGGTGAGAGTGGGGATGTGCATTGCAGGAAAACAGCTGGATTTAAGACATGTGTCTAGGGAGGAAAAATTCTCTCTTCTGACGCAGCTCTCCCTACTTATTACCCCTTCCTACAAGGGTCAGTGAAAGGGGAAAGCCTGCCTGTGCTTTCTTGCAAGTAACTTTAACAGTGGCTAGCCTGGCCAACGTTTTAGACAAGGTGAACTGAATTATGAGCCCCCTCCTTTGGTTTGCGGGAAGGGAAGGTGACAGCCGAGAAAGAACCAGAATATTAGGAAGGAGCCTCTGCTCAAAAATATCCTCTCCATATTTTACCAGCAGACATTTCCCAGGTTCAAAAGCTATTCTTAAAACAGCTGATGTATTCTTAAAACACCCTTCATAGAGTGAAGCCTATGGCTGACTCACTGTAAATAAATACTTCTACGTTCTTGTTTCTCAAGTACCCCTGGCCAGAGTGAGGCATCCTTGAAACTGCTCTCAGACTGTGGTAGGCACCACAGGTTATCCATACAACAGCCAGCCCCAATTTAACTTTTGTCTCATTTGTTGTAGGTTAGAAGTGTCAGAGTTTTTCTCAGCCCCTCTTGAAGTAAGGCATGGGCCTGTGGCTCAGTTCTAGCTGAAGTGAAACCTATTAGGGGCTTCTAGGAAAAATTCTACTCCTTGATAAGTGAGGGCGGCACAAAGAAAAAAGTTCTTTTTCCCTCCAACCCTTCTTTCATGTAAGGGCTTGATCCTTGGAGCAACTGCAGCCTTTCTGCCACCACGAGGGGAGAAATCACTAACAAGCTGAGAATGGCAAAGTGGGATATGAGAAGAGTCTGGTCCTTCATAACTTGGTTATCAAGTAACAGCACCAGCTCTGGAAGTGTCCACTTAAAATCTTGTTTCATGATAAGTCTATAATATTTATACAATTTTTAGTTGAGTATCCATTACTCATTAATAATGATAGCAAATACTTATAATGTACTTGACAATGTGCCAGGGACACTTTTACATTTACAAACTCATTCCTATAACAGCCTCATGAAGAGCTTATTTTGCAAGCGAGGAAACTGAAGCCCAAGAGGTTGAAATGTCTTGCCTAGGGTCACCTGCCCAGGGAATCGAGCTCCAGCATTCCCACGCCACACATTCTTTTAACTGGAAATCATACACAGTGTAACCAAAAGAGGTCTGCAATAGATGAGACATATTCTAGATAACAACTTTTAAGTGGTATTGAACTGAACTGTCCAGAACTACTTAAAGAGATTTTTAAAAAAATATTTATTTATTTATTTTGAGAGAGAGAGTACGCACACAAGCGAGGGGGGGTGGGTGGCACCCAGTCTCCCTTGTATTGAGCAACTTCAAAGTCACACTCTATTCCTGCCTCCCTCTCAGCCTCCACATCCAGTGTTTACCCCATATCATCTCTTCTCTTTCGGAAATGCTTCCCAACGTCAGCCCTTCCCTCGGCTGCCTCCTGTTTGGTCTCCTAACCTGTTTTTCCTTACTCCCAAGCTGCACACTCTCTCCACACAACCACATGTCACCTTACAAGTTTGACATACACATGCGTGCATGGGGTGCCTGGCTGGCTGAGTCAGTGGAGCTGGTGTCTCTCGATCTCAAGGTTGTAAGTTCGAGCCCCACACTGGGTGTAGAGGTTACTTAAAAGTAAAATCTTGGGGCGCCTGGGTGGCTGAGTTGGTTAAGCATCCGGCTCTTGATTTCAACTCAGGTCACCATCTCAGGGTCGTGGGATCAAGCCCTGCCTCAGACTCCATGCTGGGTGTGGAGCCTGCTTAAGATTCTCTCTCCTTCTCCCCCTGCTCCTTCCCACCTCATTGGCTTGTGAGCACGCTCTAAACAAACAAATAAATAAAATCTTGTGAAAAATAAAAAATAAAAAGAAGATAAAATCAAAACACACAAAATATACCATGCACTACACCTCTGTGGCCCCCCGTTGACTACGGGTGTGATTCCTTCCTGAGGATGGCATAACAAAGCTCCCCGTGCTGTCCCCCCAAACTGTCCATCTGCCTTTCCTCCCACAAAACCTGGGCTGCAGCTACACATCTCTCTTTGCTATTTTTCAAACACGCTAGGCACTTCCCTGAGCCACGCTATTCCCTCTGCTCATAAATACCCTTCTCTTTCTTCACCTGGCAAACTTCCACTCATCTCTCAAGACTCAGCTCAAACATCGCCTCCGACACAGTCTTCCCAGAGTCTCCTGGGAGAGCATTCCTCCTCCCAGATTTCTGGCGTGGCTGTTGATTTATTTACACCATTAGCAAGACCCTCACATACAACGTAGCAGTTTATATACTCCACCACCAGATGGATATGTTAGAGAGCAATGTTATTCTGAGTCTTCCATTCTCGACAGTGGCCCTGACGCATAGTAGACATGCGATAAATGATCGCGTGTGAACTTTAAAGCCTGTTGGTTACAGTTCATTCCTTTCAGCGATGGACGGTAATGCGATCGGCTGTACGTGCAACAGCTTCTATATCATGAAGAGAGAACCCAGTTGAGACCCCACTGAACATGCCTTTTTTAGGAGAATGGGATACAATCCAGGTCTATAAGGCACTGAAGTGTATACTTTTAACTAAGACCATGTGCTGAGGATAAGCATCTTGGTTTTGTCTATTTTGCTCTTTAGAATGGAGGAAGTACAGTTGACTCAGCCTGTAGAGACAGTGAGCTGGCAGAGCTCATTTTTGTTTGTGCTGTTATATTTTTGGCTAATTTTATTCTTTTTGTTACCTTTTACAATTTTATTTATTTGTCAGAGAGACAGAGACAGAGAGCGAGCACAAGCAGGTAGAGCGGCAGGCAGAGGGAGAAGGAGAACCAGGCTCCTTGCTGAGCGGGAGTCCAATGCAGGGCTTGATCCCAGGACACTGGGATCATGACCTGAGCTGAGGGCAGATGCTTAAACCACTGAGTCACCCAGGCATCTCTCTTTTGGTTAATTTTAAAGGTAACTTTTGGAGTACTTCTGTAGCCACAATCAGGCTCGGAATCCAAGCCGTCTGTCTCCAAATTATGATATTGTTTCAAAAAAGAGTCAAAACTGAAACCAAGAGCTCTAGCCTTCGGATTCAATATTCTCTCCACCACACTGTACTATCAGCAGGAATGTGTCCCTGCATCTAGTATCACACTCACCCAGAACGTTAAGGAGGGGGAGATCCAATTTTTAAAAAAATATTTTACTTTTAAGTAATCTCTATTTGTAGAGATTACAAGTAATCTTAAGTAATTAAGTAATCTCTATACTCAACATAGGACTCGAACTTATAGCCCCGAGATCAAGAGTAGCATGATCTACCCACTGAGCCCGCCAGGTGCCCCAAGGGGAGGGTCGCATTTTGAGTCTGAATTTCATTGGACATTATGCAATTTATAATGTCTTTGGTCATATTAGTTTGTCATCTTTTCTCAATGGGAAATACCAATTTACATTTAAATAATAGAAAATAAGGACACATAGAACTTATTAAAACTAAATTCTGTCTCAACGATTATATTAAAATACTGTTTTTACCAAGGGTCAACGAAATTACCTATGCAACCTTCTGTATTCATCTTTTTATATGGATAATTTGTCTTCCCAGCAGTCTGGAAAAGTGCCTTCCTCTTACATTTCTTTTTTATCTGTTTGTGTCATTTATTGTTTGTCACCTATGGCTAGAGGCTCAAACCTATTTTTTTCTCACCAAGTCCTAATTACAGTGCATTAAAGGATAAGAAAAACACAGTTCATAGAGAATTGAAGGACTCGCCCAACCTTGTCCTCTGCTTCTCCATCCTTGCTTTTTCTGCGGCGACGGCTCCTGTTGGCCGGTGCATTGAATTGGTGATCCCTGAGCATCTGTTACTCGTAACATCTTGCAGACTTCCGAACTCTAAGGTTTGGGGCCTTTCTTTAGTGGGATGAAGGGAAGCCCAAGGGCAGCTAGACAAAAATGATAAAAATTTGGAACGGTGGTGGGCTTCCATACTTCTGGCCCATGCCACCCCATCCGTCTCGTTCTTGTCTCCTCGCTCCCCAGCACCGCCCTCAACTCCTCTGGCCCTGGGAGCGTTGTCCCCCCACCCCTAGAATCCTCTCTGCCTTGTGTGGCATGGCTCCCGTGGGAAATGGGAGACCTGTGGAACCAGCAGGCCCTGCTGGAGCTGCCTGTCTTCTCAGAACCTTCACCCGCTCTCACAGTCACTGCAAGCCATGCGCTTACAGCACCAGAGGAAAACCTTACCAGCTCTCACAACACATACCTGACCCTATACATGGGAGGGTCTTTCAGTGCAGGCTTATGCATAGTAAACTTTAAAAAAAAAAGTCAAAAATGAAGAAATCTGAAAGGATAATGTGGAAGGAAGAAGAATTTGAAGCTAGCGTATACGTTTATAAGGGAGGGAGGGAGGGGGAGTGGGACAAGGAGAGGATTCCAGGGACTTGGACAGATGAACCATGAACCAGCAAATCGATGTCATTGGTTTACATTTAAGGAAAGTACACACGGTGCTAAATTGATCGGCCTTGGCCAGTGACCCCTAACAAACCACGAGGGGTGTTCACGCTGGTGTCCATGTCCAGTGGCACACGGGCCCAGAGCTGCTGCCACATCTCCTCCTTTTTGCGTGCCCCAGGGAAGAGAGGAACAGGGGTCAATGCATTTTGCAGACCAAGGAGCTACCAAGGATCATCCCTTCCCATCTGCTTCTGCCTTCCAGGCGGGCCTCATACTCCAGTCAGGCTCCACATCCTGATTTTCTGCACATCACCTTCAGTCAACATCATTAGCAATCTTAAGACTTGGTGGGGGTGGATGGGGGCGGGGGGTGCCCCCTCAAACTTCTTATCTTAAAAAATGGAGGGGCGCCTGGGTGGCTCAGTCGGTTAAGTGTCTGCCTTCAGCTCAGGTCATGATCCCGGGGTCCTGGGATCGAGTCCTGCATCGGGCTCTGGGCTCAGCAGGGCGTCTCCTTCTCTCTCTGCCTCTCCCTCATGTTCACTCTCTCTCTCAAATAAATAAATAAAATCTTTATAACTAAAAAAAATTGAAAACCCTTATGTTAGGAGGACTTTTTCCAGCGTAGGTACAGTTACCCTCATCCTCACCCCCACCCCCCACACTCAGTGGCAATAACAGAACTGGTACCCCTGGCTGGATTTATGACCTCTGCTCCTCCCCCCTGCAGGGGGAGAGGAAAAGGGCGCGACTCTGAGAAAAACAAAGTATCAGGGGTTGACGGTGTGTGCTGAACTTTAAAATGTTAAATTACGGTGAAAAATATTTTGGAAGAGAAACCATCTTCAAAATTGTGCTACATAGTAAAGTTAATGGAGCCCATATGTCGTCTACTAAAACTTAGAAAAACAAACTAAAAACAAGACTTTCACGTCTGCCAGGCTGAAATGTGATCTACTCCTTAATATTCACTCAACCCAGAGTAAAATGCTTTAAAATGGTAATGATTCCAAAGTGCAGCCTGAGCTCAGTGGATAAACAACAGACCTCAGACACAGTGGGGTTTATGTTCTGATCCCAGCTCTGGGCAAATCACTTAATCTCCTGGTTCTTTCTCAATATTCTCAACTCTAGAATGGGGATATCAGTGTTTCACAAGGTCTTTACAAGACATCCTAAAATGATTGAAAAGCACTTTACGAATGTTCAATCACCAATGCTTTCTTCATAACTTGGCTTTATAACATCCTTCACTAGTCATTCAGTGATGTGGAAATCAATAAAGACACGCCAAGTGAGCACAGAGGTTCTTTATTTTGTGCCTGCTATAGTAAGGGAGTCAGCCACTGTCACTTGCTCTCAGTGGGGACCAGAGCCAGGCGGGGGAATAGCTTAGTCCTAGAGTGGGAAAGAGGGACGGCTTCAGGTAATCCCTGATTGGGGTTTATGGGCATGGGGAAGGAGGGGGTGGGCTATCTAGAAGTCATGGGGTTGGGGATCATATTTGGCTTTCTTGGGTTGGCCTTGTTTGGAATGGAGGTGGGGATCCTGAGTTGGAAGTCAAGTTCCTTGGCTTCTTCAGCTGACTGTGGAAGAGGTTGTGGGTCAGAGTTCTGCTGTCAAACAGGTCGTATATTTGGCCATTGCCTATTTGTTTATTCAGTCTCTCGGGGTGAGGGGGGGAGTGAAAGGTAGGAGGGATCCAGATACGCAAATATGCACTGATATAACCAGGTACCTGCCTAGTAGTCTTAGCAAGTAGCTTGTACTTTTTATACCTTTCAATCATTTTAGAGGCAGCAAATTTCCTGAAGTAATAGTATTCCCTGTCCAGAATCAATGGCCCTACCACTAGACTTGTAATTAGGACAATTGGGTTCTAGATATCTAGATATGGTGATTCCGCTGTGCCCATCCCCCAACCCCAGCCTGAGACCAGTCACATAACCTACCAGTTTCCTCATAAATAGGCTGTGAATTCCTATCTGGGTAACACATCTCATCATTTGGTTTTAAAAATAAGTGGTTCAGGGCACTTCGCCGGCTCTGCCGCTGGAGCATATGACTCTCGAGCTCAGGGTTGTGAGTATAAGTCCCACGTTGGGGGTAGAGAGTACTTGAAAATAAAGTCTTTAAAAAGTAAATGGCTTAATGTTCATACAAGGACTCTACTAAGCAGGAATTTTGAACTCTACAAAGCAGGTATTTTAGGAGGCATTCTAAAAGTGTGAGAAGGAAGATTATGCCTTTAAAGTTTCACCTAGTGGGCTATAACCTTAAACATTTTTCATGTGTCCTGTGAGGAGATTGGCTGGCACTCCCTCAGACTCACCATCCATTAAGCCTCCCATGCCTCTGCTTCCTGATTTCTCATCTCAGTGACAGGACCAGTAGAAACCTGGGAATTTCTTTAAGCCCCTAGAGGAAAGCTGCATACTTGATTTCTACCTCTCACTAATTCACCCCTTTATCCAAAAACAATATGTTTCTTACTGTTATTTTTAAGGGAAATTTTAAATATTTCAAATAAATATTGTTGAAATTTCTCATTTTTAACTTCTAATATAGAAACTATTGATTGCTATGACCAAAATAAGCAAAATCTCTTTAGGTCTTCAATGACAGTTAAGAATGTAAAGGGATCCTAAGGCTAAAAAATTTGTTGATTGCTGCTTTAGATAATATTACTTTTTGTCCCAGTAATCTAGAACATGGAATTACACATAAAAATTCATGCATAGTGTGTTCATTGTAGCACATTTATCAATATAATCAACCCAAGTCTCTGAACAGGATTAAATACATAATTCATATTACATTCATAAGGTAGAATATTATACAGTTACTGACATATTTTCAGAGAATTCTAATGAATACAAAGGTGACAAGAACACCCAGATGGGGAAAGGATAGTCTTCAAAAAATGGTGTCGGGAAGATGCTGTACCTACATGCTAAGAATGAAGTTGGATGATTATTGACAGCATACCCAAAAATCAACTCAAAATAGATTAAAGACATAAATCTAATACTCCAAACCATAAAATTTCTAGAAGAAAATATAGGGAAAACTCCTTGACACTGGTCTTAGCAATGATTTCTTTGGACATGACACCCAAGGCACAGGCAACAGATAGTATTGTGTCCGGATGGAGACCCTCCCCAAAACAACTCACAAAAGGCAGGCTGGATGCAACAGCAAGAGGATTTATTTCCAGCTAGCTGGGGCTCCCACTGGCACATGTGACACAGCACAGTGCTAAGGCGAGAAGCCCCGCCTCTCCCCTTCACAGCATTTTTATGCACTTGAGTAAACAAGCACATACGTCACTACACACGTAGGTGAGTTCCTTATTCTTTATATGGCAATTACCTAAATCTATGCATTTCATTGGTGCATTTGAACAAGGGGCTAGGCGTCACACAGGGAAGTGGAAGAATCTAAATTCCAGGAATAGTTTCACGCCCGTAGCCTAGGCCTGTCTTTTTCTGGCTTAAAATGAAGCCTCTCATGGAGGAACAGTAATCTACACTAACTTACGGTTAGAATTAATTACTTAAAACTGAACTCCACATTAGGACTACATCAGACTAAAAAGTTTCTGCACAGCCAAGGAAACCATCAACAACATGAAAAGGCAACCTATGGAATGGGGAAAAAATTTGTAAATCACATATCCGATAAGGGGTTAATATCCAAAATATAGAGAGAACCCTTACAACTCAATAGCAAAAACAAAAACAAACCAGGGGCGCCTGGGTAGCTCAGTCGTTAAGCGTCTGCCTTCCGCTCAGGTCATGATCCCAAGGTCCTGGGATCGAGCCCCGCATCGGGCTCTCTGCTTGGCAGGAAGCCTGCTTCTCCCGCTACCATTCCCTCTGCTTGTGTTCCTTCTCTCGCTGTGTTTCTCTCTGTCAAATAAATAAAAAAATCTTAAAAAAAAAAAAACAAAAAACAAACCCATATAACCTGATTTAAAAAAAGGGCGGAGGACCTGAATAGACATTTTTCCAAAGAAGGCAAACAAATGGCCAATGGGTACATGGAAAGGTGCTCATCATCACTAATCATCAGGAAAATTCATATCAAAACCCCAATGAGCAATCACCTCACAACTGTCAGAATGGCTAATATCAAAAAGACAGGAAATAAGAAAAGCTGGCAAAGACAGGGCAAAAAGGCAACACTTGTACACTGTTGGTGGGAATGCCAACTGGTACAGCCACTTTGGAAACCAGTATGGAGGTTCCTCAAAAAATTAAAAATAGGGGGCGCTTGGGTGGCTCGGTCGTTAGGCGTCTGCCTTCGGCCCAGGTCATGATCCCAGGGTCCTGGGATCGAGCCCCGCATCGGGCTCTCTGCTCAGGAGGAGGCCTGCTTCTCCCGCTACCATTCCCTCTGCTTGTGTTCCCTCTCTCGCTGTGTTTCTCTCTGTCAAATAAATAAAATCTTTAAAAAAACAATTAAAAATAGAACCACCATTTAATCCAGCAATCCCACTTCTGGGTGTATCCTCAAGGGAAATGAAATCACTGACTTGAAGAGATATATGCACCCCACGTTCATTGCAGCGTTATTCACAATTGCCGACATAGGGAAATAACGTTAAGTGTCCATTGACAGATGAATGGAAAGGAAAATGTGGTGTATATCTACATTTACAATGAATATTATCCAGCCTTTAAAAAGAAGGAAATCCTGCCATTTGCAAAAATGTGGATGAACGTAGAGGGCATTATGCTAAGTGGAATAAATCAGAAAGAGAAAGACAAATAATCCATAGTATCACATATATGTAGAATGTAAAAGAAAGAGAGAAAGAAGAGAAGAGAAAAGAAAGGAAAAGAAAAGGTCAGATTGGTAGAACCAGAGTAGAACAGTGGTTACCAGGACCTGGGGGAGATGTTGGCCAAAGCATACAAACTTTCAGTTGTAAGGTGAATAAGATCTGAAGGTCTAATGCACAGAACAGTGACAATGGTTAATAATACTCTATATTTGAAATTTACTAAGTAGATCTTAAGCATTCTTACATACAGAAAAGATAACTGTGTGATGATGGATGTGTTAATTTTATTTTCAATAAGTTGATTTGATTTCAAAATGTATATATACGTATATATATATCAAATCATCATGTTGTTTATTTTAAATATATCTTTATTCGACAATTATACTCCAATAAAACTGGGAGAGAAGGAATTTTAATGATATGGGAAATGCTAGCAGGATAATATTAAATGAAATATGAGACCATATTAGGTATAATCCCCATTTTCCATCTGTGTGTGTTTTTGTGCATATGAAGGTGTAAAGAAAATTTACCAAATACACCAAAACAGTCATGGTGATTATCCATCTTTGAGTTATGGGACTTTGGATGATTTTGTTTCTTTATATTTATCTATATTTCACATGTTGTCTATAAAAAGCTAAAATATCATTTTTATAATTTAAAAAACACAAAAGTTATTTTTTAAAACAAAACACTATATATTTTATTTTATTTTATTATTTTATTTTATTTATTACTTTTTTTTTAAGTAGGCTCCATACCCAGCATGGAGTCCAATGTGGGGATCAAACTCAAAACTGTGAGATCAAGACCTGAGCAGAGATCAAGAGTCAAACCTTTAATGGACTAAGCCACCCAGGTGCTCCCACATTTATATTTTTAACGCTGAAGCTTCCAGCCCCCCCAAAAGATAAGGATCGACACTTTAAAATTTTTTAGAGAAAGAGCATTCACTACAGCACTTATAAACATGAACATTTACAGAGGCACTGCTCCAGTATCCAATCACGTGTCTGGAGTCTGAAAAGTCACCTCTTTCATCAAATATATCTTTCCTAAACTCCAGCCAGAACATGCCAGAAATCAGACATACCAGTGGGAACAGGTGGAGACCGGTGACCTGGATATAGGCGCATGGCTAAGGATGTAAGCCTTGAAGAAAATGCCAAAACCCAAACATAAACCTAAGGGGAAATGACAGATGGACTTTGACTTCTATAACCCGAGTCCCAGTAGAATCTGAAGGTCAGCCCAAACTGGGGCGGGGCAGGCAGCAGCAGGTGATGGGAAGAAGGCCAAAGAGGCCACTGGCAAGAGGGAGATTTAGCAGCAGGGACTCGGGCACTAACTCCAGGTACTGGAACTTACGACTGATTTGAAGTGAAGAAGGAACCAGCGCACACGGTCCCTCAGTTCAAGAGGCTGTGGATAAAAATGGGAAAACCATGGTTCCAGACATACCTGAAAGACCTGATTCACAAATATTCATTTCAGCCAAGCGACCTTGTGCTAATTTCTACCTCACAGGGTTATGGCAGAGATAAAATAAAACATGGCAGATGAAATATCCAGCCCAGAGCATACATAGGAGAAATAAATTGAAGTCACTACTGTTATTTTTGTTGGTGCTTTTCAACTCTCATCAAATGGGGACTTAGGTGTATGTAGTTAAGGATCAATGTTCCCTGGGGTGCTTGGGTGGCTCAGTCTGTTAAGCATCCAACTCTTGATTTCAGCTCAGGTCATGATCTCAGGGTTGTGAGAATGAGCCCCCAACGGGCTCCATATTCAGCATGAGTCTGTGTGTCCCTCTCCCTCGTCTCCTCCGCCCCCCACCACTCCTGCACATATGCTCTCTGTCTCAAGTAAATAAATAAAATCTTTAAAAAAAAAATCAATGTTCCTCTCAAACATTTTGCCTAATGGATCAACTCTAGAAATTCTTCAGGAAAGTCCACCCGGGACACAGGTCCCTCTAGACCTGCAGGAGCCTAGGGTCGAGGGGACCTCATAATGACATGCGATTATTCTATCTTTGGGCAAGGCTTTTTCACCTGGAGCAGGTTTCCTCTCTGTACCACACCTGTGGGTGTAGCCTGTAAAAATGGGGCTTTACTGCCTTCATCCATCTCTGTTGGAATAAAAGGGGTTCAAAGCCAAGTTCACAAATCATAACGTTCACAAACATTACACATTTTATGGTTAAGAAACAGAATCACACATATAGATTATGAGTCATATCTTAATCCAATTGGCTATATGTTATATAACCCAGTTGAGACTTTTGGGGGACGGTTTATAGATGTTTACCTTTAAATTTCCAACATTCTATCAACCACAACAAGAAAAAGAAAGGGAAATTCCCTTCCCATTTTTATGCCCTTCACTCAAAGCTAAGAAAATATGCCTATATCTTTTTGCTGCTACCTGTGTTGGAGCCTGTGTTCCCAGCCTTATTTACCTATAGTTTCCATCCCAACTCCACTCTGATCCTGAACGAAAATAAGACTTAGGCACAGCTAGTAATCGTTATTCAGGCCATGTATAGACTTTAAGCACTAGGCATAATTAGACCCACTATAGTAATTGTTTTTCATTTTTTTCCCCCGCCCAGCATCCCGCTTGCTTCTTTTGGCAACACTATCCTATCTTTTTGGTGGGTGTCGGGGAAAGGAAGGGGCAAAGTGGGGGGACCATTCCCTCCCCGGGTCCATATAGTCGTGGTGGAACTCTCACAACCCTCTGCTTCCCTCACATGGGGACAGGCAACGCGTTTATGAAATAAGACTTTTAGATTCCAGATATGTGATTGGATATTTAAGCAATGGCTGTACCAGGTACCCCCTGAGATTCTGATTCAGCCGGGGCCAAGGGCCTCAGTATTTAAGTTCCCCAAGTGGTCCTAGCATGCAGGCAGTGTTGAGATCCACAAGATCAAGGTCAACGAGCCATGACAGTACACCCTGAGAGCTTCCGTCTCTCACTAACTCAAGGAACCCTCCTTCCCCCTGCCCTTTCTCCATCTCTCTTCCTCTTGAATTTCCATCCTGCTTATCATACCATAAAGTAGATATTTGTGCTGTGACAGTTAATACAGAATTAAGGCTTTTTCGACTTAAAAAAACCCGCCGCGGGTGCCTGGGTGGCTCTGTCGGTTGAATGTCTGACTCTTGGTGTTGGCTTAGGTTGTGATCTCATGGGTCATGGGAATGGTTCCCCCATCAAGCTCCCCACCTTCTTCCCCTCTCCCCAATTGTGAGCACGCGCACTCTCGTTCTCTCTCACACTCTCTCAAATAAATAATGCGGTGCCCGGGTGGCGCAATCCATTAAGTGACCGACCAGCTCCTGTCTTTGGCTCAGATCACAATCTCACGGTCCTGGGATCTAGCCGTGTCAGGCTGTGTGCTCAGTGGGAAGTCTGTTTCAGGATTCTCTCTCTCCTTTGCCTTCTGACCCTTCCCCCCGCCCCCCCACCCTTGCTCTCTCAAATAAATATATAAATACATAAATAAATAAAATATCCTACTTGAGGAGGGGGGATCATTTAGGGCATTTTTATTATTCTCAGACCCCCACCACAGGTTTGTGTTACCTTTAACAGACTCTACAGTTCCCAGAATGGAATATTGGTGCCAACAGAAAGATTATTCTGCTAGTGCTGTGAGAAGGAGAGACTAGTAATGAGAAGCAGAAAGGAAGTTTGGAGGCTCTTTCTAGAGGACAGTGGGCATGTTCTGAAATCCTAAAGTGAAGGGAGACCTGCGGCCCGATAAGGTTAAAAGGAGCCTTGAAATTCTGTAAGAAGACAGACATACTCTTCTCATGGTTGTGCTATCTGGACACCAGAATTTTGCTTTAGAGACTTAAGTGTCAGGCCCCATATGGTTCTGGGACTAGATATATCTACATGTCCAAAACATATATTTTTAATTCCTTCAGTCAAGACTTCATAAAGATAACAGACAAATGGGTGTGTTTGCAAAGACTGAGCCCATGCTGTGGGAAGTTCCTGCGTAACAAATTTGAACCTGATACTTTATGTAGAATACCCTTCAATATCTCCCTGGCAGCAGCAGCGGGAAGTTACTGTTTAAACACTTCATGCTCACTGATCCATGGGCTCAGCACTCCAAGTATTTAATTCCCTGTCTGAAGTTAGCCTTCTACCTGCTTTCCAGTTCAGTGACAGAGACACCTGTTGTAAGGCAGAGTTCATAAAATCCAATGATCTCTGGCCAATCAACAATTTCGATTAGTGAAATCTGAAGGCAGTACTGTGACGATTTTCCTCCTTGCCCTCATCCATTTAACTCACAGTGATGGAGCAATGTCCCGATGTCAGGCCGTGTGTTAGGAACTGGTGATTCAAAGACAATACACAATTATAAGAAGTTGGGCCGTGCATGATTCTAGAAGTAGGAACAAAGTAGCATGGAGAAACAGTTTTCTTAGGAAATTCAAGGTCTTTTTTTTTTTTTTTTAATAGGGGAAGTCATGTTCAAGTTGGGTCTTGAAGAGTTGCTACTTGGGAGTTTCCCTAAGAGCAGGCAGAGAATGGTACTCCAGGCAGAAAGAATAGCATGTACAAATGCATATGAGGGAAAAAAGCGTGGCAACTTTGAGAGGGCTGAGAAATTTAGTGTCATTAGTGCAATGGGTATTGTGAATAGGATTATTCATGAGACTAGCAAGGTAGTTTTTTGGAAGAGTTTTTTGTAAGCCTGCTTGAGAGTTCAGATTTTACCTTATAAGCACACACAGTAAAGTCATTTCTGAACATGGTATTTTTTTTTTACAAAAGAAAATCTACCAGCTGTATGAGGAAAAGACTAGAGGTGAGAGGCAGAAAAGGCAGCCTCAAGGCCCTTTCTAAAGCAACAGTTCTCAACCGGGGAAGATTTTTGCCTCCAGTGGGTGTTTGGCAATGGCTAGAGACATTTTTAATTTCATGAGGTGGGTAGAGGGTAGGGAGGAGCTGGTGGTGGCAATATACAGTGAGGAGAAGCCAGGGATGCCACTAACATCTTACAATGGACACGATAGCACGCCCCCCCCCAAAAGAATTATCCAACCCAAAATGACAACAGTACCAAAGTGGAGAAACTCTGTCCTAGGCTGCAAGTGGACAGCTTCTGCTATGGGTTACTGGATGTCTATTCCTTCTTCTTCTTTGGAAAAACACCTTGATTTTCCTTTCCTTTCCTTTCCTTTCCTTTCCTTTCCTTTCCTTTCCTTTCCTTTCCTTTCCTTTCCTTTCCTTTCCTTTCCTTTCCTTTCCTTTCCTTTCTTTTGTCTTGTCTTGTCTTTTCTTTTCTTTTCTTTTCTTTTCTTTTCTTTTCTTTTCTTTTCTTTTCTTTTCTTTTCTTTTGTCTTTTCTTTTCTTTTGTCTTTTCTTTTCTCTTCTTATCTCTTCTCTTCTTTCTTTCTTTCAAAGAGAGCACACAAGTCTGTGCCCACTAGAGGTGGGGAGGGGCGGGGGAGAGGAGGAGAGAGAGAATCCTAAGCAGGCCCCATGCCCAGCATGGAACCCCGTACTAGACTCCATCCCACCACCCAGAGATCAGGACCCAAGTCAAAAATCAAGAGTCCCATGCTTAACTCACTGAACCACCCAGGCAACCCAGCATCTTGATTTTTTTCATTCAGATGTTCACCTTTTACTATAAAACCATGTGCTTCAGGGGAAGCTGACCCCATCCCCAATCCCAGGAGGTGGGGCTGAATTGATTAAGCCAATCAGCTTATCCTGTTCCCAGAGTATTCATTTGGGTAGAGGCTAAGATATGGTAACAGAGAGACCCCCAAATAGTACTTAAGTAAAGTAAATCCACCTCTAACTCTCAGGAAAGTCAGTGGCTGGAGATCTGGGGCTAGCCGGGTAATGCTGTGCCACCCGCCATTAAGTAACACAGATTAGGGGCGCCTGGGTGGCTCAGTCGTTAAGTGTCTGCCTCCGGCCCAGGTCGTGATTCCAGGGTCCTGGGATCGAGCCCCGCATCAGGCGCCCTGCTCAGCGGGAAGCCTGCTAAAAAAAAAAAGAAAAAAAAAAAGTAACACAGATTACTTTCATTTTACTAAGGCCCTAAGGTCTCATTCTCCCCCGGTGGTTGAAACTCAATCAGCTCCACGCCCTGGTTCCAGTCCATAGGAAGAGCCAAGAGACAGTGCACTAGAGGCAGTTTTTGGTCTCTAAGGGGATGATCTGGAAGTTGCACACATCTCTTTCCCTCTCATCCCACTGACTTGAACTGAGACACACCATCAAGTCCATCCCAAAGAGAAACTGGGTACTGGCCACATTCTAAGCTGAAAGTGGAGAGAGTGCTGGTTCTTCTGCTAAAAGGAGAAAGGGAAGTGTGGAAACTGAGGGGTAATTCACATCTTTATCACACCTAGCTTGACTCAAGGTTTGGCTGGGGAACATGATCTAATACAGGCCCCTGAGATATGAAAAAAATGTAAAAACCACATTTTCTGGGAGCTTCTGAGAACGAAGCTGGTGAAATTCAAATCGACCTAAAAATAACTTATGGTGACCTGATATTTTGCCTTAGTTTTATTAGATCTCTTCTTCCAAACTGCACTTTCATTCTTCAGATTTCTACATTGTCCTATTTCCATCGGTGGAAATCACCATCACATTCTCCTTATCATAGGAATTGATACTTGACATTCTCTTAATAGCCCGATAACTAGTCCCTCCTGAAATCAAAGTTCTATTTCTCATCCTTTTTTTTTTCAACAACTTTTCATATCATTCTCATACCCAACAGTTCACTCATTTACAATTACAATTGCACCCAATTTCAGTATAAAATTTATGGTTTTTAGTATATTCACAGATAGGTACAACCATCTGTAGTCAGTTTTAATACATTTTCATCATCTCAAAATGAAAACCCACACCCTTTGGCTATCACCTCTATATATCCCTCACCCTCAACCTTAAGCAACCACTAATTTACCTTCTAGCTCTTTAGATCTCCCTGTTCTGGAGATTTCATGAGAATGGGATCATATAATCCAGTATTTTGACTGGCTTCTGTCTCTTACCATCCTGTTTTCAAGGTTCATTCATGTTGTAGCATGTATCAGTGCTTCATTCCTTTTTATGGCTGAATAGTATTTCAATTATGGACATACTACATTTTGTTTATCCATTTGCCAGTTGAGGACGCTTGGTTTGTTTCTACCTTTTGTCTATTGTGACTAATGCTACTCTAAATATTTGTGTACATGTTTTTAAATGGGCGTGTATTTTCATTTCTCTTGGGCATATACCTAAGAGCAGAATCGCTGGGTCGTATGGCAACCCCATGTGTAAACATTTCAGGAACTGTCAGACTGCTTTCCAGAGCAGGTGCACCATTTCACATTCTGACCAGCAGTGTTAAGGTTTCTGATTTCTCCATATCCTTGCCAACACTTATTATATAATTTTTTGATCCTAGCTGATCTCGTTTTCCAAAGGGCATCATCTAGTCTAAGCCCTCAACTGGTCCATTGGCCCTTGATTTCAAGCCTTTTCTAGCACTGCCTCTGTATTTGTCTGTCCCCAAGCCCCCATTTATTCAAAATGAGCACTTGGTTTACTCGGGTCTGCCTGGCCTTGCCCTCTTGCACCGATGAGAGAGACCCATCAGGCAATGCGCAGGTTCTCTTCTCTGCTTCTTCGGAACTGCCCAGTCCTCCCTACACACACTGAATTTGGACAACATTAAAATACCATGACCATGACACTGTTGGTAAAAATGTAGCATGGTATAGCAATTATGGAAAATAGAGTAGTGGTGCCTCAAAAATTTTAAAATAGTATTACTGGGGCTCCTGGGTGGCTCAGTCATTGGGCCTCTGCCTTCAGCTTGGGTCATGATCTTAGGGTCCTGGGATCGAGCCCCGCACCCCTGGAGAGCAGGGAGCCTGCTTCTCCCTTTCCTACTCCTCCTGCTTGTGTTCCTTTTCTCACTGTCTCTCTCTTTCAAATAAAAAAATAAAATCTTTTAAAAAATAGAATTAACATATGATTTGATAATCCAACTTCTGGTTATATACTTGTGATGGTCCACTCCTGGATGTGTACCTGACATGTGTCAACTTGATTGGGTCACAGGATGCCCAGGTGTCCAGTTCAACATTATTTCTCGGTATGTCTCTAGGGTGTTTCTAGACGAGATTAGCATTTGGACAGGGGCGTTAAATAATACAGATGACACTTCCCAATGTGAATGGTCATTATGCAGTCTGTTGAGGACCCGAATAGAACAAATAGTGGAGGAAGAAGAATTCTTTCTCTCTGCCTGATGGTTGAGCATATCATTCTTTTGTTCTCAGAATGGGCTCTACATCATCAGTGCCCCTGGTTCTCAGGCTGTCAGACTTGGATTAGAACTACACTACTAGCTTCCTTGATCTTCAGCTTGCAGATGGCACATCAGGGGACATCTCAGCTTCCACAGTCACATGAGCCAATTCCTCATATTAAATCTCATTATATATAATTTCCTGTATATATATAGTTTCCATTATATATATATATATAATTCCCATATATATATAATTCTCGTGTGTGTGTGTGTGTGTGTGTGTATCCCATTGTTTCTTTGGAGGACTATAATATAATACACAAATGAATTGAAAGCAGGAGCTCGAACAGATACTTGTAAACCTATGTTCGTAGCAACATAATTCACAATCGCCAAAAAGTGGAAAAACCCAGGTGCCCAAGTGTCCATCAACAGTTAAATGGGTAAACAAAATGTGGTGTACACATTTGCAATGGAATATTATTCAGCCTTAAAAAGGAAGGAAATTCTGTGGCGCCTGGGTGGCTCAGTCTGTTAAGCATCCGACTCTTGATCTCAGCTCAGTTCTTGATCTCAGGGTCATGAGTTCACGCCCTGCTTTGGGCTCCATGCCAGGCATGAAGCTTACTTAAAAGAATTTTTTTTCAAAGATTTTATTTATTTGTGAGAGAGAGAGAGAGAGAGAGAACACAGGCAGGGGGAGCTGCAGAGAAAGAGGAAAAAGCAGGCTCCTTTCTGAGCAGGAAGCCCGATACAGGGCTCGATCCCAGGACACCGGGATCATGACCTAAACTGAAGGCAGATGCTTAGCCAATTAAGCCACCCAGGCGCCCCTTAAAAGAAATTAAAAAAAGTTTTTTTTTTTTAAGGGAGGAAATTCTGACACATATTGTCACATTAATGAGCCTTGGGGACATTACAGTTAGTGAAAAAAAGCCAATTACAGAAAGGACAGATACTGTGTGATCCCACTTATATGAGGAACTTAGAGCCATCAGATTCAAGAAACAGGAAGTGAAATGGTAGTTACCAGGAACTGGGGGAAGGGGAAACTGGGAATTATCTTTTAATGGGTATTTCTCAGTTTGAGAAGAAGAAAAGGTTTGAAAAGCATGCTGATGTCAGTTATATAACAATGTAAGTACTTAAGGCCACTATATTGTACACTTAAGAATAGTTAAGATGGAGGGGCGCCTGGGTGGCTCAGTGGTTAAGCTGCTGCCTTCAGCTCAGGTCATGATCTCGGGGTCCTGGGATCGAGCCCCACATGGGGCTCTCTGTTCAGCCAGGAGCCTGCTTTCCCCTCTGCCTGCCTCTCTGCCTACTTGTGATCTCTTTCTCTCTGTCAAATAAATAAATACAATCTTTTAAAAAAAAAGAATAGTTAAGATTGAAAATTTTATGTCATGCATATTTTTACTACCACCAAAAATTATAAAAATCATGACTGCAAAATACATATAAATGAGGTATAATTGAGCCATAAAAAGAAATGAAGTAGTGATACACGCTACAAATGTGGATGACCCAGAAAACATTATTCTATGTGGAAAAAAATCAGATAGAAAAGCTTATATCATATGATTCTATTTATATGAAACGTCTAGAATAGGTATATCCGCAGAGATGGTGTGAATTGGTGGTTGCCAGGGGCTGGGGGGAGGAGGAAATGGGGAGAAACTGCTGAATGGATACAGAGTTGTATCTTGGCGGGATGGAAATGTTTTGCGACTAGACAGAGACTGTGATTGCACAACCCTGTGAATGTATCACCACCTCGCTACATTAAAATTTAAAAAAGAATATATACAATATATAAGATATTGATAAATAATATATGTATTATATATATTCCTGCTCAACACCAAGCACTGGAACTGCTTTATGAGGGGCAGTCCCAATTATATTCTCCTGGGGGGAGGCTGGTCATTCAACGACCCTCTTCTTCTCCCCTTTCTTTTTTTTTTTAAAGATTTTATTTATTTATTTATTTATTTATTTTGACAGAGAGAGATCACAAGTAGGCAGAGAGGGAGGGAGAAGCAGGTTCACCACCAAGTGGAGAGCCCGATGCGGGCTCGATCCCAGGACCCCGAGATCATGACCTGAGCCGAAGGCAGAGGCTTTAACCCACTGAGCCACTCAGGCGCCCCTTCTTCTCCCCTTTCTTAGGTACTCCCTCCTTTTTTTTTTTTTTTTTGCCTTCTCTCCATTCCTCAACCCTCTTACCATCTTCATTACCAGGCCTCTCAGACTTGTCCCCTGCCTGACCCTCTGAGCTCTTTCCTCTCACCCTCCCCTTTGCTTACGGACCTCCATGGACACTGGCCTCCCGTTTGAACTGGTCAGACATGCCGTCCCTTCGGTGCTTGTATCTGCTGTTCCGCCAGCCTGCAGGAGTGGTGCCCCAGCCTTTGTTTGCTTTACGCTCCTTGCATTTGGGTCCCCATTCTAACGTAACCTACCTAGAAGGGCCTTAGTAGCCACGCTAGCTACATTGCAAGTATTATCCACCGTGCTATCTCCTTCCTCTACCTTTTCGTTTCCTTCAGAACAGTTATCACTCCACTTGTCATATTTGTTTCAGATCTTTCTAAAATACATACTATGGATGGAGGTCCTTTTTCCATCTCTCTTGATGTCACTCCCTTAACTGCTACCATAATTCATGTATTCTTCTACTCATGTTTTTATTTTATTTGTTTGTTTGTTTGTTTGTTTATTTGATAGAGAGAGAGAAATTACAAATAGGCAGAGAGGCAGGCAGAGAGGGATGCGGGGCTTGATCCCAGGACCCTGAGATCATGACATGAGCTGAAGGCGGAGGCTTTAACCCACTGACTCACCCAGGTGCCCCTACTCATGTTTTATACTTCTACTCCATATGCATGGGTATAAGCAGCAGACAACAATTGCCTTTTCTGTTTGTTGGTAAATATTTTTATACAGTTATCTTTCATGCTGCCTGTATCTCTACAACACTCATGTGCACACTCACCCTTGTGTCTATCCAGTTCATTCATTTTAAGGGCTGCACTGTATTCTAACACATGAATATACCTCAAATGTTATGTAGCCTCTATTGGCAAAGGTTTCCCCGTGGTTTATGGCTACTATGATCCATGCTGCCAGACAATATTTGGTGTGTCCTTTCGCACACATGGAGTTTCTATAGGGTGTAAATCTGGAGGTAGGATCGTGGTATTCCAGATGTTGTCCATTTGTCCCTCAGATCCACTCTCTCCTCCACTATGCTCTGTGCCCCAGGAAGCCGGCCTTTATGGTACATCAGGGAATCAAGGTACATCAAGGTACATCCATGAATGCCCTTTCCCTCTACCTTCTTATTGGATTTGACCAGTGGGAGGTGCTATCAGGAAAGCAAGGGAGTGGGCTGGTAAAAGGAAGGGGGTTTGAGATCAGAGCATTTATTCTCTTGGTCCTCACCCTGCTGGGTCTCTGTGGGTTGGCTGCATTCGTCTCCCTGAGGCTCCCTAAGGTTCCCTAAGACTGTTGCTCCTTGGGTTCTGGGGATCTAGTGACCATTTTCTCTCTTTACCCCTTAAGACCTAGGGATAGTAAGGAAGTATGCCAAACTTCTCTGATATTGCTACCCTTCTTGTTTTTTTAAGTTTCCACTCACCCTGTGTTTTTGTAAATAGTTCTTTTATTAAATTTTTATTAAAAAACAGAAAACATTCTGTTTTTTTCAAGATGCTGACCAGTATATAATGATATGTATATCTTCAACTTTACTAGATGCCAATCAATTAAACCTTCCAGTCTCTATTTCTTCCAGGGTACCCATTGATGAAATCTTAGATATTTTCTAATGCTATGAAAATGTGACTTTTTTGCTTTCATGGCCTGAAATTTCTGCTCCAGTCAGACTGGCCTATTTACTGGTCTCTGAACACACTTGTGCTCTTAGGCCTTCCTTGAATAGGATATTTCTCTCCATTCTATTTCCCCCCCTTTTCATACTGTGATCATCTGAGCTCTTCCACTTCCCCTTTCCCAGCTTCCTATGAAGGAATCTCACTTTGCTTCATAAAATCAAGCTACTGAGGGAACCAGTGACTATGAGCTCCTAGTACTTATTGTCCCCACCAGGCAGTTAGGTGACTCTCTCCCTCTCAAAAAATCTCTTGTGTGTTTGTTTTCCACTATCAATTATTTTTCCTATGTATTTGTCTATTGTCTTCAACTACACTACAGTTCCTTTAAGTGTAACTGACTCTGAGCTTTGTTTTTGTGGTATTCACTCCTACTATTTAGGTGCCTTGTCTGAGAGGTACTCAGTTAATATTTTTAATGAATCAATAAATGAATCTACTGCCCTAGTATCACTAATCAACATGGAATAGGATGGCCTGAAATCCTCTCTGCATTTTAAATAGATGCAATTTTCCTTTTTTATGCCAGTTTGATTCATTCTTAGGTCAAATGTAACCTGTTGGATAGCCTGTATGTCTGAATTCGGAGAAGCATACGTTTTGGTGTTGAATGAATTAATGCCTAAGAATTTACTGTGGATCTAAAACTACCATTAAAATTAAAATTATAATAGTTGTGTTCTAGGGGTGCCTGGCTGTGTCAGTTGGAAAAGCATGCAACTCTTGATCTCAGGGTTGTGAGTTTGAACCCCATGTTGGGTATAGAGAGTACTAAAAAAATAAATAAATAAACTTTAAAAAGGAATTTGTATTCTCATTATGAAAAAATTTCTTAGCAGTGAAAACAAAGATGATGATACCCAACCAAGTTAGTTAACAGGGATCAAGGGCCTTCTATTCTCCACCTACTCCAGTGTGAAAATCTGAGGTTTCTTTATTGACTTTGAAGTATCTATTAACATCTGCAGACATCCTAAGGGAAATTGGCACACAATAAATAGATCCATGCTATTTTTAACTCCACTGGGGAGAAAGAAAGCAAAGAGAAATTAGGTTTCTCTAGGTGAAAACAGGAAGAGAAATGTTTTTCAGGAGTCTACCTAAGCAAAAAGAAAAAAAATTTAGTCCCAACCTCTTTCACAGTCACCCCAAATGCAGTCACTTTTTCTCTCCATCCAACATATACCCACTGGTCATAATGTTGCAGATAATCTTTAAAAACAGTCAAGTAGTGGGCAGAGTGGAAAGATTACAGAGCATCAACAGAGGGAACAAACAGGAAAGAAATGAAATTGGTCAATATGAGCGATTAAGCGTTTGCAACAAAAAAACGGACAGAAATAAAGTGATATTAAGAAGCAGCTCTATCAAGGGAAGGTGTTTTTGTCATCATAAATCTTGGATGTTGAGAGACCATGCTTATCTCAGTGAAAGCACCGGCAGGATCATGTGTTGAGGCTAGAGATGGAGGGGGTGCTAGGGTGGTGGTCCTCAAAATCTTGTCCCCAGACCAGCAGCACCACCTGGGACCTTGTCAGAGGTGCGAATGAGTCAGTTGGTCTGAGGTGTGGCTCTCAGATCAACTGACTCAGAATCTCAGGGGGGCAGGACTCAGCAGTCTGCATGTTAAAAAGCCGGGCAGTGGATTCTGATGCGTGCTCAAGTTTAAGAACTAGAACCACCGTGTTTTGTTTATACAATACCTACCTGTATGTGTGCCTCTGCAGTTCAACTATTTGAGGGCTTTTTTTTTTTCTCCTGTCAGGAAATGATTCCCACTTGGCTTTTCATCGCTCATTCCTGCCAGGTGCACCTGTGGGCCCAGGTAGACTCACACTCAGAGGCGCCTCTGGTGCTGAGGATGGTGTATAGAACTGCAGGTAGATCAGAGGTCTCTAGTCTCTTCTGGCTGCACTGGTTACCTGCATTTCTTTCTTTCCTACCCAGACTCTTCTTGAGTTCACAGACAAATTTCCATTAATGAAAGTTGTGAAATACAAAAGGCTACACCCCTTCCTTCTATGACCTTACTTCTGTGTCTCTCTTGAGCCTTCTCCCCACTTTGATCCTCTAAGGGGAGACCTCTTCTCTCTGGCAAGAAGTCTGTGGAAGGAAACTAAGAACACTTCTTACAGGGTTCCAGCACCATCGGATTAGCTCACAGACTTTTATTACCTGCCTTCTATAGGACAGGAACTGTGTTAAGGACTGGGGTAAAAAAGAGTATACCATTTTCTGCAAGAGAGAGTCAAAAAAACAAATGATTTAAACAGAGTAAAGTTTAGGCATCGAGTGGTGGGCAGAGTGGAAGGAAGGAGGAAAACTCAGTTGGTTAAGCATCTGCCTTCAGCTCAGGTCATGATCCCGGGGTTCTGGGATGGAGTCTGGCATTGGGCTCCCTGCTCAGTGGGGAGTCTACTTCTCCCCCTGCCCCTCCCCCTGCTTGTGATTGCTCTCTCTCTCTCTCAAATAAATAAGATCTTTTAAAAAATAGAGTGAAGTTCAATGCTATGACAAAGGTTTGTATGCGGTAATGTGGAAGCCCACAAAAAAAAGGACATTGAGATCAGGGAAAGTCTCCTGGAGAAATTAGTACCTGCCCTTCAGAGCATAGTCTTGAAGAAAAAGTATGAAGTAACTGAGAAAAAAAAGAGGGAGGTATATGCTTCTGGTGAAAGGAATAGCATCCTCAAAGACAGGGAATTCTATCAGGACAGCAAATGCTGGGACTAGAGATTCTCAGAAGACAGCTTTGAGAGAAGCACATTAGGAGCTGGAGAAGGAGTCATAGCCATACCTGTCTGACTTCACCCAGAATGGTCCCAGCTTTAGCATTGAAAGCCCCCTGTCTTTCAGTTCTAGACAAACCAGGATGGTTGTTCACACTTGGCTAGAAGCCAGGGTGCAGAAGTTTAGATGACCCATCAGGATGTCACTAAAGGCACCAGGATATATTTGGGAATAGGGGCCCCAGTGGACGAACCCTATACAAGACAAGGGAGGGCAAAGGCAAGCTCCCTGGGTTTTCCTGTTGCACACAAGTAGGAAAATCAAAACACATATTAAAAAGCATTGTTAAAGAGGGAAGAAGGAAAGGCACGAAGGCAAGGGGGGAGGATAAGACTTGAAGTCTGGAGTTCTGTGTTCATTGTTTCCACTTACTCACACGCATTCTGTAAGCCTCAGCTTCCACATCTGTGAAATGGGATAATACCTACCTCCTGGCTTCGTTTTGATGATCAAACAACAGAGTGTATGTGAAAAAGCTTTGTAAACTATAAAGCAGTGTATGAGTATTACTAATAGAAGCCCTATCAAACTCAAAATATATCCAACCACATCAATCTAGAGAGTGCAATTCAGATTGTAATTGCATCACATCGCTGCCTGCTTTTTACCAGCACGGTCATCATTAAAGCTCCTGGATGTCAGCTGGCTTCAGTGGGGTTGAGGGTGGCTGGGGAGAAGTGCCAAGGGAGAGGCAGTCCGGATTCTTCCTTCTCTTCCCCCATACTGGGAATTCAAACCAGGCGAAGTGGGATTAAAGAACAAGGGCATGGGGACAGAAAGAAATGGAAGCGATTTGTTCTAGATCCCAAAATACCATCCTAAGGGTTGATATCAAGTCAAATGATGCCCTGTCGATGGCCTTTTGATAATTCTCTTTTGCAGCCATTCATCTTTGTGTCCTCAGAGTCTGGTGCATACTCGGTGCTCAAGAAATACATGGCAAGTGAATTGATAAAACTATAGTCCTGGGAAGACTCAAAATGGCCTTATGTTGCCCCTTGGCAATATCCTAACAGGCCACTAAATAGGAATTTAATCCCTGCAAATCTGCATTTTTATAAATCTGTGGAAAATTCATAGTTTGGTTATTAATTTTTTTGTGTTCTGTGTTTGTGTTTCTTGGTTGTTGTTGTTTTCTTCCTTAACCTTTTCTCTTCTCTGTTTTCATCTTGGGTAGGGTTTCTCAATCCTGGCACTAATGATGCTTTTTTTTGAGACTGTCCTGTGATTGTAGGCTGTTTAGCAACATGCCTGGCCTCTTACCCACAAAATGCCAGTGACATCTCCCACCTCTAGTTTTGACACCCTAATGTGTCTCTAGACATCGCCAAGAGTCGGGGGTGGGGCAAATTCCACCCTCATCCCCCACCACTAGTCTAGTCTAGGGAATCTGCTGAAACATTTTCAGATAAGCTATATATTGGTAAGGATTGATTTTTTCCACTCTCTTTTTCTCCAAGGCAAACATTTGATTCATATACCTCTGAATTGAATAGATTCTGACCTTGGTGAAGGAAAAGGAATGCCTCCTTCCCTGCCTGCAGTATTCCTCTACGACCTCATTCTCAGAAATGGCAAGGTTGGGGATGGGGGTTAGGACCGCGTTTTGTTTATCTAGACATATGCCCTCCAAATAGCAGTTGCATATTTCTTTTATTTCATTTTGTGGGAAAGTGAAAAGAATGCAGTGTTTTACAATTCAAATTAAAGCTAAAAACACATCAGGCTGTCTGATTTTCTGGAAGTGAGAAGTGGGGGAGGGGCCTTATGATGGCATAGCTGCATGAAAACTTTTCAACACCAGAAAAACTTTTTACGGCCTGAAAGAAAAATGTGCATATCGAGAAAGACCGTAAACGCGGAAAACACATTGTTACTATAAATTTCGAATCTGAGATACAATTCACAATGCTGCTTTACTAATAGTGCAATTTTAAACCTTTTTAAGCTGGGAAATTTGTTATCAGGTGACTCATACATGTGGGGAAATCCAGTTCATCTGTGCCAAAGATGAAAGAAAGCGATTAGGTGTTTAAATGTTAAGATTCCATTCAGTCTTGTGAATGAACTGCAGTAATCTTGGATGAGGAGAAAAGAGAAGGCAGTTATTCATCAAGTTGAAAAATGTTAAAGGGCTCTCTAGATTTAAATAATAAAACCTTATATTTATAACACATTTATCTTCCAAATACCGTAAGTACTTTTATTTCTTTTTTATTTCGAAACATTCACAAAGTTAAAAAAAAAAAAAAGAGTTAAGTACAGTACAAAGAACTTTTTGTCCTTAACCATTTGAGAGTCGGTACAGACCTGAGGCCCCATTACCCACAAATACTTTTTCCTACAAAGACTCTGCCCAACCTAATCACGATGCAACCATTAAAATCAGACAATTGACGCTGCTGTGTGACTCCTGTCCAGTCCTCAGGCTCTACTCAGTTCTGTCAATTGTGTCGGTGACATGTTTTCTAGTGATAGGATAGAGTTCCAAATCCTACACTGCATGGACTCGTCTCCCTCAGCCCAGAACAATTGGTCTTTTTTTTTTTCTTTTTGGTCTTTTCCTTGGTCTTTCTTTGACTTTCATGACCTTGACATTTTTGAAGAAGATAAGTTTGTTATCTTGTAACTTGTCCCTTATTTTCGGGCTTACCAGTGTTTCCTTATGATTATATTCAGGTTATACGACCTTGGCAGGAATATCATAGAAGTGAGGCTGCTTTCATCTCTTCATATCCTGCCATGTGGCACATGATTTCAAGCCTCCCCATTACTAATGATGTTCACTTTGATTCCTTGCCTAAGGTAGTATCTGCCGGGCGTATCCTCCGTGAACATATTCTTTTTCCTATCGAAGCCGTGTAAACATCCCCTTCCTCATCAAATTTTGAGGTACTCATTTATTTATGTCTTCTTACATGGGTGATAATATCTTACTGTCATCTTTAATTTCGATGCTCAAGTTGTTCCTGACTTGGCCAGCAGAAGGCCCTTCAAGTTGGCTTCTAAGTCCTTTTGACACATTCATGTCGTTCCTTGAGCGCTGCCTTGCTCTGACCCAGCAAGGTGCTCCAGACTCAGACTTTCCCTAACCCAGATGTGGGATCAGTCGTTTCATTAAGGAGCCCTGGCTCCTCTCAAAGGAAAATGTTATTTAGAAGCCAAGATCTTGACTCTAGCTGTGCTCATTGATATTGGGCTGTCAGTGCCCCCAAGCTTGCTGTGGTGCCTATAAAAATATGTCACTCAGATCTCCTGCTACAGGGAACATAAATGATTGTCAGTCCCAACTATTGCCCCTTGGATCTACCACCCTGCTTGCACTGAGGCCATACTTCCCAATTACTCCTAGTCAATGTTGAAGCACAGCAGGGACACAGTGGGCCCATTTTGGCAAAACACAGGAATTCTTCAAAGATCAACTTTGACTTGGGAACTCCGCATCTCCCTAGTAAATCCATTCTTGGAACTGTGCTGCTGTTCCAGACTTTTCCTACTCCAATCCTTCCACTAATGTCAGAATATATCTCAGTCTGAAGGATCTCTCTCCCTTCTTGTTTCCTACTTGTATCAGTTACCTATCACTGTGTAACAATTTCTCCCAAAATATATTAGCTTAAAACAAAATAAATATTTACTGTTTCATAGTTTTTGTAGGCCAAGAATTTTTAAGAGCAGATTAGCTGGTCTGGAAACTTTCATGGTGTTGCCGTCAAGATGTCAGCCACAGCATAGTCATTGGATGGCTTGACTTGACCCTGGAGGATCTATTTCCAGCACGGCTCACCTGGTTATTGGCAGGAGGTCTTAGGTCATCACCACATGGACCACTCCATAGGACTACTTGAGCGTCCTTATGACATGACAGCTGATTTTCCCCTTACAGCAAGTGCTCTGAGAGAAGAAAGCAGAGGGTCTCTGAAAGAAGCCTGTGAAAGTGCAGGGGCAGGAAGGGAGCTGGAATTTCAGCAGCTTTTGATAGGCACTCTCTTTCTCCCTTATCCGGAAGTGGTGGTGCCCCTCTTCTTCCCATCCAGGGCCAATCCATCTAGAGCTCTCCCTCTCTCTTCTTCTCTCCCTTTCTCCCTTCCTTCATTCTTTCTTTTCCTAAACAAAATTCCACCACACGGAACATACTGTTCTCTAACTTGCTCTTCAAATAACAGTGTATTATGGCTATACTTCCAAACCATACGTGTACATCTACATAATCATTTTTAACAGATGTATAGTGTTCCACAGTGAGGCTATACTGTTGTTTATTCAATTATTCCCTTTTGAAATGTGTTCAGGTTTTAAAAAAATTAGATTGAACCATATAAAACTATCATGTTTGGAGGCTTTTTTTTTTTTTTTTTTTTGCTTTGTTCATTCTCTCTCTCTCTCTGTCTCTCTCTCTCTTGGTTTATCTATTTATTTTAGAGCAAGGGTGGAGGGGCGGAGGA
>CM053611.1:34375454-34397092 GCA_028646535.1 Procyon lotor
GAATTTGATACTTTCATTCCTACTTACTTAGGTTTGCTCATCTGGCTAGGGAATAATTTGGTTATGTGTAAGGTTTCAGCTCGTTAATCATAAGGCTTAACAGTGATTTCCCGTAGTTTGGTTTTTCAGAGACTTTTTGTTTTGCTTTAATTGGAGGTTTTTCCATTTGCTGAACTGAAGTATTCTTCCATACAGTTATATTGCTTTGGCTATCAGAAATGACTTTTTTGAATATCAAAGAAGATTGTGTAGAGGGTATATAAATGGAGAATATTTTATATGAGCTTAAAATTTAAACAAATTGGAGAAACTAGTAACACAGTAATCTGTTTAGGTCATGGGTAAATATTTTTGAGAAAACTCAGTCTCATCATGGAAGTTTCATTGCAAATTTATATTCAAAGAAGACTGTAAAGTGGGGCACTATAGCAGGAAGGTATGGGCTTTGTTGATAAACCAAGCACTACTTTATGTAGCCTTGGATAAGTTACTTAGCTTTAGTGTCCCCTTCTGTTATATAGGGATGATACCTTACAAAATTTTTATGAGAACTGATGAGATAATATTTGCAAAGGGAGAGTATAGTGCATAGTCAATAGTAGACTCTGAATAAATGGTTGCTAATATTTAGATGGCTAAGTTAAAAGAAATATTAATGCTCAGGAAAGATTAGTAAAACATTTAAGTGTCAGGCACTGCTAAAAACCAGGGAGCCAAGGTTTTAGGTCGGTGGTTTTTGAACTTTTTGACTCTTCTGCAACCAAAGCAAAAGCTCCATGAAATACTTTCACTTCTGATAAAATATATATACACATTGATAAAATATATATTTATATATATTAGCTTTCATTTATTTTTTTTAAGTAATCTTTACCCCCAACATGTGTCTCAAACTCAGGACACCGAGAACCCTCCTACAGTGTTGTTGGGAATGCAAGCTGGTGCAGCCACTCTGGAAAACAGTATAGAGGTTCCTCAAAAAGTTAAAAATAAAGCTACCCTACGACCCAGCAATTGCACTACTGGGTATTTACCCCAAAGATACAAATGTAGTGATCCAAACGGACACGTGCACCCCAATGTTTATAGCAGCAATGTCACAATAGCCACACGACGGAAAGAACATAGATGTCCATCAATAGATGAATGGATAAAGAAGATGTGGTATATATATATACAATAGTATGTTATGTAGCCATCAAAAAATCAAAATCTTGCCATTTGCAATGATGTGGATGGAACTTAGAGGGTATTATCCTAAGGGAAATAAATCAATCAGAGAAAGAATTATCATATGATCTCACTGATATGAGGAATTTGAATTAGGAGAAGGGAGGGAAAAATGAAACAAGATGAAATCAGAGAGGGAGACAAACCATAAGAGACTCTTAATCTCAGGAAACCAACTGAGGGTTGCTGGAGGGGAAGGGAGTGGGAGGGATGGGTTGGCTGGGTGATGGACATTGGGGAGGGTATGTGCTATGGTGAGCACTGTGAATTGTGTAAGACTGATGAATGACAGACCTGTACCCCTGAAACAAATAATACATTATATGTTAATAAAACAGACAAACTCAGGACCCCAAGATCAAGAGTCATGATCACATCTATCTGAGCCAGATAGGCACCCCCACTTCTGATATTTTCTATTTTATTTTATATAACTAAAATGGCTACTATATTTATTTTACCTTAAAGGATTGCAGCTTTGACACTGTTTTGGGTGATTATTATAAATAAACTAGAGGATAAATAGTGCAGTTATTGTGATATTTATTTAAGAGTTAAGTATGGGTGAAATAATTTTATCAAAATATTGTTTAATTGAGAAATTTTTTATTGTATTATTTTATAACAACAGTTAAAATTATTCAATTGATAGAGTTTTCCCTGCACGATGGGTAAATGCTATACTGAGTTCTTGCGTTGCATGTTTAACTCTGTATGAGAGTTATGTATGTTCTGTAAAATGAGCCTCATCTTAAGGTACTTCCATGTGAATAACTGAAATTTAGTCATATGCAGACCAGGCAACCTAAGAATGGGATATCTGCCCTTGACATTACTAATTTGAAAAATAATTCATCGTATATACGAGGAAAATAGTGTTATTTGATATTATTAGCACATGCTTGGTTTCTCAAATTTGTGTTATTTGTGGCAATGACTATCCTCAACAGTTCACAACATTTAGATGTGAGACAGGAAAATATTAAAATGTGCTTGGGCTCTATTTGGTGAAAGTTACTGGTACTTCAATGCCATGATCCTTTTAGCTATAAGGTAACTTGCTCATTTTTTTTTTTTTTTTAAAGATTTTATTTATTTATTTGAATGAGAGAGAGGGAGAGAGAGCACATGTGCACAAGTGGGGGTGGTGGTGGAGGAACAGAGGGAGAAGCAGACTCCCTGCTGAGCAGTGAGCCTGACATGGGATTTGTTTCCAGGACCCTGGGATCATGACCTGAGCTGAAGGCAGATGTTTAAGCGACTGAGCCACCCAGGTGCCCCATAACTTGCTAATTTTTATTTCTGTGATACCTAGCTTGGAAGGGCCAGGAGATGGGGATGCAAAGTGCAATCATATTTTTAGGCAAAAATTTATTAAGTGAATTTTTAAGTTATAAATTGACATTAGGACTGAAGTTATTACATTCTCAGTAAAAATAAAAATGCAGAGGTGAATATGATTGGCAATAATCCTATTTTTCAAAGAAGTAGTCATTCAGATATTGGAAAAGTATACCTTTATCAAATTATGTATGTTTGGCCAGGAACCCATTTTTCTCTTATGGCCTTAGTTAATCATCACTTTATCACTCTTAGACCAAAATCACATCAAGTACAGGATATAGGTATAGGAATCTTTCTCATTATTGGCCAGCTTTATTGGGAGAAGTAATTTAAGTGTATCCATATATCCAATTTAAGGATTATGTATTTTGCAAGTCTGAGAAAGCTACTTCTGAACTTCATTAACATAAATTCTTAGCTACACTGTTATATGGTCTTTATTTGTAAGTTTCTTGATTTATGCCAGTGAAGACAATAGCGCTTTGTTAGATATAAAGTGTTTCAAGAATAGTTTTTCTTCATATACCACAATAAACCAGAGGTTTACATATATTAAGTATTCTAAATTTTACATTTAAAGTGATATTAAAAGATGTGAATTTTTATGACATTTATACAGTCTGGGGCTTCATTTTGTGTTTTTCTCAAATTATTAGACATAGTGTAAATTTGTAACTGCTATAATTTTTTTCTTATCACAGATGAGATAGAGAAAACTAATCAGAAGTAAATCAGTGTGTTTGTATCTGAGACTGGATTTGAAATGTGGATTATGTAATGTGTTTTCTGGTTTTAGGATATAACTATTTCATTGTTAATATAATTAGCACGTGCAAGTACTTTTTTAACCCAGTTTTTTTTTTAAAGATGTAATACACATACTATAAAGTTCTCTGTTTTAAAATGTCCAGTTCAGTGGTTTTTAGTATATTCACAGAGTTGTACAGCCATCACCAATGTCTAATTCCAGAACATTTTCATCACCCCAAAAAGAAACCCTGTATCCCTTAGCAGTCATTTTTCATTTCCGCTTTCCCTGGCCTTTGGTAATGACTAATCTACTTTTCTGTCTCTATGGATTTGCCTGTTCTGAGCATTTCGTATAAATGGAATCATACAATATGTGGCCTTTTGAGTATGGCTTTCACTTAGCATAATGTTTTCAAGGTTCGTTTAGGTTTATAGCACATATTAATACTTCCTTTTAATGACTGAATAATATTCCGCTGTGTGGATATGTGAAGTACTTTGGAATAAGTGTGGGTTTGATTATTGGGATCTTTATCTTCAGAAATTATTTCTGAAATCTTTTTGAAGTTATAGATAAGAAAGAAAATCTAAGTTCTTGTTTTTCGACTGGAGAAGCACTCAGTTCACCACCACCCCGTTTCCGTGTATTAACTTAATAGAGCCCTGTCTCAATTAAACTTTTTTACCAAATTCATATTTGATTAGTAGGATAGAAGGGATATTAGCAATTACCTGGCCCAAATTCTTCATTTTATAAAGTAGAAAGGTGAATGACTAACTTAAGTTTAGGTTTCTGGTACTCTGGACAGTAATTTCACATGCAGTGCTTTTTGTACGTACTTAATTTTTTCTGGGCCTTTACCGTTTTGGAGATGATACCAGTCATTTTTAATAGAGGAAAATAACAGTGTTGTTTTGGAGTTTGCAAATAGATGGTTTGTCATAATACTGTTAAATAAAAACCAGTCTGGATTTAGGTAAAGAGAGACTGTTAAAAATGATTATGAAAATAGGGAGAATGCTCTGGCTGAAAGATGTGCAAGTGTCTCAGAATCAAATACAAAAAACTTTTATAGAGAAGGTTAAGCAGGGCCAGCAAGAACTTTGTATGGGAGTGAATCAAGAGGGTGGGGGTAAACAGATTACTTGATCGGGATAGCTTAACTGGATTTGTTTTCTCCCTGTGATCAGCTGATACTTGGAATGCCCTGTTAAGGAGGAAGTCCTGCATTTACTTGCTTAAACTTAGGGCAAGCGAAAGTTTAGGGTCTCGTGGGAAAGGAGAAAAACCTGACTAAAGTTTGGTCAAGCCAAATCAGTAGATAAGTAATGAACAGTGGTGAGCATGTGGTCATTTCCCCTGTTTAAAACAAAATATTTCACTATTGGGGATATATTTGAGTCAGTTGAGGCTTATAGCTTTTTGCTATAACAAAAATAGTATAGACTGGATGGCTTATAAACAACAGAAATTTATTTCTCACAGTTCTGGAGGCTTAGATAGTTTCTGGTGGGGATCCTCTCTGTATCCTCACAGGGTGGATAGCAAGATAGAGGAAATAGTTCTTGGCTCTTGAAAGGGTACTAATCCCATTCATTCGTACTCCACCCTCATAGCCTCCTCCTTTTTTTTCCCACTCTCATGACCTCTTGTAAGGAGGGCTAATTACTCCCCAAAGGCCTCACCTCTTATACCTTCACATAGTGGGGGTAGGGTTTCAACGTAAGAATTTTGGGGGACACAAACATTTAGTTCCTAATAGGGTAGAATAAGAGTCGTTGTGAAGTTGATATCATTAGATTTGACCCGATTATTTATGTAGGTATAGGCCTTGTGAGTTTGCCTTGCTGAACATTTTTTATAACGAATCTTGGATTGGACTTGAAGAAAAAATTAATTATTTTTGAAGTATAATTGACATGCAATGTTATGTTTCAGGTGTACACTATATAGTGATTTGACAATCTGTACATTACTCAGTGCTCATCATGATAAGTATAGTTAGTTATTGGCTATATTCCCTGTGCTGTACTTATGACCTCTGATTTATTTCTTTTATAAGTGGGAGTTGGTACCTCTTAATTTCCTAATTTTTTTCTCCATCCCCTAACCCATCTCCCATTTGGCAACCATTGACTTGTTCTTTGTATTTGGTAGTTTGTTTTTTTTATTGGTTTTGTTTTTTAGATTACACATATAAGTGAAATCATATTGTATGTGTATTTGTCTGACTTATTTCATTTAGATAATATCCTCTAGGTTCATCTAAGTTGTCACAGATAGCAAGATTTCATTCTTTTTTATGGTAGAGAAATAGTCCATTGTATATGTGTGTGCACGCACGCCACATCTTCATCCATTCATCTATTGATGGATGCTTGGCTTGATGTTTTGGCTATTATAAATTATGCTATAGAAACAAAAGGGTGCATATATCTTTTCGAATTATTGTTTTTGTTTTCTTTGGGTAGATACCCAGTAGTGAAATTACTGGATCATACGGTGTTTCTATTTTTAATTTTTTGAGGAACTTCCATCTGTTTTCCACCGTGGCTACACCTATTTACATTTCCACAAATAGTGCATGATGTTCCTTTTTTTCCACATCCTTACCAACACTTGTTGTTTCTTGTCTTTTTAATACTAGTCATTTTCACTGGTGCGAGGTGATTGTCTCATTGTGGTTTTGGTTTACATTTCTCTGATGATTAATGATGTTGAGCATTGTTACATGTGTCTCTTGTCCATCCATGTCTTCTTTGGAAAAATGTCTCTTTAGGTCCTCTGCTCATTTTTTAATCAGATTGTTATTTTGGTATTGAGTTGTGTAAGTTTGTTATGCATTTTGGATATTAATCCCTTATCAGATAAATGATTTACAAATATCTTCTCCCATTCAGTAGGTTGCCTTTTTGTTTTCTTGATGGTTTCCTTTGCTGTGCAAAAGCGCTTTATTTTGGTGTATTCTCAATAGTTTATTTTGGATTTCACATTTTTAAAAAAAAAGATTTATTTATTTATTTGAGAAAGAGAGAGAGAGAGAGTTCTCTTCCCTCCTTGAGAGAAACTCAAGCAGACTCTACACTGAGCAACTTGGGGCTTGAGCTCATAACCCTGAGATCACAACCTGAGCCGAAACCAGGAGTTGGATGCTAAACCCATTGCACCTCCCAGGTGCCCCTGGATTTCACTTTTTAAAAAACCTCTCGAAGCCAAGGAAGCAAAGTCAAGAATTCACTATCAGGTTTCACTTTTAGTACCTATAGATTCTGGTGAATTCTTGAGGTTCTCAAACATACCCTAGAGTTCCTGGGCCTGCCTGGAAGTGATCTTGCTTACTTTACCTGTGAGACTGGGAACTCCAGGCCAGGTACCAGTCTAGTTTTCCTCAGGGAACTGTGAGCACTGGCTTCATGAAGTCAGTCATAGCTCCTTAAAACTATCTGATGATATTTAATTAAATGAGCACTGCTTTCAAATATGGCATTCCAGTCAAAGCCTTGGTTGCATAACCAGTGTTTGTTTCCACCTAGGGGAGAGACTCTTATTGAACCTGTGTAAATACTTATATTGCTGTGAAAATAGGAATACACATGAAAAGTTTTTGAATTATGGAAAAGGCAGGGAGGAAAAAATATTTTATTTCTGTTTACAAAAGCATAGTCTGCTTTAAATCATTAATTAGTTACAGATAACATAAGAGAAAAAAGAAAAGAGTTCTTTATATCCAGAAAATGGAACATTAAAGCATCAGCAATATCTTAAATAAAATTCGTAATCATCCTTCATCAGTTTATTCTGTCCTATTAATTAATTCTTGTTCTGCTAGATCTTGGGTTAGTAGCCTTATGAACCTATCTGCTTTTCCACTAGCTTTTGGAAATCTTGACTTAGTCCACTGGTATGGTCTCAAAGTTATTAAAGCAATGCCATCAGAAGCCCAAGAATACTTGGTATAGTCCTTTTTCAACAGTCCTTTTTTGTTGTTGTTGAAGATGAGCACTTCTAGCTTATAACTCAAGCACTTTCAGAGAAACATCAGAATAAAACAAAAAAACTTACCTGTAGATGACAAAAGCCTTAAAATGTGATTAACTTACTCTTGATAATTTAAATTAATTAATTAGTTAATTTTTTTTTTTTTTTTTTTTTAATTTGACAGCGAGAAACACAGCGAGAGAGGGGATACAAGCAGAGGGAATGGTAGTGGGAGAAGCAGGCTTCCCGCGGAGCAGGGAGCCCGATGCGGGGCTCGATCCCAAGACTCTGGGATCCGACCTGGGCCAAAGGCAGACGCTTAACGACTGAGCCACCCAGGCGCCCCTAATTAGTTAATTTTTAAATTAAGTAATCTCCATGCCCAGTGTGGGGCTCAAACTCATGACACTGAGATCCAGAGTTGCTTGCTCTACCAGTTGAGCCAGCCAGGTGCCCCACTACTGATGATTTTAAAAGCGAAAGAGCTGATGAGAGTTTGTTATAAAATATAATGCTAGTAATGAGGAAATTTGGTTTTTTGGTGGAATGCAAACCAAAGTCAGGTCAGTCCAAACAAGTTTTTTTTTTTTTTTTTTTTTTTTTGAGATTTTTTATTTATTTATTTGACAGAGAGAGAGATCACAAGTAGGCAGAGAGAGAGGAGGAAGCAGGCTCCCCGCCAAGCAGAGAGCCCGATGTGGGGCTCGATCCCAGGACCCTGAGATCATGACCCGAGCTGAAGGCAGAGGCTTTAACCCACTGAGCCACCCATGCGCCCCAGTCCAAACAAGTTTTAATCAAAATATAAGCATAATAATTAACCTTATTTTAAAGAAGAGTGGCTATTGCATCTAACTTATGTATATAAATATATGATCTTTGCAGAGAATAAAACCCTAAAATATATAATAATCCTGAGCCACATGTCCCATCAAACATAATAGACACATATACATATAGCACATATAGCACATCAAGAATATATCAAGATTAGGAAGGGGTGGTGGTGGAACAGGGTGGGAAGGGAACCAATAACAAAAAGAATATATCAAGATTATTAAGTAAAAAATTTTAGTAAGTCTGGAATAAGTCCTAAATACTTGTATAACAAAACTCCATAAGTAAGTGGTGAGAATTCTGATTGAGAAATACTGGCCTATCTGGTAGAATGTAATGTATATTCTACAGGTATACCGTACATGACCAAGTTAACATTAAAAATATATATAACTGACGTTATCAGTGAAGATACAACATTATTGTTATCTAATATTAGGCAAAACAGCACCAGGACTCCTGACAAGTAGAAACATATGGATGGTGAGAGTATTGATAAATTTCTAGACTTCATGTAACTTCTGAAATAGTAATATTTTACTCATATAGCTTTAACCTAGGGAGGATAAGCATCACTTCTGATTTTGATAGTGCTTCCCATGCAAATCATAACATTTGATCAAGTGAACCTAATTATTGTTATTTTTTTAGAAGATTTTATTTGAGAGAGCACAAGTTGGGGGGAGAGAGAGAAGCAGACTTCCCACTGAACAGGTAGCCCAGTGCATGCCTCGATCCCAGGGCCCTGGGATCATGACCTGAGCTGAAGGCAGATGTTTAACCAACTGAGCCACCCAGGCACCCCAATCCAATTATTTTTAATACCTCTCTTTACAGGGTGAAAGAAGAAATTCGTTGTGAATTCCCAGGAACCTTTTTGGACATTTCAAAGATAGTCACGGGGCAAAATACATCATTTAGGATTTGATTTTGAAAAGGCAAAATGTCAGAAGTTGTCAGGAGAGTTTGACATTGAGATAGTTTGACATAGAGAGTTGAACACTTGGTTAAATAGGATCATGGGTCAGGGAGAAGAAATACTTGGCTACCCATTTTACCAAAGTGTCAAAAAATTTTATTTAAAGTAAACATAGGAAGGAACATGATGAATCATAGCTTTTTCAAAAGTGAGAAGACTTTGTCTTTTTTTTAAATCAAGATATGATAAAGTCAATTTCAAGCACAGAAAATTCTAAGACACAGTGTTTTTGCTTTCTAGGGAAATTACTCAGAAGGCAAAGAACAATCTTTTATAACCTTTATTAATTTAAGATTTATTTATTTATTTGAGTGAGAGAGATTGGGAGAGGGAGAGAGAACGAATGAGAGCGCACAAGTGGGAGAGGGAGAGAGAATCTCAAGTAGTCTCAAGCCTAGTGTGGGCTCCATCTCAAAACCCTGACATCATGACCTGAGCCAAAACCAGGAGCAGACACTTAACCAATTGTACCACCCAGGTGCCCCTTATGAACCTCTTTATCCAGGGCAGACCAATGACTCAAGAAAATTTTTGTCATTTTAATAGAAGATCAAATTTTCATTTTGTGCAAGTAACTATTTGATACTAAGGCACTTTTTAAAACTCTTACAAAATAAATACATCAGATCTTAATCAGCTTTGACCACAACAAAAGAATTTATTTTTCATAAACTTTTTCTAATGTTTTATATACATTCAGGTTTTATTCTGCACCTTGCTGTTTCTATTCTGGAACAATTAGTCGTTTTACTTTGGGACTGTTTCTTTTTTCTTAATAAAAACACATTTGCATACCCCTATACAAAGTTCTTCTTTTTAAGTTAACATTTAATGTGTTCTTTTCTCTAGGGGTACAGGTCTGTGAATCATCAGGCTTACACATTTCATAGCACTCAACAATAGCATGTACCCTCCCCAGTGTCCATAACTACAAAGTTAATCTTTTCTGTCATTTCTCCTGGTAGAGTCCATTTAAATATAAGTTTATGACTTATAAATTGCCGCTCTTTTACAGAAGAAATGGAGTTGCATAACTGTGAACTGTCATCTACCATCATTTTGCAGTCGACTGCAGAGCTTATGAATACACATCTTAACTTTTTATAGCGGTATACTTCTCAATATGGCAAAAATGAATATGCCTATAAATAAACTCAAATATATACATAGCTGCTTGGTACCATAAAAGTAAGAGGGAAAAAAACCCTATAAACCTGAAATGCTTTTGCCTTATCATTCAGTCTTTTTAAAAGAAATTTTAATAATTAAAAAAAAAATTTATTTGAGAAAGAGAGAGAAAGAATGAGAGAGAGAACATGAGAGGGGACAGGGTCCGAGGGAGAAGCAGACTTCCCACTGAGCAGGGAGTCAGATGTGGGATTCGATCCTGTGCTCCAGGATCATGACCTGAGCCAAAGGCAGTCGTTTAACCAACTGAGCCACCCAAGCACCCTCATTCTGTTTTAATTAGAAATGACTTTGGTATTTAATAAATATCCATGGATTAATTTACCATAGTTTTTTTTTTTTAAGATTTTATTTTTTTATTTGAGAGAGTATGCACAAGTGGAGGGGAGAGGCAGAGGGAAAGGGAAGAGGGAGAAAAAGGCTTTACAGTGAGCAGGAGCCTAATGTGGGGCTCAGTTCCAGGGTCCTGGGATCATGACCTGAGCTAAAGGCAGACACTTAACTGACTGAGCCACCTAGGCACCCCAGTTCTTAGGTTTTCAGTAAATAAAAGATTTTGGAAACTATTTTCAAGTTGGCTTATTACAAAACATAGTTACTACTGAAATGTTTGTCAAAATAGTGATTCAACTTGGCTAAATACAAATATGGATATAATTCTAGTTTATTCTTTCAGTAAACCTGTAAAAGTTTAGGAAGAACATAGCCAGATTGAATAAAAATGTATGCTTATCTTAATTTCATGTTGATAACTCAGAAGACATAGCTATTTTTTTTTTTTTAAAGATTTTATTTATTTATTTGACAGAGAGAAATCACAAGTAGAGAGAGAGGGGGAAACAGGCTCCCTGCTGAGCAGAGAGCCCGATGTGGGGCTCGATCCCAGGACCCTGAGATCATGATCTGAGCCGAAAGCAGAGGCTTTAACCCACTGAGCCACCCAGGTGCCCCAAGACATAGCTATTTTTTATTGAATCAACACTATTGAACTATTCTCATTTGCCAAAGGTTTACTTAAGTGTTTGTTACCTTGCATTCTTTTTTTTAATTGAAAAAAATTACCTTGCATTCTTAAGATACTTAGTTTAATTTCTGCAAAAAACTTTTGAAAGTAAAAGTGTAATTTCCTTAATTTCTGGAAATCTTAGGAATATTTAATTTATATGAATATTTATTTTCAAGCTAATTAGAATAGAACTCTAAGGGATTTTATAATCTAAAGTTATAATTGGTAATACCATTTGGAGGTAGGAAAAATATTTTATATACCTATAACACATGTTACATTAAAAACATACAGTATTGTAATAGCATTCTGTAGTGACAGATAAAACTACACTTGTAAGCACAGTATAATGAATAGATTTTTGGAATTATGTTGTACACCTGAAATTAATGTAACATTGTGTGTCAGCTCTAATTTACTTGATCTACATAAATAAAAGTTTTTTTAAAAAAATACTATAAAGGATTCATTGAAAACTATTGCTTGCTAAACTTATTTCAGGTTTGATGTGATACAGACTACATGAGAAGTGGTTGAGAGTTTTAGGCACACAGACATGGGGAAGAAGGGATTGGTTGTTTGAGTCCAGCTTTGGACTCAGACCTGGGATTGAATTTTTTTCTCTGCATCATAAACTTTATAATTGGATGGTCTTGAGTCAGGTAGTTAACATCTCTGAGTCTTGATTTCTTCATCTGTAAAATTGGCATAATGACACGACGTACTTCACAGGGTTGTTGTAAAAATTAAATGAGACACTGTATATAAAGCACTAAGCATGCTGCTTTCATTGTTTATATAACTGTCTTGTATTCTATTGGCATTTTCGGCATCATTCTGGAAGAGTAGAATTGTGGTTATGGGAAAGCACTGTGGGTAGATGTCAGAATGAGCAGATCTTTGAAAGAAAAATGGAACCCAGAAGAAATCTAGGTTCCTCACTCACTGGCTCTGTCACCATGGATAAGTCATTTCTTTGTGTCTTTGTTTTTTTTTTTTTTTTTAAAGATTTTATTTATTTGACAGAGAGAGAGATCACAAGTAGGCAGAAAGGCAGGCAGAGAGAGGGGGAAGCAGGCTCCCACTGAGCAGAGAGCCCAATGCGGGGCTTGATCCCAGGACCCTGAGATCATGACCTGAGCCGAAAGCAGAGGCTTTAACCCATTGAGCCACCCAGGCGCCCCAATGTCTTTGTTTTCTTAATTACCAGCAAGGAAGGAGCACTTGACCCAAAACCTTCACAGGGAAATCATGGAAACCAAATGGAATCATACATGTTAAATTGTTCTTAAAAATATAAAATAATATACATAAATGTGGTGGCTTTGTTGTTTTTCTTATGAAAATTAAGTGTTAGACAAATTTTGGTGAGTGTCTCTTCCAAATGGGGCCCCATCAACAGGCTACTTGAGTGCCATTGCTCACATTTTGATTAATATTGATTATTAACTTGGCCATATCATTATAAGAAGAGTATTTATTTTAAGTGTACTATCTGAAAGACATGGTGACCTACTTTCCCCTCCATACCTCTGGTACTAGAGTTCGGGAACATGGTTTTAGCACCAGCACTGTCCTGTCTTTGATATAGGACTTTGGAGAGGTCACTTGACCTCTCTAGACATCTGTGCTCGTTTCTACAGTGAGGAATTGAGAGTAGTCTCTCCCTAAGCAATTCACTGACAGCACCCCCCCCCATCGCCCATGTGTACCCTGGTTTAAGCAATCACTCTCTTGCCTGGAGTGCTGCAAGTCCTAATTGATTTATTTAATTTTACTGCCTCACCAACTTCTTCCTCCTCATCTGTTTCACATGACTGGTCAATCTTTTCCAGTGGTCATCTTTAGTACGTTTTTCTGTTGCCCTTGGGATAAAGACAAGGCCTTTTCTTAGGCCTCTAGGTGTGTCCTGGTCTGTCCTACTTGCCTCTTCATCTAAAACCAATTGCAACAAACATCTATGTATCTATCTATATATATGAACTTACAGAGAGCTTATAGCTTCAGTTTGAAAGTTTCAACCCACTTGTAGTTTATATAAAAGCTCTCATTCTTCCTTTATATTTTTACCATGGTTGTGTTTCTGGTAGATGGGGCAAGTTGAGGTTTACCTGCTCAGTCAGTATGAGCACTGACGTGTCTCCACCAGTATTAAGATTTTCTTTGCCCTAATGTGTAATCTTATGGAGACTGTACCAAATTTTGGGTGAGGGACTCAAGACCAAGAGCTAGCTTGGTGTCTCCAGAGCTCATCTGAGTGGATAAAAGATCCAACCTGCTTCCATATATTTTTTAAGAGATTAAGAGAGCGTGTGTATGCAAGTGGTAGGGGAGGAGCAGAGGAAGAGGGAGAGAGAATCTTAAGCAAGTTTCATGCCTAGTGTGGAATCCATCACAGGGCTTTGTCTCATGACTATGAAATCATGACCTGAGCTGAAATCAAGAGTTGGACGCTTAACCGACTGAGCCCCCAGGTGCCCCTCCAATTCATATTTTTAACTCAGGAAAAGCTTAGGTGACTATTGGGAGTTGAGGGCTTGGAGTGGGAAGGGAAAGATCTGATAGGGTAGATAGAGGGTTGGAGGAGATTGGGGTAATAAAGGAGGATAGATAAAGGATTCAAGGGAACTGACAGGAAGGTTGAGGGTGGTAAAAAGGACGAAGGAAGAATAGAGGGTGATGGGAAAGGAGAGGTTTTTATCTGAACCAGTTTGGGGAGGTGCCAAGTTTTGCAAGGAGGACATTGAAGTTCTAAATTGTCTCTAATAAAGTTTTGCCATTTTTGAAGACATTGAACTGAATTAGTGCTATAATGGTGAAGTATGCAGTCAGTGGGAGAAGAGGGAGGGTGCTGAACAGAACGAGAGTTTCTTATGGGACTAAGTGATTAAATCAGAAATAAGAATTCAAAGGAGCTGGGGAAAGAGTACAAGTGTACTTTGCAGATACTGTAGGTTTGCTTCCAGACTACCATAGATAAGTGACTGTTGCAACAAAGCAAGTCAAATGTATTTTTTAGTTTCCTATTTTATATAAAAGTTATGTTTACAGTGTACTATATAGTCTTTTAAGTGTGCCTTAGCATTATGTCTAAAAAAACAACAAATATGGGGCGCCTGGGTGGCTCAGTGGGTTAAAGCCTCTGCCTTCAGCTCAGGTCATGATCTCAGGGTCCTGGGATCGAGCCCTGCATCAGGCTCTCTACTCAGCAGGGAGCCTGCTTCCCCCCTCTCTCTGCCTGCCTCTCTGCCTACTTGTGATCTCTTTCTCTCTGTCAAATAAATAAATAAAATCTTTAAAAAAACAAAACTAACAACAACAAATATGCCTAAATTTAAAAGTATGGCTAAGAGGGGCGCCTGGGTGGCTCAGTGGGTTAAAGCCTTTGCCTTTGGCTCAGGTCATGATCTCGGGGTCCTGGGATCGAGCCCCATATCCGACTCTCTGCTCAGCGGGGAGCCTGCTTCCTCCACTCTCTCTGCCTGCCTCTCTGCCTACTTGTGATCTCTCTCTGTCAAGTAAATAAATAAAATCTTAAAAAAAAAATAAAAGTATAGCTAAGAAATGCTGATCATATTCTGAGCTTTCATCAAGTTGTAATCTTTTTGCTGGTGGAGGGTCTTGATATAGATGGCTGCTGGCCAGGTTGGTGGTTGCTGAAGATTGGGGTGGCTGTGTTAATTTCTTAAAATAAGAAAACAGTGAAGTTTGTTGCATTGATTGACTCTTCCTTTCACGAACAATTTCTCTGTAGCAAGTGATGCCGCTTGATAGCATTTTACCTATAGTACAATTTCTTTAAAATTGAAGTCAGTCGGGGTGCCTGCTCAGTTGTTAAGCGTCTGCCTTTGGCTCAGGTCATGATCACAGGTCCTGGGATAGAGCCCTGCTTTGGGCTCCCTGCTCAGCGGGAGCCTGCTTCTCCCTGTCCCACTCCCCCTGCTTGTGTTTATTCTCTTCCTGTCTCTCTGTCAAACAAATACATAAAATCTTTAAAAAAAATTGAAATCAATCCTCTCAAACCCTGATGCTACTTTATCAACTAAGTTGATGTAATATTCTAAATCCTTTGTTGTCATTTCAACAGTCTTCACAGCATTTTCACCAGGAGTGGATTCCATCTCAAGAAACTACTTTCTTTGCTCATCTATAAGAAGCAACTCCTCAGCTGTTCAGGTTTTATTGTGAGATTGCAGTAATTCAATCACATCTTTAGGTTCCACTTCTCATTCCCTTGTTGTTTCTATCACATATGCAGTTACTTTCTCTGTTGAAGTCTTGAACCCCTAAAAAGTCGTCCATAGGGGTTGGAATCCAAACTCTTGTTAATGTTAATATTTTGATCTCTTTCTATGATTCATGAATATTCTTAATGGCATCTAGAGTGGTAAATCCTTTCCAGAAGGTTTTCAATTTACTTTGCCCAGATTCATCAGAGGAATCACTGTCTATGATAGCTATAGCCTTACAAGATATATTACTTAAATAATAAGACTTGAAAGTTGAAACTGCTCCTTGCTCTGTGAGCTGCAGAATGGATGTTGTGTTAGCAGGCATGAAAACAGCATTAATCTTGGTGGACATCTCCATCAGACCTCTTGGGTGACCAGGTGCATTGTCAACAAGTAGTAATATTTTGAAAGACTGTTTTTTTCTGAGAAGTGGGTCTCAACAGTGGGCTTAAAACATTCAGTAAACTATGTTGTAAACAGTTGTGTTGTCACCCAAGCTTTGCTGTTCTATTTACAGAGCAGGCAGAGTAGACACCCTAGGATTTTCAGAATGGTGAATGAGCATTGGTTTCAACTTAGAGTCACCTAACAAGAGATTCAATGTATCTTTTGACGATTTGAAGTGAGGAATTGACTTCTCTCCAGCTGTAGAAGTTCTAGATGACATCTTTTCCCAATATAAGGTTGTTTTGTTTTCATTGAAAATGTGTTGTTTAGTGTAGCCACCTTCCTTAATTATACATCTTTTGAATAACTTGCTTCTGTTTATATATCAGTACTTGCTGCTTTACTTTGCACTTTTTTATTACAGAGATGGCTTCTTTCTTTAAATCTCATGAACTAACCTCTCCTAGCTTCAGACTTTTCTGCAGCTTCCTCACCTCTCTCCAACCTTCTTAGAATTGAAGAGAGTTTGGGCCTTGCTCTGGGTTAGGCTGTGGCTTAAGGGTATGTTGTGGCTGGTTTGATCTATCTAGACCACTAAAACTTTTTCTATATCATCAGTAAGGCTGTTGTGCTTTCTTATCGTTTGTATCTTCATTGGAGTAGCGCTTTTAATTTCCTTCAAGAGCTTTCCGTTTGCACTCACAAGTTGGCTAACTGGTATAAGAGGCCTAGCTTTTAGCCTCTCTCAGCTTTTGACATACCTTCCTCCTAAGCGTAATCACTTCAAGCTTTTGATTTAAAGTGAGAGATCTATGACTCTTACTTTCACTTGAACACTTAGGGGCCGTTGTAGGGTTATTCATTGGCCTCATTTCAGTATTGCTGTGTCTCAGGGAATACAGGGGCCTGAGGAGTGGAAGAGAGACAGAGGAATGTCTAGTTGGTGGAGCATTAAAGAACACAGAAAACACTTATCAATATTGTTGTCTTATATGGGTACAGTTTGTGGTGCCCTAAAATAATTAGAGGAGTATCATTGAAGATCACTGATAAAAAAGATTATCATAATAAATAAAACAATAATGAAAATGTTAGAAATATTGAGAGAATTACCATAATGAGAAATACGTATGTGAAGTGAGCAAATGCTGTTGCAAAAATAGCACCAATAGACTTGCTTGATAGGGGGTTTCCACAAACCTTTAATTTGTAAAAAATGCAGTATTTGCGAGGTGTAATAAAGTGAAGTGTGATAGAATGAGGTGTACCTGTATTCCCTTGTGACGAGCAATGGAAGTTCCCACTGTAATCGCCACTGGAGGAATCAAGAGAAGATAGAATAGTTGGGAATATTCCCACTCAGGAGTCAGGGTGTGATCTCCAAGAGCCAAAGAAAAAAAGTTCCTTTGCCAGAAAATATCAAAGTACCATGTTGCAACAGACTAGATGTCTAGAGCACTGGTTCAAAAGTTGAACTTAAGGAAAGATACATGAGTATCTGGACAGGCGAGGAATTAAAATATCATTATCAAGGTGAGGATGGTGTGTATCCGCTGGTGAAGTCCAGTTCTCATCTAAGTCATGTCACCATACAAATGTCAAAAAGAAATCCCTACTTAGGAAGATTATTCAAAAATATTATTGTAATAGGTAGACTGTTCTGACGCAAGATAGGTAGATGTCTCAAAACCAATCATGAAAAGACTTTTCTCTTGAGGTGAATAATGCCAGCAGGAAGTTTTTGGGATAGTGGGATAAGCTGGTGGGGGTTAGGAGATGACATAACCATGATAGTTTAACAGGAGATGTTTTTTTCCTGTGGTCACCTTATACTCATAATGAGCCCTTAAGAGAGGATGTTCTGTGTTTTGCTTAAGCTGAGAGCTAGCTTAAAAAGTTCAGGGGTCTGTGGGGAGGAGATAAACTTGACTAAACTTTGAACAAGTCAGTAGGTAAGTAATGGGCATTTGTGAGCACTTGGCCAGAATTAATGTAAAATCCTTTTGGGTTTATGACAAATATATTGTTAGATCAGGTTCTGGAATTCCTTTTAGATATTGGTAGATATATTTAACCATATCACCGTAAGGCAATGAACTCTTGCTAGGTATTGGGGATAAACTTAGTTATATTGCTTCTGTTCCCAAAGGGCAGAAATCATAGTTGAAGTAGAAAATACCTTTTTGAAAATGTTAATATCAAAAAAGTGGTAAAGACTGTAAGAGCTCAAAGAAGGAAAGCTGAAGCAATTGGGAAGATTCATGGAATAGATAAGATTCGAATCTGGCCTTGAAGAACTTGCTTGCTGGGATAATGACAGGGAGGTATGGAGTGGGCAGGAAAATGAATACACTGTGGTGATGTAGTATGATGTGCTCATTGTCAGTTTCTTTAAAACCAGCTTGTATGATGCAGAGGCTATAAAATTAAGTTAGAGTCTTAGGTAGGAGTCACCTGGTGGTGGCCTGAAGTATTGAGGCTTTTTATTTTAGGCAAAGGAAATCAGAAAACTTTTTGAGTTGGATAAAGTAGAAGTTCCAGAAGTGGGAAAATGGTGGGAGACTGCTGAGATCACTTACTATTAAGGTAGTTTAGGTATAAGGTTATGGAGGTTAGAGTAGGATAGTAGTTCTGAAAATGGAAAAGAGGCAGACTTAAGGACATGCTAAAGAAGAGTTAGCAGGACAGTATTTGGCAGACTAGGGAAAAGGGAGGTGTCAAAGAAGGTGTCCACTGTGTACCCATAAGATTAGGAAAATGGTACCATTGACTTTTGAAGAGATAGATAAATAGATAGATATGGTTTTTGGCAGGTTGTGGGGGGAGGTGATGAATTTAATTGAATGTATGGAAGAGATGGCCAACAAGAAGTTATAGGTGCAGTACTAAAGGTTAGGCTGGAAATGACAATGATTTGAAAATTATCTGAATAGAGTTGCTTTATTGACCAGGTGAACTTGCAGATTTTCTCTTTTGTTCTTTGCATTTCTGGAACAAGAGACAATCTTGGGCATACCCATATTTGAGAAGTGGGAGGAAGATTTGAAACTAAAAGTCAGAGGAAGCATGACCAGAAAAATAGGAGTAATAGTGTAGTATAAGGAGAATTTTACATAGGTAGGGATATGGTCAACATTGTTGCTAAATAGAGGTCAAAAATAAGGACTGAGAAAAGGCCACAGGATTTGCTTCTGGAGACTTGAGAGAGAGCAATTTTAGTTGAGTGATGGGTGGAAAGTTAGTCTAAGTTAGACCAAGATGGTGGTATGAAGTGTATTTAATACTGTAAGATTTTGTGGTTAGGAGAAATATAATTGTCTTGGTGGTAGCAAGGTTAGAGTAATTAGAACAAAGTTTTTTGATAGCAGGGATCTGGCAGTAGCCATTGAAGATACAAGACATAGGGAGTAATCCGTAGAGCAAAGTTGCAGAGAGGAAGTAGAGAGACTGAATCCAAAGTATTGCTTTAACCATAAAAAGGAGAAAAGATAACTTGTGAGACTGAAGACAAGGTAAAGGAGGATGGGTGGGATATACAGAAATTTTTGAGAAGTTCAAATTAAGAAGTTGGGGATATATGACGTTTACTTTGCTTCTTGGCTCACTGAGATTATTTTAGGAGATGATCTGAGATGGAAGGATTCAAGGCATGGAGTTTGTCTTTAGGAAAGCAGAAAAATTTAGAAAGGCTACTAGAGAAAGTTTGGTTTCTACTAGAGGAAGTTAATAAAGGAAAATGAGGATTCCTAAGCATCTATGCAGGTTCCACTGAAGGGATATGTTGGCAGATACTTGGATTATCTGGCTATTAGGAAGTTAGAAGGTAAGCTCTTTGGAATGGAAGTTCATGGAATGCATGACATATATGCTGCAACTAGGTGTGTGTGTGTGTATCCAGTGTATTTCTTTCATAGATTAAAACAATACTACCAATCACATTGTACCTTTCAAATATCCCATTTCATATATTGCCAAATAGATATTGGTTGTAATATTTTTTTTTTTTAAAGATTTTATTTATTTGACAGAAAGAAACACAGCAAGAGAGGGAACATAAGCAGAGGGAATGGTAGCGGGAGAAGCAGGCTTCCCGCAGAGCAGGGAGCCCGATGTGGGGCTCGATCCCAGGACCCTGGGATCATGACCTGAGCCGAAGGCAGACGCTTAACTACTGAGCCACCCAGGCGCCCCTTATGGTTGTAATATTGTAGAAAGTATTCAAGTATCAGAAGGGTGGTTAGACAGGATGAATCCTGGATTTCCTTTTAATAGTTGGTAGGTTCACATAGTGATCTTTATTTAAAAAAAAAAAAATTTTTTTTTTAAAGATTTTATTTATTTGACAGAGAGAGAGAGATCACAAGTAGGCAGAGAGACAGGCAGAGAGAGAGGGGGAAGCAGGCTCCCTGCTGAGCAGAGAGTCTGATGCGGGGCTCGATCGCAGGACCCTGAGATCATGACCTGAGCTGAAGGCAGAGGCTTTAACCTACTGAGCCACCCAGGCGCCCCTTAAAAAATATTTTGAAGTAATCGGCACACCCAACATGGGGCTCCAAACTCACAAAACCAAGATCAAGAGTCACATGCTCTACTGACTGAGGCAGCCACACAGCCCTACAAATAATCCCTTAGAAATCTTAATTATAGGGGTGCCTGGGTGGCTCAGTGGGTTAGAGTCTCTGCCTTCGGCTCAGGTCATGATCTCAGGGTCCTGGGATTGAGCCCCGCATGGGGCTCTCTGCTCAGCAGGGAGCCTGCTTCCCCTCTCTTTCTGCCTGCCTCTGCCTACTTGTGGTCTTTCTGTCAAATAAATAAAATCTTAAAAAAAAAAAAGTCTTAATTATAAATAGTAGGGCTCAGTTAAAAGAAGTTAATTCGTATCCCCATCCCAGCCCTCTTTTTTTACCCCTTGTATCTAGAAGCCTTTTGAGATCTTAAATGATCAAAAAAAAAAAAAAAGATTTTTGAGATCTTAAATGATCAGATCATTTTTTCATCAGAAAATGATCAGAAAAGTTCTTTGGATTTTGTAGACCAAATGTTCAATAGGAATATTAATGTTTAACTTGAAAGTCATGAACAGACTTAACAGATTTAGCTGATACCTGATGCAACATACAGATTTGGTACATAGTTTTCCAAGGATAGTGCCGTAAAGAAAGATGCTTAATAAATATTAGATTACTATCAGTTTTGGATTTTAAATTGTAAGTTCTCTCAGGCAGTTGCTTAGCCCTGTGTAGTACTTAGCATTGTGCCCTTAACCTGATAGAGACCCTTTTCCTGATTTTTATAATTGGCTCATAGCATGAAGGGTTCAATATAAGAAGATAATGCAATAGACCCTGGGTACTGATAAATCATTGTGAAGAATGAAGGCATGAAATTAGTTAAAAGTGAATCTGTGAGGGAAATTTATTAATTTGCCAATAGCAGTATTAGATAAACAGAATAAGCAAACAGGGCTCTTAGTCACTTCTTAAAAAAGCTATCCACCTGTTTGTTTTTGACTAAGATGGATTTAAGCTTGGTAGGGAAATTCATGTTATACTTCTAGATGAAAATAGTGTACTTTATATCTCCATTTGGCAGCCATAATCCATAAGCTGGATTATGGATCCATAAACTGGATAAACATCGCTTTTTTCTTTATACTTTTTTGAGCACCTTAATTTTTTGAAATTAATTTCTTTTTTTTTTTTTTTT
>CM053611.1:34397592-34427170 GCA_028646535.1 Procyon lotor
CCCCCCCGTCTCCCAGCCACCCTTAGTTCGTTTCATGAGTCTAGGAGTCTCTTATGGTTTGTCTCCATCCCCATCCCCTCCTGTTTCATTCCCCCCCCCCAAACCCCGGCCTTGCCTCTCAAATTCTTGATAGTGATTACTTTTAAATGGTACTTGGTTTTGCCTTTGGATGACACAGTTTTAGACCTTAAGTAATTGAGAGAGAAGATTATGTATATTATTCCATAACTGTTATTATTTTTCCTCCCCTCATTTGTATTCTTCATCTCAGCCTTTAGATCTGTGCTATTCAATACAACCACTTGTCTATTTAAATTTAAATGAATTAAGATGAAATAAAATTAAAGATTTAATTTCCTAGTCACACTAGCCACATTTTAAGTGCTCTCTAGCATGTGGCCAGTGGAGAGTGTATTTCTGTCATCAGAGAAAGTTCTTTTGGATAGTTGAGCTCTAGGTCTTTAATTACTAGTGATGCCAGGAAAGTAAGTGTCAGGAACTTGGAATAGATACTTAAAACACCCCAAACCATAGAATTTATACAACTTCAATCTTAACAGTTCCAGCTTTCTCAAAGTTAAATATTATTTCTTTTGGATAGGCTTTATATTTAGTTTTGATATTAGTTCTCATTCGGAGATCATTCTGATAATGTAAAACAATAAAATAGTTGTGTTAAAAACTGTCTCTGCCAGATTGTTTATTTAACAGGTTGGTTAAGATATAATTGATAATACAATAAATTGTGCATATGGAAAGTGTATTTAATAAGCTTCGATATATGTACCTCTTTCAAACTGCCCTCATAGGCACAATACACCTATTACCTGCAAGTTTCCTCATACCTCTTTATAATATCTCCCTCTGTCCCTTTCTTTTTTACCCTTTTTGTCAACTTCCAGACAACCACTGATCTGCTTTCTGTCACAATAATTTGAATTTTCTAAAATTTTATATAAATGGAGTCATACAATCTATACTTTTTGGGGGGGTCTGATTTCTTTCACTGTATATGATTATTTTGAGATTCATTCACATGTTATATGAGATTCCATGTTATGACAAATGGTTCATTACTTTGTATTGTATGGATATATCACCGTTTGTTCGTCGATTAGTTTGTTGATGACATTTGTATTGATACCAGTTTGGCCTTATTTCATATAAGCCGCTATGAACATTTACGTACAGGTCTTTATATTGTCATATGCTTTTATTTCTCTTGAGTAAATACTTAGGCATGGAATGGCTGGATCATATGGTAGGATGTATGTTAAACCTTTTAAGAAACTGTCAAACTGTTTTTCAAAGTGGCTGCACCATATACATTCCCCCCGGAAGAGTGTGAGTGTTCCACTGGCTCCATGTCTTAGTGAATTCTTGGTATGACTGAACTTTTTAATTTTATGTGACAGACTGTTTTAATAAGAAAAGACTGTCCTAGTAGAATTATTTCCTTGCTTTTGGAACTTTTTGTATTTAAATGCTGCAAAATAGTATTTTGTTTGTGAAAAGACTTTACGACAGTCTTCTATAGATTTATTTACTTTTATTTTTGATAGTATATGTTCACTAATGCTGATTTGAAACTCAGTTTATAGGAACCATTACATTTCCTTTCTTTTTACTTACATATTTTTCTTTTTTTGTTCTAGCGGCCCCTTTGTTGCTTTATGCAAACAGACGGGACTTGCGATTGGTTGATGCTACAAATGGCAAAGAGAATGCTACAGTTGTAGTTGGAGGCTTGGAGGATGCAGCTGCGGTGGACTTTGTGTTTGGTCATGGCTTGATATACTGGAGTGATGTCAGCGAAGAAGCCATTAAACGAACAGAGTTTAACAAGACTGAGAGTGTACAGAATGTTGTTGTCTCTGGATTATTGTCCCCTGACGGGCTGGCATGTGATTGGCTTGGAGAAAAATTATACTGGACAGATTCTGAAACAAATCGGATTGAAGTTTCTAATTTAGATGGATCTTTACGAAAAGTTTTATTTTGGCAAGAGTTGGATCAACCCAGAGCTATTGCCTTAGATCCTTCAAGTGGGTAAGTTTTGTGTTATGTACAAAGTCTTTTGCATCTCCCATTTCCTGGTTTCCTTCTGTTAGCATAGACAGCTCCCACCCCCATCCCCAAGAGAAAATAAAGATCAAAAACTAAATTTTAGATTCTTTGAGCTTCTTTGTCAAATAGACTTGAATGTGGGAAATTATGTTGTGGTCTTAAAGTAAGAAGTTTTTGTAAATATTATGATAATTGTTTTTCTAACATCACTTATGGGATAGCCATACATACAGTTTTTGCATTGAAAAGTTACGAGAGGATAGTTAGAAGGCAGAGAAGAAGGGATGAAGACCTAATGAGTAGTGTTTGATAGGTCAAGATAATGTAGAAAAAAATACTATGGATCTTACAACTTTTAATGTGTATACAATCATTTTGTTATACTAGTGTCTTTTTATTAAACTTTGAAGTATTATTTAATATGTCAGTATTGAATGAAAAACAAAAATTAAGTTAAAAACAAAAATTAATTTCCAATTAGTTAAACATATATATATGCTATAAAGGTTTAAAGGTTTATTTTCTAATGAGAAGAGAAACTTTAAGCTATGGGTAAATCCCATTAGAAAATGTGAACTGTCATCACATGCTTCTGTTACTATGCTTCACTTCTGCCATGTACCATTCTTTGATACTTGTTTATTGAATATGTTGTTATATCAGAGTCTCTCATGGTAGATAACTAAACATTAACCTGAAATGAGTTACTCATAATTGTTTAAAATATAAAGATAAGTAACCTGCAAGTAACCATTTTAACACTCTGTTTTCTTTGACTTTAAAGTATGTTGGAATACTTTAAAACACATTTATAGAAGGAAGTGGATTAATATTATGTAATAGAATGTGGGGGGAAAATGAAAGAAAGGTTTATGTGTGCTCCTTTGTCTTGGTATCGGGCCTTATTTGGTGACAAAGTTTAAAGAAGATGCCATGTGTAGGAAAATGAAAAGATTTGTCTGTCCCTGAAAGATAATGTGGGCAACAAATGTAGTGAAATTTTAGGGTGAGAAGTTTTGGAACAAATATATATAATTTATATAATATGTAAAAAATTATGTATTTTAAGAGGGGCATTAAGAGGTATCTGCTAAAGTCAGATGGTCTCTTAATAAAGTATCAGAAAATATAGTGGCTCTGATGGTAGGAAAAAGGGTTGACTGTCCCAAGGAGGAGGTCAGAGATGTTGGATATGCAATAAACTGTACTAATGAACAATTTGGTTGTTGAGAACTTGCAAGATGTTTTTGAGAAATGGAATCTGTGTTTTGCCAACAAAGTTTGTGAGTCGCAGAGAGTGTTGAAATGTTTGTGAAGTTACTGCTTTATAGCATACACAGGGTTTTGGTGCTCTCAGTGGTCATTAGGGAATAGTACTTTGGTGAAAAGAAATATTTCTTAAAAAAAATTGTTTTTGACAAATTTAATCTTAAACTGTAAGGGCAGTGATGGCAGTTTAACCAAGTATCTTTTAAATAGTATGTTTAGAGCTCTGCTTTTTTTGTACACTTGTTTGGGGGGGGTGGAGTATCTTTAAGGATTTACATTCTTAATTTAAGGACAGAAAACTTGGATGAGAGAACTTTTCCTTCCTCAAAAGCATGTTTGTTTGTATTATATAGTATGTATGTGGAGAGAGGAAGAGTGTTAAAGGGAATTGGAAGGGCGACAAGGGCTCTTAAGGAGAAGTGGATAATATAGGTTGATTACCACAATTCCATAGCAGCATCTAGATCATTTCTACAAGAAATAATGATTTTATGATAATACATATTCAAGGGAGCTGAATTTATGGGTAATTCTTGACTACTCAGGATCTAATCATCTAATGATTAAACGAATCATTCTCATTTTGTGCCCTAAACTAATGAGCTTTACTTCTGGGTGTCAGGTCTGATAAGTTTGTTAGGAAGGGAGTTTATCATACTATTAAAAAATACATTAGAGTTTCTGTGGCTTTAGTTTACCCATGAAACTTCCCAGTATTGAAGGTGAGAAATCGCCAGAGATTCAGTTGATCAAGAATATTACTGAAAGAATCAATAAAAGTGTGCTTTGAAGGTAGAAAGTAGTGTTATTTAAGCTTCTAAGGGGTGATCAGTGAACAGTTTTTCCTGAGGCCTTAAATTTTGGTCAAACACTTAGTGAAATATTTTTTCCATTATTTTTGATGGTTATGGTTAGTGTCGCTTATGTGTATGAATGTGTGTAAATTTACCCTCTCCCCCATTCTTAAAATCTTTTTTAATTTTTGGAAAGTTATGTGTCATATGGCTACTTTTAGAATTATACAACTGAAAATAAATAGAATGCAGCCAAATGGAATACATTTGGTAAATAGCATGATGGAGTGTAAAATTGTATTTTAAACTCATGCATTTAAAAATATGTTCTATCGGTCTTCAGAGTTGATCTTAGGTTTATGTTAAGGATTGTGGTTTTACTGGAAAAGTAATTTTAGATTGAGTACATCACTTATAAACAGAAGAAATTATTTCCAGATTTATTTTTGGGGGGAGAAAAGAAGTTTACTTTCCTGAGAAAGTACTTGAAAACAGTGCTGAAGAAAAGTGTAGGCTTTATCAGAGTTCCAGTATTCTGGGTTATAAGGTTCAGAAGAGCTGACTGAACTCTCTCACATCAGCTTATGTAAAAGGAAAGCTATTGAATGACTGGTATTGTTTGAGCCCTGGGAACTAGTGCAGACATCTGTGTGCTTTCGGATGTATAGAGTTCTTTGTGTAATCAGTCCATTTAGCCTAGACTGAAGGAAGATTTTTATTTCCCTCCTGAAATTTGGCCTCTGTTAGTGTGAGGTTTTTTTTTTTTTTTTTTGAGTGATAGCAGTGTAGAATTCAGAATAAGGAACAGGAAAACCTGTGTATAGAAATTGTTTAAGGGATGAACAACCATACTTACAGGAAGCAGTCGCCTTTTAGTGAGAGGTAATTCCTATTTGCTCTACTTGTGGAGTTTTTAGTCTGTTCCACAACAACTACTAATCTTAGTGATGCTGAGGGCCAACTGTTTCAGGTACAAATAAAGTAGTTTTAAGGGTTTTTTGTTTGTTAAGGATCTGTTCATATTCCAGATTCTTTTGAATATTTTTTAAAAAGTTAAACTTTAGTGATTCAGTCTGAAGTGAATTTGTACTGAACAGCTTTGAGAGATACTTTTAAAATATATTTTTATCATCATTAGGAATATTTATAACACTAAAAGTTCCGCTTTAAAAATGCTTGCAGAACTAACACAATGGAAAAGATAATGTGTAATTTCCCTAACGTGTGTGTGTGTGTGTGTGTGTGTGTGTGTGTGTGTGTGTGTGTGTAATTGTCATATCTTGAGTATATTCAGAAGTATTTTCTACACTGGTGTATTCCAGCTGCCTAAAATCATTCCTACCACATAATGGTGTTCAATAAATATTTTTGAGTGACCGGACCTTATACTTTCTTTCACAATCCTGTCAGTTTTCTTTGTTAGAGGAGAAAGTGTTTTTTAATAAGCAAATACATATTTTAGCATCATCTTATGAATTCTGCCCCAGTATGGTTTTGATTACAATTGTTTATTTAAAGCATATTTAAGATTTTTAGTTTTTTCAAGTTATCAAGATAATAGAGCTTGTTTCATGTCACATCTAGCTCTTTTATTTACCAGCAAGTCACTTTATTCTTTTGGATTTCATTTTTTCATCTTTAAAATGATGGGATCCTTTTAGTTTTGACATTAAGTTTAAAAAGTGAGACATTTAAGTAAGTACTCTATTTTTAAATTTTTATTTTACAATTAACATTATGGACATTGTGCCCCTCATTTAAAAGACTTACAATGAGAAAATGTCAGCTTATGTGAAAGTAGAGAGAATAGTGTATCGATAATTTTAGACTTACAAAAAAGTTAGAAAAATAATACATAGTTCTGGGGCACCTGGGTGGCTCAGTGGGTTAAGCCTCTGCCTTTGGCTCAGGTCATGATCTCAGGGTCCGCCCGCTTCGGGCTCTCTGCTCAGTAGGGAACCTGCTTCCTCTTCTCTCTCTGCCTACTTGTGATCTCTTTCTCTGTCAAATAAATAAATAAAATCTTAAAAAAAAAATACATAGTTCTTGTATAATTTTCACCCAGCATCTGTTAATATTAACTTTTTACTTAACCATAGAACAGTTATCTCGACCAAGAAATTAATGTTGATATAATGTTATTAACTAGTCTGTATATCATATGTAAATTTCTCCAATTATCCTACTAGTGTCTTTTTCTGGTCTAGGATCCCATATTGCATTTAGCTGTTATTTCTGTAGTCTTTTCTTTTCTTTTTTTTTTTTCTGTAGTCTTTTCTTATCTGGGACATTTTAGCAGTTTTTGCCTATATACCTTGACCTGTTGAAGATTACTGGCCAGTTATTTTGTAGAATGTCTCTCAGTTTGGGTTTGTGTGTGTTTTCTTATGATTTGACTAAGATTATACTTTTTTGGGCAAGAATACCACAGAACTGATGGGTGCTCTTCTCAGGGCATCATATCAACAGGGTACATGATGTGGATACTGGTAACGTTACATTTGCTTACTTATGGTATTGTCTGCCAGAGTCTTTTTTTTTTTTTTTCTAAACTGTGTTTACTATTTTTTCCTTGTAGTAATTATTGGAAGTTATGCAATTATCTTGTTTCTCATTATGCTTTTATCCAATAATTTAAGCCGCCTTTGATAGGTTTTGCCTGCAACAGTTGTTGCTATGGTGTTTGACACATAGTGATTTTTCTAGCTCCATTTCTGCTCCTACATGTATTATTAGTTAAATTCTACTTTAAGGAAGAACTGTCTTGTCCTTGGTACTTATTTGTTTATTTAAGATTTTCTTTATTGATTTGACAGAGAGACACAGCCAGAGAGGGAACACAAACTGGAGGAGTGGGAGAGGGAGAAGCAGGCTTCAGGGAGCCCGATGTAGGCCTCAGTCCTAGGACTCTTTGATCATGAAGGCAGATGCTTAATGACTGAGCCACCCAGGCCCCCCTTTTTATTGTTATTTATATTAATATGGACTCACGGGCATTTCTTTTATTCTATAGATTATAGACCATTACTGTTACCATTTCTTGCTCAAAGTTTTGCAGATTTGGCCATTGGGAACTCCTTCAAGTTTGTTCCTGTGTCCTTTTTGATAGGTCTTCATCATTTTTAAAGTTCTCTTACGGTCTGACAGCAGATGTTTCAGACTCATCCTTTTTCTGCTTCACACTTGGAATCAGCCATTTCTCTAAAGAGCTCTGTCTCCTTTTATTGGCAAATGGTATTTAGAAACTAAGATTTGGAAGCCAAGTGTGGTCATTGATACTAGGTTTTCATTACTTTTAAGCCCTAGACATAGTTAGGAAAAACATGGATATGTACACATAAACGTAGTTCTGTGTGTTTTCATCCTTATATATTAAAAAAACATGAGTTCATGTTGATATCTCTGCCACAATCCAGTTCCAATCCCTCACCACAGTATTATATTATAGTCTTGTCCCTTTCCTTTTTTGGTCAATTCTGTGACAGTGAGAAATCTGGTTTATCAATATAAATATCAAGTATTTATCAGATATACAATAGATTGTCATATATTGTTTGCAATCATAGTGTGCAGGGGTTTAAGAATCGCTAACCTATATTCCTGTGAGCAACAAATTTACTGTCTAGAATACAATACTATAAAACTACTGTCTGCAGAGTCAAAATACTGTTTCCCAAATTTATTTAGGTAATTTCTTTCTTACCTGTTGCAATGTGGCTATATTATTCATTTGTAATACATTTATCACAGTTTGTATTCATTTTGAATATCCGCCCCAATATCCTAGCTGATTTTAAGTATTGATTTATATTGGAGTTGTGAGAAACAGTTGCCACGTTTTTAAGAGTTAGGAATGACATGAGTTATACTCTTAGTAGTGTTCTTCCTCCCCATCCTTCTACCCTGGTACTCTTCTCCCTTTCTTTCTTGTCTATTCCCTCTTCTTTATAGATACTTTACTCTTATTAACTTTTGGTTTTATCTTCTTGAAATCCTTTCTGCACAAATGAATACATGACTGTTTTCTTATATTCTCTTTTTTCTTACATGAAAGGGTAACACACTAAAGTGCTCTTTTGCATTATCTCATTTGTTACTTAACAATATATCCTGAGTATCATTCCATAGAACTCTTCCTCGTTCTTTTTTGCAATGATAGTATTCTATTGTATGAATATACCATAGTTTATTCAACCACCCTCTTATGTTTAGACATTTAGGCTGTTTTGTTAGCTCAGGTATTTTAAAGCAAACCCACACAGTGATCTCTTACTAGTGAATGCTTCATTTTACATTCCTAAAAGAGAAAAACATTTTCTTCCATAACCACAGTACTGTATATAACCACACACTCCAAAATGAAAAATTCTTTAATATTCTAAATTATTCAGTCTACATTCAGATATGCAAAACAGTCTCAGAAATGTCCTTTATGGTTGGTATGTTTGAATCAGAATCCAAAACAAGGTTCACAAGTTGCATTTGGTTATGCCTCTTAAGTTCTCTATAACAGCATCCTCTCCCTCCCCCTCCTTTTTTTCTCTCAGCCTGTTGACTTATTGGAAAGATTGTGCAGTTGTCCATTAAAATGTTTGAGATTTTGGATTTTCTAAGAGATTCTTGTGATGTTGACTTATTTTTATTCTTTTATATTTATTCTAAATTACGAGATTTAGAATAGAAGACTTAAGTGACAAATTCACTTTGTCATGAATGGTTCATAAGCAGTACAGTACTGAATACTTTGTATTCATCACATCAGAAAAAGTATATAATCTCTTGTCCTACTTATAGTGATACTGAGATTGTTCAGTAGGTTCAGATGCTGAAAGTTAGTATCTTTATTATAAAATTGAGTTTTTCCTCTTGTACCCTGTGAATAATTTGTGAGATGATCCTTCTGTACCATACCAGTATCCAGTTCCTCATCACTTGATTGTTTTAATAACACCCACTGAGGAAAATTTTTTTGTGTTATTTCGTTAGGGATATTTGTTACTGTTTTATGATATTTTATCTCATGTATTTTATTCAATCTTTTATGTGCTTTAATAATTTTAAATATTTATAATTTCTATCAGATTGTTCAGTTGTCTGAAGTACTTAGAAATTCACTTCTGTTCTTTGTTATATTTGCTAATTCTTACTTAAGGTGAACTGTTTCCTTAGATGTCATATAGTTTTAGATTATGAGTTAATCTTCAGAGGGGTTGTCTGATAATCCTGAGTGGCCTCATGGGGGTGCATATTCCTCCAAAGAGGTTTTAGTTTGTTTTTGCCAGGCACCCTAGAGGTGTTTCCAGGAACAACTTTATTTTTTCTTTGTAAATTAAAGTATAATTTTATACAGTAAAATGCATGGATCTTAATCATACAGTTTTGACAAATGTGTACATCTCTATTATCTCGTTCAACTAGAGATTACTTTTTATATTTAATTTTTTGATTTAAATATAATTTATATTTAATAAATATACTGTACTATGTACAGAGAACTAATTCAAACTCTAAACCTATATAAGGGGAGTATTCTGGTTACAGAGTTTTTGGTGATTTTTCCCACCTTTTCAGAGCCTAGGCCAAGACTGAAAAGCTTCTTTGCCGTTCTCTGCCAATGGCAGATTTTTCTACTTCATTGTTCCCTGAGGGTCTGTGCTTTGTGCAAGAATCTTACTTCTAACACAGTGCTTCTTATGTGTCAAGGCTTTATCTTCCTTGTTTCGCTGTGGAAACACAAATCCCTGTTTCTGAGACGAGAAAATCCTACAGGATTGTTGTAGCATCAAACATGTACTGCTTTTTACCTCTGTTCATTTTTGGCTCTCTGTAGATTTCTCCTTCTTTCATGATACCTTACCTGTACATTTAAGAGTATTTGTATATTTTTATTTTGTATATATGTATGTCTTAGTCTTTTTGGGGGTCTTTAAAAAAATACTACCTAGTAGCTTATAACTGGTGGCTTATAATGACAGAAATTTATTGCTCATAGTTCTGGAGTCTGGGAAGTCCCAGATTAGGATGCCAGCGTGGTCCCATTTGTAGTAAGGACCCCTTTCTGGTTGATAGCTGGTGCTTCTTGCTGTGTGGTAGAACAGCCCAGTTTGCTTTGTACCTCTTTCCTCTTGACTGAGCACTTCCCAAAGGCTCCACATGCTAATACTGTCACCTTTGAACGTTAGAATTTCAACCTGTGAATTTTGAGGGAATACAAAATTCAGACTATAGCAGTGTATATAAATCAAATAAGACTAACCAGTGGTTCAAGAGGTTTTGTGAAAGGAGGGATTTCTGGTTATTTTGTTAACAAATTATGAGAAATAGAAACTCTAACTTTCATGTTTTTAAATATTCCCTTTTCTTATTGTGGATATATGTACATGATAGTTGAGCATTATTCATACTTACTAATACGTGTATTAATGACTTTTAATTATATGTAGGATTATATAAATAACTTCAAGGATCATGAAGTGATTTATGATCTAGTATAGATCTGATTCACCTAGTTTTTATGACTCAATTCTAAATGTTTTCTTAATTAGCCACTATTGTGTATAATTACATCTTGTAAAGGGTGAAAATTTATCCCTTCAGTTTAGGTTTATTGAAACTGAACATTTTTGAATATTTTTGTTAGGGGAAACTGGATTCAGATTGAGTGACGCACTAGATTAGGGGTTTGTGAATATTTTGGAAAATTTATTATTTTACCCTTACCTAATTGTAGACATTATATGCTTTGGAATGTAATAACTTTGTATAAGACAAATTTGTATAAAATGGCTGGAATGTAGTCTGATTGTTGGTTGAGATATTTTTACTTTGTGGCATAAGAAATTTTGATGTTTTGAAAACTTAATATTTACTTACTGTAATTACGTCCTAATTAAAGCCTGTCTTCTACCCTTCACTTCACTTAAAATTTATTTTCCAGAAAGTATTGCAGTGAATATCAGGCCAGATACAACAGTAAAATTACATTTGTATGGAAACTAATGAACAGCATATAACAACCTGGTACTGGTTCATGATTTTTGATGAATAGCAGATGTGAATACTATGGCAGACTGGCGCTGTAACCATATATATTTAATTCTTCAGTATCAAGTAAGAATGTTTATCTTCTCTTAAGTCAAAGCCAAAATAGAACCCATTGAAGCCAAAATAAATTAGGGGCCAAATAGACCACATAATTGGAGAGTTAGTAATAATTGTTGCTGAAGAGAATTCTCCTATATGAGACTCTAGCGTGGCTTCTGAGAAACCACAGGATATATATATCAAACACTCTTGCATTTCCTAAAGGATACTATACTTAGCTTTTAAAAAAATAATGCTGATAAAAAGCCTTTGCAGAATATATACACAGCTAGTTCAATTTAACAACTGTATTGTTAAGCACTTTTGGGTAATCATAGAAACCTATGATTACCCAGGTATACTGCCCAAACAAAAGAAGTAAGCCAAACCAAACTTACTCCTTAACATGTATACCCCAATTATTTTTTATTTTTGGAAAGATAAAGTGATGTAGTCAAGGAGTTTACCTCATAGTCTAATTTTTAAAAAAATATTTACTTTTTTATTTAAGAGAGAGCATATATGTGACTGGGGGGTTGTAGAGGAAGAGAATCTTCAAGCAGACTTCCCACTGAATGCAGAGCCCTACACTGAGTTGGATCCCTACACTGGGCTTGATCCCACGACCCATTAGACCAATAACCTGAACCGAAACCAAGAGTCAGATGTTCAGCCAAGCCACGCAGGCACCCTAACCTCGTAGTCTAATTTTTAAGTCGCTGATTTAAAGGGAAGGTTTGAAGCCTCAGTGTCAAATATTCCTTATTCTAATAACAGAAAATGTTTATGTCATATCCTAACAGAGAATATGGACAATTTTTTTCCCTTAGGAATCTTCTTTTTTCCCCTGCATCCTGAAATCTCTATTCTGCTATAGTCTGTTTTATTCTACTAGTAGATCTTTAAAAAGTTTACACCTTTCTCTTATTGGCTCATGCCCTATCCCCTTTAAAGTTTAATTCTGTCTTAAGAATATCAACGCCTAGATATTGCTTTTTATTAAGTCTGATATCTTGGTATGTCACTCAAGCTTTAAACAGGTGCCCTTTCCCATAACTCACCTGATTTCTGACAATCTCTCTCTCTCTCTTTTTAAAGATTTTATTTATTTATTTGACAGAGAGAGATCACAAGTAGGCAGAGAGGCAGGCAGAGAGAGAGGGGAAGCAGGCTCCCCGTTGAGCAGAGAGCCCGATGTGGGGCTTGATCCCAAGGCAGAGGCTTTAACCCACTGAGCCACCCAAGCGCCCACTGATTTCTGATAATCTCTTATACAGCTTAACAATTAGAGCCAGACTTGCTATGTATTTTAGTGCTGGAAATAGCCTTCCCTTCCCTTTCCAGTGCAGATGTAACTCTTGATGATTTATTTGACATTCAGTGCCCTCATGATGCTTTGTATGGCAGCTCTACTCTAGCTGTTTCAGAATTATTTTGAAAAATGCCAAAAATCCCTAAATGGTCCAATTTTGTTTTTAAATTAGCTATATTTAATACATTGATGTGGAAAAATTGGAAAGTTAAAAAAGTTTACTGGGAATTTTTTTTTTTTAAGATTTATTTATTTTAGAGTGTACCCAAGCAGGGGGAGAGGGAGAGGGAGAGAATCTGAGGTAGATTTTCTGCTCAGTGCAGAGTCCAAGCCCAAGGCTCCATTCCACAACCTGGAGATCAGGACCTGAGCTGAAATCAAGAGTCAGACGCCTAACTGATTGAGCCACCTAGGTGTCCTATTTACTGAGAATTTTTAAAGCTCTTCTATAAACTTATAATTTTCTTAGTTCACATAATCTGACACATAGAATGGACCTTTACTTTCTTTAGTACATAGATGTCCATTACATTTGTAGGGATGTTTTATCTTTGTATCATGTCTGAATTATATGTATTTGAGGGCAGAACATGCTAGTCTTGCCTTGCACTACGCTTATACTAAGGAATATAAATTGGTATTCATTTGATAAAGTTAAAATACTGTAATTCAACTTTTCCTCTTCACTTGGCCCAAAAAAGTCCTCAGATAGCCATAATCCAAGTTATAGAGTAAATTTTCTTTGTATTGGATACAGAAGATACTTTGTCTAATTTTGGAGGACAAATCCCATTAGATGTTTTCTTTTCTCTCTTTAAAGTTGTTCTCTTCCCCTCATGCTGAATGATGAGTTTGGGTTGCAAAATGGTACCATCCTTGAGATTAGCTGCTATAGTTCTCCAACAACACATCCCTGTATAGTGTCCTCTCAGGAGGGCTCAGTAGCTTCCACTCCTTTTGGATCAGCTTCATTGATGCCTCCTTGAGTGCCACGAATGCTTCTTTCCTCTAGGAGGAAATTTTAAATTTTACTCTATAGGAGTAAAATTGCCATTTTATTGCACTCCCCGGAGAAGGACAAAGTGTCTCGTAAGGCAAATTCTGAGCCTGAAGCCTAGGGAGAAATACTGTGGGACTGCTGTGGAGAATACTCAATCACAAAGCTTCATTTTGCTATCAGGTCATTGCATTACTGGAGACACTCACTTGTTACCTTTTAGGAATAACATTTATCTTTTTCAGGCTCTGTTTCTTATTCCTTCCTGTGGATACATAACTTTTCTGCTTTTGGGAAAATGTGCCAATTGTGGATTTGGTGCCAATCTTACTGACCAGTACAAATGAGCACCAGGTTTTATAGAACAACAGAGTAAAACAGACAAGGCACAAGGCTTTGTCTTTTTTTTAAGAGCAGTTTTCGATTCACAGCAAAGTTAAATGAAACAGAATATTTCTAATTCCTCCCTTCTGTAATAAAATTTTTTATTTTATAGTAATTTTATTCCTCCTCTAACACTTTTCCTTTCTTTAGCATAGACCTAATTTTCTTACTCATGTCATTTTCCTTCTCTCTGAAGAACTTCTTGCAAGGCAGGTCTATAGGCAATAAATTCCCTCAATTTTTATTTGATAATGTCTTTTTTCACTTTTGAAGGATAATTTTACAGGGTACAGAATTCTAGCTTGATAGGTTTTTCCTCTTTCATCTCTCTAAATATTTTATTTCAATCTCTTCTTGCTTGCATGATTTCTAAGAAGTCAGAGGCCATTCTTATCCTTGCTCCTTGAGGTGTGTTTTCTTTTTCTCCTGGATTTTTTTTCCCAAGATTTTTTTCTGTCTTTGATTTTCTAGAGTTTGAATATGATATGCTTAGGTTTTTGGTTTGTTTATTTTTTTGTTTTGTTTTGTTTTTGTTTTTAATGCTGCTTTGCTGTTTTGTGATCTCTTTGGATCAGTGGATTAGTATAGAGAAATTCTAAGTTATCACTGCTTTGAATATTCCTTTTTTTCTTTTCCTTCTGGTATTCTCATCACTCATATGTTACATCTTTTGTAGTTATCCCACAGTTCTGTTTCCCACACGCCCCCCCCATCTTTTTTTTTCTCTTTGGCTATTTCTATGCACGTATCTATAAGGGCAGAGATTCTTTCCTCAGCTGTGACCTATCTACTAATGAGTCCATTAAAGGCATTCATTTTGGGAAGTCTGGGTGGCTCAGTAGGTTAAGCATCTACCTTGGCTCAGGTCATGATCCCAAAGTCCTGGGATCGAGTCCCGCTTTGGACTCCTTGCTCAGCTGGGAGCCTGCTTCTCCCTCTGCCTTCTCCTTCTCCCTGCTTGTGCTCTCTTCACCCTTTCTCTCTGCCTTTTTGAAAAAAGGCATTCATTTCTGTTACAGTGTTTTTGATCCCCAATATTTTTTTGGTTCTTAGAATTTCCAGCTCTCTGGTCATATTATTCATCTGTTTTTTATGTTGCCTATCTTTTCCATTAGAGTCCTTAGTATATGAATCATAGTTTAAAATTCATAGTCTGATAATTCCAGCAACCCTACCATATCTGAGTCTGTTTCTCTGATGCTTGCCTTTTCTCTTCAAGATTGTTTTCCCTTTAGTTATGCCTTATAATTTTTTTGTTAAAAGCTGGCCGTGATATACTGGATTAAAGGAATTGTAGTAAATAGGCCTTTAGTAATGTGTTGAGATATTGGAAGAGAAGAAGCAGTCTAGAATTCTGTGATTAAGTCTCAGTCTTTTAGTGAGCCTGTGCCCCTGAGCTGTGAGCTTCACAAATGCTTCTCAGGTTTTGGTTTTTTTTTTTAACACCCCCTTAGGTGGGGCAGGATGGCTACAGGATGCTGGAGTTGGGTAATTCCCTTCCCTTAGGTCATTTAGGCCCTGATAAAATCCCAGCCAGTTAAGCTGTGGTAAATTTGTTTCTCTTGAGGACAGAATAAATGTGCTGATGTATTTAAAAATGGCTAGCTTATCCTTTCCATTGCTGGAAGCATGAGGTGATTTTTCATTGATCTTCACTGTGAAGACCTGGTAGAATTTCCGGAGGTAAAACTTAAAAAAGTGTGAGGGCCCCCTCATGACTGGTTCCCTCTGGAATTTTTAACTTTCAAATTTGTCCACACTAAGCCTCTTGCAAATCAAATACAGTTTAGGTTTTCCTACTCTGGTACTCGTTCCCTGTTTCTGTTTATAGGCTTCTGCTCTTGTAAATTGTGACTTACAAGATTTGTAAGTGATTTGCTTGTCTGTTTCCAGTTTTGAGGGCAGCAATTTGCTTTGTAACCCTACTTTTCTGATGGATCGAAGAATTGTTGATTTTTCAGTTTGTTCAGGTTTTTGCTTATTGTTAGAATGGAGTGACAGCTTGCTTCTCAGCTGCTTGTATCCTGGACTGGAAGTTGGAAGTCAGGACTTTACTTTTTGGCATTGAAAATTTGAATACATGAAGCATGAGTAAAGAATAATATGACATCTACTAACTAGGAAGATCTTATATAGTATAGTCTGGACTTTTAATTTTGATAGATGAGTTCTAGGAATATTCAGAGGTTTTTATCTGGATTGGGGCAGGCTTTCAGGAATAGAACCTATATACTCTTGTGTCTTATTTATATCCTCAGTCAAATTCCCTGAACTATTGGTATTGGATCTAATAATGTTGTTATTTATTAAAATAGTTTATCTAAGGTAAGCAAATACTGTTTAGACTAGACTGACTTTGTTTAAAAATCTTTATGGTGTGACTGAGCTGAGTAAGTGAATCTACATCATCTGTTTATATATAGGAAGACCAAAGTAAAAGTGAAATCAATAAAATGAATTCATTAACTGTCTTTATGTAAGCTTTCATTACTTTAATAATGATGTAAGTATAAGTGAAACTCTCAGAATTTGGTTGTAAACTAAGATGAAATCTGTTTTCTTATATAACTGTAACACTGTTTTCTTCGAAGCCTCATCAGGAGCAGACAACTATTAGTAATCTGGAAACAAAGTTTTCTGGAATGAATCTCCTCAGAGATTGTGGAAAAAGTGGTATGTGCATGGAGATAAGACTACAAACATGTAAATTCTGTATCCTGTTTAGTAGAATCGAAGATGGCTTTGGAAATGTGTGTGTTTGCCTGAAGCATGAGTGGTAAAATCATTTGTAAGATGTTTTGTATTTATAGAAGATGAGAAGTATCATAAAAAAGCACACTGTACATTTATCAAGACTCATAGATCTTTACCTCAGAAAGTGAATCTTAATGTATGCAGTTTAAAAAATCATTTAGAAGGTTAGAGAATCCCAGGATATATTTCAAATTGAGACAAAAATCTAATTCTCTTAGAAATTATGAAAGAATCTCACTGAATAGAATTGAGGAGGAAAGGTGCTGACCTAATTAACTTTGGAAATGCATGGAACCCCATACTAAAGGCAAAAGGTACTGCACATAAGCAGTGTACTCTGGTTGTCAATGTTGCTTCCCATTGAGGTACAATGAACAATTCTGATAGCATACTAAAATTAAACAAGTAAGTAAGATAGATGGTATGTGGTGGGAACCAGGTTTCTTACTGTTGGGGTGGGAAGTTACAGATAAACAATGAGAGGAGGCTAGAATGATACTTATGGTAGAGGGTTACAATCGAAGACATCAGTAGGAGCTCATATTTAACTTAATATATAGTGTACATTTTAAATGAGTTTAGTTCATTAACTTCAAAGCAATCAAAAGTAAAAATTTCAGCCCTGGAGTTAATGCACAGGTTTTTGTTTTGTTTTGTTTTTGTATAATTAAAGTAGGACTAGTAGAAAAGTATATTATAGTTAATATTTTCAGCATTTGCTTTCAAAAGTATTGTAGGATCCTAAGTCCATACCTGTGTGTTACCAATCATATTGTTGAATGACTTCTGATAGGAGGGAGATTTGTATTGCTACAAACAAATACATAATCCTTGATCATAGAGTAATGATTATATTTTGCAGTGTTTATAATTTTCTCTAAATTACTGTTAAATTTATGTAGTATGCTGCTTTCTTCCCTTTTCATTCCCAAAAGGAAACACAGAAACAGTTTCAATGTAGGTAATACTTGTACCTAATTTTCAGTTAAACAGTTTGTGGCAAGACTTGTAGAATGGCCATTTTTTAAGTCCTTGTGAGAAGCTGAGATAAATGACTATAGCATGCCATATAAAGGCTTGGGAAAATATAGGCCCTATTTTTTTCTTTTGATGAAAGGAAGGGCTTGAATGAAATAATTAGGGAAATATTTCTTAAAAACCTTGGAGCATCTTTGTAATTTGTATTATGCTTAGCTAATGGCATGAATGCTTACCACATTTTCTGGGAGAATGATTTAAAATACTTTATCTTGGTGTTGGACTGTGTCAGCTATAATTTTGGGTTCAGAAAATGCAGTCACAGTATCATTGTGATTTAATTGATGCTTTTTCTGAATTGATGTAGATTTATCCTAGAAATATTGCTTAGTGTTTCCTAGAGTTTTATATATTACTTCTATTATGTGTTTACTGGGTGTTCTCCGATGCTATAAAGACACATGTATGTGGAAAAGTAATACTTTGGTTTTATTCTCCTGTAACAATTAAGATTCTAATTTAGTAGTTCAGGGTAGAACTTGAGATTTGCTGAGGCTGTTGGTACATCGTTCACATTTTGAGTAGTGGGGGGGAGGGGTGCAAAAAGTTTTCTAGAAAGGCCCAGATTATAAATGTTTTAGTCTTTGGCGGCCACACGTGGTCTCTGTTGGATGTTCTCTTTTCTTTTTCTTTATAACCTTTTTTTATAACCTTTAGAAATGTAAAAACCATTTTTAGCACATAGGTTCATACAAAAAGCAAGGCATGGTTTGGATTTGAACCCCTGACCATAGTTTTCCTATTTTTGCTTTAGAGAAAGGGTGTGTGCATTTGGTTGTTGATATAAGCAATGTTGGTGTTTGAATTGGTGTTTGTTGTGACTTTTCTGCATTTCAGATGACCATACATGATTTTTCTTTGACATATTAATGAAGTGAATTATTGCTGATAGTTCAGAATCTTGTTGCTATTGTTGTTTTCTTTTCCTTAATTGAGGTATAATTTTACATACAGTAAAATTTACCCTTTTAGTGTATGATAATATGAATTTTGACAAATGCATACAATTGTGTATTGTCAAAGATGAAAAAAGCTGGACCCTAGTTAAAACAGTAAAGACAGATTTTAACCAGTAATATATTATTGCAACATGGAAAAGAATACAGCATAAATGGAACCCTACTTTGATTTATACACGGGTAACTCAGTGTTTTAGAGAGAGTAGGGAGGGGGTGAGCAGGGGTTTAGTAGAGTCAGGGGAGTGATGAATTACAAAAAGCTGGAAGGGGAAATTGGTCTATGTGAAACCATCTGGGTTGGCTAACTGGCACTTATCCAAGGCTCCTACCCTCCCATAGAGACTGGCAGACAGGGGCCCTGTGTTCAGGTGTTGCCTTGAACAAATAGTAAATTCTTCTGGCAGCAGTGAATTTCTCAGGCAGGCACTCAACAGCGGACTAGGGTCATCTTAGGGATGCAGCCTTGAGCTGTTAGAAACTATGTTAGTATTTTGTTCAAGTCTTTGCAGCCCAAGGTTGAGGCCTAGCTGAGAAAGGACTTAGTGGAGCCTGACTAGGGTTCAGTCAGAGACTCTGTCGATACCAGCACCACAATTGAGATACAGAACTGTTTTATCACTCCCCAAAATTTCCTTATGCTTTGTTGTACTTACCTTTTTGCCCTCACTCTCAGCTCTTTGTAGTTACTGACTTGTTTTCTGTCCGGTAGTGTTCCGGAATACCACATGAATGGAATTATACAGCATGTTTTTAGCCTTTTGAAATTGACTTCTTTGACTCTATAGTATAGTACATTTGAGGTTTATCTGTGTTGTGTGTATCAGTATTTTTTTGTGGCTGAGTGGTAGGTATTACAGTTTGTCCATTAATTAGTTCAAGAACATTTGGGTTGTTTCCAGTTTTGGCAATTACAAATAAAGCTGCTATAACTATTCATATGCAGGTTTTTGTGTGAACGTACTTTTTTATTTTTCTTTCATTACTCTTGGTTAAATACCCAAGAGTCAGATTGCTGGGTTCTGTGGTAATTATAATTAACTTTATAAGAAGCTGAAATTTTGCCAAAGTGACTATACCATTTTTTATTCCCACTAGCAGTGTATGAGAGCCTGAGTAACTTTGCATCCTCACCAGTACTTGATATTGTCAGTTTCCTTTAAGCTATTCTTATATGTATGCAGTGGTATCTCGTGTGTGTGTGTGTGTGTGTGTGTGTGTGTGTATGTATGTATTAAGAACTGTCCAATCAGATTTATTATTCAGAGCCACTTTGCAGAATTCAGAATATAGAGCATATTCACTTCATAGGTTGTTTATAATTATCATTCTAGAGATATCAAAGGAAGATTCAAGTATAAATGCAGTGGAGTCTGAATGTTGCTCTGTGCTGCTTCTAAGTAAGGAGGGTGTTGTTTTCCAGCTTGGGGAACAGATGGCCCCCATTCTCAGGGCTAAGTAATCCCTGGGTAAAGTCACCAACTTACGCTCTACCTGGGTTGGCATATAAATCAGGTTATGGCTAGTAAAACATAAACTACTCTAGAATTTTTAGACAGGGAAAAATAAATTTTAAATTATATTCCATAATTATATTATTTAAAAATATAGTACTTGGGGTCCCTGGGTGGCTCAGTCAGTTAAGGAATCGACTCTTAATTTCCCCTCAGGTCGTGGTCCTCAGAGTCATGAGGTTGAGCCCCCCATTGAGCTCCGCACTGGGCATGTAGACTGCTTGAGTCCCTCTTCCTCTCTCTTTGGGTTTCCCCCCAACCCCCTGCCCTGTGTGTGCTATGTCCCCTCCAAAAGACAGTTCTTTCTAAAGCTTTTAAATTTAGCCTACAGATCTTATTTTTAAAATTGAAGTGTAGTTGACATGAAATATGGTAACAGTTTTAAGTGTATAGCATAGTGATTCAACAATTATATACATTATGAAATGCTCACTGTGATGAGTGTAGTTACCATCTGTCCATATACAAGGTTATTATAGTATTATTGATTATATTCCTTATGTTACAATTTTCATCCCTGTGACTTATTTATTAACTGTAAGTTTATAAATCTTAATCCCTTCACCTATTTTGCTCATATCCCCCTCCCTAAAACCACTCTTACTTTTGACACCAGCTGCACATTGGGGGTCCACAGGACTAACTTTAGGTTCAGTAATTCACTAGGACTCTCAGAATTCACTGAAGGTTGTTATATGCTAGTTATGGTTTATTTCAATATAAATAGAAATACAATAGAAATCAACCAGGGAAAGAGGTGCATAGGACAGGGTCCAGGAGAGTATCAAGTACAGAGCCTCCAGTTGTCTTCTCTCAGTGGAGTTAGTTGTGTGGACTGCGTTTACTTCTCCTGCAATGTGTGAGAACATGCAGAAGTAATGCCAACAGGTCATTACTTCCTGCTTGGCTGAATTTAGTCTCTAGCCCCTTTAGAGATTGGACTTAATACTGAGAGGCCCAAAGCCCCTACTGTAAGTCACACTGTTGGCCTAGACTTCTGAGGTGGCTCATGGCCTCAGAGAAACAAAAAGACTATCTTCAGACAGAGAGTCTAAAAGACTCTTATCAGGAAGACAGTCCAAGGGTTTAGAAATTACCTCTCAGTGGCTGAGGGCAAAGACCAGACCTCTCTTAGGGCAGGGTTAATCATTTACTGCGTATATGTGTTTAGGAGTATATTGGTTAATTTCCAAATTTTTAGGATTTTGTAGATAACTTTCTTTTATAGGGAGACTAGTCTAATTCTCTTGTGGCCAGAGAACGTACTATATATGATTTCAGTTCTTTGTTGCATGGCCCATATTCTTGTGAATATTCCATATACTTGAGAAGACTGTTTATTCTCCTGTTTTGGAGTGTTTCCTTTTCCTGTACAGTGCAGTAGTTTTTGTTTTAAGATCAGAATTATTTGGTCTTAGAAAATTTTAGACAGTTTACCAGTAGATATGTGGGCTCTGTCCTCCCTTTTTCTCCTACCTGGGAAATAGAAATTTATTCTTTTGATTTTATTAGTAGTTACAACTTATTAAGGTTTGTAAAAACTTGTCTTGATATAGTTTTGTAAGCTCATGTTTTTCCTGTGCTTTTCTCTGTGGTACTTTTTTTTTTTTTTTTAATGCTTTGGGAATTTTTTCTCCTCTTATTTTTCTTACAGTTTCTTTGGATTAGCTCTTTACTTTTCATTCTTTTAGCTTTTAGTAATTTAAATGTCTTTACTGTTTTTACCTGTACTTCAAAGTTTCATTATTTACATCTAATACTTTAGTAGTATATCATTAGATTTCTTTGAATTGTGTTTTATTTTTTAGAAATGTGTATCTTAATTTCTAGACAGATACAGATTTTTTCCTTGTTATTATTTTTAGGTTAATTAATTAGAGTTATTCTGTGACATGTGTTAGTTCTATACTTAAGGTTTGCATTATGGTCCTGTGTGCGACTATATTTAAAAAATATTCCATGTGGGGCAGTGGCTGGCTGGCTGGCTGAGTCAGTGGAGTGTGTGGCTCTTGCCCTCAGGGTTGTGAGTTCAAACCCCACTTTTCGTGTAGAGTTACTAAGAAAAAATTAAAATTTTCAAAAAAAATTCCATGTGTGCTTGAAAAGACTGTATTCTGTGGTTTTTGAGTGCAGTGTGTGTCCATTAATGGAGATTTAATGTGTCCATTAAATGTGGACACTAGATGTGTCCATTAAATCACACTTGTTTATACTGTTGAAATCTTCTGATTTCTAAGTGATTTATTTTTTATTTTTTAAAAAAATATTTTATTTATTTATTTGACAGAGAGAGAGTGGTCACAAGTAGGCAGAGAGGCAGGCGGAGAGAGAGAGGGGGAAGCAGGCTCCCTGCTGAGCAGAGAGTGCCCGATGTGGGGCTCAATCCCAGGACCCTGAGTTCATGACCTGAGCCGAAAGCAGAAGCTTTAACCCACTGAGCCACCCAGGTGCCCCTCCTAACTGATTTTTAAGTCTTTCATTTATTGCTGAGAGAAGTATGTTAAAGAATCTTTCACTTGGTAATTAATTTGACAATTTCTTTTTATAGATACACCTATTTTGCTTTATGTGCATCGAGGCTGTGTTTTGAAATACACATAGATAAGGAATTTTCTTCCTAATAACCTCATACCATTATTTAGTGACTTTATTGCTACTACTGCATTTTGCCCTAGAGTCCATTTTGTTAGGTATCACTTGCTATATTCACTTTCTTCTGGTAAGTTTTTGCCTCATATGTAGTGTTTCATCTTTTTTACTGTCTGTGTGTTTATATTTTCTAGGTGTTTCTTTTTTAAGTAGCATATAGTTGGAGTTTTTGGTTTGATTGTAAATCCATTGTTAAAATGTATTTTCTAGGGGCGCCTGAGTGGCTCAGTTGGTTGTGTCTGCCTTTGGCTCAGGTCATGGTTCCAGGGTCCTGAGATTGAGCTGGGTATTGGGCTCCCTGCTCATCAGGGGAATTTGCGGCTGCTTCTCTGTCTTGCCCCTTCTTCCCACTTTTGCTCTCTCATTTTCTCTCTCTCTCTCCCACTCTCTCTCAAATAAATAAATAAAATCTTTAAAAAAATAAATAAAATGTGTCTTCTACTGAAGCTTTTTTCAGTCCTTTTACAATTTGTGCTTATTTTAATTGCTAATATATTTATATTCATAGCTGATGTCCTACTTTTAGTTTTCCAATTTGTTCTGCCCATTTCTTTTCTCTTCCTGTCTTTCTTACTGATTATATTTTGTCAGTTTTTTCTCCTCTACAAATTCTCTTTTGAGGGGCGCCTGGGTGGCTCAGTGGGTTAAAGCCTCTGCCTTCTGCTCAGGTCATGATCTCAGGGTCCTGGGATTGAGCCCCGCATCGGGCTTTCTGCTCAGCGGGGAGCCTGCTTCCTCCTCTCTTTCTGCCTACTTGTGATCTCTCTCTCTGTCAAATAAATAAAATCTTTAAAAAAAAAAAATTCTCTTTTGAGAATTGAAAAAATTTTTTTTGGCAGAGTTTTTTAAATACTGCAAATTTGTAATATGGATATTTACAAAATTCTTAGAATACCTTACCTCTGTTTATTACCTTCCTAGCTTATCTATTATCATTATCATGAGTTTAAGTTCTGCTTCCTTGTTACTTACCCATAAGACATTATTTTTAAAATTTAGATTTATCATTCCATCTTGCATGTTCAAACTTCTGTTTGGGTTAATTTTCTAAATCTTTAGAATTTCCTTTAGTGAATTCTCACTGGGGACAGACTCTTTCAAGCTTTGTTTGTCTGAATCTGCCCTTATTTTGCCTTTGTTTTTATTTTTTTGTATAGGATAGAATTCCAGATCAACAGCTATTTTCTCTTACCATGTTAATGGTATTCTGTTGTCGGGTGGCTGCTTTGTTATTGTTGAAGCTATCCATTATTACCATTCCTCTCTGGTTATAGTTTCAGTATGATTTACCTAGTTTTTAAAAAGTTTATCTAGATTTTTTTATTATGCTAATTGCCATTTGGTTTCTTGATTCTGTGGACTGATGTCTTTCATCAGTTCTAGAAAAGTCTCCTAAAATATTGCTTTTATGTCATTTTTCTTTTCTTTTAGAACTCTAGATGTTTGTCTGTTTTCCTCATTCTTTTAACTACTCTTTCATGAATCTATTTCTCTTTATATTTGGCACTAGAGATTTTCCAGAATTATCTTCATGTTCATTAATTATCTCTTTATTATAGTTAGGTATTTTTACCATTTCTGTGTGTGTTGTGTGTGTTGTGTGTGTTGTGTGTGTTTGTGTGTGTGTGTGTGTGTGTGTGTTTTCCTTTTAGCTTACCCACTGAGAGTGTTTTAAATTGGGGTTTCTGGCTTTATGTGTATTCTCTGAGCCAAGTGTGTTACCTTGTATAGGTTATAGAGGCCATCTCTCCTTCAACACTAGATTACTTCTCTCAATTTTTCCTCTCTATGCTCAGAATATTTCCTGTAACTTTTATGGGTGCAGACATGCATTTAAAATATTTTTATAGTTTTATCTGTCATTTTTTAGGTGCTCTTTAATAGGAATGTTTCTCTGGGCTTCTAGTCTGTCTTGCTAAAAACAGATTTTGTAAGTTTTTTGTCCTCCACCTTCCCCAGTATTTAATCTACTATTTCTTTTCTTTATAATTTCATATATTGCACTGTTTCTAACACTGACAAGTATGTTCAGCTTATTTTCTCATTTTTTTATGGTTTAGCTTTTTTTTTCTTTTTTTTAAGATTTTATTTATTAGAGAGAGAGAGCATGAGTAGTAGGGGAGGCAGAGGGAGTGTGACAGGCAGACTCCCTGCTGAGCAGGGAGCCCAATGTGGAGCTGGAGCCCAATGCTGAGCTCGATCTCAGGACCGCAGGATCATAACCTGAGCTGAAGGCAGATCCTTAACCAACTGAACCAGCCAGGTGCCCCAAATGGTTTAGTTTTTTTGTATATTTTAAACACTTAAAAACTTACATTTCATACATGCAAACAAGATAGAAGGAATAACTTAAGGAAGAATGGTATGCCTACTATACAAGCTAAGCAATAGAGTATTACCAGTACAGTTTATTCTTCATACTATTTGCTTCCTTGCTTGCACCGTACATCGTATTTAATTCTTTAATTGTTTTTGGAGATGTGAAATGGGGTGAAACTCTAAAGAGAACCTCCCACCACTGGATTTCCAATTTGATAAATTTTGAGAGTTGGATTAGAAATTAATTTGTAGTCTGCTCCCATTTTCTTTTTGTCAGTTATTTCAACCGAAGGAAAAAGTTTATTCTTTAGCTTTTGATTATTTTGTCCTTCTTTTCTACCCACTTTCCATCTCTGGTAGATTAATGAATGTCTACTGAAATATACTGTTAAGCTTTTACGTGGTATTTATATAGAATTTATTAAGAAATTAATATCTTACCTATTGTTTTGTGTGTGTTTTTGTTTTGTTTTTTAATATTCCATTCATTCATTTGCCAGAGAGAGTGAGAGAGAAAGCACAAGTAGGGGGAGCGGTAGGCAGAGAGAGAGGTAGACTCCCTTCTGAGCAAGGAGCCTGATGTGGGACTCAATCCCAGGACCCCGAGATCATAACCCAAGCCAAAGGCAGATGCTTAACCAACTGAGCCACCCAGGTGTCGTCCCTGTTTTGTGTTCTTTTGCAAATTAAATTTATATGTTTCTGATGTTTTTAAAAATAAGTATTTAAATAACTGTTTCTGTTTTGTTTTTTCAGTGGTTACCTTAAAGTTTTTTCTTTGACTTGTTTGACTCAAGGGTGAAATTAGAAGTAACTTATTTTTGCCTTTGCCCTTAGATAGTATCCAGGTAGCTCCAAAATTAGCACCATTATCAGAGGACTAGAGATCTAGATCATATTTCATCCTGATTCTTGGAGTCTCAGAAAGAAATGGAGTCAGTAATTTTGTCAGAGTCTTAGTGTCTCCCCTACCTCCACAAAAAGTGGCTTGGCTTTGGGGTGTGTCTGTCTACCAAAGGTGTTTAATTAAGGTTGCAGACTTTTCTCTGCTTGATCTGTGTGAATTTGAAAAAAGAGAAAAATAAGCAATAACTTTTATTTTCAGAAGTGTTTAAACACTTGGAAGTATACCAGTTGTCCCTGGCGAAATCTCAGAATTATTAATTGCTTTTGAGTGATGAGGTTTTGTTAAAGGCATGATGGCTTCCTAAATATTGATCTCCTATTTGACTGGACCTACCTAAAGAACAAAACAAAGCTATAATTATTTTTAAAAACATTAGTTTTGTGATCTTTTTCACATTTCAGTTAGCAGAGCTAAGGGTAGATGCAGGTCACACAGTGTCAAAGTAATAGAGTGTCAAAGTGACTACTATTTATAGTGTATATATATTTTTATGAAAATCATAGGTAACAACGTGCTTTTTTTTTTTTTTTTAACCATTTTGGCAGCATATTCTAAACTTAGAAAAGAGCTTTTAAGGAATATTTATTATATTTATATATATTCCATTATATTTATATTATATTCATTTGTTCATATCCTGTAAGTAAAATGAGACTCTGGTGTGTGTAAGATCTTCAATGAATAAACACACTTATTAACTAATATTTAGGGCCAGCTGGTTAGTAAGTTAAATATATTAATGCTACCTTAAAAGAACAAAGTGCTACAGATAAACAGATACTTCAGGAAGTCAGATTCCTCTTCACTGGTTCTAAACACTAAGTGAGTTAGAATTCCTTGAGGAGCTTTTATTTTTTTAAATTTTTTTTTTTAAAGATTTTATTTATTTGACAGAGAGAAACACAGCTAGAGAGGGAACACAGGCAGAGGGAATGGTAGCGGGAGAAGCAGGCTTTCTGCTGAGCAGGGAGCCCAATGCAGGGCTCGATCCCAGGACCCTGGGATCATGACCTGAGCCGAAGGCAGACGCTTAACGACTGAGCCACCCAGGTGCCCCTATTTTTTTTAATTCTTAAAAATACTTGTTTGTTTGTTTGTTTATTTTGTTGTCCACCTATTAAAGTGGATGCTCAAGGCCTGAGCAGAGTAGGAAAGTGCCCTGGAATTGGGCAGGCAGGCAAGGTGGGTGGTTCACAGGTCCACACACCTGACCTCAGGAGAGAGTGCCAGGTGGAAGGGGCTGGCCCAGACACACCAAGGGGAGTACCAGGAGGGTGGCCCAGGCAGGCAGACCTACCAGGGGACCTGTAAGGCTAGCGCTTGAGAAGGTATCTAAGCCAGGTGGTGAATGCCCAGGCCAGAGCCTAGCCCAGGGAGGCAGGGCTGGGGCTGGTTGGTGGCTCCCAAAGCCTGGGGACTGGTGTCTTTGGGGGCCTCCACCAGCTGTTGCTGGAACCTAGGGCATGTCTGCCAGTTGGACTCAAGCAGCTCCTGGAGGCAGGCACGGAGGTGGTGATTCTTCTTCTCTGTGTAGGTGGTCCAGACAGGAGTTGATCTGGTCTAACATGGAGTGGATGGTGGCATATTCTGCTTTCCCAAAACCATTGTCGCTTTTTGCACCTGCCTCCACCAGCATGCCCAGGTCCCCATTGGAGCCCAACACTGTGGGCTTGGATGCCACAAGGGTTTCACTGTGATGGAACATGTGGGTAGCCATGCCAGTTGGAAGGTCGAGGAGCTTTTAGACAATACTGATGTGTGGGTCCCAACCCAGACCATTTTAATCAGAATCTCTGATGGAAAAGCCCATGTTTCAGATATTTTTAAGAGTTTTTGAAGTCATTCCCAAATGCTGCCAGGTTTGAAAATTGGCATCATCATCATCACTAGTATTATTGTTAGTTTATTTGTGTATGGAGCGGGGAGTACAGCCTAAGAAACACGGTGCTAAAGAAAACTTTGTATTAGTCTGTTGAGGCTTCTATAACAAAATGCCATTACTGGTGGCTTATAAACAGCAGAAATTTATTTCTCACAGTTCTGGAGGTTGGAAAACCTAAGATCAGGGTATTGACAGATTTGGTGTCTGGTGAGGGCCTGCTTCCTACATGGCTGTTTTTCACTGAAACCTCACAAGGTAGCAAGGGGCAAGGGAGCTTTCTTGGGCCTTTCTAATAAGGGCAGTAATCCCATTCATGAGAGCTCCACCCTTATGCTGTAATCAACCCCAGAATCCCTACCTCCTAATACCAACACATTTGGAGGTGAGATTTCAACATATGGGTTTTAGGGGATGAGAGACTTTCAGACCATAGCATAATTGTTAATTATAGTTACAGTTCTAGCTTCTGAATATTCAAGAACTGGTTATGTCATGGTCATTATTTATTGATGGTTATTGGGTTTTGAAGTTATGAAAGTGAGTAAACCAGACAGGTTAGTTGAGTTTTCTTTCTTTTATACCTCATTATTTCATTGTTTATGGTGACATAAATACCAAATTTTAATGTGAAGTTGGCTTTTCTGTCACGGATTGTTCCCCTTTACATCAGTTTTCATCAAGATAATGTTTTAGATAAGTGTACAGATGGAAGGTTCAGGATATAGTTTGCCTGATAGTTCTCTGCCAGTCATTCTCATGAATGTTGACATTGGCTCTTTTGAGAGGAGTCCCAGTAGATTGAGGGAAGAGTTGTGAAACTTTTGAAACATGCCATTTGTAAGATATTGGGTAGGAGGGACTTCTAACATATGAGGCTTTGTTGGTAGAAGAGTTGAAGTGACTTCTAAAGTGATGCTTTTGGATGGTGTTGGATATAAAAATGCACGTTAGTGTTCATAGTTTTAAGTAATAGAAATCCCTGTGGCTTAAACAGAAAAGGTATTTTTAAAGAGGTTATTGGGTTACTCATAAAATTTCATAAATCGTGGAGTAACCAGGCTTAGAGTCTGTAGCCAGGTACAATGCTAATAAAAATCATACCACAGACCTAGTCCAGTGATGGAACCACTGTTAGGTGGCATGTTTACTACTATTTGTACTCTCACTTACATGAAGCAACAGATACTCCTAAAGTTGCTGCTAGTGCTTCCTTGAAAAACTGGATTAAAGAAGGATGAATTAATTCAAACTGGACTTAATTCGCCTTTGCTTTTGCCCCCAACCTCACCAGCATGGATTGCTTGTGGGCCTTGCTGCTGCTTCTTTACTGTTGCTTCCTTCTCTTCTGCCTCCACTTCTTCTTTTTCTTGGTTTGTCTGACAGGCAAAACCCATATTTTTGCCCTGAGATAGCAGGGACAATGCCAAAGAAATTTGTCACTGTGGATATTATAGCAGCTTTCTTATGAGGACTAATAGGAGACTATGGGAGTAGAAATTGGTTTCGTTATCAGGAGTAAAGATGGTTTCTCAGAGAATGACATCTACCTAAAGAACATTAGCCCCTGTAAAAGCAGGTAAGATGAGCTTGAGAGGTAAACTGAGGAAATACTCAAGGGTAAAGGCAAGATTCTCCTCAAAAACTAATTTCCAG
>CM053611.1:34427670-34443205 GCA_028646535.1 Procyon lotor
CAAATTGCTTATATTCAGCCCATTATGAGTTCTTATATACAAAGTGTGGTAAGTACTATAGCACGGTGAAACCTGCTCCAGGAGCACCTAGGAGAGAGTAACCCTGGGTAAGCTAGGACATGCTTCTATAGAAAAGAAGGTACTTTTGAATTAGCTTTTAAAAATCATCTCTTGTTTCGGGGCACCTGGGTGGCTCAGTGGATTAAAGCCTCTGCCTTCTGCTTGGGTCATGAATCTCAGGATCCTGGGATCGAGCCCCGCATTGGGCTCTCTGCTCTTCAGGGAGCCTGCTTCCCCCTCTCTCTCTGCCTGCCTCTCTGCCTACTTGTGATCTGTCTGTCAAATAAATAAATAAAATCTTAAAAAAAATAAAAAATAAAAATCATCTCTTGTTTCTTATTTGTGTTTTAGGCAACTTTATTGAGATATAATTTATATGCAGAAATGTGCATATTTTTATGTTTATAAAAGTTTGATGTTTTGATAAATGTATATGTCTGTCATTACTCCCCCCCAAATTTTCCATCACCTCACTCCAGAAAGCTGTCCTAGCCCCTTTCAAGTCAACTTCTGTTTCTACTCTAGTAACTACTGATGTGATTTCTATCACTATAGATTAGTGTTGCTGAATCTAAAACTTTATATAATAGAGTAAAGAAGTAGGTACTCTTTTGAGTCTGGCTTCCTTTGTTCAGTCTAACTTTAAAAATTCATCTTTGTTGAATGTAAGAATAGTTACTTTGTTTGTATTGCTACGTAGTATTCCATTGTAAAAATATACCAGAGTTTATATTATCACCCTATTAATGGATATTTATGTTGTTTCTAGTTTTTAGTTGTTATGAATAAAGTTTCTGTGAATTTGCATGTACAGTTGTTGAGTGGATATGTTTTTATTTCTTTTGGATAAATACTTAAAAGTGAAATTGCTGATTCATAGAGTTAAATGTATATTTAAGTTAATAAGAAACTGCCACACTGTTTTCCAAAGTGGTTATAATAGTGGTGTATGACAGTTCCAGCTGCACACTTGTCACCAACACTTAGTATTGTTAGTCTTTTAAATGTTAGCCATTCTAGTGAGTGTGGAGTTGGTATGTTACTATGGTTTTATTTATTTTTTATTTTTGTTACTATAGTTTTTTTTTGTTGTTACTATAGTTTTAATTTGCATTTCTTTGATGATTGATGAAATTGAGCATCTTTTTATGTGCCAATTATGTGTATCTAGTAGAAGTACTAGATACTTCTTTTGTGAAGTATCTAGTAAAGTCTTTTGTCCATTAAAAAACTTAAAGTAAAATTTACCTACATTACATTTACACTTTTTGGACTAGTATTGCCTGGGATAATAGCCCTCTCTGATTATTTGCCGTGGAGAGCACTCTTTTTTTTGACGACATTCCTGGGCATAGATTTTTCCATTACTTCAAATAAAGTCAGCATCCTCTTGCAGGGCCAGGTAGCTGCCAATCTTTAGGTTCTGCCATGTCTGCTCAGGGTAGAACTTTTGTGACATAAACCTACCAGCGTGAATGGTGGTGCGAGTAACTTATGGCTGAATCGTCACATTTCCTCTGAGAGTTAATAGATTTTCTTGAGTAAATGCTTCTCATTTTGTTTATCCTTTGATCAGTTTTCGGAAACTTTACTTTTGAATATCTTTTCCTAGTTTTTCTTTGGTTTTAAAGGAGAGCCTCGGGGCACCTGGGTGGCTCAGTGGTTGAGCGTCTGCCTTCGGCTCAGGTCATGATCCAGGGTCCTGGGATCGAGCCCCGCATCGGGCTCCCTGCTCAGCAGGAAGCCTGCTTCTCCCGCTACCATTCCCTCTGCTTGTGTTCCCTCTCTCACTGTGTTTCTCTCTGTCAAATAAATAAAATCTTTAAAAAAAAAAAAAAAAAAGGAGAGCCTCTGTGTGTTCTTTTTAGTTTTCCCCTAGTTGTCTTCTCCACTGTAGCCAATCTCTTCCTCCTTAGCAGCCCTACTCCCTCAAACCTCACAAAGCCAGTCATTTCACCTCCAGTCTTCGAAGTCTTGAAGTGTCTTTATGTTGCTCTCAGAATAAAAACCAAAAATTTAACATGGTCTAAAATTGTCTGGCTTTTTTTTTTTTAAAGATTTTATTTATTTGACAGAGAGAGATCACAGGTAGGCAGAGAGGCACACAGAGAGAGAGGGGGATGCAGGCTCCTCGCTGAGCAGAGAGCCTGACGCGGGGCTCGATCCCAGGACCTTGAGATCATGACCCGAGCTAAAGGCAGAGGCTTTAACCCACTGAGCCACCCAGCGCCCCTGGCTTGTTTTTTTTTATATAGTTTTATTTTACATAAATCTAACCATTCCCCTGCTCCTCATTCTGGACAATATCTAGTCATTATCCTCATTTTAGGGAACACTTTGCCTTCTGTTCCTTATAAGTCAAGGCTCTGACCTGTGGCATAAGAATTGACTTTGGAATCTGGGGAATGTATGTTTGAATTTCAGTTCCCCATTTGTAGCTCTGTGACTTTGAGCAATATACTAACTTTTCTGAGTGGTTTCATCTGAAATATGGTGATGGACAAATAATATTTTATAACACTGCTTAATGAGATAATTATATAAAACCATTAGCACAACGCCTTGTGTCTAGGAAGTATGTTATTCCCTACCAGATATTCTTTTCCCATAATTTCATTAAGAATTACCATTTTAGAATTACCATTTCACCGCTTTTTTGAGTAAAATATATACTTGAATTTCAATTATGTGTGAACACATTTATTGAGTACATCATATCTAGTTCATAGCACCCTCATTACCTTTAAAAAAAATATGTCTTTAGGGGCGCCTAGTTGGCTCAGTTGGTTAAGCATCCAACTCTTGATCTCGGCTCAGGTATTGATCTCACAGTTGTGAGTTTGAGCCCTGGATTAGGATCCACACTGGGCATGGAACCTACTTCATGAAATACAACACACTAAGAGTTTTACCTTTAACAAGAAAAATTTTGTTTTTACCTCTGGAATGAGACTATTAATAGACTTCTATTTTTTTTATTTTGAAAAAAAATTTAGACTTGTAGAATAGAAGCAAAAATGGTACAATGAAATCCTATATACCCTAACCACAGTATAATGATCATATTTTAGGAAATTAGCATTAATACATAACTGTCACATATTTGGCAGTCTCTCAGATTTTGCCAGATTTCCCAGTAATGTCTTCATAGCATTTCCCTCAACTGATCAGTCCAGAATCATGCACTTTATAATTGCCATGTCTCTTTATTGCCCTTTGATCTACATTGTTTATCAGACATCCTTTGACTTTCATGACATTGATATTTTTAAAGACCAGTTGTTTTCGAGAATGTTCTGCAATTTGGTTTTCTCCCTTTCCTCATAATTTTGGTCAGGTTATAGATTTTTTTTTTTTTGGCAGGAATACTGTCTAAGAAAATATGCACGAAATATGGTTTGCCCTTTGCAGTGCGTCACATACATGGCACCAGTTTATTCCCTCTCTCATTGATGATGTTAATTTAGATGATGTGCTTAAGGTAGTGTTTACTATGTTTATTTTCTCTAAAGTTACCATTTTCTCCTTTGTCCTTAATAAATAATCTGTGGGGAGATATATGGAGACAGTGTAAATACCCTTTTCCCTCGGTAAACTTTGATCACATAGTTTTTTGCATGCTTGATGATGCTTGCCTAATTCAGTTATTACCTTGATGGTGACAAAAAAGTAGTTTATTAAAATTGTGGTAATTTCTCAGTGGAGAAGGAGTAGTGTTCCTGAGAGAGCTTTCTTTGTCTAGTAGTGATAATTACAAAATACTTGGCTGTTAACCTGCTTATATCATGGGTTTATTTGTTTATATGGTTTTTAGGTTCATGTACTGGACAGACTGGGGAGAAGTACCAAAGATAGAACGTGCTGGAATGGATGGTTCAAGTCGCTTCGTTATAATAAACACTGAAATTTACTGGCCAAATGGACTGACTTTGGATTATGAGGAACAGAAGCTTTATTGGGCAGATGCAAAACTAAATTTCATCCACAAATCAAATCTGGATGGAACAAATCGGTAAGATGGCCTCATAAATTTAATTTTAAATTTTAAGTAAACATCATGGTGTTTTGATATCATAATCAGATTATAAAGCCTAACTTTATTAAGAAGAAATTAATGTAATTTTGGCTGAGTGTCAAAGAGGAGAAGAGTAGACTTTTAGATTGCTCTTAAAAAGAGATAAGTGCGTTTTCATCTAACTTGGTAGGATTTAGAATTTACAGACTGTATTTTCTTTTTCTTTACTCTGAGCTAATTTAGTTCTTCAATGATCTTAAACAGGGATAGTATTTCTACCTTCTCCCAGAGTGTGGGAAATTTTGTTTAATGAGGAATAGGAGTGCTCTTGGCATTTTAGTTTTAGTTTATGGGGGGCCATAAACATACTGCCTGCTGTGCTAAACACCCAGCACAACAGTCATCCTACTCAGAATTATCTGTAGAGCCCCTAGGTGCTGCTCAATATGATCTCTGTTGCAACTACTTAACCTCTGCTGTTGTGGTGTTGAAAGCAGCTGCAGATAATACATAAGGCATAGCTATGTTTAGTAAAACTTATTTACAAAACATATAAGTCAGTGCGCTGTTATTTGCTGACCCCAGGACTAGGAAAAAATCTGAATGCATGCTGCATACCAATATTCAAGGAAGACAAAGTTAGGGGCGCCTGGGTGGCTCAGTGAGTTAAAGCCTCTGCCTTCGGCTAAAGTCATGATCTCAGAGTCCTGAGATCGAGCCCCACATTGGGCTCTCTGCTCAGCAGGGATCCTGCTTTCCTCTTTCTCTGCTTGCCTCTCTGCCTCCTTGTGATCTCTCTGTGTCAAATAAATAAATAAAATCTTTAAAAAAAAAAAAAAAAGGAAGACAAAGTTACAATACATAAACGTGGAGTTTCTAGTCAGATCATGTTCAGAATTTTAAGGATACTATCTATGTTCTTGTGTTTGAATGATTATTTTGGTTTCTAGTAGTCTTATTCTTAAGGTCTCAGCAGAAACAGAGAGTCTTAGGAGTAGTTGAAGACATTTTTTCCAAGTGTAAACATTTGTGAGTTATCTGAACTATGAATCAGGAAGCATTTAGAAGACTTGAAAATCATGAAAGATTTAAAGAATTTATTAAAATAAAGTTTTTGTAATTATGGAATTGAAGGGTTTTTTGTTTTTTTTTTTTGTCTTATTTTAAAAGAATGAAAAGGGGTGCCTGGGTGGCTCAATCATTAAGTGTCTGCCTTCAGCTCTGGTCATGATCCCAGGGTCCTGGGATTGAGCCCCACATTGGGCTCTCTGCTGAGCGGAGGGGCCTGCTTCTCCCTCTCCCATTACCTCTACTTGTGTTTCCTCTCTCACTGTGTCTCTCTTTGTCAAATAAATAAATAATATCTTATAAAAAATAAAAGAATGAAAAGACATATAAGATGGTTTAAAAATAAATAGAAATAAGACAAGAACTAATAAGTATATGATGAATATAAAAACACAGTTGCTTTGTTTGAACTTCAAATTTGTCTTTAAGAGGGATGTTAGGAAGTAAATTTGGCCATGTCATTGTTTTTTTGACTTCCTCAAAATACTCAAACGAAAACTAATGAAACTAGATAGCAAATCCAGAAACATACCATAAAACTAACCTCAGGCGTCCAGATGTAAAAGCAGATGTAAGAATAGAGCACTAACAGCTACAAGACCTCCATAGTATTACTATTTGTACAAGAGTAAGCAGAGAGAGTTGAGTGGGGTGTTTCATAGATCTTAAAAGCAGGAGACCTCCAAAATAGCCTCAACTATTTACTAGATAATGTGGTGGACTATATTAAGAGCAGCAGCTGAAATGAGGTGGGGAGGGTTGCCCACTCCAGTATCAGCCAAGTACAGTGTGTTCATGGTAAAGACAGGATAGAACAATTTGGCTCCAAAGAATTCTTGAAATGTAGGTGCTAGAGATCTCTACCAGCACAGGGTACTACCCTGAATGGAAACAAAATTGAATACAATAGTAGCATCAGGATTGGGCAAAACAGGGAAAATTAGAGGATCAAAAGAGGAAGAAAAGAGAAGGTTCAGATAAGGATAGGCAGAGAAACAGCTGGGAGGTCTAAGAAAGGAAGTTACCATATTGTTTAACATTACATGAAAAGAACAGAAGAGTGAATTCTATAAAGTTAGAAAAACTGCCTTGATCACCATCTTCTAAAAATTCAGGAAAACTAATGGTCCATAAACTTGAGACACACAGCAGTATCAAGGTAAAAATCCCATTTAATGTTATCATGAAGAACATCTTATATTTATAACAGTATTTTAAGCTAATAACAACTTTGAATGCATCTTAAGCTTTATAGTTTTTACTCTTCCTCCCACATTTAATGTTTCTGATGTCACAGTTTACATCTTTATACCTTGTTCATCCATTAACACATTATAGTTTTACTATAATTTTTAGCCTTCATACTAGATTTGTAAGTGATTTACCCACCAGTATTACAAAGTTAGAGTATTCTGATTTTAACCATATATTTACCTTTTATCAGTAAGATTTATACTTTCATATTTTCTTAATAATTAGCACTCTTGTTTCAGCTTGAGGAAGTCCCCTTAACAATTCTTTTTTTTTTTTTTTAAGATTTTATTTATTTATTTGATAGAGAAGTCACAAGTAGGCAGAGAGGCCGTCAGAGAGAGAGGAGGAAGCAGGCTCCCCACTGAGCGGAGAGCCTGATGCAGGGCTCAGTCCCAGGACCCTGAGATCATGACCTGAGCCAAAGGCATAGGCTTTAACCCACTGAGCCACCCAAGTGCCGCCCCTTAACAATTCTTGTAAGGTTGATCTAGTAGTGATTAACTCCTTTAGCTTTTCCTTGTCTAGAAAATTCTTCATTTCTCTTTCCATTCAGAGAGCTTGGCTAGTAGAGTATTCTCGGTTGGCAGTTGCCACCCTCCCATCTTGGCACTTTGAATATATTTTGCCAACCCCTTCTGGCCTCCAGAGTTTCTGCTGAAAAATATGCTGATGGTCTTATGGGGATTCTGTTGGGTGAAACAAGTTCTGTTTCTCCTGTTGCTTTTAAGATACTCTTCTTGTTTTTAACTTTTGATATTTCAATTGTAATGTGTCTTGGTATGGGTTTTTTGGGGATTCATCTTATTTGAAAGTTTATGGATTATATCTGGATATCTGTTTCTTTCCCCAGGTTAGGGCAGTTTGGGGGTCCTATTTTTCTCTCTCAATAAACGTGCAGCCCCTTTTGCTCTAACCTGTCTTTCTGGGACCCTTAATCATGTGAGTGGTGGTGGTCCACTAGATGGTCTCCTAAAAATCCCTTAAGCTATCTTCATATTTATCCTTTTTTCTTTCTGCTTCTTTGGATGAATTCTGCTGCCCAGTCTTTGAATTTGCTGATATTTTCTTCTACTTGATCTAGTCTGTTGAACCTCTCTATTGAGTTTTTCAGTTCATTTTGTGTTCTTTTGCTCTCTGATTTTTTTTGGTGCTTTCCTATATTTACTGTGTCTTTGCTGAAATTCTCACTTTGTTCATGCATTGTTCTGCTCTCCTTGGTGAGCATCTTTATGGCTGTTATTTTGAATTCCATCAAGTAAATCATGTGTCTTTGTTTCATTAAGATCTGATTCTGGAGTTTTATCTTGCTCTTTTGTTTGGAACATGTTCTTTTGTTTCTTCATTTTTCTTGACTCCCTGTGTTGGTTTCCACACATTAGATGAAAAAGCTCCCTTCCCAGTCCTGATGTAATGCCATTATGTAGGACACGAATGTAACCTTATCAACATCCTGGTCTGAGTTCTTGGTTGTTTCTCAAACTTTTGTGATTGCCCAAACTGCCTTCTTTATTCTTAGTGGTTCCCAGTAGTGGCACTCTCAGGTGTGCCAAGATTTATCAGATGTTCCAAAGGGGAAGATCACAGCACCTAGATGTAGGAAGGTTGATTGGAAGCTGGATCCCCATGCAGTAGCTGGGAAAGTATATAGTTAGGGACCTTCTAGGGACAGACTTGGAGATGGACATTTTTGCCTGCTCCCTCTGCATTGGACCCAGGTATACAGCCACTGAAGAGGTTGCTATTTAACTCATTTTTAAGAACGATTTCATTGCTATAGTCCTGTGCAAATTATGAATGCAAGCCCTGTTGACTTTCAGAGCCAAGTGTTCCATGGGCACTTCCTTTGGGTGGCATTTATAAAAGTTGGGACATCAAATGTGTGTATAAGGTGATTGTGTGGGGATACTGGAGACTTGGATTGGGCTAGAGAGAAAAGTCAGAGGTGGTGTCTTCAGATTTCCCTGGTCTCCTGGGAGGATTGTGGGTAGCCTCTGGTTGTCTGCTAAATTAGAAGCCTGAACTCAGGCTTCTTTTAGGAAATAGATTTCCTACAGGGAATATTGGGAAATGGGTGTTTCTGATTATTTCCTCTGCACTGAACCCTGCTGGGATCGGTGTCTTATGTAAGCCTCCTGGTAATAATCAAAAGCAAAAAATCTGTATATGTAAAAAAGATTAATAAGAATCTAAGCATACAAATACAGAAATTCAAATCACAAAGAAAGCAGAGAAGAACAAAGGAACAAATGGAATACAAAATAGCCAGAAAACAGTGAAATAAATGACAATATTAGGTCTATACCTGTCAGTAACTATATAGAAATGGACCAAATTCTTTAATGAAAGCTTGTTGAGTGGGTAAATGGATAAAAACACAAGACCCACTATATTCTGTCTGCCTAAAAGAGACTAGCTTTAAGAGAACACACACTCTGAAAGTGAAGGGATGAAAAGATACATGTGAATGGAAACCAAAAGGAAGCAGGGGTACCTGTACTGATATCAAACAGAATAGACTTTTTTTTTTTTTTTAAAGATTTTATTTATTTGATAGAGAGAAACACAGCGAGAGAGGGAACACAAGCAGAGGGAATGGTAGCAGGAGAAGCAGGCTCCCTGCCGCGCAGAGAGCCCAATGCGGGGCTCGATCCCAGGACTCCGGGATCATGACCCGAGCCGAAGGCAGACGCCCAACGACTGAGCCACCCAGGCGCCCCCCAACAGAATAGACTTTAAGCCACAGACTAAAAAGAGACAAAGAACGTCTATTATACAATGATAATGGGGGTAGTCCAATAAGAGGATATAACTTTGTAAATATCCTCTTATTTAGAGGATCCTCTTATTTAGACATCACAATGCCTAAATAATGTAAAGCCAGTATTAACAGATTTAGAGAGAAATGGAAAGCAATGCAACAATAGCAGGAGGCTTCAATATCCCTCTTTAAACAACAAATGGATCACCTAGACAGAAAATCCATAAGGAAACATTGACCTTAAATTGCCTCCTAGCCCTGGTGGACTTAAGAGACATTTAAAAACACTCCATCCAATAGTACCAGAATATATATTTTTCTCAAGTGCATATGAAACATTCTCCAACATAGGTCATATGTTAGTCCACAGACAAGCCTTAATAAATTGAAGAAGGTTGAAATTGTATCAGGCATTTTTTTTTTTTTTAAGATCATTCATTCATTCATTCATTTATTTAACAGAGAGAGAGAGAGAGCACAAGTAGGCAGAGTGGCAGGCAGAGGGAAAGGGAGAAGCAGGCTATCCGTTGAGCGGGGAGCCTGATGCGGGTCTCAATCCCAGGACCTTGGGATCATGACCTGAGCTGAAGGCAGCTGCTTAACCAACTGAGCATCCCAGGCGCCCCTGTATCAGGTGCTTTTCTGACCATAGTGGTTTGAAAGTAGAAATCAGTTACAAGAAGAAAAGTGGAAAATTATCACCTCATACCCATTAGAATGACTTATGAAAAAGACAAGAAATAAGTGTTGGCAAGGATGTGGAAAAAAGGGAACTCTTGTGCCTTGTTCGTGGGAATGTACACTGGCACAGCCACTATGGAAAACAATATGGAGATTCCTCAAAAACAAAAACAAACAAACAAAAACTGCCATGTAATCTGGCAGTTCCACTTCTGGGTATTTGAAGAAAACAGAACACTAACTTAAAAATACATATGCATCCCTATGTTCTTTGCAGCATTATTTATAAAAGGCAAGATATGGAAAAAACCTAAGTGTATTTTGATGGATGAATGGATGAAGAAAATGTTTGTGAATTCTGAAAAAGAATATTATTCAGAAATAAGAAAGAATGAAATCTTACCATCTGAAAAAACATTATGCTAAGTGAAAGAAGTTAGAGAAAGATAAATACTGAACTCACTTATATGTAGAATTTAAAAAAAAAAAAGAAAAAACCCCCACAAAACCACCAAGCTCATAGATACAGAGCACAGATTGGTGGTTGCCAGCTCAGGTCTTGATCTCATAGTCATGAGTGCAAGCTCCACATTTGAGCCTCCATCTGGGCGTGGAGCCTACGTTTAAAAAAAAAAAAAAAGTTCAGAAATGAGATGACAGAACTAAGAATTATAACTGAAAGAAGAAAAATTAGGGGCGCCTGGGTGGCTCAGTGGGTTAAAGCCTCTGCCTTGGGCTCAGGTCATGATCTCAGGGTCCTGGGATCGAGCACCACATCGAGCTTTCTGCTCAGCAGGGAACCTGTTTCCCTGCCACCCTCTGCCTGCCTCTCTGCCTGCTTGTGATCTCTCTCTCTCTGTCAAATAAATGTTATTTGAGTAAAGATAGTTAAACTGGAAGGGACATAAAAGTGAATAAACAGAAAAGATCTTTAGGAGTTGAGAAGGAAGAAAAATTTAATGACCAAAATGAAACGTAAAAATATATAAAGGGTGGAAGAGGAAGTAACTAATACCGAAAATAGTCAAAGAAGAAACAACACAGATAGAAGACCCTTTTAGGAAGATAACCAAAGCAAGGGAATAGAATATATAAGAAAAACTATAATTCAGGAAAAATTACTTGAAACAGGATTTGAAAGTTCAGTTTGAAAGAGAACACTATTGGGGGCACCTGGATGGCTCAGTTGGTTAAGCGCCTGACTCTTGATTTCGGCTCAGATCATAATCTCAGGGTTGTGGGATCAAGCTCCATGGTGGGATCCACGCTGAGTGAGGTGTTCACTTGAGATTCTTTCTTTCCCTCCACTCCTTTCCCTGCTCGTGTGTGCTGTCTCTCTCTTTCTCAATTAAATAAGCAAATCTTAAAAAAAGAAAGAAAGAAAGAAAGAAAGAAAACACTATGTACCTGAGAATAACAGTCAAAGCAATCAACACCAAGACATATTCTAGTAAAATTATTCTATAGAGAAAAAGATACTCTCTTGGCCTCTAAAATATATTACTTAAAAGGAAAAGAAAATTGAATTAGCATCAGACTTTCCCACAGTCTCACTTCACGTCAGAATTAAGTGGAATAGTATTTTCAAGCTACTCGAGAGTAAGAAAATGTGAGGCAAGTTGTTTTTTTAATACATCATAACTAAGTCTCTCCTATAAAGCCACAAACTATTACCAGCATGCAAGAAGTCAAATACTATTTCCCTGAGTCATTCCTGAAAATGTACTAGTGTCTGAGCTTTAGACCAAAATGATGAGTGAAATATCAAAAAGGGTTTGATGAAGCACATTAAATATATAATTACTGATAGTATGAAACTAAAGGAGGATTCCAATTCAGAGGGTATAGTATGTAACAATTATTTTTAGATAAGGTAAAGTACTATAAAAAACTGGAGGGAGAAGAGAGGGTACTATTTACAAAAACTTTGTAGAACTCTTCATAGTACCACATCTGCTATGTGGTACTCAGTCAGCTGTATTGATATTAATACTCAACCTGAGGTGGTTTTTTTTTTTTTTTTTTTTTGAGACTGTTTCATGTTGGATTAAGTGAGTGAGTAATCATTGAGTATATTCTATTGCTCTTGCATGCAAGATTTTCAGTGTGAAAGGAAGTAAATGCAATACTGTAGAGTTTAAGTAAGGAAAACTGATAACTCTGAGTTTCACTTAGAAGTACTGGCATGGGCTCATTAGGTATTATATATTACACAGATAAATACACACAAATGAGTTTACTTCCTAACTATTACCACTGAAGAGGAATAGGGGAATAAAAGCACCCATATTATATTCTTGGAAAACTGTTTCACTTTAAATAAAATCATACTTTTCAGGTGCAGTAGTTGCTCTGTCTGTGGCAAGAAATGTACAAGATGAGTGGGAACATATGTCATACTAGATAACAAAGAACTGTTATAGACTCTAGGGTTATTTTAGTAAACTTTGAGAAATAACTTGAGACGCCTTTCTTAGTTCAAGAATGGAAAGAAACTCATCAAGTATGATTAAATCCTTGAGTTCATAATGATACTGTAGAAGGGAAGTAGTCATTTGGAGAGGATGATAGGGAACCAATTCATCATTACTCCTAATGTTGGTAAAAAGGAAAAGAAGCAATTTATTTTCCCTTTCTTGCTACATGAATCTACCAGTAGCTAACAAAACAGTAGATGGGGAAAGCTTTTCCCACTAATATATGAAAAATAAATGATATAATTAGAATATCAGCATTTTAAAACTTCCGGTAAACTATTGGATCTAGGCAGTGAACGTCTATGGCTGCTAACATCATAACGAGAAAAAGAATAGACATTATTAGCCTGCTTTTGGAAGAAAAGTGCACTATGTTTCATTTTGCCAGAGGTATCAATTCAACATGAGTCTGATCGAACTTGGATTTTGCAGGAAAAACAGAGGACAGAGAAACATGTTCAACTGCTGTATGAGTTTGCATCAGTGGATATGGACACAGAGGTCAAATATATCCCAGGTCCTAACAGATAAACTAAAGAATGATGATGGAACCTCTTGATTAAAAGAGACTGAAAAGAGGGTCGAGGGAGGATGAATAGGCCAAGCACAGGGTTTTTAGGGTAGTGAAAATAATTCTGTATCATACTATAATGATGGATACATGTTATGCATTTGTCCAAATCTGTAGAATGAACAACATCCAAGACTGAACCCTAATGTAAACTTTGGTCCTTGGGTGATTATGATGGTAATCATAAACCAGTGTAGTTTAATCAAGTGTAACAAAAGTACCACTCTGATGGGGGATGTTGATGATGGAGAAGACTGTGCATGTATAAGGGTAGGAGGTATATGGAAAATTTTTTGTACATTCCCTTCCATTTTGCTGTGAACCTAAAGCTGCTCTAAAAAAATAAAGTCTTGAGACTTAGCAGACATAGGAAACTAAAACCAATAGGTAGTCAAGACCAAACTTTTCTGTGGATGTACACTCGGCTAATAAAACTGAAAAGTAGGGGATTACTGTAAAGTCCGAATAGTGATTACTTTTGAGGAGAAGGAAGGGTCGAGGCCTGGTCCATGAAGAGTTTTCTGAGGTGGTTAGGAAATTTCTTTCCTGATTTGGGTGAAGGTTACACTAGTTTCTTTTCTGTATCAGTCTTATTTTATGGTGAAAAAGTAAAAAACAAGTTATCTTGAACCTTCTCAGCGGATAAAATGAATTACTAGCATACATTGGAAAGGTGGAAACTTAGGCGTTCTTTGCCTAAGAGAATGTTTTCATTATATTAAATTTGAGGGAAAAAAATTTCACATGTAGTCACTAAGAGATGTAATGTATTTAAAAAACACAGTTTTTGTTTGTGTATTAATTTTTTATTACTTCCCCGTTGTGGTCTCTGTTTAAAGTTGAGGCATAATACAGTAGAGGTAATTCTACAATGATTAAGCTAATGTTATTCAAGATAGCAATCTACTGTTTAAGTTAAGGATAGACCTTGGAGTACCCAGGGAGGGAATAAACTCTGTATCCCTTAAATAGCCTTCCTTCAGTCATCAGTGTTTTGATTTTTGCTTTTGATAAGAGCATGTAGCAGACCACAGTACCTAATACTTGTTAGGTATTCAGTGAATGTGGATCAGATGGTGTTATTTATTATAGAAGAATAATTGTGTGCTATTCTTTATAAAAATGGTGCTTTCGATTAGTCATCAGGAATACATGATCTTTTCAGCTACTCCTCCAGTGATAATGGATTTGTCCTTACACTTCCACGCTTTCTGAGTTCCTTTTGAGATGAATGCCAATGCATTTGTCAAAAAGCCATACAAATACTAGAAGAATGCAGTTTGGTCTTGGAAGGAGTAAGCTAATTGATCCTCAGTTGAGAACAATATCCTAACAATATCCTTAACCTTAGATCTGTTACATTCTGCAAAGAAACCTCACACAAAAGTAAAAAAAAAAGTGTCTTAACTGTTCAGTTCTGGGAAAAGTTACATAATTGTTGATTCCAAATCTGAAAAACCACATGAGCTGTACAATTTCCATGATGAACTTCAGAGATTCGTTATTGCCCTTCTTCATTTAAAAAGATAAACAACAGGAATTTATAGTGTATACTTAGTTATTATATTTGTATATTTCCTTTCAGACAGTCTTCGTCTAAGCTCTGTAATGTAGCTTTAAGTATCACTTGCCTTTGGACACAAATAACTCAGGGCTCTCATAGGCATTTCCTAACGTACATTAATATTCCTAAACATTATCTCTGCAGAAGGTACATCACCTGTAAGACTGTTACGTGCTTTGTGAGATATAAAATTCATAGTTCTTTGATCTTCAGTTGCAACAGGGAGTAGACTGCAATATTTATCTTTGGGAAGACTGCAATATTTAGTTTTTGAGAAAAAAGTTGTCATGGGGAGCCTGGGTGGCTCATTCAATTAAGTGTTCAACTCTTGATCTCAGTTCAGGTCTTGATCTCAGGGTTGTGAGTTTAAGTCCCACATTGGACTCCATGCTGGGCATGGAGCTTGCTTAAAAAAAAACAATTATCAATATACAGTTGACCCTTGAGCAACATGAGTTTGAACTGCATGGGTCCACTTACATGTAGATTTTTTAAAAATAAGTATAGTACAATAAATGTATTTTGTCTTACAATTTTCTGAATAACATTTTTTCTCTAGCTTACTTTATTGTAAGAATATAATATATGATACATATACAAAACATTTGTAAATTGGCTCTTTATGTTACCAGTAATGCTTCTGATCAACAGTAGGCTATTGTTGTTAAGTTTTGCGGGAGTTAAAAGTTATATGTGAATTTTCCATTTCGTTGGGGGTCAGTGCCCCTAAACCCTGCATTGTCAAGGGCCAATTATATTGTTAAGGTGGCATTTCTCCCTAAATTGATCTGTAGAATCAACACAGACTTAACAAAAATTCCAAAGGAATTTAGAATGTGTGTGCACACTTTAAAAAAAAACAAACCCAAAAAACAAATTGACAAATTGAATCAAAAATTTGCCTGGGAATGTCTAGAACCTATTCAAATAGTTCAGTTGATTTTATTAAGGTAAAAAAAAATGTCTGACATCTGTCAACTTGATTTCAAGATTTACTATAAAGCTAGAATAATTAAAACAATGAGGTATTAAATCTAAGGACAGAGACCAGTGGAACAGAATAGATTTCAGAAACAGGTGCATGTAT
>CM053611.1:34443305-34496469 GCA_028646535.1 Procyon lotor
GTAGCAAACTGACCTGGCTAGATTTGTCTTTTGGAAATCCCAATTTGATAGTTGTATAGAAAATGGTTTGAAGATTATTTATAATTAGTTCACTTCCTTAAATCTTCCAGTAAGTCACCATTATTCTCAGGTGAAGTACAAACTCTTCATTGTGACTTAAATGATCTAATTCCTTTATCTCATTTAGGAAGAATGTTCTTACCAATTCCTTCTTTGCACACTAAAACCCAATCCTAATGAACTACCTGTAGCTCCCTGAAGATATATATCTTTGATGACTCCTTTTTCTACTTTGAATGGCTGGTTAGATGGAAGTGCCTTTCCTTTGAGATGGATTCAGAAAAGTAAGATAGGTTCTTCTTTCTTTTCTTTTTTCCTTCTATTTTTAATGTAGGAAGAGAGTGAGGTTGAGTTCAGCTTTAGGCATGTTTGCAGTTGAGTTGCTTAGAGAAAACTATGGTTATGCAGCCTGGAGAGCTTTGGATATATGAGCCTGCAGCACAGCAGGGCAGTGTCACAGGGAGATACAGATTTATAGCCATTATCAAGTTAATGGTTACTAAAACCATGAACTGTAAACATAGGGGACTTGTGTATCAGTACCAGAGACTTAGGCAAAGATAACAAAATACCAGAAACCTTGAAGAATTTCTGCAGGATTCAAGATTGAAGAATGTCCCAATCTGACTGAACTGTTGTGTGATTAACCATTCCTTTTTGCCTGGGTTTCAGGAAACCCCTCAGACCTAGGCAGACTGACATGGTTCATTATCTACTGAGCTTGTGAAGAATCGACTTCCCAAAGAAGCAAGTTGAAGAGATTTGCCCAAATAAGCAATAATAACCTCAGCTCTCCAGAGATGATGGCTGGAGGTAGGGATGATGAGGAGGAGGTAGGCTAGGGTGAAAGTAGGCCTTATCTGGATTCGGTTAGCACTTCTGGGAAATGTAGCAGGTACTGAAGGACACATATATTATGGCAACCATACTTGACATGACTGAGCATGTTAGGCAAAGATCAGAGGTGTAGTTAAAGCTGGCTGTGAATGAGCACAAGGGTGTCAGAGAATAAGGCTCACGATATTAACAGATTTCTTGGGGCTACCAGAAACATGGAAAAAAATACATGAATATACTGCTGTTGCTAGCCTCAAGTCCTCCCGCTCTGTGTGTGATTTGATTTCCAAATTAAAGTAAAACTGCCAACTGAAAATTTATTTATCTTCTCTCTTCTTGATCTGAAAGCCTGGACCAGGAATTTTTAGGCTGTAACAGAATTGTTCTCAACTTTCAATAAAGTACAGAGCCCTCTCTGAAATACAAGCGAATAGAAAACAACAACAAAAACAACAAAAGCAGGGCACACAAGAAGATACTACAATCCAAAGAATGATCTGTATCAAGGAACCAGAGCAAATGTCTTTCTGTAATCTCCTTTATGATAGAGGAGAAAAAAATTTTTTTCCCTCTATCTAGAGTTTAAGAGGACACAGTATACATGCAAATAGAGTTAGTAGTATGAAATAATACTTTTAAGGTCAGTAAAAACAATGATGGTAAAGAGCATGATTGTTTAAAACAGTTTAAGCAGTGAGGACTTAGAAAATCAGTGGAATAGAATTTAACCTTGAGAAAGTCTCTCAGAACTTGGAGAGCAGAGATGAAATGATGGAAGAAAAGATATGGAATCTGAAGGTTGGTGCCGGCAGGGGTTCGTGTGTTACGGCAACAGAAAGACATGAGATATGCAAAGAATCAAAATAGACTACTTCTATTGCTCTCTCCGAAAAAGTTACTTGATAGGCTTTAGAATTAAAATGTAGAGCTTGAGTGAGGAAGTCAGATAATTAAATATTTGAAGAATGAAACCAGTTAAACGTGGAACTAAATCTAATAATTGCTGTTAAAGTGTTTTGAAAACTTAGACCATGAGATATTTTGAAATAGCAAGTAAAATGCATAATAAATATGTTAATATCAGGTGTTATCAGTAAAAAAGAGAAATGATGGTGGGATGGTTAGATGAGGAAGAAGGGCTGCAGGAGTATAGCCATGTTCAATCTTCCCTTATACATAGGGCTCTCAGGATATACTGCTTATTCCTGCGGTGGATAGCTATCTAAATTGGATCAAATATTTAAAAACATAAAGATAATGAAATTGAGTAAAGAAACTGAGTAAAACAGTTTGTATGTCTCCAAATGCCTGGAGACATAAAGGGAGCATATAAACTCAATGGAGTGGGAAAAGTCTCTGAAAAAGAGGGGATGGAGAGTAAGGAAAGAATAAAATAGACAGCATAAGAAAGAGTAGGATCCAGCAGTTACACTGTTAAATATAAATGCAAGATATAGGGGCGCCTGGGTGGCTCAGTGGGTTAAAGCCTCTGCTTTTGGCTCAGGTCATGATCTCGGAGCCCTGGGATCGAGCCCCACATCGGGCTCTCTGCTCAGCGTGGAGTCTGCTTCCCCCTCTCTCTCTGCCTGCCTCTCTGCCTGCTTGTGAGCTCCCTCCTCTCTGTCAAATAAATAAAATCTTTTTTAAAAAATGCAAGATATAGATTCTATATCTTATATTTACCTTTATTAATTGTATTTTTTCTTTACTGGTAAAAGCGAGTATTTTCCATAGTGTTGATTACAGTGGATTCTCATTATTCATGGTACTTAATTCTTTAAAGTTGTTGCAAATACTGAGATAATGAATACAGAATCAGTGCTCTTGGGAAATACAGAATTAGATTCCTGCTAGCTTGTGGTTAAAACATTTTCATCAGCTGATCATTTGATAATCTTTTTAATATATGTTTCCGCTTAAAAACACTTTAATATATAATGTTGAGTGTTGAACAATATGGATGTTTAAATTCTAGCACAGTCATTTAATGTAATGTTATATAGGCATCAAAAATAATGTGAACGAAATGTTTAATAACATGGTGAAAATCTTTACAATGCATTGTTAAATGAAAGCAGGTCATTATGATGAAGTAAATGTCACAAATTTAGAAAAATTCAATTTTGTAAAAAAAATAATCAAGATGAAGAGGGTGAATTGAAGTCTTTCAAAATAAATTAACCATTTTTCTCAAGGCAAATTAACAACTGTTGAGAAACGAGGACTTTGAGGCCTTGCTGCATATATTCCCAGTGAAGAAGTTCAGTAATTAGGGGTGCTAAATGCTCTTTATTCTGGGCTTAGTGCAGGTGCCTTCATCATTTCTTGGTTTGGCTCAGCTCTTTTCCTTCTGTCCTTTGGGGCTATAATTTAGAGCAAATAAATTTTTACCATATTTTAAATACTGAACCTTGTTCATTAGTTGGTTTCCTGTTGTACCTTAACTATTATAAAAGTAGAAACCAGTTTTTCTGTTCCTAGATTTTTGGGAATTGCTTGCATTTGTATACATACGTGTATGTATTGTATGCATGCTTTTATAAAGGACTAGAAAGATGTCCTTTTCATTTCTCTTTCCAAATTTTCACAGGGAACATACATGTATTTATATAATCAGGAAAAAATAATTACTTTGGAAAAAAGTAAATACCAGATTTTGATGAATGATTTAGATGCCTTTAATGTTTCTCTTCCTTTTTACTCCAGATACAGTATTAACTTTACTTCTGTCTAGCCTACCTACAGTCTTCTTGAACACAGTGTAGTTCCTTCACGTGAGGCCCAGTTAGATGTATAAGACTCTATTCAAGTTGTTTACCCATTTTTAAATTAACTGATTTATCTTAGTTGTAAGAATCTTAGTGTGTCCTGGAAACACTTTTTTCATTGCCTATATGATTTAGCAATATTTCCTTTCAACTTGTAGCTTTTATTTTCATTTTCTTATCAGTGTGTTTTGAAGCACAAAAGTTTTTGATTTTGATAAAGTGTAATCCAATTTCTTTTGCTAAAAGTGTTTTTGATGTCTTTAGAAATCATTGCCTAATCCAAAATCAAGAAGATTTACAGCTTTGTTTTCTTTCTAAGAGTTCTGTTGTTTTAACTCTTATATTCAGATTTAGGCTGCATTTTATGAATGGCATCTTAAACTCTTATGTCAGATTTATTAAGTATTATTTTTTATGATGTGATAATTTCAATTTATGTATTCTTTTTAGATGCCATATCTAAATGAGATCATCAAATATTTGTCTTTCTCTGACTTACTTAATTTAGTATAATGTCCTCAAGGTCCATTCATGTTGGAAATGACAGGATTTCTTTCTATCTTTTTTTAATAGTTGAATAGTATTCTATTTTACATATACATCCCACATTTTCTTTATCCATCCATTTGTCCATGGGCACTTAGGTTGTTTCCATGTCTTGGCTACTTTAAATAATGCTTAGTGAACATGGGTGTATAGATATCTCTTTGACATAGTGATTTTGTTTCTTTTAGATGTTTACTCTGAAGTTGAATTGCTGGATCATATGGTCCCATTTTTAATTTTTTAGGAACTTCCATACTGTTTTCTATAGTAGCTGTACCAATTTACATTCCCACCATCAGTGCACAAAGGTTCCCTTTTCTCCACATCCTTGCCAGCATTTGCTATCTCATGTTTTTTCTTTTCCTTTTCCTTTTTCTTTCTTTCTTTTTTTTTTTTTTTTGTTAATGTGTGCCTAGCCCTGTGGAAAGGTCTACTGGGGCACCCGGGGTTGAGTTGATTTATCATTTTCCTTGTCCCCATGAGGAAGCTTCTGCCTCTATTTCCTCACTGTCCCATGGCCTGCAGCTAAGCTGTTTTCCCATTTGAAAAGATTTGAGATTCTTTCTATGGAGTCTCTGCCTGGGTGAATCCAAAGCAGAGATCTCTGAGGGTGAGAACATGGGACATTCATCAAATATATAGGAAGCCCAACTAGGTTCAGGCAACTTTCTAGGCACTAACCATGACACCATGACTATAATCCAGTGCACAGAGCAAATAACATTGCTGCCCTCCAGAGATCCATTCTAGTTGGATCTAGGACTAGTGGGAGTCAGACAGTCACACAATGCAGCCAGTGTGACATCATCCTGCCTTCTATATGTGGATGAATCTTCCTTCCTTTTTTTTTTAATTGAACAATGTTACATCAGTTTCAAGTGTACAACATGGTGATTTGACAAGTTTATACCTTCTGTTATGCTTACTACAAGTGTAGCTACCATCTGTCACAATGCAATTCTATTGCAATACCATTGACTATATTTCCTGTATGTTATCTCTTGTCTTTTTGATGATAGCCATTCTAAGAGGCATGAAGTGATACCTCATTGTGGTTTTCATTTGCATTTCCCTAATGACTAGTGATGTTGGACATCTTTTCATGTACCTACTGACCATTTGAATGTCTTCTTTGGAAATGTCTTTTCAGGTCTTCTGCCTAGTTTTTAATTGGATTTTTTGTTTTTGATGTTGGGTTATATAAGTTCTTTATATATTTTGGATATTAACCCCTTACCAAATACATAATTTGCAAATATTTTCTCCCACTCCATAGTTTACATTTTCATTTTGTTGATCACTTGTTGTGTAGTGTTTTTTAGTTTGATGAAGTCCCACTTGCTTATTTTTGATTTTGTTGCTTATGCTTTTGGTGTCATATCCAAAAAATCATTGTCATGAACTATGTCAAGGAGCTTTTCCCCTATGTTTTCTAGGGGTTTTACGTTTTTCAGCTCTTAGACTTAAGGTTTTAATCCATTTTGAGTTAATTTTTGTAAGTGGTATAAGATAGGGGTCTAGTTTCATTCTTATACATGTGAATGTCTAATTTTCCCTGCACCATTTATTGAAGAGGCTGTCTTTTCTCTACTGAGTGTCCTTTGCTTTCTTGTCAAATATTAGTTGATCTTATCAATTTCTGTATTTTTTCATTTCGTTGTATATAGAAATGCAATTTATTTCTGTATATATCTATATTTTTTAAATCCTTTGTATTTTCTATATTTAGACTCATGGCACTTAGGAATAATGACAGTTTTACTTCTTTCTTTCCAATCTAGAGCCTTCTATTCCTGTTTGATAGTACTGACTAGATCCTTTGTTACAATGTTGAGTAGAAGACATCCTTGCTTGATCCTGATCTTTGGGGAAATCATTAATAATAATAATAATAATAGTTATTATTGTTATTTTGCCATTGAGCATGATCTTAGCAGTAGGTTTTTTTGTAGACATCTTAATCAAGTTGAGGAAGTTTCCTTCCATTCCTAGTTTCTTCACAATTTATACCATGACTGGTATAAATTTAAATAATTTAAATACCATGACTGGATATTATATTTTGTCCAGTGCTTTTTCTGCATCTACTGAGATGATCTTATGATTTTGTTTTTTATTTTGTGAACATGATGAATTACATTAATTATTTTTAATTGTTAAACCACTCTTGCATTCTTGGGGTAAATCCCATTTGGTCATGGTTTAGAATCCTTTTTAGATGTTACTAGTTTCAGTTTGCTGACATTCTGTTGAGGACTTTTATGTCCTTATTCATTAGAGGTGTTAGTCTATAGTTTTTTTCTTATTCTGTCTTTGGCCTTGGTATCAGTATAATACTAACCTCATGGAATGAGGTGGGAGGTTCCTCTTCCTCTGTTTTCTGGAAGAGTATGGGATAGATATTATTTCTGCTGTAATATTTAGTTATCAATGAAGTTATCTGGGCCTGGGGATTTCTTTATTGGAAGATTTTAAATTACGAAGTCAATTTCTTTAATTGTTCTAGGTCTTTAGGTTTTTTTTATTTCTTCTCGAGTCACTTTCCTTAACTTGTTTCTTTCTAGGGATATTTCTATTCTGTCTAAGTTGGTATAAAGTTATTCATCATATCTCATAATCCTTTTAATTTCTGTAAGATCAATAGTGATGTCCTTCTTATATTCATGATTTTATTCACAAATCTCCCAATTTACATCTTTTCTCTTTGGGGGAGCCTAGTCTAAAAGATAGCCAGATTTGTGGATCTTTTCATAGAATCCACATGCAGTTTTACTGAATTTTTTTCTCTACTGTTTTTGTGTTTTAATATTTCATTGATTACCACTGTAATATTTTTATTTTCTTTCTTATGCTAACTTTGCATTTAATTTGCTCTCCCCGCCTCCCAGTTTCTTAAGTTTGCAGCTTAGTTTATTGGTTTGAGATTATGTTCTTTTCTAATACAGGCGTTTAAGGGGCAAATTTATAGAATTTACCCTAAGCACTGCTTTGGTGGTATCCAATATATATATATATTATCCGGTATATTTTTTAATAAATTTTTTATTTGCTATATTTTCATTTCCTTTTATCTGAAAATACTTAAAAGAATTTGTTGTGGTTTCTTCTTGGGCTTGCTTGTTGCTTATTGAGAAGGCATTAAGGAAGAATTTAGAAAAATTCTCATTTATGAATTTCTCAAATTTTGTTGTTGATTTGTTAATGAATTCTGTAGTTCTCCGGAAATACACTTTATTTGATTCAGTCTTTTTTTAAGATTTTTTTTTTTTAATTTAAATGAGAGAGAGAGAGAGTGTGTGTAGGAGCGCCCTAGGATCGTGATCTGAGGCAAAGGCAGATGCCCCCAATTCAGTCTTTTAAAATGAATTGAGATTTATTCTGTGACCTAGTATGTGGTCTGTCCTAGAGTAAGTTCCATGTATACTTTGAAGAATGTATGTTCTCCTGTTACTGGATGGGAGTTTTCTTTAGAGGCTAGTTTAAATTGGTTGATAATGTTCAGATTTCCATATCCTTGATGATTTTCTGTCTAGTTCTTTTTTTTAAAGATTTTATTTTTAAGTAGTCTCTATACCCAATGTTGGGCTCAAACTTACAACCCTGAGATCAAGAGTTGCATGCTGTAGGGGTACCTGGGTGGCTCAGTCATTTAAGTGTCTGCCTTTGGCTCAGGTTGTGATCCCAGGGCCTGGGATCAAGCCCCACATTGATCTCCCTGCTCAACGGGGTGTCTGCCTCTCCTTCTGTCTCTGCCCCTCGCCCTACTTGTGCACTCTCTCTCAAATAAATAAGTAAATAATATATTTTTTAAGTTGCATGCTTTATCAACTAAGCCAGCCAGGCTTATTAATATTTCCAGAATAATAATACTGGGAAGAACTAGGTCAATAGCCTTGTTAAAGTCCTAGGGAACTAGTCCAGACTGAAGTTATACTTAAACTGATGAAAATAAAAAAAAAAATAAAAAAATAAAAAAATAAACTTCATTTCTGAAATGATTTATTCTTATATTTCTAAATTCTTCTATCAGTTCTGAAACCTTAGTTTTGAGGTTTTTACCTTTAATTTGTGTTATTCTCTTATGACTAGTATTAAGGTATTTTGCAATAGGTTATAAATTTTATTTGTTGAAGAGCCATATATTTCTGGCATATTTTAATTATCTGTAGGGATATGATTTTTCTCTTTATTTTTTGTTTTGTTTTGAATATTAACTTTTTAAATGGGATTTTCCCTTAATACTTTTATTGTTTTAGTTCCGTATGTGATTATTTTTCTTGAACTCCTTAAAGAAGGCAAGGTGCGTCATAACTTTTGTAATTTCACAGAACTCTCATTTTGTGTGTGTGTGTGTGTGTGTGTGTGTTCTAAAAAATGGCAGCTTGCTTTCTGCTGTTTCCTGACTCTGATTCCTTCTACCACTTTTTTTTTTGTACCTTGTTTTTCCATTATCTCTCTTGTACCTATCATTCTCATTTTTCATTCTACTCCCAGTAATTTATCCTCAGTATGGGGCTTTGTCTGGAAGGGAGCCCTGGAATGTCAGCTTTGAGAGTTCACAGTGGGTTAAAGTGCACTAGCCCCCTTCAGTGCCAACCATGAGTTCATTGTATTCACTCATTCTTGGAGTGGCCAGAACCCCTCCTAGCCAACTGATGTACTCATATTTGTTTGCCCTACTTTTCATTGTTACCTGTCTTGCGTGTTCTCTTGTTCTTAGGTCTCCTGAAGGCCCTGTTTTTTTTTTTTCTTTTTGATTCTTCCTGCAGAAGTACTGACGCCAATCAGGTCTTATGGCTGTTAGTAGTTTTCCATACTTTTTGGATTTTGGATTTGTGGCAATATTTTTTTACTTGGCTTCATTGTGAATGTTGCCCATGGGTTTTTGGTTTTGCTACCTAGTTGTTGGGTTTTCATGTGGAGGGCTTGTGGAGATTTTCCAAACCTGTGCTGCTACCACTGGTAGCAGAGGTATATATATTATGTATTATAATAGCTTCACTATATAACAATATATTAGGTATTATAACAGCTTCACTACAATGAGGGAAGCTCCCTTCCAAGGTTAGGTTCACATGTCAGAATTCATGACAGTAGTGCTTTGGTATGACCAACCAAAGATTTATTACCCACACAGGTGGGGGAATTCACAGGCAGGGGCAGAGGACAGCTTTCTGGGAAGAGGTCCAGAAACAGAAAATGAATGCAAGTGCACAGGTGTTCTATAAAGGATAAGTCCAGTTGGTGCAGAATTTGAGAGAGGCACCCACCAACCATATGAAAGAGGTAGCAAGTGGCTCATGTACTTGGGGGTGTTAGGATTGAGCCCTATTAGTACACTGCTGAAAATGACAGACACAGGGAAGGGATGATACTCCGAGGCTGTCAGCACTAAATCAAAATATCAACAGCAATCTCAGTTTCTTTTCTTTGGTCTTCATATTAGAGATCCATTTTTTAACTCCTCTTGTTGTGACATATTACTGAAGAACTGGGCTTTGATCTTGCCTGCCATGTTTGTTTTTGGTACTCATGATCAACTCCTCCTTGAAGAAATCTATGTTTTCAGGAAGAAACCAAGAGGTGGACCTACTTAGTAATCCCAACCAGAGAGATGAAAGGTGAAGACTATGTATAATTTTCTCCATTTTTAGGAACAAGTCACCATTGGTTGGATGAATCAATAAATGACCAAAGAATATGTTAAGAATGAGTGATAGCTTTCTTAATTCTGCTTTTTGTTTAGCTCTGTTAATTGCATATATAATTTAAGATTTGAATTTTAAGGACGTCTGGGTGGCTCAATTGGTTAAGCGCCTGCCTTTCGCTCAGGTCATGATCTCAGGGCCCTGGGATCGAGTCCCACAGTGGGCTCCCTGCTTAGCAGGAAATCTGCTTCTCTCTTTCTCTCAAATAAATAAACAAAATATTAAAAAAAAAAAATAAGGGTATTTTATCAAGCATTTACTGAGTACTGAGTGTCTAATCATTCCATTTAATTTGTACACGCAAGTGTTGTGTGAGATCTTGGGGATATAAATAAGCCAGAGTCTAGTATTTACTTGATTCTAAAATGATACTGATTTTTAGAACTTTTTACTGATTTACAAACTAATACAGGAAATCTACACCTCAGTTGTAAAATGTTATCCCATTTCAGAAATACATTTTAAAATATTGAAAAATATATCCTAAAATTGAGGGATTATTTGTGAAATGTTTATTAAAGACCAGGCATAATGCTAAATGCTTTTGCATATATTATCATTTAATCTTTATAGGAATTCAGTGGGGATAGATTATTATCTTTCATTTATAGATAAAGAAAATAAAACTTGCAGAAATAATATAAGTAGTAAGTGTCAGAGGGACGTTGAACTCCAATCTGATTTCTTACCGATATATAAATGTTTTTAGTCAATATATAAAGTGAGTGTATCTTTTAGGGAGGGATTTTGTTTTTCCTGTTTGTTTTCCTATGTTTACTTCAAAGGGTGAATTTTAACTTTTTATTTAATAATATACAAAGGACTTAGAAGGCTTTTTTTCTTCCCGAGGTTTTTCAGGGATTTGATTATGGAATTTTTTTCAAAGATTTGATTATAGAATTTGTAGTTCTTTAGGGTGGTTAATGAAATGCTAAGTCGTTTATTACTATTTATATATTATATTATGTATTACTATTTATGTATTATGTATGTACTATTTATGTTATATTGTATAATATATTAATAGTAATACATTTATTACTATTCCTTTTTCAGTGGTGTGACTTTTTTTTTTTAAGATTTTATTTATTTATTCGACAGAGAGAGAGATCACAAGTAGGCAGAAAGGCAGGCAGAGAGAGAGGGGAAGCAGGCTCCCTGCTGAGCAGAGAGCCGATGTGGAGCTGGATCCCAGGACCCTGAGATCATGACCTGAGCCGAAGGCAGAGAGGCTTTAACCACTGAGACACCCAGGTGCCTCAACAGTTGTGTAACTTGTGTAACTTTGTGTAACTTTGGTGGCTTCTCAGAACTCTCTTACCATACTGAATTTTGGTAGATTTTAGTGTGAAATATGTAGACCTATTTATATTTGGACTTTAAACTATGATATAATTCCTATAATAACATAACCACTTTGGTAAACTTAATAAAGCCATTCACTTAAAAAGTGGAAGAAATCATCTTAGAAGTTGACATTGTGACAGTTCTTTTGGGGAAATGAGAAGGAAAAGTAATCTGCTAGGGGAAAAAGAAGAAAAATGAGAGGAGAAAATTGTGGTGATGTGGGCTGGCAGAGTAGGGATGAGTGTCTAAAATAGAAAATTTGTTTGGTAAACTGGTCATGCTAATCTTGTATTCAGTTTTTTAAAAATCTGGCCTGAATTTAGAACACCTTAGTGGACCATTCCATGTACATAACAGATGTTAACTCTGCTTGGATAAAAATTATCTTACTGCTCTTGAATTTAATTTTGTATGCTGGTGGTCTCTTCAGTATTTGAGATCATCAAGTAATGTCCAGGACCTAAAAACTGGATTATCTTCCCTAAAATATGTGATATTCTTTATTTCTCTTCAGTAGCTTATACTTTCCATTCCTCCCTCCCAGTCTATTTATGAAAAGATTATATTTGACATTAGGTAAATATCAAAGAATTTTTTTCTTGAATTATTTTGGAGCAGAGCATAATTTGTTCATTATTCAGGAATATTTACTGATAACTCTCCATGACACTGCAAAGTTCTGTGGTTGAGCATTAATCAGTCTCTACCTTTCCTTTCATATAGTATGAATTGCTTGTGAGATTTTTGGGTCTGTTTTGTCTCATGAACACACGATGCCTGTGGCAGCACTTTTTTTTTTTTGCTACATGACTTGTGGAGGTTAAGTAACTATATAGCAGAAAGCAAGCAGAAATGATCCTTTACTAGAGCTAGACTGGGGTTTGTAGAATGAGCTCCACCAGAACACCTTTTTTAGCCTCAAGTACATGTTTTTATTTTGAGTTACCAAAACCATAGGGAAGATGGAAGAAACAGGCTCAGATTCTTTGTTTTTACACACCAAGAAGGGAAAAACCTATTGCAGATTTAAAACTACTTCCCAGTGCCAACTTTAAACCTTGGGATTTTTCTTTTTGCCCACCTAATAACATGAATTTTGTGGAAGGATGGAAGATGTGAGTCCAGAGACGAGAATTGACAGCAGTGCTAATACTTGAGCCTTTTCTCTGCTAGTTTGTAATGAACCTGGGGCCTCTTGCCAAGTACTTGGTTGGGAGTTTTGGACACTATGAAAATATATTCAAATTTATTATGTGACTTATATTTCGTAGGTGTATTTGATCTTAAGAAATGTGTTACTTGGGATTTGTGTGTGTTATTGTGGAAAACAAGATGTTTTAATGGGCAGAATCAAGTTTTGATAAAAGAAAATTTAGAAATGTTTGAGTTTTTCTGTTTTTGTTAATAGGCAGGCAGTGGTTAAAGGTTCCCTTCCACATCCTTTTGCCTTGACATTATTTGAGGACACATTGTACTGGACTGACTGGAATACACACTCCATTTTGGCTTGCAACAAGTACACTGGCGAGGGTCTGCGTGAAATCCATTCTAACATTTTCTCTCCCATGGATATACATGCCTTCAGCCAACAGAGGCAGCCAAATGGTAAGTGATCTTGATTTTTAAATTGCAAGTTGGAATAGCTTTAGCACTCAGATGTCTGGCTTTAGTGAAGGCAGGAGCAGAGAGGACATACCCAAAGGTAGCGGGAAGCAATTAAACATGGGGAAAATGTCGAAACGTAATTCAGGTTAAATGGCAACCTAAACCATTTGTAGTTTGTTATCTATCACTGTTGGCCACCTTATCCCTTTGTTTGGGTCTGGCGTTATGGTGGTTGAGAAGAGAGAAATAAAATAAGAAATTGAGATAGCTCAGCTTCTACACAAATGCATTTCTTCTTTATTTCTCTCTAGTGTGTTTTTAAAAACAAGCACTTTTCTTAAATAGAAACCTCAGTGAATCTAACTGGTGAGTTTAAGTACCTTAGGTTGCCTGATGAAATACCTGCTTAAACTTTTCTGTGCACACTCCCCCCACTCATCCCCCACCTTTTTTCTTAGTTTTGCTTCTATTTTTGGTCAACCTTTGCAGTGACTTGGGCTTTGGCTGCTGGCAACGATTTCTTGTAAGAGAGGAGTAGAATTAGGTTTAAAAGGAATATGAGAATGTTAAGTGTTTGGCACTTGTATATAAATAAATGTCTGGCATGTGTCTAAGTATATTTCAGATTGTATTCCATAGCCAAAAATAAAGGATATTTGGATTCTGCATTGCTTTATATTAGCTCTGTCCATTTAGAGGGAGATAGTTTTAAATAATGAATATATTATACTGGAATCTGATGATCATGAGTCCATAAAAATGTTTTTAAATGTATGTACTGCCCTTTTTTAAAAATACTGCATGAATTTTTTATTCTAATGGTTAGCCCTTAGGAGAGAATTTTCCTGTTGGTTTTTTGTTTTTGTTTAATGTTGATCCTTTATGTTTTACTGGTTTCAAAATTTGCAATCATCATTGCTTTACCTTTCATATATGGTTGGTCTCCATCTTATGTTGATTTTTTTATGACTATTACTTAAATCCGTCCATTTCCATAGTTTTGACAAAAGTGCTAATTAATCTCTGCTTCTCAGTTTTTCCTCTTCTAATCTATTATGCCCGTCTTTTCCAGTTAATCTTTCCAAAGTGGATTTTTTAACATTCTAATACTTTTCTTTGCCTTCAGTGCTGTCCACCAGTTTGTTCCCATTCTCTGTGCTCACTCAGCTTTAGCTCTTATTAGTCTTAATATCTAGTTAGATATTTGCCTTATTATTTCTCCCAATGTACAGCCTCCAAGCTTTTATTCATACAGTTTTACCACATTTGAAATGTCCTCCTATCTTTCCTATCCTTCAAGGGTCCTGTCATATCCTGTGTCCTCCATGAAAGTTTTCTTCTTTAATCCTTAGTGATTTACTTTCTGTTTGACTATACTTATTTATAGTCTATCATGTGCAATAAAGTGTTAGTTTCATTGTTTTGTATTGTTTTCTAGTTTGTTAATTTTGGCATACTGACTAGATTGTAAACTCTTTTAGGGCTGGGGCCTCCTGCTTTATTTCTTGTGTATTCCTCTTTGGGTACAAAAATGCTAACTCATCTCTCACTGATTAATTCCCTTCCTTGCAAATGGCTTGGTAGTCAAGCACCTGGATGACATTTGGTAATAATTTTGTTTATCACAGTTGCTCATGTTATGGTTGTTAACCTTTGTATACCTAGAGTGAGGGAGGGCATCCATAATCATTGGTATTAATCAGTATGATTTATATTTGACAGCTACAAATCCATGTGGAATTGATAATGGTGGTTGTTCCCACTTGTGTTTGATGTCTCCAGTCAAGCCTTTTTATCAGTGTGCTTGCCCAACTGGGGTCAAACTCCTGGAGAACGGAAAAACCTGCAAAGATGGTAAGAAGATGGTCTCCAAGAAGGCAAAAGTTGAGATAGTAACTAAATTCTTTATGATTTATTTTATTTTTCTATAATAAGCACTGTAGGATACAGTGTTTGGGAGACTAGTTGCTTGGTCTTTGTCATCACAATCAGTTATATAACAGGGATGTTTTGTGTGTTAGGGCATACAACTCTCTTTAACACTTTTATAAGTTATTTTAGCATTTTAACTAAATTTTTAATGTGCTATTAAAAATACGTGCTTTCTTTTTTTTTTATGAAATGTCAGTCATTGATATCACAGTTGTTTCTTGAAAATGAGTATTACTTATCTTAATATATTTTTAACAGTAGGTAGCATTTGTAAATAAAGGACCTCTGTGCAAGGAAGCAGTGTTTACTAAACTTTCAACTATAACGACTTATCATGGGGTAGATATATTCCTAGAAAAATTGTTGAATGATATTTTTAATTGCCTTTTAACAATGGAAGTGCTTTCAGAAGAAGAAAAAAATTCCATATTCTGTTTTTAAAGCAACCTCTTTCTGTACTTAACCATTTCCTCTTCTCCTTACTCTCTTAATTCCCTGTAGAAAGGGGGCATATTGGAGAAATATGTTGACTTAGGACATTTCAAGGGACTTTTCTGGTTTGGGAGAACACCAGTTCTTCTCTTTTTCTTCTTAATGAGAATGTTGTTTTTCATTCTACCCCTATGGATCACTCTCTGGTTTTCTAGCCACCAGCAAGACCTGGTAAGAAAATTGTTAATATTTAGCGGTGGCTTCTTTATCTAACTCTGAGAAGCAGAAGCCTTTATTTCAGAATGGGTTAGGGAGTTCCTGGCAAGGGGGTCAGGGAGTCAGAGGGATGGAATTGAGTTGGTGCACAGGATATTTGTCATGACTTGGCATTGATAAATTATCCTCCTAGTCAAAGGTGAAGCTGGCTGACTCTTGTCAGACGGTTTCCATGGCAAACAATAATTTGGTTTCAATTTAAAACAAAAGGTTTTTGTAATGTTGCTTTTTTGTTTAAAAATGTAGCCTGACTTTAAAACAGAGGATTTATTTTAGCAATAGTGGTCTGACTACTGCCTCACAGCAGTGCAAATGCACATGTTTAAATAGTATTTTGAATTTTAGATGTACATTTGGCATGAAGTAGCTTCAAGTTAACTATTCTGTTTTGATCACCTTGCTCAAATTAACAGCTTCACTCTCTATGACTCCTTTGTTTGCAGCTTTGGGACTGGCTCCTTTTGGTAGTTAGCAGAGGCAGTGAATAGTACAGAGTTACTCCTGCTTGATGCCTGCTATGGCATTTAGGGCTGTATTTTTCTCTAAGATCAAGTTCCTTTATAATTAGTCCTTAAGTCAAAAAGCTGTAGTTGAGAGCTTTACTCCTCTTCTCAGTTTTTTCAACTATAATTCCAGATTGATGTGAAGCTAAATGCCAGTATTTTCTTTTAGTCTCACTTATTTGGGAATCTTTTTTCACTCGTTCAGATGTCAACTTGCTTACTATCTTTATAGTTAGCTGAATTTACTGGTGCTTTACTTGAACATTAAAAAATCAAAACAACAAAAGAAAAGTTGAGTTTAACATCCTCATTCTCAGCTGTGTTTTTATTGAATACTATGAGTTAAAAACATTTCATACATAAATCTGATTTAAAACTCAGTGAAATAAAAATTTGAAAGTGTTTCTTTTCTAATGGTAGTAATGATTTATTAGCTAATATTTACCACTTACATGTTCAGTATATTCCTGAATTTTACATGAATCTTATTTAATCCTCACAGCAACCCTGTGAGATATAGATGAAGAAACTAGGTTTAGAGAGGTGAGGTTTTGCCTAAGTTTGTATAGGAACTTGGATCCACCAGTTCTGTCGGATCCACAACTCTTACTCTTAACCAGTATGACATTTATGTGATTCCCTCTCTTTGCTGCTGCTTTTTCCTTCACCAAGCTCCCTGTCATTAATTATATCAGGCATTGTTTATAGTTCTCTTCGTTAAGACAGCTTAACTGAAATACAATTTACATGCTTTAAATTTCAGTCATTTCAAATGTACAGTTCAGTGGTTTTTAACTAATTTACAGTTGTAAAACCATTACATTCCAATTTTAGAACATTCTCATCAAACACAAAAGATCTTTGTCTTGGATTCATTTGCCTTTGTGAACATACTTCTCAAACAAAGGATCTATATCCTATGTCTCCTTCCTTTAATATTCAGCTATTCAACCTCTTAGTCATTACCTAGTCACTCTTCACTATACCTTTCAGTAGCTATTACTAACTCCAGGGACTATATAATGACCCTGAAACGGAATCAAAACTTGATTTGGAGAACTGAGCCATTATAGAGCTTGACCTCATAGTCAAGCTCTTCTGGTTCACTATGTTACTTTCCATTTCTACCCTAAATGGACCCTGAATATCCTTATATACTCCTTTACTTTTCAATTCCTAAAGAAGTTCTACATTCTTTAGTTAGAGTGACTAAATTTTGCCTGTGGGTTTCAATTTTTTTCTTCATTTATCTCACTTTATTATTCTAGGTGCCACTGAATTACTGCTTTTAGCACGAAGGACAGACTTGAGACGCATTTCTTTGGATACACCAGATTTCACAGACATTGTTTTACAATTAGAAGACATCCGTCATGCCATTGCCATAGATTATGATCCTGTGGAAGGCTATATCTACTGGACTGATGATGAAGTGAGGGCCATACGCCGCTCATTCATAGATGGATCCGGCAGTCAGTTTGTGGTCACTGCTCAAATTGCGCATCCTGATGGCATTGCTGTTGACTGGGTTGCCCGAAATCTTTATTGGACAGACACTGGCACTGATCGGATAGAAGTGACAAGGCTCAATGGTACCATGAGGAAGATCTTGATTTCAGAGGACTTAGAGGAACCCCGGGCTATTGTGTTAGATCCCATGGTTGGGTAAGAAGCTCTGTGCCTGATGTTTCTGTTTTCTCTAGGTTCCTAAAAACATTGACAAAAACAATATGCAGTATGTGTTGGTTTTCAATAAATAGCTCTTCAGTGGCTGTTCATTTTTAGAACATAGTGATCGGAATAAAATCTCAAGTTAAAGAATTGCTAGTTTTTTTTCCTTGAATGTTTTGAATACTTTTCCTTTCAAAATTAAGTCAATGCTTGCTAATTTTGGGTGTTGGCTACAGATTTTGCTGAGATTGCGTCATGACCATGGAAAATATGGAAAGAAAGTGTTTTCAGAATTCTTTCTCTTCCCCCTAGAAGCTTTAATTTCATCCCATTTTTGGTACTTCTAGAATGATATGGTAAAGGATATATCTTACTTTGTATATCCCAAGTTACACGAATGACTTGGGTTTTTTGGGGGGTTTTTTTGTTTTTTGTTTTTGTTTTTTTTTGGTCATAACACCCTGACCACAGTCTAGGGAAACACAGCTTTCTATATACTCACCAGTGTTATTTGTTACTATGAAATTCATTCTAAGGGTGAACATAGTGGCAAATTATTACACTTTAGTGTACATCAGTGCTTTGGAGCCACTTAAACTCCCAGGAACCACAGCAATTACTTAAGCACTACAGAAAGAGTTAACATACTGGTTAGTTAGTTTGTCATCTGAATATTACTACTGGGATAGCCTTTTGTGTCAGATAACAAGCCAGCAAGAAAAAAAGATGACTAGGGTGTGTGGCTGGCTCAGTCGGAAAAGCATGCAACTTTTGATCTTGGGGTCATGTGTTCAAGCCCCATGTTAGTGTAGAGATTACTTAAATAAATTAAAAATTTAGAAAAAAAGAAAGAGATGATTGTTGGTGGGAAGAAGCACAAAATATTTTGAAGAAACGTAACTAAAAATGGAAACTCATTATTGGAAGGCATTTTTATGATCAGTTCTGGAAAACACAGTTTGACCTGAAAATTTCCTATAAGCATGTATATACTATTATGTCTGTCTTAAATTTCGAGTATGTTTAACTCCTTTTTCTTTTATTCCTTCTTTGGTGTTAACTGATAACCAGTGTAATATGAGGGGTGGACCTCATCTTTAGAATGTCTGAAAGTTACAGTTTATTATCTGTTTTTAGCTCATTTTCTATATACTTCTACAGGTACATGTATTGGACTGACTGGGGAGAAATCCCGAAAATAGAGCGAGCAGCTTTGGATGGTTCCGACCGAGTAGTGTTGGTTAACACTTCTCTTGGTTGGCCAAATGGTTTAGCCTTGGATTATGATGAAGGCAAAATATACTGGGGAGATGCCAAAACAGACAAAATTGAGGTTTGTTCTTGCTTTTTCATTTTAAAACTAGTTTTATAATGGTTTTTAAGTTGATGTTAATTTGATGCAGATATTCTTGCCTCTTGTCTGGAGTGCCATAGATATCTTTTTCAGAAATTTTACTCAACTTTAAGGATGCTAGGGATTATGTATTCTCTGCTGAACTCTAAGATTTCTGAGCTCTCTACTGGCATGAGAAATGGATATTCCTCTATTTCTAGTCCTAAAAGCTTATGTGAGTGATTTTTCTCATTATGGATAAAGCCACTGGATGAATCTCCTAGGGACAGTTTCTGCACAAATCAAATGTTATATAAGACCTGTACTGGAAGAGCTGGTGGTTCTGTCAGGAGAACAAAGCCCATATGTGTATATATAACTTTTGCTGTTACTCGTATTTGGAGGCAGGTGGTGACATATATTAAGTATTAAGGTGGTTACATGCAAACCATTTTTAAATTGACTTATGAACTATGTAGGAGAAAGAGTAATTAACTAGAGCTTGGGGGAAAATATTTACCATATGGTAGAATTAAGTTGTGGCAATCAGAATAGAATTATGGTGGAAATACCCAGTGGTGAATCACAATAAACCAGTGGTTTAGCACAATGTTTTGTAGATGGCATATACCTGGATGTTGAATGTGAACTTTAAATTTCACAACTTTGAGTTAGGCTGTGCTAGAGGTCTTACGGATTATGTACTTAAAACAGTTTCTTGTACAATATTTCTTTGGGGGATGCATGACTTCTCATATAAGGAGTGTCTTGGAATGGCTATTCAGAGCCACGGCACATATCTCCTAACAGACAGATAATTTTGGCTCCAGAGCCATTATTTTAGAAAGGTAGTTCTTAGGAGTGCCAGGGACTCTGAGGGAATAATGAATTAAAGGGCCTTCTTTTCAGAATGGAAACTTGGAATAGAAAAACCCATTAGTATTCCACTAGGCTCAAATACGGAAAACTGCATTACTTATTCGTGCAGCTGGTTTGCATTAATAGAAGATTTTGCATAGACTTGACTATATAAATTTTTTCCCTCTTAGTGTTTCACTGCCCCCCCCCCTTAAATCCAAGTTAGTGTTTGAATCTTTAGCAGCTTAGAGTGCACTGCTAATGAAGCCAAAGTTATGGGCTCTTTTTTTTTTTTTTTTTTTTTTTTAAGACAGGCTATTAGCTTCCTACTTGGGTCAGCCTGAGTATAAATTGCACACCCGTTTCCAAGCAGTTCACAAACATGTATTGTTGACCAGCTATGGACCGTACTTGAGGGTATAGGTAATTACTACTCTTAGAACAGTTTAAAGCTCATGTGTCCTACAAGAGTGTTTGTTTGTACATAAAGGAAGAATACTTGATTTATTATTTTGTAGGGATTTAAAAAATCCTGTATTTGGTATCTTTTTAAGCTTACTATGACTGATTGATTAGATTGTAGATAAGACATCTGTTTCTCACTGGGAATTTTTTATATTTTCCACACTTCAGGTTACTTTCAATACTTTATATATAGAAATTTATTCAAAAATCACAAATAGTTTAGGAGTAATTTAGGTAGAGAAGTGAGAACTTTTGGAGGTTCTGAGTGACTGAGAATAAGAATGAATCACAACAGGGTTTATTTTCTTGGTCTGCAATAAGTGCAGTAGATCTTAAAATTAGCATTCATTCTGGCCTGTTCTGTCTTCTAGAGCTATATACATGTATATGCAGTGGTGTCATTTCCTTCCTCACTTCCATCTTTCCTTCTTCCTTCAGTGGTACCAGCATCCTTAAAAGCCTGCCTTTCACATCTATTTCTCCTCTTCCAGGTTTGCTTTCTGTCCTCTTTTTGACAGATTATTTGGTGTTAGTGGTACATCTACCTCCACCAGATTATACATACAAAGACCTCCCCTTGTTATTTCTCCTGGAGATTCTGATGAAGTTTCTCTAATTGAGCATCAATGCTTTTGTCATTTTCTTTTTATAAACACATCTGGAAAGTAAAGAGAGTAGGTATTGTTGTTTATTCTTTTCTTAATTTATGATGATGTGTAAAATTTCTGGCATATAGCATATTAAGGAAAGAGCACAGCTCTTCATCTAAATTAATCTTGCATAATTGGAGGGAGAAAAACTGTTAGATTCTCTTTCTGAGGCTCTTGGTGATTATAGGAGCAACTGCCACAACCAGCTTTTCATCTCACTTTACTTGATAGTAGGTTGAATATAGTGAACTTGAAAACTTTTGGAAAGATATATAATTTTGGGGGGCACCTGAGTGGCTCAGTGGGTTAAAGCCTCTGCCTTCGGCTCAGGTCATGATCTCAGCATCCTGCGATCGAGCCCCACATCAGGCTCTCTGCTCGGCAGGGAGCCTGCTTCTCCCTCTCTCTGCCTGCCTCTCTGCCTACTTGTGATCTCTCTCCTCTCTGTCAAATAAATAAATAAAATCTTAAAAAAAAAAAAAAATATATATATATATATATATATAAAATTTTTTAAATGCTTCTTTTTCTAAAGCGAGTATTTGCTAGCCTTTTGTTATGTAGCAAGGTGATCCTAACTACTGATCCTACCCTGGTCTTGGTAATATGCTCCCTTCCAATCCATCCTCTTAGGAAATCTTCCCAGTAGACTTGTGCAGTCACCTGAAAGTAATGTAACATTTTGTATCAACTACAGTTTAAAAAAAAAGAGAGAGAGAGAAAGCAAGCAAGCAAGCTAGCTTCCCAGCTTTTTGTCATGTCTAAGAATGAAAGCTGCTTTTTCCTGGGACCCTAAGAAAATATTAAATAATAGTTGTATAGCTCTATTCTCTTCTGAAAGACTTTGAGTTTACTTGGGATCAGACTGCCCTATATGAGTTTATAGTACATTTGGAAAGAAAAGATTGTGATTTGGTAAATTTTTATGTACTGATTATAAGGCATAGGAAACTCTGTTTTAATTGGGTCTTACGGGAAGAGCTCAGAATGTTCATCCACCTATGCTATCTGTGCCCTCAGATCAGGTTCTCACTCTCTTTTCTGTAAGTGGTGATATAACAGATGCTGGATATATTGGAGAGCTGCAGGTTTCAGATTTGGTTTTTATTGTACAGAGTTGAAGAAAGAACATATAGTTTATCTAAGGTTCATGACCAGCTTCTGGTTATAAAGAGGGATGGGACACGGAATTGCTAATGATGCCACATTTTTTAAAAGATAGTCATAATGTTGGCTGGTACTTTAATATAAGAAGGTGTTAGGGGCACCTGGGTGGCACAGTTGGTTGGGCTTCCTACTCTTGGTTTTGGTTTGGGTTCTGGTCTCAGGGTCATGGGATTGAGCCCCATGTTGGGCTCCACGTTGAGCAGGGAGTGTGCTTGGGACTCTCCCTTTCCCCCTGTGCTCGCACTCTCTCTCTTTCTAAAATAAAGAAATAAATCTTAAAAAAAAAGAGAGAATATGTCTGTGAGGATATATCTGATTTCCCTACTCGTAGCTGATAGTGACCACTTATCTGTAGGTGTTATATAAAAGGTGCATGCTGGTACTTGTTTATGCTTCTTATTCATTATGCTAAAATCATTTCATCACCCTTTTACAAACAAGCGTCTTGTTTACTTGTCTGCACTGAGCTCCCTCTCATCCCCCACCCCTAGGCCCACCCGAGTGTTACTATAGTATTCTAGGGCTTCCTTATATAATAGTAAAGCATTAGCAGAAAGGATCATTTCTGTTTTTCTGATAGGACAATCATCAAATAAGCCATTATTTCTATTTTATAGGACCCTTCAGTAGACAGAAGCATATTGTGTCTTAACAAAATTCGTATTTTTCTTGGTCAGGTTTCACTGCCGAAAACATCTGTTGCACTGTGGGCATGCAATACTGCTTTTCAGTAGCAAAGATATATCATTGATAATTTATAAGTTTAAAGCATTTTCTTGTCATTAAATAAAGTTAAGAATGTTACATTAGCTTGGGTTTTTTTGTTTTGTTTTGAGAATGCTTTTCTCATTTTATACAACTTACTGATTGACAGAATTAATCACTATGTTTTGAATCACTTCTTTTATTGAAAATTATGTCAGTTAAATTATTCTCACAATGTATTTTTTTATTATATGCTTTTTATTTCATTTTTCCTTCTTTCATTTTTGAGCTTCTAACAAACGCAACACCGCCTACTAGTTGTAGATAAAAAGAGATTTCTTATCTACTTTATGGGCTCTCCAAGCAAAAAAGAGATTCATTTTTAATCTCTTACTATAAATTTCCTTGCTTTAGAGAATATAATGTCCATAGGTAGTTTTTTCAAAATTTAATTATACTTGGCACAACTTTTGGAAACAGAAATTATTAGAACCTCAAGTATGAAGAAATTTTGAATAAAGAGGGTATTATGTAGGATGTGTGCTGAAAACTTGATAGTTGGTGAATGATTTATTTCATATCAAAGCTTGAAATTGTAGGACTACATTTTCCCCTCGTGACAACTTCCTGTGTTTTATCAATATCCTAATTTGTTTTCCAAGTATTCAGATTTCTTTGTAATTTCTTTGGCATCCTTAGCCTGTATGTTGTGAAAGTCTGTTAAAGTACACAAGGGCCCATTTATGATGGTTTTTCTTTTTTTTTTTTTTTAACATTTTATTTATTTATTTGATAGAGAGAGAGATCACAAGTAGGCAGAGAGGCAGGCAGAGAGATAAGGGGAAGCAGGCTCCCTGCTGAGCAGAGAGCCCGATGCAGGGCTCGATCCCAGGACCCTGAGATCATGACCTGAGCCGAAGGCAGAGGCTTCAACCCACTGAGCCACCTAGGTGCCCCTATGATGATTTTTCTTAATGGTTTGTTTCTAAGATTAATTCTTCCTTAAGAAATTATAATATAATCATCTGCTGTTGAGATAAAGCTCTTTTGATTATATGACAAGTACCAAGAAGTACTTTGTTTTGAATCTTTGCCAGTTTATAACATTCAATGCTCCTTAAAGTTAATTTTATTTTCAATTTTAGAGAAATATTCAAGATAATGAGCCTAAGTAACTGAATCTTTGCCCATTTCTACTACTTTACAACACTATATGAATGTATGTGAATATGTATTTTCCCCTATTTGTTCCTGGCATGTTATAACTGAAGAATGATGTTCATAAACACCATCATTAGATTCCTCAGCTCAACAGAATACCTGGATTAGCAGCTTGTATTCATTGAGTTGTAAACATGGTGCTATCCTTTTATATCATCTAGCATCTGTTTGGGGTGTATTTTATGATAACATATTTTTGAATTCCTGTTTGAAAGTTACCTTTTGGGGTGCCTGGGTGACTCAGTGGGTTAAGTGGATGCCTTTGGCTCAGGTCATGATCTCAGGGTCCTGGGATGAGTTTCACATCAGGCTGTCTGCTCAGCAGGGAGTCTGCTTCCCCCTTTCTCTCTGCCTGCCTCTCTGCCTACTTGTGATCTCTCTCTCTGTCAAATAAATAAATAAAATCATTTAAAAAAAGTTACCTTTTGATGTACAATTTGAGCAACATTATTTAACTTGTTATAATCTACAGCAGCCACAGTAGTACATCATCTAATTATATGCCCTGTTGTCTCATTATCCACTCTACTTTGTCTGGCTCTAAAAAAATTATTGCACGTATATAATGAGAGAAACTTGCTTGATGATGAGTATAATCATGCCTTCCTGAAATGCCACAACAAACCCTTAGAGTCTCACCAAACAAGATGCTTTGCCTCACTTAGGAGTTAGTATAGTTTTATCTATGTAAATTAGGAAAATCTCATGCATGTTATTTTAGTGACCAAGTTTGAACTTGCTCTTGGATCATTTTTAAAATGTTCTGTTGTTAACCTTCTTCTCATGTTTTAGTATAAAACCTTATAATATGTGTGGAGATATTTTTAGTTTCAATCTTCCTTTTTTTGTTCCTTTGGTTTTTGTACTCTTGAAGTAAGAGCGCTGATTTTAATGTCCTACTTTCTCAAAAAGAGAAGTTATCTTCTTTACAATTGGTAACGGTATTTAGTTGTTATGAGTGGTAATCTCTATATCTTTATTGAAACATTTTGTAATAGCACACCCTGACCTTAATACTTGTTTGATTTTCCATTTAACTGAGTGACCTTAGATAATTCACATAATAATCTGGTCTTTGTATTTTGACCAGTAAGATCATTTAAACCAGATGATGTCTAGGTTTCTTCCCATTGTGATATTTTCTGGTGGTTTTTGGTACTAACTGCGTTATTTTAGATTAAGAACAGATAATATATTTGCCTGGGGAGAGTTGCTTAAAGGAAACTTATATTCAGATGACATGAATATTTTCTTTTTTCTTTAAAATTTTCCTTATCTATAGTGCATTAAATCCCTATTAACTTGCCTTTTAGGAGTTCAAAATCTTTAGAAAACTTGCCTTTTAGGGGTTCAAAATCTTTAGTAACTCAGTTTTACTGAAAGCAACTTCTCCTTGTAATATTTGTTTATATTTTGTATTGACGTATATACAAGCTATTCCATTATTAGCATGCTTGGGAAGTTTAAATGTATGTTTAAAGCTGTTTGAAATTAGCCAAATGTGTAAGTGTTTTTTACTAATGGAGTCCATGTAAAACATTTTTTGGGAGGTTATTTCTCTGTAGGTGGGAAACTATTATGCTTTTACAGGAGTCATAGAGATTTTATTTTACTGTTTTTTTAAAGGTTTTGGAAAGGGTAGGCAGTCAAATAATGGTAAAGACCACAATTTGGGGACTTCTTGGGAGGGTATTTGTAAAACATTGAGCAGTTAAAAGTGACAAGTATTTTTAACTTCCTACTTAAATTTAAAATTATCACTAACTATTTAAAGATTCTGTGTAATAATTATTCCTAAAGTTACCCAAAATGAAGAAAGGCTTCTCCTTTTTTTGGGGGGGGGGGGCACTTTAAGTGTAGTTAACAATTTAAAAATTTGACCGTCTAAGAATATTACAATGCAGGCCCTATGACTTATTTTTGCTAAACTCATAGATTTCCCAAACCGTTCATTCATTGTACTGTAATTTTTTGTTGTTAGATTTGATCTGAAATAAAATCTTGGAGAAGGATTAGAATTCCTTTGGTTGTAGTTAGATTTTCAGTAGACTAGTATTTGTTTAGTATTTCATTTATAATCATGAGCTTCTGAAATTTTCCAGGCTTCTAGAGTCACTCCTAAGTAGGAGTGAAATTAGAGGCTTTATGCAATTAATATCACCCCTGTTCAGAGTTTTTTGTTTTTGTTCATTTATTTTTAATTTTGGGTTGACTAATGACTTGGCTTTTATATTTGGTTGAGATTTATAATATTGCTTTTAAGTTTTAGCTACAGTGTTATTCTTAAAATATGAAAAAAAACCGTCCTATGCCATAATAGATTTCATTCGTCTCAAGACAGTAAGAAAACAATTTTTCATGGGTTTTCAAAATTGTTTTGCATTAAAAAACTGTTTTTAGCTATGGTTTCTAGATCTAATGCTTAGAATGCTCCTAAAATTCAGCATTCTTTGGCGCTTTTTGTTTAGTTTGCTTCTTTTATTTGCCTAAGATCATAGAACTTCCTATTTTAGGGGAAAAAAAAGAATGGAATTCCAATTTCTTGATTCCTAATACAGTACTTTTTGTGTTGTGTGATGCCTCCTTTTTAGACTAATCATTTTGAGATAATTTCAGACTATAAGAAATTTGCAATACTAGATCTCTCACCCAGTTTCATTTTACATACTTACAGAACAATTATCAACACCAGGAATTTAACATTGATGTGATTCCATTATTCCTATTATATTTATTGACTGGAATTTTCCTATAAGGAAGAGCTATTCCCTCTCCTGTATTCAGTTTTTCATATGTATATTAATATGGAACCATGGATATTCCATAAAATTGTAGAATATTATAAGGTTATATTCCATTATTATTGTTTTGTTGCAAAATTGTCCCAGAATTGGTATTAGTAGCCCCTTCAACTTGATACCTGTGATCTTTTCACGATCCTCCATCTCCTTTTTTTAATCGTGGTTAAAAAAAAATCACATAAAATCTACCAAATTCACTTTTAAGCAGAGAGTAGAGTAGTGTTGATTATATGCATGTTGTTGTGCAACACAATCTCTAGAACTTTTTTATCTTGCAAAACTGAAATTTTGTCAGGCAACTTCCTTTTTCCCCCTGCCCCAGCAACCGCCATTTTACTTTGTATCTAAGAGTTTGACTTCTTTAGATACCTAAAGTGGGATCATACAGTATTATCTTCTTGTTTGCTGGCTTATTTTACTTAGCATAACATCCTCATAGTTCCTCCATTTTGTAGCATATGACAAGATTCTCTTCTTAAAGGCCGAATAATATTTTATGTATGCACCACTTTATCTGTTCATCCATCAGTAGATATTTAGGATGGGTCCCCCTTTTGGCTGTTATAAATAGTGCTGCAGATAAGTATCTCTTTGCAATCCTGTTTTCAGTTCTTTCAGATGCATACCCAGAAGTGGAATTGCTGGATCATGTTGTGATTCTGTTTTTAGTTTTTCAAAGACCTCCATTATTTTAAAACACTTTCTGAAACAATAATGTATTCAGCTTTATCTTATGTTTCTCTTGCCTCAGCCCTGGAATCAACTATTACTTTAAGGAGCCATAGTTCTAATTAATGAAGAATAGTATTTTTTTTTTTTAAGATTTTATTTATTCCTTTGAGAGAGAGAGATAAGCAGGAGGAGAGGCAGAGGGAGAGGGAGAAGCAGGCTCCTGCTATGCAGGGAGCCTGACATGGGGCTCAATTCCAGGACCCTGGGATCATGAGCAGAGCTGAAGGCAGACTCTTCAGGTCTGAGCCACCCAGGCACTCCTGAGGAATAGTATTTAAAAACCAATGTCTGGGGGCGCCTGGGTGGCTCAGTGGGTTGAGGCTTCTGCCTCGGCTCAGGTCATGATCTCAGGGTCCTGGGATCAAGCCCTGCATTGGGCTCTCTGCTCAGTGGGGATCCTGCTTCCCCCTCTCTCTCTGCCTGCCTCTCTGCCTACTTGTGATCTCTCTCTCTCTCTCTGTCAAATCAATCAATCAATCTTTTTAAAAAATGTCTGGGGGCTGGCTGGCTTAGCTGGAAGAGCAGGCAACTCTTGATCTCTGGATCGTGAGTTCAAGCCTCACATTAGGTGGAGAGATTACTTAAAAAAAAAAAAAACTTTAAAAATAAAAATAGGGGCGCCTGGGTGGCTCAGTTGTTAAGTGTCTGCCTTCGGCTCAGGTCATGATCCCAGGGTCCTGGGATCGAGCCCCGCATCTGGCTCCCTGCTCTGCAGGAAGCCTGCTTTTCCTGTTACCATTCCCTCTGCTTGTGTTCACTCTCTCACTGTGTTTCTCTCTGTCAAATAAATAAAATCTTTTTTAAAAAAATAAAAATATATGAACATAAGGCATACTTACTGGTACTGGAGTACTTTGCCTTTTAGGAATAAGCTGCTGATTATTATTTCTACTCAGACTCCAAATAGAATTTATTTTACTTGTGCTTGAAGAGAATGAAAGGAAAGGGAGCAGTTTTCCCTTGTTAACATGCTTATGTTTCCCGCATTAGAGTTTTTTGAAGGCCAAGGACAGTGGGACTCTCAGAAATACCTCATGAAGCAGTTGAGTATAATTGACAAGGTGGTATTGTATTCATCGTAGTGATGCCTTGAACTGAAAATCTGTTCTTAAATTTCTAGTTTTCCTGAGTAATTTTCGTTTTAGAAAGCTTTGGTCACAGTAGCAATTCTTAGCTCTGCTCTATCTGTAAAAGAGCATAATAACTGCAGTTGTTTAATGCTCTAAGCACGACTCCTTGAAAAAATAAAACTACTCAATGAAACTATGGTATTTTCTCTTTTCATATTAAAAATCACTTGTATTTACTAAGACATAGTAAGTCCTGAACTAAGTTAAAAGGCTTTAAAGGACTGATTGCTCTTTTACACAGGTGTGTGGCATCTCTTTACTTCCCCTGCTAGTTCCAAAGCATTTCTCTTTACTTGTTACCCCGGTGAGCTCCTGCATGATTGAACTGTTCTTTCCATGGATATATATTTCATTTTAAAAATACCATTTCTGTGAAATTATATTTTATACCCTATTATTATCAGTTAGCCTCCAATGAGATCTGTTGTCTTTTTATATATAAATATTAATTCACTACTTGTTTTGGATATTGGCTGGAACATTAGAAGAGGAATGGTTCATTGTGAGCATAATTTAGGTTTTTCCTTTAGGATGTCATAGTATTCCCACTCTAGCTCATTTTATGATAGGTGCCTGGTTGTCCTGTCGTCATCTATTTCTTGAACGTGTCTAGTCAAGTGAAGTTGCATAGCAACAACTTTGGTAGTAGACTGGCTGCATTCCAAAATTTCATGGGTAATCCTGTCTTGACATTTAATAAGCTGATGAAACTGCTCCAAAAACCAGATGTGATATCCATAGAAAGTTTGCTATTACCTCCTTTCTGTGGAGATATTCTGGTTAACCTACATCTGTTTCCTGTTGTAGCCTATATTCTCAGTGTGGTTTGTAATATTTGGGAATGCCTCAGAATAGTTTAATCCCTACCACAATGTGGTTGAAGCAGTTGAAACCACTGGAGACTGGTTCAGATTTGGAGGGAGATTTTAGAAGTGACAGAAGCCCAATTTCAGTTTAACTAATTAAACCACTCTGAGGTAATACAGCAAAGCACACCCTCAGAAGCTGCCAGCGGATTTAATTAGTGTTGGCTCCACTTTTAAAGCACAAGGGTAATCTTTTGGAATCGCTTAAAATGGTTCATTTGTTCTGGGTTCAGAATGTACCAGCAAGCTTTAACCAGGATTTGTGTTGTTATTTTAGACATAAGGGGCTTAAAACCATATTAGAAACCTAATAACCTGTCCAAAACTGTTACTTGTTGGGTATGAGAAATGTAATAGTGCTTTTCTTTGAGATAAAGTAACATGTTCTTTTTCACTGTGTTGCTTCTGCCCAGTAGAGATTGTGTGGCTGGTAAAAGAGAAATATTTAGGGGAAAAGCCCATTTTCTAATAGAAGTGTCACATCTGCAAAAGTAACAGGAGGAAAAAAAAGAGTTGAGAAAGTCATTATTGGACTCCGTATGAAGGGAAATATATGGTTCTTTAGATGTAAAGTCTCACAGTCAGATTTTTTTAGTTGTTGATCCCTTAATCTCTTCAGAGGATTCTTATAATTGCTTTCCACATCATAACAAAAATGATAACAGCATTTGTTAATGACAGCTATTATTATTATTATTATTCAAGCACCCTTGGACTTACACCTTATCTTTCCTCCCTTTTTTTTTTTTTTTAAGTTATGAAAAATTTCAGACGTGGTAAAGGAGAGTAAAGTAAAGATTCTCATGAACCATCAGCTTTAACCATTATTAGTACATGGTCAATCTAGAATACTCTCTTAGTGGGCAAGTCAAGGAGATGGCAGATATGGATTATCTTATTAATATAACTGTGGTTGTAATACTTAAATGTTGGGATAACCTAAAAGAAATGAAAGAATCAAGCCTTTGTTCTTATTCTTACAAATCTCAGCTAGTGTGAAATTTAAACTTTCAAATGTGATAAAAGCTGGAAAAAAAGCATTTTATTAATTTTTTTCCCATCAGAAATCATTTTTAAACAATAATTTTAACTTGTATTAGAATTAAATATAGCATAACTGAAGAGGGAGGAAAGACCAGATGGAAGACCCTAATTATTTGTGGCTTTCTTGAGCCTGAAGGGTATAGGGAAGCCTTGTCACAGGCAGGTGTGAGAAAGGACGGAGATGTTATCTAAAATAGGAGTAAATTAATTTTGTTGGAGGCTTTATAGTCACCACCATGAAATTCTAATCCTGCACAGTCCATTATGGTAGCCAGTGACCACATATATCTGTGGAGCACTCTGAAAGTGGCTACTCTAACTAGAGATGCTTGAAGTGCAAAATATGTATACCAAAAAGGCCTAGTATGAAAAAAACATAAAAGTCTCATTAATAAATTTTTAAGTATTACATGTTGAAATAAAAATATTTTGGATATGTTGGATTCGATAAAATACAGTATTAAAATTAACTTTATCTGTTCCTTTTTACTTTTTAAAATCTGGCTACTAGAAAATTTAAAATTACACACATGACTCACATTTGGGGCTTAAATATTTCTCTTGGGCAACACTGTTCTAGGCTTGACCCTACTGTAAAAGCCACGACAGACAAAAACAGGAAGATAGGGAATTAAGGGAAAAGGTATGCTTATAAAATTACATTAAAAAATCTTTAGCACATCTCAGTTACATTGTTTAATTGAAAGTAGATGTGATAGATACAGCTTTAATGTGCACTTTATTTATTCCCTCTCACCACGCCCCTCCTCCACCAGGGGAAAAAAAAAAAAAAGACTTCTGATTTTTGCTTTTAAAGTGAAAGAAGGATTAGCTAAAGGGGACTAATGCTCTAGTAAATAAAGCTACAGAATCCTTAGTAGTGGCTTTTAGGGAACTGTATTTGAGTTCCTGGCCACTGTGCTAATCTGAAGATCTTTCTAAGACCTTTATTCCCGTTTGTTGTTGTTCAACAGATGTTGATAAAAACCTTTTATTTTTAATATGTCCTTTGCTCTTTTTTCTTCTTCCTGAGACCCTGGCTTGCACACAGAGCATCATTAGCCCTGATCCAAACACTAGTTCTGATAAGGGCCTAAACCAAAGCATTTCTGATCTATAATCCTTCTATGTATGATTCTGAAATGAAAAAGCTTTAAAAAATAAGTTATTTCTGCTAATATATTTGGCGGAAAACCTGACTTGAAGCAATGTAAGACTATCTGGAGTCTTCATTTATCCCCTTTTGTGGGAATATGTGTATGTTTTGCTGCACAAAATATTCACGTATTTGGCAACAAAGTGCTACCCTGGACCCAGGCAGAGGTGATGTGCTATGTGCATTGTGTTCACCTTTGTAAATACCACAAAAAAATCTGAATTCGGAAATATGGCTAGCCTTAAGACTTTCAGATTTTGGACCTCCGTTACCATCCCACAGTGAATGAAAATATTTTATTACCTATAATTACGTACTGAAGATGTTTATTTTTAGCACAATCAGAACACAGTGACAGAGGTAAATGAGGTCTTCCTGAAATAGAATTTTGTCATCTCACCCTCCGTTAAGTGCTCTCAGAAGTATCTTGTTTTCTCTAGTTCTCATCCTGGAATTTCATACCTGCCATAGGATGCTATCTGCCTAATGTTGTCTCCTTTGAGTCCCTTTTGTGTTCTTTCTCAATGCATTTCTTTCAAAGTCAGTCACACAAGGCATCTTTGTGTCTTAACGTGTTATTTCTCTTATATTCTGGAAAATCCTTTTTATCTTTGTCAAAATTCTTCTAATTCTTCAAGATGGATTTGAACTCCTACTATTTCCTACACTTTTTCCTGATAAACTACAAGCCACAGAGGGGTATATGTGTATGATTTTAACGTAAATATAGTTTACCTCCTCAACTAAATTGTAATCCCTTTGCTAGAAGAGGCCCTCTTCTAAACTTCTGAGGATTCATCATGATGTCTTTCATAGTGATTTGCATTCATTAGATATGTTTGTCAGTGATTGATTTTGGGCTAGGGGGAGTGGAGTGAGGACCAGGTACAGCAGCAAAAGTATATGTGATCTAATTACCGAGTTGTTTGCTCCTCTTTGCTTACTGTTTTAGTTAATGTACATCTAAGTAGATAAGCGAACAATACAGTTGGAGGTTGTAAATGGGAATAAGGCTGCCCTGTAGTTCACCACTAGCTTCCAGGACATAGAAAGGGTCTGTATTGTTTCTGTTCTTCAGTTTAACAGTATGTGGTTGTTTTAGTCTTTTATTTCCACATATTCTTTTATATTACTGTATCAGTTTTTATTTTGAAGTACTATATTTTAATAAATTAATTCATTATAGCCATTTAAACGTAGCTATATTTACCTTAAGGGAGAGACTAAAGAATTTTATTAAAATAATCTTAAAGGGCAAAAACTAACATTTGCTGAGCGTCTACATATCCAATACTATGCTATATATTTAATATTATTTTCTTTAATCTTTAAACAATTAAGTGATATAAGTTCTCTTCCTGTTTTACTTGTGAGGAATTGCCTAAGAGTACCTAGTGAATGATAGAGCTTATATTTGAAATCTCAGTCTATCTAGTTGTGCCGAAACATAGTTTGCTAATGATTAGAGATTCGTAGAGAGCAGGATCGCAGAGAGTAACTGCTAAATTGAAGATGTTTAATTGTGTAAACTAAAACGGTCTTTTGGAATTGTGCCTTTGTTATTTTTCTCACTGTGATTTTTGGTTTCATTCTTTGCCCATTACCCAAATTTATACTAAAGCTGCCATCTTTAACGTTGTTCATTTATCAAAATGAACAAATAGAAACGTTGCAGGCTGAAACAACTGAAAGGAGAAAGAGTCAGTTGATCCTATAATGTTTTTGGAGAAAAGTTTAAATTCTGTTTTTATAAAGAAGTTCAATATTAGGCATTTAGTGTAGCCTTTAGATCAGCAAGTAAATTTTAATAGCAAGGCCAGTATTTGGGCATAGGACAGCAAAATTAGTGTTAATTTTTCAATGTAAGATAATTCAGAATAATTATTTAAGATAATACTGAAACTAGGAATAAAATTAAGTCAGACATGTTTTAATATATCATAAGCTTGTAAGAAATTAATGTTTTAGAGTCACAATGCATGATATTTAGCACTGTGTGTTAGACACTCTCTGATGGAATGATAAACTGCCTAACAGAGAACAGAAGTTCACTGTTAATTATATGACATTTTAGATGAGGTAGACTTACATTTTCCAGGAGATGCAGTTAGAAATAACTGCAGTAGAAACTGGATGAGACCTTAGATTAGAACTTTACATATTTCTTATTTTTTTTACATAAGATAATAGTAGAAGCTATAAGTTTTAATAGGCTTTGAAAGGTGATTTGTAAAGAAGAACTCAGGAAGCTTTGGAACGTATCCAACCAGGTTTGAAAAAGGAAGGGGAACCAATAAAATGAAGAGATAAAAAAAAGCCATCCTGGCTATAGATAAAGAGATAAGGTCACATGGTCCTGTGAAAATCCGGTGTATAGTTTCAGTGTGGGGTTAAGAGTATCAAATATTAAAAAAAAAAAAAAAAAAAAAAAGCCAAAGAGCCTAAGAACTGAGAAAAGCAAGGAAATAGTCATTGAACATTTTCAGTAGATTTATTTCATCTGAGTCATAGATTGGACGTCAGCTATAGAGTTAAGGGAATGAATGGTAAGAGGTGGAGGCAGCTGTTACAGATCACATTCAAAGAATATGGCAGTAAAAACAGAAATATTCAACTTTTAAACTGTGTCTTTCTAAGTTGGGAGAAATTGTATTGTGATAAAGGCAGAAAAAAAGGATCCTCTGGAGAGGGAGATATTGAAGATCCTGAGAAGGAAGGAAATAGTACTGAGAGGAAGTTCTTATAATAGGGGGTTAGAGGAAGATGCTGGGGGTCAAGAAATAATCTCTGTATTAGGATGCAGATAAAAATACAGAGTTTTAAAAAAATAAACTTTCTCTACCTAAAACGAAGAAGTTTCTGTTGTATGTCTAAAAAAGAAAAGATTTTCACTCTGATCACAGTTTCCAGATAGTCATATAGCGGGGCCAGAATTTCTTCCTTGGAGCTCTGCTTAGAAGTGGGATCAGGAACGTATTCACTGTCCAAAAATAAGGAATAGTGTGGATTTTTTTTTTAACATGGATTTAAAATTTGGGCAAGAATACCTTTCATTCATTCAAATGGCTAAGCTGTAGGGTCAAAAGATAAGAACTGTTACATAAATTTTCACTTTCATTTTTAGGAAAGTTTCCTGAGTGTCTTAGGAAATTATCTCCTTTTAAAAATTATTTAACAAATATTTATTGAGTTCTTTGTCAGACTAATAGCAGAAGTGGTCGACATATAAATGGATGAATTAGGTTCCTGCTATTCTAGAAGTCACATCTAGTTAGAAAAGTAAATAAATTATTGACCCTTTTTCTCTGCTTAGTCCTATTTACTCTTTTTTTTTTTTAAGATTTTACTTATTTATTTGACAGAGGAGAGAGATCACAAGTAGGCAGAGAGGCAGGCAGAGAGAGAGAGAGGAGGAAGCAAGCTCCCTGCTGTGCAGAGAGAGCCCTATGCAAGATCTCAGTCCCAGGACCCCAAGATCATGACCTGAGCCGAAGGCAGAGACTTTAACCCACTGAGCCACCCAGGCGCCCCAGGTCCTTTTTACTCTTAGATATAAAGTAATTTTAAGATATACCATAGGCATAAAGTATGTCTACGAATGATCTGTTGCAAGAAAATATGAATGTAAAAAATCTAGACTCATGTCTCAAGGAGAAATTATTAATTTTAAACAGTATTTAATGTAGGAATTGGAATAGTGTTTATTTTTTTTAAACTATTTTTTCTTATAAAAAGCATTCTGTTTAAATACAGATTTATACAGCTTGCTTAATGGAAGTCCTTTTGAATCTGATATGAGCAGATAAACATTCAGTTAATATAATCTCTTCTATCAGATATAACTGAAATATTTATTGATATATACAAGTGAAAAGGATATAGCATAGTTTTGCTCACTTAATTTTTAAGTACTTTGTTTTCAAGGTTTGGCTGTTCTTGGAAGGTCAGCAAGAATTTTAAAATTTTAAAGAGGAGAGATAAAGATAACATCTGGTTGTCATTCCATTTAGGCAATCACAGTATTGACTTACATGGACTATTTCCTACTAATTTTATGGATAAAAAAATTCATACTTGCATAAAAGATTATACTATTTTTAGGAGGGTGGGGGGCAGACATTGCTTGCGTGTACTTGTTTTAAGTACCAGAATAACATTTCTGAGAGCTAGTTTGCCTGGCACACAGGCCACTTTAATGGTAGAAATGGTCTCAGCTGGAGACTTGCAAGTTGATGCTTTAGAAGACTTGCTCCATCTTTTAGAACAGAACATTAGTACATGTTGCTGGAATGTTAGTGACAGAGAAGATGCCTTTGCCACTTCTGGGGGAAATCGCTGACCTTTATAATGAGAGTATCAGAATGAATTTAATAATGTTGCTACCTAGGATAGTTGGAAAGAGTAGGTACATCCTACTTACTTGAAACTTAGTTCCAGAGATATATAAATTGCAGGTACATTTACAATTATAATCTTAGAGACTGAGAGATGTATTGAGAGCCCTTTTATCTGTGGGCTTTCAAAAAAACTTTAGGGGCGCCTGAGTGGCTCAGTGGGCTAAAGCTTCTGCCTTCAGCTCAGGTCATGATCTCAGGGTCCTGGGATCAAGCCCCACATCGGGCTCTCTGCTCAGCAGGGAGCCTGCTTCCCCCTCTCTCTCTGCCTGCCTCTCTGCCTACTTGTGATCTCTCTCCTCTCTGTCAAAAAAATAAATTAAAAAAAAAATTTTTAAAAAAAAAACTTTAAACAAAAACTGAAACAATATAGTAAGTGGAAGGAGTCCTAAAAAAGACATTAACTGTGTTTCCAAGTTGTGTGATCTTCTTATATGAATCTGAATTTCCTTCAAAGTAAAAAAGACAAAACTCTCAGAAAAAATAAAATATTGTAAAACACAATATGTTTGTACATACAAATGTATAAGCAAATTTAAGGTAATTATATTTTATTTTTAATTTTTACATAGTTACTTAATAGAAGAGACACATATTAAGCTAATATTGCCAGAATTTTTATAAGGAAGAGTACTAAGAGATTGGAGAAATAGGGATGAATTATGAGCTTATACTAAGTATTTTAAATCATCCTTATTAAATTAGCATGTTGTCCTTTTGTGAAAGAAAGCATTGTAATAGGAATAACCAAGATGACACTTTGCAGTGTTGATATAGCAGGCAGTTGGATTTTTTATTTTTGTATGCATTTGAAGAGTAAGTACACATCTTTACCTCTTGTCTTTAAACTTAAACTTGAAGGTTATGAATACTGATGGCACTGGGAGAAGAGTACTAGTGGAAGACAAAATTCCTCACATATTTGGGTTTACCTTGTTGGGTGACTATGTTTACTGGACTGACTGGCAGAGGCGTAGCATTGAAAGAGTACACAAACGAAGTGCAGAGAGGGAAATCATCATAGATCAGCTTCCTGACCTCATGGGCCTAAAGGCCACAAATGTTCATCGAATTATTGGTAAGTAATTCCAAAATTCTCTCAGAGATGGAAACCAGGAATGAGAAAAATATAGTGGCTTGTAAAGCAGCACTATAAATTATTGATGTTTTATGGAATATAGAAATCATCTTTTAATTCTTTTTTAAGCAGGAATAGGCCTTTTAAATGTAGACTTAGTACTCAGAATGTAGTACATAAGCCCATTTCCCACTTGGGCCAGTGCACCAGTCCTTAGGCAGTGTGGTGGCACCCTGTTCCCAGGAGGTCACCATATTGATGCTAACTTCATGTGGACAGCTGACTAGCATAGTGCATGCACTACTGCTCAGAACCCTTGGGCTCAAATGTTCCTCCTGCCTCAGCCTCCCGAGTAGGTGGGACTACAGGACTGCACCACTGCACCTGGCTTTTTATTCCCTATTAATCTTCATAGTGTTTATGTATGAGATTAGAATTGAAAGTATATTTAGGAGCAGATATAAATCATATGTCTTTGTGAACCACATGCCTAGTCATTTTCAAGTGAAAATATGTTGATTGTGTTGATGTATTTGTCCTTCTGTGCCCTTTTATAATCAATACATCTTTTAGGTTCCAACCCCTGTGCTGAGGAAAATGGGGGATGTAGTCATCTTTGCCTCTATCGGCCTCAGGGCCTCCGCTGTGCCTGCCCCATTGGCTTTGAACTCATCAGTGACATGAAAACCTGCATTGTCCCAGAGGCTTTCCTTTTGTTTTCACGGAGAGCAGATATCAGGCGAATTTCCTTGGAAACTAATAATAATAATGTGGCCATTCCTCTCACTGGTGTCAAAGAAGCTTCTGCTTTGGATTTTGATGTAACAGACAACCGCATTTACTGGACGGATATATCACTCAAGGTTAGCCAAAAGAATTGAAATGTTAAAACTGAAGACTAGGAGGGAGAGCTTTAAAATGTCTGAGTCTTCATGCTATGATCACTCTTTCTCATTGCTTAGTAGGCATAATTCAACCAAAACCCTTAACTTTTTAAAGGAAGTCAAGGCGAAGGTCCATTCAGTATTTAAGTGCTTTTTTTTTAATACAAGATACTTTGCTTGAGTGTTCTAAATCTTCCTCTGCTTTGTTCCATTTGAGAATAACGAGTGACATTTTCTGCAAGTAAAGAGTAAGCAGTTATATAAATGGCTTATAGAAGCTTGACTGTTAATTTATTTTAAACAAAATTTTGTAGTCTGTCTCAGGTAGAAAACTCCAGTTATGAGTTAGAGTATACCTTATTTTCTTTTTCCTAAAATAAATATTGAAAAACATACTGAGTTAGTAAGAAGGAGGAGCTCCTGACCAGAAAATCTGGAGAATAATCTTTCCTTCTTCTAGATAGTCCTGGGTTTATTTCAGATAACTTGTATAAAATTTGTCTAATATGCAAAAATCATGGGGTATTGGAGCCAGAGTTGAAATCTAATGGCATTCAGTAAAATCTTTTGAGTGAATGAATGAAGTAAATAAATATATTTTGGCTTGTATTGTATGGCCTTCTAAGTTTCCTCAACTTGAAAATAGAGCCAATGCCTGTCTTGCAGGGCTATTTTGAGGATTAAATGAGAAAATATATGTATACAAAGTACTTGAGGTAGTGCTTGCCAAGAAGTAGCAGCTGTTATTAATAGCTTGAATTAATGGTTTTAAATTTGGGGGGATTCAGAATTACAGTGGTAATGTGATAATTATTATATACATCTTATAATGTATAAGGTTGTTGAGATCTTTTCAGATTGACACAATGACATGGCATACTCTCAAGAACCTTAAGGAAGCTGACTACCAGTTATGAGTCTACCACATCCTGGTCATATCTTTTCACCTGATTACTAATAGATCTTAAAAGCAAGGTCATTCTGCTGCCTTACTAAAATAAATTTTTGGTCCTTAAGAATTATAAAAATTTCTCCCTGGCTTGATAGTAAAACATGAGGTCACAGTTGCATTTGTTAGAGATTGACATCAGGTTTTTTCTGTGCTTGTAAAATATGTGAATTATATTAAGAAACTAGGCCTCTGGCTCTTCCAGATCCCCCCACCCAACAAAAACCAAAACAGACATTCTTTCTGGATAGTGTTTTGTACTTAAGCCATGTGACTTTGTTGTTAATCTTATTTTTGCAGACCATCAGCAGAGCCTTTATGAATGGCAGTGCACTGGAACACGTGGTAGAATTCGGCTTAGATTATCCAGAAGGCATGGCAGTAGACTGGCTTGGGAAGAACTTGTACTGGGCAGACACAGGAACAAATCGAATTGAAGTGTCAAAGTTGGATGGGCAGCACCGACAAGTTTTGGTGTGGAAAGACTTAGATAGCCCCAGAGCTCTTGCATTGGACCCTGCTGAAGGGTAAACAGCTTTTATGTATGCGTTGTTTACAGTTATGTTGCAGATAGCCCAATTATGGATTGTATTTTTGATGTCTTCAGTAATGCTGATTAGGAATCTAATAACTACATCATAGGTCGGCTTTATTTTAAAACACTTTAGTTGAGGGGTGCCTGGGTCATAATCTCAGGGTCATTAGATAAAGCCCTGGTTTGGGCTCTGCACTCAGCATGGAGTCTGCTTGAGATTCACTCTCTCCCTCTCCCACTGCTGTACTTGTGCGTGCACGCTCTCTCTCTCTCTCTCTCTCTCTCTTTCAAATAAAATCTTTAAAACCCATTAGTTGAGATTTCACTGATTTAGAATAAATTATTCACTAAATTTTGCTCTTGTCATTATTAACATTAGGTAGAGAAAGATTAGTGAAATTATTATTAGATTAATATTTAAATATTACCAATCATAAACAGCCTTTTTAGAGATAATCAGGTTTTCATTCGCTTGTACCCTCTCTCAAGTTAAACCCGATTCTAAAACCCACTGAAATAATGCCATGTACTAAGAAATAGTTGCATTTTAAAAAGCTCTCTTTTAGAATAGTCATTAATTAAGAATGGACAATTAGTTAGATCATTGTTATAAGCTTAGAGAACTTTGATATTAAATAGTAAGCTTTTCAATAGTTGTTTTTTACAATATGATATGTTTTTCAAGAATAAGTGATCCTCTTACATGACTTAGCAAGTTTTAAAAAGCCAACAGCTAAGAAAATCTGGAATTTGAAGAATAATTCCACATTTATTTATTTGTGTATTTATTTTAAAGATTTTATTTATTTGTCACAGAGAGAGAGCACAAGCAGGGGGAGCAGCAGACAGGGCAGGCAGGGGGAGAAGCAGACTCCCTGCTGAGTAAGGAGCCTGATGTAGGGCTGGATCACAGGACCTGAACTGAACTGAAGGCAGACACAACCAACTGAGCCACCCAGGCGTCCTAATAATTCCACTTTTAAAAACATAAGTTGACAATGTGAACATATAAGCATAGTTTCCTTGAAATAACATTAATCGCATTATTAACTCGTTACCACAGTTAGAAGGCCATAGCAAAGAAAGTTCTTTGTGCTGACATGTTGTGGTTGGATTATGGGGATCTTTGCTCCAAGCATTAGTTACCAGATACATTTAATAGCTGGGACTAAGGACTCTAGTTTATGTGGCTGCTGGCAACTGTGACATTTCTCTCACAGTTGTTTCTTGCTTCTTGTGTGCATGTGCCTGTCAGCTGACAAGTACAAATACAAACAAAGCCCAGGACTAACTTTAATTTTTAGAAAGACATGTTCATGGGTTGCTATCAAGTCAGCCATCAGCTGACAGGCTGAGGAGTGAATGTGTGTCGTCAGGTATTTGATGAGAGTTGGCATGTCAAGTGCTTTCCTAGTCCTAGTATTCAGAATGTCTCAGAACTAGCACCGTAGTAGTTTACTTGAAAAAGCATGTAGCTAAAGATTAGGTTCTAGTTCTTGCTCTGCCATGTGACTGAGTTGAAGAAATTAGATCATTCACATTTCTTTTATTGCTTTAGGCTCTTTACATCTGTAAAAAGCCTATGCTGTGGAGCTGCTTTAAGGTCAATGTGAAAAGTATTCTAAAATCTAAAAAAAGAATATTCTAAAATTTCACAGGGATTATAAGTAGTAGTGTCACTGCCTAACTGACACAATAGAGGGTCACTCATCGCTCTTATATCTACAGTATGTTCCCTTGCACTATGTGCCCAAATACATTTCAAACTTTGGTTTTTAACTTCATTTAAAGGCTATTAATAAAAAAAAATAAATAAAGGCTATTAATTTTTACCTCTGATGTATTACTGCAACTTGTTTTTAGGGAAAGTTTAGTATATAAGTAAAAAAAAATAAGTCTAAAAATTTAAAAACTCATATTGTGTTCAGGAATATATAAAAAGATAAAAATATTTTATTTAGAAGTGAATCAGATTCTGAGACAAGAGATTTAATTTTTTGGTATCTTCTTGAATATTAGTTTTATAAATGCAAGAGCTGCAGTAAGGAAATCATTGGTTTATTTCCAGTTTCTGGGTTTTGGATGGAACAAATTCATTGGAAAGACTAAAGAAAGCTGACTCACTTCCTTTTTAGGATACGAGAAAAAATATTTAGTTGAGGGTGCCAAAATAATTAAAAAAATTATAACCATGATTTTGTTTTATCAAATTCTTTGCATATTTTCTTTATTTAGTTACTGTGCACGAATATGACCCTTTCTCCAAAATAACCAAAAGTGAAATGTTAAATATCTATTGTTTTGAATTTAGATTTATGTATTGGACTGAATGGGGTGGAAAACCCAAGATAGACCGAGCTGCCATGGATGGAAGTGAACGTACTACATTAGTTCCAAATGTGGGGCGGGCAAATGGCCTAACTATTGATTATGCTAAAAGGAGGCTTTATTGGACAGACCTGGACACCAACTTAATAGAATCTTCAAATATGCTTGGTAAGCTTTACTTCTTTTTATTCAGTCAGATAGTATGTTATTCTTCCTATGCAGAAGTCTGTGGCTGCTTTTTACCATTGGTTAGGTACTGTTAATAGAACTTCAGTGAATGTCTTCATTCTTCCTCCGTCTGGCATTTTCTCCTATTATTAATAGTGGCCCAGGTACTTGGATTCACATCTCTTTATTTTGTGGAAATTTCATTATTGTTGGGCTTGTAATGGAATTTATAACTCCCTAGATATTCCTGAAGTGACTTTTTGTACTAGTAAAATACAGTATGTTCATTTCCATCTTTTTATTGAAGGAAGAAGAAAAGTTCAACTTATAGACCCCTATGGAGAGAAAATAAGACTGCAGTCAAAACAGACCATTTGTAGGAGTTTAAACAAACTCAGTGATTTATAACAAGAATATAAGTTTGAGGCATGGGGTCAGACTGCAGATGGATTGATTTCAGAGGCCTGATCTGGTTTTAAAACTGCTTTTAAATAAATTGTTCTATTTTAAATTGCTTACAAATGTACTATTTTATACGTTACAACTTTTTTTTCTTTTGGCCAATAAGACTTACATTCTCACATGTTTCATACTGCTGCTTTTCCCCTGTCTGCTGCCTTTCTGAAAATAGGACTCAACCGTGAAGTTATAGCAGATGACTTGCCTCATCCTTTTGGCTTAACTCAGTACCAAGATTACATCTACTGGACGGACTGGAGCCGACGCAGCATTGAACGTGCCAACAAAACCAGTGGCCAAAACCGCACCATCATTCAGGGCCATTTGGATTATGTGATGGACATCCTCGTCTTTCACTCCTCTCGGCAGGCGGGGTGGAACGAGTGTGCTTCCAGCAATGGGCACTGCTCCCACCTCTGCTTGGCTGTGCCAGTTGGAGGTTTTGTTTGTGGATGCCCTGCCCACTACTCTCTTAACGCTGACAACAGGACTTGTAGTGGTAAGCTGCGTTTCCCTGCAAAGCAAACTAGAACTCAAGGAGAAAGCAGGATTTTGAAAACACTGTGTAGTTCATGTTGTTTCTAGAGTAAAAAGTTGTTGAAGTCAGAGTTTATCATTTGTTTAATAAAAGAGAAAGACTAAAGATGGAAAATGCAAGTTTTTGTAACTTACTGCTTGAGGATAGCTAGTTGCTGCTATGGAAAAATTGGTATAGAAAAATTTTATTTTTTTTTTAAGAAAAATTTTACTTTTTTTTTTTTTTTTAAAGATTTTATTTATTTATTTGACAGAGAGAGAGAGAGGTCACAAGTAGGCAGAGAGAGCGGGGGAAGCAGGCTCCCCGCTAAGCAGAGAGCCCGATGTGGGGCTCGATCCCAGGACCCTGAACCGAAGGCAGTGGCTTTAACCTACTGAGCCACCCAGGTGCCCCGAGTCCTTTACTTTTGAGCATAAATATTCAGTGCACAATTGTACAGCTTCATTGAGAAAGTCACATATGCATTACTCTACATAATTTATATTTATTCATTTTCATAAAGGAAGAGCAGTAAAAACAGTACAACAAAGAGAATCTTCAAAATAACAACCTTCTTGTCCTTTGAAGTTCATAGAATATAAAGGTAAAAAAATGTAAGTGTATAAGAGTCCAAGTGGAAAATGCATTTGAGTAAATTTAGCCTGGTATGAAACAGATGTAAATATATGAGGAATTAGAGAGCACATGCTCTGAACGTAGTGGGTGGTCACTACTTAATTCCAGTTGATGTTACCAGATCTCCTTATCCAGTCATGAATCTAGATTTTTTTTTTTTTTTTAGCTGCAATATCTTTTGATATATAAATATTAGCAGTACATATTACATATTAAATATACATAACCACACACACACAGTGTGCTAATAACAGCAAAACACATTATGTAACAAACATTTTTGGCTTGGGGAAACCTGGTTTATGACTCAAGTATATGTGAATGCTCATGTTTTGATGGATGGACAAGAACTAATGGGTAGATATGATAAAGAAGTAGAGAATTCAGTCAGAGTAAATTCATGGTGGAGAATTGGAGGATATGGCTCACTAGGTTAAGTGGTAACAAAACTGCTATAGGATGTTAGATTAACTATTAATTATTCAATTAGTAAGATATAACAATATATAATAAATATATGATATAGAAAACATTACATATAAATAATATAAAGTAAATACATATTGTATATTATATAAATATATAAACATTTAAGTATAACATATAATTATAGTATATAACATAACACATAATAGCATGATATAAAATATTAACTGTTCACTTAACTGTTGAAATTATTTTGTGCCTGAAAGTATAAGAAATCACAAAGGAAAGGATTCATTGTGTTCTGACACAAGGCTTCAGTTGTCAAAAAGAAAGTTTATAGTTCAATGATTTGGAGTCTTTGCCACATAGTAGATTTGTATTCTACTAAAGCAAGTTACATAAATTTTTTTATGTGTGTGGTGTTGGGGCCAGGTGGAGAGAGAGAAGCAGATTCCTCGCTGAACAGGAACCTGAGGCAGGGCTCGATCCCAGGACCCTGAGGTCATGACCTGAGCTGAAGACAGATACTTAACCACCTGACCCACCCAAGTGCTCCAAGCCACAAATTTTTAAGCCTTAAATTTCTCATTTGTAAATGGGAATAATAATAACTACCATGTAAGGTTGCTGTGAAAATTAAGATGTAACATGCTTTAATTGCTGTGTAGACCGTATTTGAAGAGAAAAGTGCGTGGTAGCCGGGAAGCGAACTAGACTGGTGTGGTAATCAAGTAGGTTTGCTTGGGATGGTGGCGGTGGCGATGGAGAGAAGCTGTGGCTTAAAGGTATGTTTTGAAGCTAGAGTGAACAGAACTTGTTATTGAGTTGGATGTGAAGAAGAACAGGAGGGTGGGAGCAAGGATGACTTACGTTTTTGGTTTGAATAGTTGATAGGAGATGAGAAGACTAGAGAGGAAGACTCATTAAATAGTTTAATTTTTGGCATGTTTGTATTGATTTTCCTATGGGACATTGAAATAGATACATTAAATAGGTAGTTGGATAGCAGAAGGGAAGACATAAGATTGGAGATAAATAGATTTTGGAATTGCTAGCGTGTATTTAAAATGGGTAAGATTACTTAGGGGAGAAGGTTTAGAGGTGAGGTCAGCAAACTTTCTGTAAAGGGCCAGAGAGTAAATGTTTAGGCTTTGTGAATCATACAGTTTGTCACACCTGTTCAACTCTGTCCACTGTAGCATGAAAGCAGCCATTATCAAGACATTTCTAAATTGTTTCTGAATTCTGATAAGCTGTATTCCAAAACAGGCAGCAGGCCAAAATATAGCTATGGGCCATAGTTTGCCAACTCCTGGTGTAGAGACAGGGAAGGATCTAAGGAACTTTGAGGAGAAAAACACAGCCAGAGAGGTAGAAGGAAAAGCAGGCACCAGAAATAAAATTGTTTCTAAACAGAATTGTGTTGAATGCTGCTGAGAGGTTGAGTTAGGTGAATCCTAAAATAGTATCCACTGGATTTTTGAATAAGGTGGTTATTAGTAACCCTAAAGAGAGTAATTGCAGGGAAATAATGGTGAAAGATTAGAGTTGGTAAAATGTAAATGGAGAAAGGGAAAGGGAATTAGTATCTTTTTCAAGAAGTTTGACTTTGAATGGGAGGAGAAAATAGAGGTAATGACTGATGGAGGATGGAGACAAGGGGAATATGGAAAGACTTTATGAGATCATTATTTTAGCTGCTTATATCTGTGCTTAATAGTTGGTGAGTGAAGGCCAAGAGAAATCAGTGCTGGGAGTCCCTAATATCCGTCTTTCTTTGGCTACCTTTGGTGATAGATCTTTAGTATTTCAGAGGCTTTCTTTTGTGTACTCTTTCTATAATAAATACTATTTAATATTTGTGTAGAGATATATTAGATTCCAAGGCAGATTACAAGAGAATTTTAACACAAAGTACTTGCCATCAGAAAGTTTTCCAACATTGTGTGTGATTTGTTCCTTGACGTGTGTTTTTGTTTGTTCCTTCTTTCCTTCCTTCTTTTCTTTTTTCTTTTCTTTTCTTTTCTTTTCTTTTCTTTTCTTTTCTTTTCTTTTCTTTTCTTTTCTTTTCTTTTCTTTTCTTAAGATTTTATTTATTTATTTGAGAGAGTGAGAAAACGAACAGTGGGGAAGAGCAGAGGGAGAGGTAGACCCACTGAGCAAGGAACCCGATGTAGGGTTCAATCCCAGGACCGTGGGATCATGACCTGAGCCGAAGGAAGACACTTAACCGACTAAGCCACCCAGGCACCCCTGACCTGTGTTTCAAAAGTGAAATCAGATTGTGTTGTTTCTCTGCTCGAAGCCTTGCAATGACTCCCAATTTCACAGGAAGTAAAAACCTACTTCTTATAACGGCCTGCAAGTTCCTACCATACCCTACACTTTGCATCCCTCCCCTTTTGCTTCTCCAACCTCAGCTTGTACTCTTCTCTCCCTCGTTCTCTTCATGACAGCCACACTAGCCTTATTGTTACTTTCAGATATGCCAGTTACTTCTGCCTCACGACTATTGTATTGCTTCTTGCCTTTTGGAACGTTTTTCCTGCAAATATTTACATGGATATACTACACCTTCGAGTCTTTACTTAATTGTGATCTACACAGTGAGACCTGGTCTACCCTATTTAAAGCAAATCATCCTTTCATCCTACCTACCATTGCCAGTGTTCTTTACCTGTACGTTTTCTTTTTCTTTTAACATTTATCACTTTTTGATATCCTATACAATTTATATACTATAACTTCTTTATTATGTTAATTGCTTTTGTCTGTCTACTGGAATATAAACTCCCTGAAGCAGCATTTTTGTTTTGTTTTGTGTTTTCACTGATAAATCTTAGGTGCCTACAACAGTGCTTGGTAAATAGTAATGATTCAAGAAATCACTGTTAAAAGATGAAGAAGCAATACAAGACTTGGAAAAATACATGTGCTCTTCCATTCAACAGCTACGTGACCTTGGGGAAAAGCTTAACCTTTCTGAGTTTGCTTACCTAAAAATGGAGGTGATAATTTTGGGGATTAACATTTAGAATGATGAGTGACATGTTGGAGGTCCTAAATAAATGTTTGTTTCTTTTCCTTCCCAATTCTCTAAAACACTATTATTCTTTTACTTTCAAAATTATGACTACAGGGCTCTCCATAGTTATTATTATATATATAATAATAATACATACCTATTTATATAGGTATGTTATATATATATATATAAATATATATAAATAGGTATGTATTATTATATTCTCTCCATAGTTATATTAGTCATCTAATGTTTATTTCTTTATGTGTTTATTCCTTTATTCTTCCAATGAATAGTTTTTGAATGTCTGCTACATACTGGGCATCATTTGAACCAGTGGAAAATATAGCAGTGGATGAAATAGACATCAGTCTCTGGCCTCATGGAGCTTCTATTCTAGTGGAACAGATACTGAACCAAATAAGTAAAACTATATCACGGGTTAGGAGATAAATGTTATGGAGAAATACTAAGAGCAAGAAAGGTTGAGGAGAAAGATTGCAACATTAAATATGATGATCAGAAAAATCTTTACTAATAAAATGACATTATGTCAAGAACTGAGAGAGGTAAGGAAATGAGCTAGGTAGGTATCTGGGAGAAGACCTACTAAGTATAAGGGATAGCAAATGCAAAGGCCTAAAGAGGGAGAATGGCATATCAGAGGAACACCTAGGTGGCCAGTGTCACTGGAATAGAGTGAGTAAAGAGATTAAGTCACAGAGGAAACAGGAAGCCAAATTGTGGAATCCCTTGTTCATTACTGAGGTGGCTGGTCTTTATGGCACCTTTGTGCAAATTAGGGAAAGGTGTTTACTTTGGGTAGACATAGACACACAGGTGCATGGCTTGGTTAATGACGTGTGGACTGGACATTGGTCCCTACTCAGTGACCTTGGCATAGTGCACAAATGGCCCATCAGATGCGATGGACTTGGCCTTGTACTTTATGAAGGTCTTTAAGCTGCAGGTGAACAATTGTACCTTCAGAAGAGAGCTGAAAACCTCACTCCTATGTAACACCTCATCTTCCAACTTGTGTAGCTGTCTTCATTGTGGGGATGCAAAACTCAGCCTGAAGTACCATTTTGCAGGAGATAAATGGATTAGAAGTTATGTAAATTAAGATACATTTAGGTTTACAAAACTGCATATTCTTTGTCATGTTAAGCACTTGAATGACTGAATCAAGTCTTCATTGAAATAAGTCAGAATGTTAGCTTCTTGTTAGAAATATTGAGCCAATTAATTGTAGTTGTTAATGTCATCTACAGACTTCTTGAAACAAGCATTTAGGACACCTGGGTGGCTCAGTCCATTAACCATCTGCCTCAGCTCAGGTCATGATCCCAGGGTCCTGAGATTGAGCCCTGCATCAGGCTCCCCACTCAGCAAGGAGCCTGCTTCTCCCTGTCCCTCTGCCTGCTGCTCCCCCTACTTGTGCGTGCTTTCTCTGTCAAATAAATAAATAAAATCTTAAAAAATAAACAAAAAAACCAAGCATTTATTTGGAGCCATCTTTGGCTTTATTTTAATCAACATTTCTAGAACACCTAACTATAGAATCTAATTGAAAGTTAAAAGTTGACTCAAAAAACAAAAACAAAAAAGAGTAAAACATAGTAGGAGCCAAATATATATTTGATTAATTGTTTTCCAGGCAGGATAAGTTGGCAACTAAAACTCTGGAGTCTAAGCCTCATTGTATGTCTTAATATAAGTGTTGATTATTCTCTTAGAAACTTACTGTTTAGAGCCCCCCCTTTTTTTTCCTCGATTTACAAGAAAGTGGTACTGCCAAAAAATAATTCTTTAAGAAAAGCTACTCTGTTGTGACATGTATTCTTACTACTTAAGGCATGGGTTCTACTAAAACTGCTAAAAGTTAAGTCAATAGGTGATGGAGTCAACTCCAGATAATGAAGGGTTCCAGTGGGATCATTGGAATACTTTCTAAATCTTGCAAGCTGGGTATGGGCTTTTAGCCAGTGAAGTACTTATATAAAGCAGACTTTCTGTATTGTGAATGTAACATTGTGTGTCAACTATGCTTTACTAAAAAAAAAAAAAAATGAATTTCAGTGTTGTGAATACCACGTTTCTTTATGAATACGAATGAGTTTCTTTGGGATTGGAGCCAATGTACATTTGGGTATAAATGTAAAGTAAACCAGCGAACCACACATAATGGAGTTGTGAAGAATGGGGCTTAGGAAGAAATAAAGCAGGGAGTTCTAGATGGCCATTTATGTTTATATCCATGAGAAGGACAAAATTCTACTGGATTTAGGTGATGACTGGATACCAAAAGAATAGAATATAATTATGGAATTTTTATATATGTTTTAATGAAGATGTTCAAAATGCTAGTAGACTTTGAAGTTGTTAGCACTGTCAAGTGCTATTGTTTTCTAGATATTTGCCTGCATTAAAGATAATCACATAATAATCAGTGGCTTAGTCCCCAGCAAAGGGAAACTTAGTCTGTGTTGCATATCCCCATTTCATAAGTTTAGGACATCATCTTAGCATCAGAGCAGATATTTTTTAGTGAAAATATAAATATAAGACTTTTTTAAATGAAGATTTGAGATAATGAGGATAAAGCATTTGTTATTACTAGTTCTGTGTGTGTCTGTGTATGTGTGTGAGAGAGAGAAAATGAGAGGGAAGGAAGGAAGGGGGAGGACAGAAATTTTTACTGGCTCTCTCTCCTTACAGTTATCGTATATACACAATGCAAAATAAAACCTATTCTGCAGTCCATGAGAGTTTGTTTAATTTCTATTAATACCAACTATATTACTGCTACTCGATAATAATGAACAATAGTTATTTTACTCTACGTTTATAATTGACATAATACATTACAATTTTTAAAGTATCTTCATATATGTTGTAAAATTCTTATAGCAACTCAGTGAGCAGAACAAGATCATTATTACCTTATTTTAGAGTTGAGCAAACTTTGACCCAGAGAGGTTCAGTGACTTAGTTATGATCAAGTGGCTAGATAGTAAGAGAGTTGAGACTAAAACCAGTCATGAAGTTTCTGCTTTGACCTATGGAAGCTACGGTTCCTGCCACCCACAAAAATAGGTTATAGAAGAGTAGGATTATTCATTTGGTGGACAAGGAGAATTTTGATATCGTTATCAAAATCTCCTTTTTACCACTGGGGACAAGATGAAACAAAATAGGCTAGGGGCTTGTGTCACTGAGTTAATTCATAACTGGTTTGGTAGCATAGCGCTGATTAGTGTCACCTTGAGGACAGTTTCTAGGAACACTTCTAGGGTTTTGTCTTCAGCCTTAAACATCTTCAGCATCTACGTTTTTGTATGATATATAGGCAACAAGCTGATCAAATACTTGGGTGATACGTGTGTGTGTGTGTGTGTGTGTGTGTGTGTGTGTGTCTTTTTCTTTCCCTAGGGCTCAGTTCCAAATCAGAACCTAGAAATACAACCCTATGACCTCAGCATTGATATTTATAGCCGCTACATTTACTGGACTTATAAGGCCACCAATGTCATTAATGTAACAAAATTAGATGGGAGATCAATTGGAATGGTACTAAAAGGCGAGCAAGACAAACCTCGAGCCATTGTGGTGAACCTGGAGAAGGGGTATATTACTAAAGTAATTGTTTCAAATTTGCTCTTTTCTTTCTTTAAGCTCCAACTACTTTCCTGCTCTTCAGTCAAAAGAGTGCCATCAACCGCATGGTGATTGATGAGCAGCAGAGCCCTGACATCATCCTTCCTATCCACAGCCTTCGCAATGTTCGGGCCATTGACTATGACCCACTGGACAAGCAACTCTATTGGATTGACTCACGACAAAACATGATCCGAAAAGCACAAGAAGATGGCAGCCAGGTAATTCAGGGCTCAGTTCAAAATCTGTTTATTTTTCCTGGTAGTTAGAGTAACCAACCATCTTATTTTACTTAATTCTTGAGAGAGAGAGAGAATATAGGTGTGTTTGTGTGTCTCTGTGTGTGTGTGAGAGAGAGAGACAGAGAGGAAAACTAAGAGAGGAAAACTTAAATCCTGAACCTAGCAGCTTTCTTCCTCCTAATGATCTTTGAGTAAACAATTGATGATGCCATTGGAATAAAAATTGTGTAAGGAAAATTTATGCTTATATGTTGGGAATGACGGTCACTGCCACTCATACCTGTTTATGTAGTTTTTTCCATTATGGTTCCATTTACATATAATGTTAGAAGCTTTGAAATCAAACAGACCTTGGTTTTGATCTTAGCTCTGTCACTCACTAGGATTCTTATGAACTTTTTTTTTTAAGATTGATTGATTTATTTGAGAGAGAATCCTCAAGCAGACTCCCTGCTGAGTATGGAGCTGACCATAGGGCTTGATACCAGGACCATTGGATCATGACCTGAACTGAAATCAAAAATAGGCTGCTTAAAAAAAAAGAAAAAGAGTAGGCTGCTTAACCAACTGAGCCACCCAGCCACCCCTCTTAGGAACTTTTTAGCTTAAAACTATGCAAAGCTCATAGCGCACTATCTGTTACACAGTAGGTAGGGACTCAGTAAATAACAGTTTTATTATTATTAACTATTTTTTTAAAGATTTTATTTAAAGATTTATTTATTTGAAAGAGAGATCACAAGTAGGCAGAGAGGCAGGCAGAGAGAGAGGGGAAGCAGGCTCCTCACCGAGCAGAGAGCCCGATGTGGGGCTCGATCCCAGGACCCTGAGATCATGACCTGAGTCAAAGGCAGAGGCTCCAACCCCCTGAGCCACCCAGGAGCCCCAATTATTAACTATTTTTAAAAAGTTAAGAGGATAGGAAACATATAACACACACTCAGTAAAATTAAAAACATCTAGGATATGTTATCACTAACCTAATGATGTAGAGGGGGCTATTATTTGGTGACTATGGGATGGGAATGAAAATACTATCAACAAATCTTGTCTATGCTTACACACAGTCAGTTTGCATGCTGTTATCCGTACCACATGACTTTCTGTGGCTAATCAGTTTTAGACTGGGATTACCATAAATAATTATTTTGTCTTCCTTATAGCGGTGATGTTGGATTTTGAGTTTATCAAACTTTAGGGAAATTGGATTACTAATTTTTGATATGTCTTAATATCTCACCAAAAAAGCTAAGAGATAATGTATTTAGGGACTGTTGAGAGGTCATTGAGGGGGTACAGTTATAGTGGGGTATTACAGATGCACCTTATACTGTATAGGCCAGGGTTAACAGGCTGATAAGTAGTAGATAGAAATGATAGCTGTTATTATACAGCCGAGGACAGACGATAAGTGAGATAGCTTCATTAGGGAATCTGTTACCTCAGAGTTGCTAAGTAAAAGAAATACCATTTATTTGGGTAGAACAGATGAACTGAAACTAATTGCTTTGTTAAAAAAAATTTTTTTTTGGTGGTTTGAGGACTGGAGGAAAACATGACTGATAGGTGTGGTTTGTAGCCCTAATTGCTATTGTCTCTATAAGCACTTTCTCCCCTTCAGCACTATTGATATTTTTTAGGCTGTATAAGTCTTTATTACAATGTACAATGATTTGTACATTGTAAGCTGTTTAACAGCACCCCTGACCTCTATCCATTAGATGCCAGTTATATCCCCGTAGGTGTGGCAATTCAAAATGTCTCCATACCATGCCAAATGCCCCGAGTTAAGAACCACTGCTTTAGTGATCTTTCTGAGGGGTGGTTCTAGCTGAGAGCTAGAAGGTGGTTCTAGCTGAGAGCTAGAAGGTGGTTCTAGCTGCCACCTCCTCACTCTAACCAATGCACCGTCAGGTTCCTAGAGCAGCTAATGTGGCCTCAGCGCTCTCATCTGCCCCAGGTCATAATAATCAAAGAGAACATTTGAAATGCATGGTAACAAAGAAGCACATTACCCATTAAAAAATGTATTAGTAATAAATGTCTGGTG
>CM053611.1:34504682-34520710 GCA_028646535.1 Procyon lotor
TTTTTTTTTTTTAATGTTTTTTTTTTTTTTAAGATTTTTATTATTTTTATTTATTTGACAGGGAGAGAGAGATCATAGGTAGGCGGAGAGGAGGGAAGCAGGCTCCCTGCTGAGCAGAGAGCCCAATGCAGGGCTCCATCCCAGGACCCTGAGATCATGACCTGAGCCGAAGGCAGAGGCTTTAACCAATGAGCCACCCAGGCGCCCCTTTTTAATGTTTCTTTAATGATTTGTTTTCTCATTCTGGAACTCTACTCTGTTGTTGGATCTTGACTGTAACTGTTTTTCACTTATTATCCATCTCTTTATCTTTTCTGCTTTTTGAGAGAGCTTTTCAAATTTATCTTCCAACTCTTTTTGGATTTTTTTCCCCAGGTATCATATTTTTAATTTCCAAGGATTCTTGTGTTCTGTGAGTGCCTTGCCCCCATCAAAATATCCTGTTTTTAGGGTTTTGTTGCTATTGATTTGGGTTTTTTTTTTCCTGCTTTTATTTGCATCTGTTTTTCTAAATCCCTTTATTCTGTTTGTTTTGGGCTCTGAATTTAAAAGTTGTTTTCTTTAAATATCTGGTGATCCTTCATTCTCTATATTTAATAGTGAGGCATTAAAAATGCTGCCTTTCCCATTGCTGCTGCCTTTCCCATTGCTGCTGCCTGTGAAGGAGTGGGAATCTTATGGACACCTGGCTGTTTTCTAATGGGACTCCAAAGTGACACTATCTGAATTCTTTTCTCTTGGATACCTCAGGTTTTTCATTTGATTATTGTTGTTGTTGGTTTGTTTTTCCTATAGGGATATCTTCCAGTCTTCTTTAGAAGGATAAAAACTGGCTGGTAGTATTCTTGGGTGGGAAAAGGGCACAACTTATATTGGAGAATCTCACCAATTAGAAAGTAGATTTTTAATTAATTCCCCTGTAAAAACCCACGTATGGCATTACCTCTTTGTCTTTAGTATGTTAAAATCTGGTTCAGCCTCTTTAGAAAGTATATCTTCAGTCTTCTGGTAAAGGAAAGGAGGAGACCCAGGAGCTGAATAACTTCTTGTACTTATTTTCAGTCAGTCCTCTTCTCTTAGCCCCAGCCATGTAACTCCTCCTTTTGTTCTGTCCTAAATTACCTGGCGCTCCCAGTTCCTGAACTAATTGATTTTGTTGTTGGCTTCATGAATTGCAGGCATTTAGCTTTCTATGGGCTACTAGGTCCCTGGTCTCCAGCTTCTGAATTTTCTATCATTTGATGGTCTGCTGTCCTGTATGTCCTTATGGGGTTTTACCTTAATTTTTTACTACAATTTTTAGGAAGGAGCCTAAGAAAACTTGTGTTTAACCCACTGTGGAATATCTCATCTGGAGTATCTCCCCATTTTTCTCCCTTTTTAAAACTTAGCTTTATGCTTGCTTCTTTCCTATAACTTTGCCTGATATTTCTGAAATACAAACCGATGCCCTTCTCTGATTAAATTCTCATCACTTAGGAACCGGGACTATTATGGGAAGCAGGAGGATGAATATATTTTTATCTTTTTGAATGAGGGAGAAACTATGGTGATGGAGAGAGTGGGGCACAGATTTTAACACACTATGAAAAAACTTTCTTATAGTTCAGCAGTAGAACAGTTGCCTGTTAAGAGTTAATGTTTCATGTATGGGATGTTGTAGAAAGAATTCTTACTTTGTGGTGAGGTTTGAACTAGGTAACCTTTGAAACACTTGTTTTTTCTGTGTCCTGAGTGGCCAGATGGCGTGAGAGTGGAGTGGTTCTTCACAGAGGCCTCAGGTGTACTCAGCAAGTAGGGGAGGCCAAGAGCTCAGAGCTCTGGGCTCACCACCTCTGATTTATCCAAAGAAGTCCCATTTTTATCTGATTTTATGCTAAGGCTTTTCATAAAATGTAATTTGAAAAGTGGACTCTGATTTTTAAAAAAAGTTTTGAAAGCTACTCTCTTTTCCATGTTTCTGTGAACTAGAGTATTTACAATGTGTTGGGCACTTACTTGCTTTTGTTTGTACTTAAATGTCTAATCAGTTCTCTGGTATGTATATATCTTCTCGGAATGAATTTTAATTTTTGTGGTGGTCACCTTATATTTTCCGTTTCAGTACTTTTGGAATCTGATATTTGAACAGTAGTTACTGAATGTGTGATTTGACCCACATGAATCATTTCTGTTGAATGTTCTCCTTTCCGAGGTGCCAACCGGATAGTATTAGAAGACTCCAATATCTTGCAGCCTGTGGGACTGACTGTGTTTGAAAACTGGCTATACTGGATTGATAAGCAGCAGCAAATGATTGAAAAAATTGACATGACAGGCCGAGAGGGTAGAACCAAAGTCCAGGCTCGAATTGCCCAGCTTAGTGACATTCATGCAGTGAAAGAGCTGAACCTTCAGGAATATAGTAAGTGCTGGTGGCATACTGTTAATTGCAGGATTCGTGTTTGTTGTAAGAAATTAAGATGTTCCTCTCTGTCTTCTTACCTTTTTAAAATTCTACTTATTTATCCAATCCCAGGATCCTGAAATCATGACCTGAGCCAAAGGCAGACGCTTAACTAACTGAACCACCCAGGCACTTCTTCCTACCTTTTTCTTTAAAGATTTTTGTGCACTTTTAATTTTGCCATTTTTTTAAAACTCAAACTCATTTGGGAGCCTTTTCAAATTAAATATCTTTTCCCCATAAAACAGGAGTGGGGGAAAGGAATGGTCTGGCTCATTTTCAAAAATTTCCTCAGATACAAGAAGGACTGCTTGTCATGCTTTCTTTCTTACCTTCAGCCCCTTTAAGAATACTAGTATAAAAAAAAAGTAATAATAATAAAAAAAAATATTAAAAAAAAATACTAGTATAAGGTATATATTTCTTTTCCTCGTAGTTTGAACAAAAGCAAAAATTATATTTATATAATAATGAATATAGTTATCTTGGAATAAACTTATTAAGCAAAAACAAATTAAAAATTCGTGTGGTCACAAGTTTTTGAAATCAATTTAGAGAAGACGACTGCTTACCAAATGCTTAGTTTTCTTCTAGATAAATTTCTCAATTCTCAGCTCAGAAGAGTACTCATAAATTTTACTGAAAGCTTTTGAATATGGCTAATCATCTTGCCTTAATTTCTTGTTAATATCAAAAGACTTCTCATAGCAATTACTACTATGGGTTTTATGTGATTGTCCCGGGAATGCTAATGTTAAGTGAAATATTAATGAGAGAACTATTGAACTCCTTAATTTCTCAACCTGATGCGTTCAAATCAAACTGGGGTATGAAAGGAGAATAGTGGAATGAGCACCATTGCTTGTTTAGGTCTTCATTTTGTTCTCACTGTTCATGAACTTTTAGAAGTCAGAGGCATTTGAGAAATAGAGTTAGAATTGTTGTCATTCTAAGTTATGACATGTGACTCATGCTGAACATTTAATAGAAATAAGGTCTTAATTTCTAAGCTATGTATTCAGTTGACAAATGAATATTTTATTGCAGAAAATCTCCATGGAGGTTTTCAGAATTTTAGGGGAATGTCTTTTTTTATAATTAGACACTTAAATATGGTTTTATATTTGGAAAAAACTTTTTTTCCAAATTTCTAATAACATTAAAGAGAATGAGATTTTTGTTTATCAGAAGTGTCATGGGGAGGGCGGCTGGGTGGCTCGTTTCGTTACATCTGCCTTCAGCTTGGGTCATGATCTCAGGGTTCTGGGATCAAGCCCTATATTGGGCTCTCCACTCAGCAGCTAGTCTGCTTCTCCCCTTCCCTCTGTGATCACTCTCGCTTTTGCTCTCTCTCAAATAAATAAAATCTTTTAAAAAAAGTGTCATGGAATTAAAGGGTTGTGCTACATAGGTTATGTATTCTAGTGTAATATGAACTGATGTCTGTTTTGGGACATCTCTAGTATAACACATCTGTTCAGCTTCAGATAGCTGCCTCCCTCAGTCTCATCAATGCACACTGAAGCAGGGCTTCATGTGTTATTGTGCTGATGTGTTATTGAGAACACAGATAATAAATGGGCGACTAGATTAGATGCCAGTAATCTGATGACAGATGTTAAGTTTCTTATAACACAGGCTAAGTAGAAAATTCAAAGCAACTTCATTAAATCTAATTTGTAAAACAGACTTTGAAAAGTTGTCCAAGTTTGTATTTATTTGATTTAGCCCAAATTTAAGGAAATTAAACATTTGTAACATGGCAAGTTACCTTTTGCAATTGACTAAGCAAATAATTTTGACTAAGTTGCAATCCATGTGAACTTAAGTTTTTTCTTCTAACATAACAACTCTTAATTTTCCATATTTCATTATTTCTATATTTCATTAAACTACAATTTTTGAGTAAAATCATCTTTTAGAATAGTGGAATTTCTGAGTTAAAAATCTTTGGAAGAGTTTTTGTATTTTAAGTAGAATAATGTCCAGGTTTCTGCATTCTCCCTAGCAATGTTCTTAGTTTCAATAATCAATTTTTTTATATATACAAATATTTAAAGACAGTGTTTAGATAAAAATATTTTGCATTATTAAATTGTCCTCCTTCTCTTGCAATTGTGTCAGGATACAGTGAGGAATTACATTGTTAGTGGAATTTAAAGTCCAAGGTAATTTTTAAATTTGGTTTTTCTTGGTAATTCATAAATAATTGATTTTGACTGAGCTGCCCTTTCTACCCTTCCTTTTCTTCCTCCTTCCCTCCCTTTCTTCTTCTTCTTCTTTTTTTTTTTTTTTTTCTTTTTCAGGACAGCACCCTTGTGCTCAGGATAACGGTGGCTGTTCACATATTTGTCTTGTAAAAGGAGATGGTACTACAAGGTGCTCTTGCCCCATGCACCTGGTTCTGCTTCAAGATGAGCTATCATGTGGAGGTAAATATGTTATTTTCTTGTGAAGTTAACTTGTTCTTTGACTTAATCTAGCATTCTGTGATTTGGCAATGAAATTCCTCTTTCTCCTAACTTGATTAGTCACTTACATTCCATTCATCTGTACTGTCTTAGCCTTTTGGGTTACTCTGAGAGGGAATCCATCATGATGGGTAATAGATGTAACCTAATCTTGGGACTAAGGTGGAAGTGCCCTTATTTTGGTGGAAATTAATCTTGTGAATGAATGTATTTCCTAATAATAAAGTAGCTTTTCACCCCAAATAGTAACAAAATGAATTAATTCTACCTCCTGTAATTTCCATCTACTGAATTCTATATTCTAGCAAGTTTACGTATCACTGCAGGGAATATATCCAGTGAAAAGAACATTCTTTTATTCACATCTATAGGTAGTTCCCTATTGTTTTTACTTATTTATCTAGCAAAAAAAAAAAATTTTTTTTAAATATCACTCTAATAATATGGTAGTGAAATTGGTTCAATCACTCGTGCAAGCATAACAAATTGGTACATTCCTTTGTTAAAGCATGGTGTGGTAGCATCAAATACCATAATAATATTCACTCCCTTAATTCAGAAATTCTCCTCTTGGCAATAATTCTCAGTTAACTCAACTGAAGGAAAAAGACTATTCTCTACAGTGGCCATCTTCTGAGCCCTTTAGAGTATGATGGTGAAAGTGGTAGCCTCCCAATCTCTAGCCCCAGCACAGACAGCTGGGGCTCCGCTCCTCAGTATGCCCTCAGGGAAAAGCAGTCAGTCATTTCCATCTCCGACTCACTCCATGCTCACCTAGGCTGTGACCAAGCATTTCTATCTCAGGCCCACAACCCCGTTTCAAGGCTCCAACTCCTGCGGAATTGTGTGGTGTGCACCTGACCACTCTCTCCCAGGGAGAGAGTGGGGTCTTGCTGCAGTTCTGGACTCACTGGGCCCCTGCTTGGAGAGCAGTTGCCCCACGGTGCCTGGGTTGGCAGTATATGGCAACCTCAAGCTGAGAGCCCACTCTTGATCTTGCTGATTGTAGCCACATTCCCTGCTCTAATGCCTGGGAACTCTGCTGGCTCAGGCACCCTTGGTCTTCTTGTGACCCCAAGGATCCTGAGACCGCACTGTCCTACCTAAGATTCAACCCCACTTCACCACGTAGGCACCTTTCAGGCAGGGACATCTTTCACTGGAGCAGACTTCTAAAAGTTCTGAGATTTGTGCTCTGCTGCTCTGTCACTTTCAGGTGCTGGCTTATGGAGGCTCCCTTCCTCCTCAATTTATCTTCTGATATGTGGCCTTAGATTCACTTCTCCACACCTCCTACCTTGCAGAAAGTGGTCACTTTCCTATTTGTAGAGTTGCAGTTTTTCTTTTCTTAGATCTCCAGTTGAGTTCACAGGTGTGCAAAATGATTTGATAGCTATCTAGCTGAATTCCTGGGACCAGATGAAACAGTTCTCCTACTCCACCATCTTGGACTATGTCCTCTCTAATTTTTTTTTTTAACTTCTTGCCAGATACCTAAGTGTAAATAACTATAGTGTGTCAGTTGTTCTTTCATTTTAAAATAAAAATGATGTTCCATTTTGGGTTGAGCTTACAACTCACAGTTTTCCATGAGAAATCATCATACTGAGGTATACAACATGAGCTTTATGCATTCTTCCCATTTTATCAAACACTATTGAAGAGACAGCATATATTCCAAGAGTTGATTTTAATATAGTTAATATTTTTACTGATTCATCAAGAACATTTAAAAATAAAACTGGCTTTTTTTTTTTTTTAACTGTGAGTGTGTGGTTGTGTGGAATGCTACTACTAGTAACAGTTTGATACCAGTGCCTTGAGTTTGCTAAGGTGCCAAGACTTTTACCAGCCATTCCTTTTGATGAGTCAGGGTAAGTATAATGAGAAAGGCAAATGGCATCTCAGTATTATTATAAAATAGTTTTGACTTTGTAGATCCCCTTCCCCAGGGGTTCCTGGACCACGCTTTGAGAACCTCAGCACTAGAAAACGTAGGAATTCTAGGCTAACTTTAAAACATTTGTAGGTTGATGATTATAGTGATTATTTCTCAGTTACGTGTAAGATTATAATGGATTGCAAATAATCCTACTTGAATTATAATATATGAGCAAACTTCTTTCTGTCTTATAGTTTTGCAAGTTAGTTAATCTAAATGTAGTAGTGTAAAAATTGTATTTCTTCTCTGGTTAAATGGGATAGTTTATAGATTTTATTAAAAAGTTTTGCATATGTTAATTATTAAGTGAGCTTCACTCAAGTGTGTTTGTACATTTGTGTGACTGTTGTGTTTTTGTCACTTTTCTCCCCCTTGTTCATTTGAAGAACCCCCAACATGTTCTCCTCAGCAGTTTACTTGTTTCACGGGAGAAATTGACTGTATTCCTGTGGCTTGGCGCTGTGATGGGTTTACAGAATGTGAAGACCACAGTGATGAGCTCAATTGTCCCGTATGCTCAGACTCCCAGTTCCAGTGTGCCAGTGGGCAGTGTATTGATGGTGCTCTCCGATGCAATGGAGATGCAAACTGCCAAGATAAATCAGATGAGAAGAACTGTGAAGGTATCCGAAATTCCTGGGGCCTGGTCGTGTAGTCTTTTTTTCCATTAATGTTCAGTTGTTTGAAATTTAGAGTATTGCTTTGGCTTAATGGTAGATTTGGGGGTTTTTTCAAGTACATTTGACTTTTTTGTGTTTAAACCTAGTAGCATGTTCCAAATTGTTGTTTTACTCTACTTACCGTGCATAGGGTTTATACACTTTAATAAGCTTTGCAGACTGTTTCCACTGAACTCTGAATTAGTAGATTTGTTTATCATAAAATAGTTTCATATTTTCCTCTTTGCACCACTAACCTTTAACATGGTAAAAACAAATTCTCTAGAATTTTTTAGTGTCTAGAAATGCACATAGAAGGCACCTGGGTGGCTCAGGCAGTTAAACTCTGCCTTCGTCTCAGGTCGTGATCCCAGGGTCCTTGGGATCGAGCTCCACATTGGGCTCCCTGCTCAGCAGGAAGTCTGCTTCTCCTGCTGCCCCTCCCCACTGCTCATGTGCACTTTCTCCTCTCTTTCAAGTAAATAAATCAATCTTTAAAAAAAAAAAATGCACATAGATAGTATTCTTTAATTCTTATCAGAATTATTAGTAGAAGAGGAAATTTAATGTAAAGAACAAAATTGGAAATTTCCTACCGGATTTCTTTTTCCACTTTTTTTCTCTACCAATGGAAATCTCCAGAGAATAATTTTTAAGTTATATTTTAAAGTCTAATTTGTTTTTCATTTACACCCAGGAAGTACTTTTTCACTTTTGCCAGAGTTTGATTTTACATGCTAGTAAAAATAAGAAAACCATTTAATTTTTTCCCCAGTGCTTTGTTTAATTGATCAGTTCCGCTGTTCCAACGGTCAGTGCATTGGAAAACATAAGAAGTGTGATCATAATGTGGATTGCAGTGACAAATCAGATGAACTGGATTGTTGTAAGTAGGACTTAAAACTTTATGTATTTTTCTTATGGGAGAATTTTTAAAATGCTTTTTCCTTTTCTTCATGGGTGAGTTTCACTTATAATTAGTATTTCTTTATTAAGAAAGCATTAGGGGTGCCTGTGTGGCTCAGTGAGTTAAGCATCCAATTCTTGATTTCAGCTAGGTCATGATCTCAGGGTTTTGAGATCAAGCCCTACATCGGGCTCCCTGCTCAGCTGGAAGTCTGCGTGAGATTCTCTCCCTCTCCTCCTCCTTGAACTCTCTCTTTCTCCCTAAAATAAATAAATAAAAATCTTAAAAGAAAAAAGAAGAAGAAGCATTAATGTTAAGCTAGTTATTTGTACCAGGATGTTTTTGTTTTGCTTTTAATAATTCCTTAAAGATAGCAGTTTCCCTTGCACAAAAATCTTCACAGAAAGATTAAGGAAAGCATCAGAAAAGAACAAATATTTTGCCACAACTAAAGTTAGGAAATTCTCAAACCATTTAGAGATGTAGAAATCAGTCAGTGACATAAACTTGAGATTCTGAAGATTAGCCCATGTTTATCATCTCTCACTTTTTTCTTGACATATTTCTACCAGTTTCTTAGTGACTTTAAGAGCTTCCTTAAAATGAAGGCTGAGGATTTTTAGGCCAACATATACTCTTATGCCTAAAGTCTCTTGCGTACATAACTCATAACTTCATCAAGGTTCATAACTATTGACAAAGGCCCTGACAAAATATATCCCAAACTGATATACACTTAGTTCTAAATGGAATTCAGCATAAGACAAGTCTACCTGTTAAACTGATTTAATGGAATTTAGGTAGAATTCATTTAAAAACTCTTTACACATAATGAAGAAGACTTTAAGCTGGTATTTTCACAAAATTCAAATGGGATCCTTACTAAGACTTTTAGAACCTATCCATTTATTCAGCAGACTTTTACTGAATACCGGCCGTGTGCTGAGGGTGTTCCTGTACCAAGTTTCTCAGAGTCCTCCCTGGTGGAAGTAGTAGTAAGAATAAAGATTTTAAAGCCAAATAGAGATGGATTTGAGTTCTAGCTCCACCTCTTAACAGCAAATTATTTGTTGTTAAACTTGAGTTGCTTTATCTTTAAAATGAAGGTAATGTTTAGCCTGGTGGTTATGAGAAAATTAAATAATTCAGTCTATGTAAGATCTATAGCCTGGCTCATAGTAGACACTGTTGATAAAGGAATGTAATAAGTGATACTAAATGTACTATAATAGAGATCTGTACAAGTAGTAGCATCACAAAAGAGAGTGGTCCAATCTTCAGGAATGAAGATGGGATTCAAGGAAACAACATCTTAGAAAAACGGTACTTAAGATTAGGTCTTGATCAGTGAATAGTGTTAATTATACAGATAGATGGAGAGATTATATTCCAGGCAGAGAATATGCTGTCCAAAAACAGTGAAACAGGCACCTTTGGGAAACTACATGTAACTGGGACTGCCAGAGCAGGGGCTGTGTCTTGAGGAGGGCTGTCAGCAAGAGAACACCTAAAGGTGAGATCAGAGAAGATCTTTCGCTTTTCTTCAGAAGAGCCTAGATAGCATCCTGAGTAACAGAGCCACTGAGAAGCTTACGTAAAGGATTGACATGGCTATGTAATTTTGAAAGCTGTAAAATTAGATGGATTGAAGTATAAGATTATAGGCAGGGAAATGTTAGGTTGATTGCTTTCACACTTTTTGATCACACCAAGAGGAATACAAAGATGTGGGTGTTCACATAAAGAAAAGTGTCATACAATAGTACTTAACCCATATGATATAGAATGTATTCTGAAGTTTTCTGTTTTAAAATGCTGATTGCAACCCACTAAATTTTTTTCGTCATCTATTGGCTTGTAGCCTCTAATTTAAAATACTTAGGCCATTATAGTTCAGGAAGAAGGTGATTACCTAAATCAAAAGGAGAAGTGGTGGTGGAAAGGAGGGGATAGATTTTAGAAATAAAGTAAAAAGGTTTTGTAACCATTTAGATGTAGTTGATACTCTCACTGAGTATCTCACTGAGTGACTGGAGTCCTTAACTAGAATATGCAGCAGGGACTGAAAACTGGAGGATCATTCCATATCTTGGGCTGCAGATGTAATATTTGTCTGGTACAGGTTTTTTATTACTTTTTAAAATTTAATTTAAATGCCTTTGATTTGCCACAGGTGCCATCATTTATTTATGATCTGCTTTACCCCTGGAATCCACAAAACCTATTGGATCTTGGTGAAGATGAGTACAGGGTAGATAGGTTGCATTCAAGTTGTCAATGGGATATCCCATTGAAGCTGTTCAGGAAGTTGTCAGTTGAGTGAGTCTTTAGCTCAAGAGAGAGATTTGTCCTCTTCAGTTTATTGAAGCTAATTGAAGATAATTGAAGCTGAGGCAGTGGATGAAGGCTCTCAGAGTTAAGTAGAGGAAAATAGCGAGACATAGAACTCTGGCAAACACCTGCACTTAAGAGACGGAGGAGAAGGAAGCCAACAAACAGAAAAAGAAAAAGAATAATCAGAGACAGTGGAACCAAGAGAGTGGTATTTTGGAAGGATATTGATTAGACATTTTTGAGAAGAAAACAAGAGCCTTGGGGCTCCTGGGTGGCTCAGTGGGTTAAAGCCTCTGCCTTTGGCTCAAGTCGTGATCTCAGGGTTCTGGGATCAAGCCCCGCATCGGGTTCTCTGCTCAGCAGGGAGCCTGCTTCCTCCTCTCTCTCTGCCTGCCTCTCTGCCTACGTGCGATCTCTCTCAAATAAATTAATCTTAAAAAAGAAAAAAACATAGCCATCAGTATTGAATGGTTGGAGAAGTCAGTAGGGTGAAGAGTTTAGTGAATATGGCAAATAGGAGAATTTTGACCTTTGTCAGACAAGTTTCACTGTGGCCATGAGGATAAAAGCCTGATTTCAGTGAGTTAAGATGTGGATACTAAGATTTAGTGAGTATGAGATGTGGAGACTAAGAATTAGTGAGTATAAAGCTTCTTTCTTGAAGCTTGTCCCTAGAAGGCAATGCCAAGGCACTGGAAAGAGATAAGAAAGCTAGATGGCTGCTCACAAGGACTAAGGAGAATCTGTATCTCAGAGTCCACAGACAAAATATGTAACTGCCAGCTGCTGCTTATTTTGTAACTTAGTGATAGCATTTTCTTTCATTTATTTAATCTGTTGGAGGGCAAGTTTAGCTGGGAGATTTAAGGTAAGATGAAGCAGAAGAAAGGTTTTTAAAGGATCTACGGTTGTAAGGCCCCTGAATGGCTCAACCAATTAAGCATCCAACTCTTGATTTCAGCTCAGGTCATAATCTCAGGGTCATGAGATTGCCTCTTGTAAGGAATCTGTGCTCAGCGGGGAGTCTGCTTTAGATTTTTCTCCTTCTCCCTCCCTCTCTGTCCCTTTTCTCTGCTCATACTCTTGCTCTCTCTCAAAAAAAAAAACAACAAAAAACAAGAAAGATCTGCAGGGTGAGATAAACTCTGACTATTCAGAATGGAAGGATTTTCCTTCTAAATAGAAGCATAATGCTGTAAACTTGAGCCCTTTTACTATTTACCTTTACCTGTGATACTGATGCCCTCTGCTTCTAAAGCCTTACATAGCTCATGGATCTGGTAAAGGTGAATGCCATGCACAGGGCTTCCTCTAATGCTCTCAGGTTCTGGCCTTGTAAGTACTCAAGTATCAGAGACCTTACGTTTCTTGTCCTCAGGCAACAGATTCACCCTGAAGGCACCAGCATATTGGGCCTGAGAGCTAATGCTCGCTTTAGCTTCTAATCTCCCTTCACCAGACCTATATGTCACTTTTCAAACCTAAAAATCAAGCTTAGAGCTGCTTTTCGCTTCTTCATTATGCCAGGTAAAACATTTGATGACTTTCCTAGGTCCATCCCTTTTGGCCCTAAAATTTTCTCTGATATTCAAAATAACCGTGTTATTTTATGACGTACAAAATGAAGTAGAATAAATTTTATCTATGTATTTAGAACTTAATGATGTTTAAATCTATGATTCTCTTGTATCTTTGTTTTTATCAGTTTATAGATATACTTTTCAATGTATTGTTTTATTTCTGTCTTTACTTAAAGATAGTTCACTTTGTTTTCTACTGATATTTACCTGTATACCCAATGGGGCATGGTGAGTAAGTATTCATAGAAACAAAAAATGGTTGTGAGTTGTCTTCACTAGCTCACATTCTACTCAGAAGCCCTCTTTTTAATAACTATCTTGAGTCTACGTTGGTTTCTCTTTTATGTAACTACTGCATTCTCATTTTAGATCCAACTGAGGAACCAGCTCCACAGGCCACCAACACAGTTGGTTCAGTTATTGGAGTAATTGTCACCATTTTTGTGTCTGGAACCATATACTTTATCTGCCAGAGAATGTTGTGTCCGCGTATGAAGGGAGATGGGGAAACCATGACTAATGACTATGTAGTTCATGGACCAGCTTCTGTGCCCCTTGGTTATGTGCCACATCCAAGTTCTTTGTCAGGATCTCTTCCAGGTGAGTTAAGACTGGTCAACTGAGAATCAAGTCTAGGATCCTGGTAGGATCACCAACTTTCCATTATGGAAACAGGATATTGCCTAAAGTCTATTTCTAACTAGACTACTTTGGGTTTAAAAAATTCCAAGAGCAATTGTTCTCTTTTGCTTTTAGCACTGTCTCTTTTTATAAAACGTTATGAAGCAAATATATAATACGCACATTTAAACATACCAACTGCATTTATTGTACATACTACATATACTGCATTTCTGTATGTCCTTTCCTGAAAGTAAATAGCTAGACATTTGGTGGAGAGTCATAAATCATAGGTCCTTTAGGTACACTACCAGGGGACCTCAGTACTGCAGAGCCCAGCAATTAAAGGTGGGGGGAAAAAAGGTTAAGAATCCTTTTCCCCGGAGTGTTAGAAATAGCCGAGTGATAGTAGGGAGGGATTTATTATCTTAGGTTATGCCTAAATAATAGCCAAGTAGCCAGAAATTCAGTGTCCTGGGGTAGACCATATTGCCTTAGGGAAGTACGGCTTTCTTTTCATTGCCTTCTGGTGCCCATAGTGAAAAGAAGTCTTTTTTTTAAATGAATATGGAGAAGGAGGTGTCAGGCAAAAACTCTCTGAAAATAACTTTTTCTGGGTGTAAATCTGAGAAAACAGATAACAGTTTTTGAAACTGTTAATGATAATGATTCCTTGTTGCTATACCTATTTTTAGTTAGCAATATATGGGAAATCACTTGGAAAATAATAGAATTTCTTCTTTAGCGTTGGTGGTTATGATTCCAACAACATTTGCGTCCAGAAGATGAAGAAGTAATCCGTAGTTTGTATTAATGCCCTTAAAAGTGGATTTAGTTTCCTCTTGAGTAAATCTATTGTTTAATCTATCCTGCTTTACAGCCTCCACTCTCTATAATCCTTTTCTTCTGCAAATCCTCTAAAGTTGAAAACTTCTTACTTTGAAGAGCTCTGCTTCTATCCTTGGAGAGAAGGGATGGGAGCTATTTACTTGGCCTTGTTCTAGGCCAGCTCTTAGAAATGTTCACTTCTAGAGAATATTCATTTCCCTTCTCCATTAAGTATTTTCAATTATTATTAGGAAAAGAGGACATGAATTGTTTTGAAATCAAACCATTTGACTATTGGTATTTGTAATCCTAGTATTGAGTAAAAACATTTTATGCATGGAAATAATTTTTATAGATCTAATTCATCTTCAGTATTTATCCTTCATTTTAGGAATGTCTCGAGGTAAATCAATGATCAGCTCCTTAAGTATCATGGGGGGCAGCAGTGGACCCCCTTATGACCGAGCTCATGTCACAGGAGCATCATCAAGTAGTTCTTCAAGCACCAAAGGCACTTACTTCCCTGCAGTAAGCAGTCTGTTTTCCTTTGTTTGACTGAATGCTAAGATAAATAGGATCCTAGATTTTTTAACTCATTTAAATGGGGGGTACTCAATGATGGTAATGTAAAGAGTTTTTTAGTATAGAATTTAGGCATATAGGGCTCACAGGTAGGATTTACCAGCACCGTGCAAGCACTCTTAAATCTAAATCTTTAAGTGTACTGTGTAGTAACCAGCATATTTGAAAGCCCTAGGCAGTAATTTCATAGTTTGGGTAAAAGTAGAACTACTGAACAGTATCTCCTGAGAGGCTTAGAATCTACATTCTGTTACCTCCAAAAAAAGAAGCATACCTGGTATTTCTCCTAAGTCAGTAATGTTTCTCTAAACATTTATAATTTTCAAAAATCAGAACCCAGCTTTGCTGAACCTAAACCAGTGACTTACAGATTTTCTTCTTATCACATTGCACTGTGTAGCTGCGATGAAATGGTTTTGGAGGGAATGGAGAGCCCCATTCCTAAAGCACTATTTGAGGTCAGTTCTTTGGGAAAGAAAGATTGTGCTGTGTAATGGAAAGGAATACAAACAGATGAAGGAAGAGCATGTGGGAAAGCCTAATGGTCTTTGTGTGGCGTAGACTATTGTTATTTTAATAATTTAATTATTTTTCCATTTAGATTTTGAACCCTCCACCATCCCCAGCCACAGAGCGATCACATTACACTATGGAATTTGGTTATTCTTCAAATAGTCCTTCCACTCATAGGTCCTACAGGTAATGTGTATCTTCCTCTAGTATAATCAAAGTATTTATTAAAAGAAAGAAGTATTCTAGTTGTGGGTTTGATGTAGCCCTGCGTAAGTAGGTGATGGTTACTGAGAGAGAATAGGCTAATGTTGCCCCTTACCACACATCCTTTTCTTTCAGGCATTATACATTTTTTTTAAAGAGAGTCACAAATGCTAGCTTTTAGAGTAATAAAGTAGATCTCCTAATTTTTTTGGCAAAATTCTAAGGAAAAGTTACCCACCAAAGTAACTGATCTCAAAATAGGTTCCTGCTCAAGTTAGGTTTGATTGATAGTCTAATTGACATAAGAGAGTGTATTGACATAAGACTGTCCAAAAACCCATTCTTAGACTGTCAATCAAACCTAACTTCAGCGAGTTGTGAGAGCTGTAAATAGCGGGGCACTAAGTCACAGAATTCGAGAGAAGTCAAGCTGAAGTCCAGTCCTTGCTTCACATACTTTATTACAATCTGGAGTGAAAAATTTCTCATAAAATTGCTTGGAATAAATCATGACTCACTAAAATAAATGAACTATATTTGTAAGACAGAAAGGGGGAAATTATGCCTTTCTGTGATGTGTGTCTGTAGAGTATAGTGAGCAGGAGAAGCACTAGTGTTTTATATCCTTACTCTCTCCATCTTCTTTGAAAGGCCAGCAGAAAGTCAACAGCTTGATAGCCTTTGAATGCTGAGTGTTGTGTTTATTGGCATCCCTCAAGTGCCTATTATCTTCTAGTTAATATGTTACCAGACTTCTAGTCAAATTATCCTGATACAACCTTACAGATGTAGAGGAACCAAGGGGAAACTGTTTATAGCATCTTATTCAGCATTCGCATTTCATTTTATAGATAAGACTATTTGAGACAGGCTTGATTCTGAACTGATGTTTTTATGTTTTATTGTAAGTGTTGCTTTCCTTGCCACTGGTTTTTCTCAAA
>CM053611.1:34521210-34562350 GCA_028646535.1 Procyon lotor
GGAGAAGCAGGCTCCCTGCTGAGCAGAGAGCCCGATGCGGGTCTCAATCCCAGGACCCTGAGATCATGACCTGAGCCGAAGGCAGAGGCATTAACCCACTGAGCCACCCAAGCACCCCTGATCATTTTGTTGTTAGGATCAAAACTCTTCCCTCCAAACCATAGCACTTTGTCTTTGTTGATAGTAACAGTAATGGGATAGAATGCCCCTTAGGCTGTCTACCAAAATTGAGCATGGCTTGCACAATATTTGTTTTAAAGAGAGAATGAAGTCTTCAGACATCATTAAACTATTCATTAAGTAAATTATAGAGCAGTTAAAGAATGTTAAGGAATACTAACATGATTGAGTAGGATCAACTATGTGAAGACCCATTCTTCTCACAGACCGTGGAACAGCAGAAATTGGGGAGGTCGGTCCACTATATAAACTAAATGCAAAACGTATAACAGATTTTCCAGAGATGATCATAATGTACAACTTTGAATAGTTCTTTGTTATTCAGTGATACGGTTTAACTGGAAGAAGGTATAAGAGCATATCCAGAGGCTAGGTTGAGTTTACCTCTGCATCCCTATCCTATCCATTTTTAAATGCCTCTAGTCCCATTTTATTTGCAAATATGAAATACATGCTATCTTCCTCCTTTAAGTGGCCATTGCAAATTGTCTCCTGGTCTGTACAAATTTAAATTATAGTAGCACATTATCTTCAAAGTGAAGTTTACATCTAATACTTCTGTATTCTGATAGGGGAAACAGTTTTTCTGTAAAACTAAGTGTCTGCTTCTCTTGATTTTCCCCCTATACCAGCTACAGGCCATACAGTTACCGGCACTTTGCACCCCCTACCACACCTTGCAGCACAGATGTTTGTGACAGTGACTATGCTCCCAGCCGGAGAATGACCTCAGTGGCAACAGCCAAGGGCTACACTAGTGACTTGAACTATGACTCAGAGCCTGTGCCCCCACCTCCCACACCCCGAAGCCAATACCTGTCAGCAGAAGAGAACTATGAAAGCTGCCCGCCTTCTCCATACACAGAGAGGAGCTACTCTCATCACCTCTACCCACCGCCGCCCTCTCCCTGTACAGACTCCTCCTGAGGAGGGGCCCTCCTCCTCTGACTGCCTCCAATGCAAAAATGTAAATACAAATTTGGTTGAGATCTGGAGGGGGGGAGGGAGCTACTAGAGAAAGATGAGGCAGACCATGTACAGTTAAAAATTATAAATGGGGTAGGGAATACTGGAGATATTTGTACAGAAGAAAAGGATATTTATATATTTTCTTAAAACAGCAGATTTGCTGCTTGTGCCATAAAAATTTGTATAAAAAATAAATTTGTACTAAAAGTTTTATTTTTGCAAACTAAATACACAAAGCATGCCTTAAACCCAGTGAAGTGACTGAGTACAAAGGAAACAGGAATAATAAAGGCATCACTGACCAGGAATGTCTGGGCTTTATTGATACCAAAAAAGAGAGAGAGAGAGAGAGAGAAGTAGAAGAAAAATTTAAGTCCATCTCAGAGCAGCAAACCATAGATACTTGGAGGTAGCCAAATAGCCTTCATGTTAACTAACATTTGAGGGCCAACAAGTTTAAGAAATCACGAAAGGGGGGAAAAAAGGAATTAAAACTAACTTTGGAGAAAGAGCTTTGTTTTCTCTAGGAATCCAATTATTTTAGTGTGGAAAATAGGTATTTATAAAAATCCCTTCTGGGTGTTGCTGTTACAGGAGATGAGCTGTCCGGTAAGATGGTGTGGGGCTCTTTGTGTGTGCAAGTCTTCTGTCCCTACCTTGGAACCCACAACCTCTGGCAAAAGAATTTTTTCTCTAGGTGTTTTTAACCTTGCTTCCTCCCCCAGCAGCTTTGTAGGCCGTTTGCCAAGATATCACGATTTATTCTCAGCTTTTTATCTGAGGATTGATTAAATGGGATTTTCTAAATTAAGGTTTCACTTTAATATTTCTACTAGCTCCATGCCTCTGTAGGCTTAGCTCTTCAATTTGACTGCTGTTTTTGCATAATGATCAAAGGTTAGACATATTATCCTCCTCTTCCAAGATTGTTTTAATGCTCATTAAAATCTTTTACAACACATATAGGCAATGTTTAAGAATTACAAATTTAACCATTATGTTTTTGTTGTAAATTAATCATATATCCTTGCAGTACTTTCAGCATATAATATCACAATATGAAAGCATTTATATATTTTTTTTCCTATTAAAACATTTAAATATGTTCCGGTTAGAGACAATTTATTTAAAAAGAATTTTTTTGTTTTCATTAGGTTTTCCCTTTATTAACTGTTTGTGACATTTTCATGTTCTTTAGGCCACTTTTTCTCAGAACAGTGTCTACATACATACCTCTTTTAATGTGTGACGTGAGTTTAATATCTTCCTGTTACCCAATGTGAATGTCAGATTGTTTTCAAATTATCCACCAATTATTCTTATACTCACCTCTTATATATTTGCGTGTGTTCTCTCTTATCCCGTTATGAATTAAGATGATTTTTAACAAATTTACCAATATGGATTAAATGAGAAGGCCAACCTAGTAACTTCTTGGCTGTCAAAACTTGGGTGGAGGGGAATAATGGAAGGCTCTTACAAGATCAGCCTGCCCCACATGGTCCTCGGGCTGCTGCGTCTTCAGCTCCAAGGGCCGATGTGTGGGACGATTCTAGCACTGCTCTGCCACCTTGCCACAAGTCAGTTCACTGCTCTTTACATGTTTCCAGCACTTCTCTGCTAAAACTGAAAGTGTTTTTAAACTAATGTACTTGTACTTTAACAGATGTCAGTTAGTTACTGAATGATTTTTTTTTTTTTTTTTTTTAAATTCTGTCTTGCTGAGGCCTCCTCTCTGGATTTCAGGGCCCAAGAGAAAACAATGGAAGAAAAGATTCAGAATTTTGGCAGGGATGAAGTAACTTTTTAAGCAATTGAAAATACCTAAGGAAATTTTTAAAGAGAAAAAAATTTGGTTTCCGGATAATGCTTAGATTGTTGGGGACACACCTTACATGAATCAGGTGCACTTGATTTTGCATATAAATAAATGGTGATCCCTCAGTGTCTTGCATTTCAGTCGAACAAGCATTAACTTCCTGTTGGTGGACAAAGTGCTCACAGTCTAACAGAATGGACATTGGAGTTGTATTCTGTGACACGGGGCCTTTGATGCTTAAATGAAGATGGAAAAGTTAGCAATAACTGGGTATCAATTAGAATTTGAGAATTCTATATGTTTACATTTTTTAATGTGCATCTTTATCCGGTGGGCTTCCCATGTGGAAACTTGCACTATAACGAATTAAGAAGAATATTGCCTTGTTATATCTCAGTCCAAGTGCTTGTACTGCGATGGCAATGGCCTCTTCTTGCAAAATACTGATTTGTGTGCCAATTTGTTTGAAATTATTTGAAGGCAGTTCCGCTTAATCTCAGAATCCTCTTTCTGGGGTATTTGAGATGGATTCTTAATGTTGTGGGGAGGGTACCTTTAAATGAAAGAATTATCAAAATTCAGGAAAGATTGGCCCTCAGGTTACATGGACAGTTAAGCATAAGTAAACTCTTCTGATTATTAAACACAAGAGGTTTAATTGGAGAAACTGAAGATAAAAAATAAACATGAGCACAAATCAGAAGGTAAAGTGGAAAAGGGTTTAGAATTTGGTGTGTTGCTATGTTCATTACCCATGAGGAAAAAAGGAATAAAATGTTACTAGATTCCTTAAATACTAAGGTATTTAATTTTTAACATATGTCTTAAAGTGTGCCTATTTACTGATGTGATTAAAATTATCTGAGAAATGAGCTCTAGCACAGCATACTTTTTATGCACTATGTAGTAGACTAAACTTCTTTGAGGTGGTCTTTTTAACTCTGAACTTTTATAATTTTGAACTTGTCTCCTTCAGAGCCCTGGTCTTCTGAACAGTGGCCCAAGGGATTTTACTGCTTAAATCAGATAATGGCATAGTCACAATTAAAAAAAAAAAAGTTAAGGGAGAGAATTTCTCGGTTTTAATTTTTCTTTCGTGAAATTTTATTATGCCTTTGACACTTGCCACTGCTCTTCTATAGTAGCTTAGATGTCTGTCTAGCAGAAAATTAAAGTTATTTTAATATAAAATACTGTGTGATAGACTGTCAAGAGGTATATATGACTCTTAAGAACAGCTATTCTGAGGGGATGAGATATATTTAGAAATGAAGACTTTACAGTACATTTTCATGTAATAGGCCAGTAATTTGGAGGCAGTGCTTTTGAGCAGTAAAATTTTAGTGTGAATTGAGGATTATATTTGTTCATCATTTTAAAATACTCTGGAGTCAGTAATTTGTATAAGGCCAACTCCAGCTTAGATAGTGTATAAAAATAGCCACTGTCTGCATTAGATAGCAATAGTTTTGGGGTAAAATCTTTTTTGTTTTGCCGTCAAGGCTTATTAACGAAGAATACTTCAAGCCAAGTTAGTAGCAGAGGCTTACCTAGCCTATTAATGCATCTGTGTATGTTTGTGCAACCTGTACCAGCCATCATAATAGACTAGTTCTGCTTCTCTGTGATAGTTGTGCTAGAGGAGTCCTGTGCCCAGATTCAATTCCTAGAAATGTAGTTCTTAAAATTGGTTTTCCTTTTGCGGGGGAAACTTGCCACGTCATTGGTTTGGCATACCATAAGAGCTGTGTATTGGGTACCATTACACATCTAACAAAAGAGACAAAAGTCTTGGGCTTTTCATACCCCAATAAACTTTCAATAAACTGAAGTCTGTATAATGACTTACACAGTATGTTTGGAGTGTGGCTGTGAGTATTTGAATATCAGTTGGCCAACAAATGTTTGGGCATCCATAAGTGAGACTATACACTAAGTGTAGACAGGGACTGAGTCATGAGTTTATAATCAAGTGTTGTTTAAAACATGTTCTCAGTTTAAAACAGTTCTTAAACTCAAATTTAATTTTATTTGGTACTCCTTTCTTTATCCGAAGCCTAAAATGAGACAAGAAATAACAGATGATTTTAGAAAGTACTGGTAGCATATGTGTGGTTTCTGACTTCTGGGATGGCATCATTTCATCACAGTCCCAAAATTTGGCTTTTGAAATTTTCAGTGTTAGGGGGTAACATTTTACATTTATAGTTTAAAGTTTTTAAATTATGAGCATCATGAATCCATATACTCAGGATATTTCCATTGGACTTGATTCTGCATCTCATTAAACTAAAGCCTGCCCCTGAGTAGAAGTGGGTAATCAGTAAGAACCTTAGATCTTACTGACCACCCTCTCCCTCCTTCAGTCTAGGTAAACTCAGTTTTTCTTTTTCATAAGGCATCTTTAAGCTACTGTTAAGTTTATTGCTGGAAAAAATCCTCATGACTTTACAGATAAACTATGTGATTTCTTGTACTCAGAGTATAGACCTAACGAAACCTAACTTGTAGATTTTCACCATTACCTGGGGTTTACTCAAAAGTTTACACCAAAGATTTAGAGACAGTGTGCTTTTGCTTATGCTTAACTGTCCATTTTTTTAAACAAATATAAGCAGGGTGTGTATATATATATATATATATATATATATATATATATATATATAGTCTATCTATATAGATAGATACACCTAAACATGAATATTAAAAGGAAAAGAAAGTGAATAAATCTAATTTTACATGAGATTAAATATCTGGGGTCAGTAGGAAAATTTGAAAAGAGTTAAGAGGATACCAAGAAGCTTAAGCTGGACTAGCCTTATTTGCAAGTGAAGGATCTGGTGCTGCTCTCAGATGTTTATCCTTTGTGTTTTAAAATTTTTTCTTAAGCTTTAATCTTTGTTATTGTCTTAAAGTCAGCTGGTGTTTCTTGTTCATGGACTTTGGTACGATGGTGCTTTGCAAGGATGTATTTATATTTTAATGGCCAACATTTGGTCAGCCCTTGTCCACTATTCACTTCCCCCTTTTTGTAAAGTAAGTGCTTTAATTGTAAACTGTATAAAAATACCTTGTATAAATCCCCTTTTGATTATTACAATAAGCTGAGTTGTAACAAATGAAATGTTGATTTTTATAATAAAACAGTGGAAAATAAAAGTGTTATTTCTTTTTAGCAAGAATTTAAAACAGCTGATTGTGCTTTGCTGTGACTTGTGTTTCAGAAACAACAAAACCCACCTTTATTGTTTGCATTTCAAAAAAATACAACCTTGGAAGAGAGGTTTGAGAAGGCCTGTGGCATAGTTCAGTGTTTGGCCATAACTGTATTGGGAACAGAGAATAAGGAAAAACATTTTGTGCTTCCTTCTCTGGTTTTCCATCAACTCCTGGAAGGGGCCCCACTGCGGACGCTGAACCTTCCCCTTCTCCAAATTAGCGTTAAAAATGAACATTGCGGAGCGCCTGGGTGGCCCAGTGGGTTAAAGCCTCTGCCTTCGGATCAGGTCATGATCCCATGGGTAGCAGAATATAGCACCTCAAAATATGCCACTTGAGCTGCTTGATTGTTTAGCGTTGGGTAGATGCTTTAAAAACAGCAAATACAGATTGAGGCTTTCTTTGTGCTCCGCTTATCAGCTTAAAGACAGATCCTCTAAAAGGAGCACACTTGGCATAAATCGTAAATCCGCTCCCAGAGAATTTCTTCAACCAGGGGAAATTGATTCTTATCACAGAAAAGGAGACTAGAAAAAATAGCCTGATGAACTTTGCCACAACTTTCATACCTCCCACCTGCTCTTCTAAGGCCCATTCATCTTTCCTGAAAGTCACTCTTTTCCTAGGAAGCTTACACCACCCCTCTCCTTTTCCTTTTGATAAGGAAAAAACTACATTAAGCTGGCCAACCAAACCAGCAAGGGAATTCCAGTCCCCGTCTCAAAGCCCTTCCGGGTTATTCTTCCCTCTCCCATTTCCCGCACGCCGAAAGTACCAAGTATGCGCAAGTAGAAGGGTATAAATTACCCTCCCTGCTTGTGCTCAGGGCTCAGACCTTTGGATAATGGTCTCCTCTGAGCCCACCAGTGTTAAATAAACCTCTGATCCTCCAAAGTCTCCAAGTGCCACTTGGTTCTTCCATCAGGATCCAGTGCAGGTACCGTAACACTATTACTATGCTATTTAAACTTGAATTCTAAGCCATTTTGGGGAGTTTCTCGGTATCTCCCGTGTATATACAAGGTGTACACGTTAATAAATTTGCTTTCTCATGTTAATCTTTTTTTTATTAAAAGGGCCTTAACTAAGAACTTCGATAAGGATAGACAGAATATTATTTTCCTCCCCTATAATACTCTTTCCAGAGAGGGATGAACAAACCAGTGAGAACTCAAAACCATTACTTGAGTCAGTTTGCTGGTTTGACAGGAAGAGAGGAAAGCTTTATTATTTGACATTAGTTAAGCTCAAACATCGGGGTTAGATGAAACAAATGTTAGTGTAAAGATCTTTTCTTAACAGATGCTCTTGGGTAAGTGAACCTACCTTGACTTCTTTGCTGACCCCTTCCATTCTTTCTTCTGGGAAACAAAAATCACCAGTTGTGCTGTTCCCAATCTAGTCAAAGAAAGGAGAGGCAGAACCGTGGTTGGTTTGCCTGATTTAAAGGCAGGCTCAAGAATGGGAAGGACACTGCAAGTTGTTTTGGGTCCTTCTCTTTGCAGATAGGTTTTCTGCTCAGTTTATACAGTCTTTTTTTATTTTAATCTTTTGCTTCGGCTACGGTTGCATTTCTGTAAATTGAAAATAAAGAGGCAATGACTGTTGGCAGGGTTCAGGATGTAATACCTCAAAATATGGCACCTTAGCATAGTGAATATTTTAAGCTGAAGAAATTTGAGAAATGGCATGTGCAGGAAGGACCCTCTGACCTTCCCCTGAAGCAGGTCACAAACCCTCATGTGAGAAGGGCCCTCCCTGTACTAATAGGAAAGGAGCATCCTTACCTTGGAAGACAAAGGGACACAGAAGAGGGATCTGAACAAGCCGGCCTTGCTGAGTTTGCACCAGTAGGTTACACACAGCGCATACTCTGTTCTATCATAACTTACCATGACTTTCCAGTTTTCATCAAACCCAGCCTAAAACACTGGAGTAACCATTTCTTTGGGTCCCATTTCCTCATGAGGACTCCTGTGTCATCTAAAACTTCAATTAATACATTTGTATGCATTTCTCTTGTTGATCTGTTGTTACAGAGCTCCAACTCAAGAACTTAGGAGGTATTTTTCCTTTCCTACACTGTGCTCAGAATGCTGTTTCCATGTAGTCTCCCCACCACCACCAGCACCCTGGCCCTCCTCCCCAACCGTGCAGACTATCTACCCAAGATTTGCATTTGTAAATTAATCATTAACTACCATATAAAGCCAATCTTTCCCAATTAAGAGGCTAAAAATAAGGGAGAGTTTTGCTAAGATTAGGCCAGCTTTTACTGTGCACCCCAGGTACTATGCTAAGTGTCCCCTCCCCTTCTTTTTCCCTCAATAATTAACTGATTAATACCCAACCTTGACAAGAAATGCCCAGTTGGAGTATGAAAAACTCCAGTGCAAAATTTTGATCGGAGGCAGTTGGCAGTGGGTGGAGGGAAAAGGACACTAAATTGAGATCAAGATTCTAATCTCTGTTCCATTCTAATTAACTGCCGAGACCTGTCTGAACTCATTTAATCTCTCAGTATTTGTTGGTATTAGGTTCTAATAGAGTTTTCTGAACCTTGACTCTTTAATTGGCCAGTTCCACTACCTGTTCCAGGGAGCTGCTTATACCTAAGGCGTTCTAGGCAATGAATAGTATTACAGGTAGAGTCTGCTGGAGGCCAAACACCTGTGAAATATGCAGGTGTCTGTTGGAGGAGTCCTCTCTTGGCCCCTTCTCTGGTCTTGCTCCGCATTCCAGGAGCAATTTATACCCATCACAAGAGACTTAGCGTGCAGCCCGTCATACACTACCTGTAGCAGACAAAAGATTATAAGAGCTTTTTGACCTCTGATCATCCTACCAAAAGCGCCGCCCCCCCCCCCCCCCCCCCCCCCCCCCCCCCCCCCCCCCCCCCCCCCCCCCCCCCCCCCCCCGCCCCGCTGCCATTACCCAGTTTCATGGCCTTGAAGACTTCTGCTTTTTGTCCTGTAATTAGAGCCCTTTTCTCTTGGGGGTTCCTTGGAAAAGAAAGGATTAAGAGACCTCAAGTTTTATGCAATGCTATGATTCTTTGGTGCAGATGTATATCAGGACAAGGTTTTTAAGTAAGCACTGAGTTTAGATCTGGAGCTATTTATATTTTCTATTATGTCAGTTTTTGTCTTTTATGCCTCTGAGGAGTTTGTCCATTTCCTCTATGCTTCAGTTTATTGGTATAAAGTGTGTCTCTTATCCTTTCAATGTCTGTTTTCATTCCTGGCATTGGTAATTTGTGTCTTGGTCAGCTAAACTGAAGGTATATCTTTATTGATTTTTTTTAGTGAGTTCTTATTCTAATTTATTCTTCTCTATTCTATGTCAGTTTTCTGTTTTGTTGTTTTCTGCTCATTATTTTCTTCCTTTTGCTTATTTGGATTGAATTTGCTAACTGCTGAAGATGAGCGCTTAAGCCACTGATTTTAGACCTTCCTTTTATGATAAAAGCATTTAAAGCTATCTGTTTCCCTCTAAGCATGCTTTAGCTGCATCCCACAAATTTTGATGTTTTCATTACCATTCAGTTAAAACATTTTTTTTCTTTTTTAAAAAATTTTATTTATTTATTTGACAAAGAGACAGCGGGAGAGGGAACACAAGCAGAGGGAATGGGAGAGGGAGAAGCAGGCTTCCCGCCAATTAGAGAGCCTGATGCGGGACTCCATCCCAGGACCCTGGGACCATGACCTGAGCCAAAGGCAGATGCTTAACGACTGAGCCATTCTTTTTTGTTTTGTTTTTTAAAGCAGTTAAAACATTTTCTTTCTTTCTCTTTTTCTCTCTTTCTTTTTTTAATATTTATTTATTTTTTTTATTTATTTGACAGAGAGAGAGAGATCACAAGTAGGCAGAGAGGCAGGCAGAGAGAGAGGGGAAGCTGGCTCCCTGCTGAGCAGAAACCCTGATGTGGGGCTCGATCCCAGGACCCTGAGATGATGACCTGAGCCAAAAGCAGAGGCTTTAACCCACTGAGCCACCCAGGTGCCCCCAGTTAAAACATTTTCTAATTTCACTTATGATTTCTTCTTTGAACCATGGATCACATAAAAGTGTGTATCATTTCTAAATATTTGGGGATTTTCCAGATATAATTTTGTTATTTTCAGATTTGGTTCCATAATGGTCATAAGTACTCTGTATGAATTTAACTCTAGAATTTATTGAGACTTGTTTTATGGGCCAGACTATGGTCTATTGTAATGAATGTTTTATGGGCACTTGAGTAGTGTTAAAAAGAAAATCACAGGCCCAAAATGGAGTCATTTATGCTAGGCCACATCAACAAACCAGGGTGTAATGCTTAACTTAATTGCAGTTTCAACCTCCCCCAGAAATGTAGTCTCAACCTGTCAGGAATTTTCTGGTCAGCACCAATAAGATAATCTGTCACAGGGGCCCTCCCCATTCTCCAAAGGAAGATGAAGCAATCCACCTAATAAGATCCTTTTGTTCCCCAAAGGAAGGTGACCTCACCTGAATTAATCCTTTTTCCTGTTTACAACTTCATTGTCCGGCCTTTAAAAAACTTTCCTTTTCTGTAGCCCTTTGGAGTTATCCTCCACTTGCTTGATGGCATGCTGCCAATTCATGAATTGTGCAGTAAAACCAATTAGATCTTTAAAATTTACTTGATTGAATTTTTGTTAGTTAATAATAATGTTCTGCAGTTGTTGGATACAGTGTTCCATAAAGATCAATTAGATCAGTTTGGTTTATACTGTTGTTCTAGATCTTTGCTGATTTTCTGTGCTGTTCTATCAATAACTGGGATAAGAGTGTTGAAATCAACTGTAATTGTGGACTTGTCTATTTCCCTCTTTTAGTTTTGTCAACTTTTGCTTCATTTTGAGCTCTCTAGATTTAGGATCGTTGTCTTCCTAAGTATTCACCCTTTTATTATGTAATGTCCCTCTTTGCCACCGTATTTTTTGACCTGAAGTCCACTTTGATATTAATGCACCCATCCCAGCTCTCTTACTAGTTTTGCATTTACTTCTCTATTCTTTTTTACTTCTCTCTCTTCATGTTCAGACATAAAACTTATAGTTGGGTCTTCATTTTATCAATATTATTTCTGCCTTTTAATTGCAGTTTTTAGCCATTTCCACTTAATGCAATTATTGCTACAACTGGATTTTTGTCTGCCATCTTTATATTTTCTTTTTGTCCCATCTGTTCCTTCTTTTTTCTCTTCTCTGGCCTTCTTTTGAATTGCATATCTTTTAGGATTCCAGTTGATTTCTACTGTTAACTTACTAGCTATGCTAGGATCTAGTCATTACTGTATAATTTATAGTATGTATCTTTAATTTGCTGTAGTATACTGGAAATAATATACCACTTTGCATATGATATGCATATAAACCTTACAATAGTCTGTTTCATTTCTCCTTTCCAGTCTTTTGTATTTTATTGTCGTATATGTTCTGCATGTTATATCAAGGTACATTGGTTTTGCTTTGATCAATTATCTTTTAAAAAAATTTACTTATTGGGGCACCTGGGTGGCTCAGTCGTTAGGCGTCTGCCTTTGGTTCAGGTCATGATCCCAGAGTCCTGGGATCGAGCCCCGTATCGGGGTCCTTGCTCCACGGGAAGCCCACTTCTCCCCCTTGCCATTCCCTCTGCTTGTGTTCCCTCTCTCACTGTGTTTCTCTCTGTCAAATAAATAAAATCTTTAAAAAATATAAAAATAAATATAAAAAATAAAAAATTTACTTTTTTTAAAAATTATCTTTTAAAAAAATTTAAACATGAGAAAAATATTTTTACTTACCCATATAATTATTTTTTGGTGCTCTTCATTCCTTTTTATAGATTTTCTGGTATAATTTTCCTTTGGGCTGAAGAGCTTTCCTTTGGCATATCTTACAGTGTTGGTCTGATCATGGCAAATTGTGCTTTTGATTGTCCAAAATGGTTTCATTTTGCCCTCACTTAAAAAAAAAATTTATGACTGCTTTATTGAGGTATAATCAACATACAATAAACTGCATGCATTTGAAGTATATAGTAACTAATTTTGTGTTGTATACACCCACAAAATAATAAGACAAGGTAGTAGACAGTTCTATCACCCCAAAATGCTCCTGCCTCTTTGTAATTCCTTCTTTCCATCCCTCCATTCCCAGGCAGTCAATGACCTGTTTTCTGTCACTATAAATTAATTGCATTTCCTAGAATTTTATATAAATAAATTTATAGTGTGTGCTTTGTTTAGCTTTCACTTAGAGATTCATATTCATGTTACAGCATATACCAATAGTTCATCCTTGTTTTTTTAACTGAATAGTATCCCATTGTATGGATATACCACATTTGTTTATCCATTCAACTGTTGATGTTGTTTCCCATTTAGGGCTTTCACAAATAGAGTTACTACATTTGGTACAAGTTTTAGATCAAATTCATTTCTTTTGAATAAATTCCCAAGAATGAAATGGTTGGGTAATCTGGTAGATGTTTTTAACTTTTAAAGAAACTGCTAAAATGTTTTCCATTTTGGAAATGTAAAATTTTACATTCTGTTTTTCTTGAGTTTTGGTAGTTTGTCTTTTAAAAAATTTGCCCATTTCGAGGGGGCCTGGGATCAAGTCCCCCAGCGGGCTCCCTGCCCAGCCAAGAGTCTGCTTCTCCTTCTCCCCCTACTTCTGCCCCTCCCTGCTGCTCATGCTCTCTCTCAAATCAATAAATAAAATCTTTTTTTTTTTTTAAAGATTTAAAGCCTTTAAATCTTTAAGATCTTTAAAAATCTTTAAAATCTTTTAAAAAAAAAAAGATTTATGTATTTGATAGAGAGATGACAAGTTGGCAGAGAGGTAGGAGAGAAAAAGGGGGAAGCAGGCCCCCTGCTGAGCAGAGAGCCTGATGTGGGGTTCCATCCCAGGACCCCGAGATCATGACCTGAGCCAAAGGCAGAGGTTTTAACCCACTGAGCCACCCAGGCGCCCCAATAAATAAAATCTTAAAAAAAAAAAAAAAAGGAAATTTGTCCATTTCATCTAAGTTGTTGAATTTTGGCATATAATATTCTGTTTTCCTTTTAATATCTGTAGGACCTATAGTAATGTTCTTTCTCTCATTCCTTAGTAATTTGTGCCTTTTCTCCTGATCCACCAGGCTAAAGATTGTATTGATCTGCTCAACAAACCATCTTTTGGTTTCATTGCTTTTCCCTATTTTTCTGTTTTCTATTTCTTTGATTCCCTTTATTTCCTTTCTTATGCCTACTCAGCCTTTGCTTTTTGTAGTTTAAAGTACAAGCTGAAGTCATCGACTAATGACCATTCTTTTTAATGTAGGTGTTCAGTGTTATAAATTTCCCCTCAAGTACTAAGTACCCTCCTGAATATTTAAGTACCTTCCATAAAGTCTGGTATGCTATGCTTTCATTTTCTTTAAGTTTAAATTTCCTCTAACCCATGGGTGATTTAGACATGGGTTATTTAATTTTCAAACATTTGAGGATTATCTAGATATCTTTCTGTTACCAATCTATAATTAAATTCCACATGATCAGCAAACATACTTTGTATTATGTGAATCCTTTTAAATTTACTGACATTTGTTTTATGGCCCAGAATATAGTTTGTAAATGTTCCGTATGCATCTGAAAAACATGTTTTCTACTGTTATTGGTTTTAATGCTCTATGATGTCAATTAGATCTAGTGGGTTTGCAGCATCGAAGTTAGGAGTATAGTGGGTTAGCGGTATCCTTACTGATTTTCTGTCTACCTGTTCTACCAATGATTGAGAGGCACTGAAATCTCCATGATTGTGAATTTGTCTATATTCCTTGCAATCCTATCAGTTTTTGCATTGTGTACTTTGAAGCTGTTATTAGATCGTGATACTATGATTTATATTAAGAAATATGTATTTAGTTTTTGTCCCTGTTCCTCCAGGCACAGAACTAATAAAACCCTTGGAATTTCCTAAGTGATGCGAGCAATGAAGGTGTTTATTCTCATGTTAATGAGGCAACTTCTGGAAAGTCCCTAGGTAACCTATGGCTGGGTTGTCAAGGGAACCCACCCTGTGAATTGAGGGGGTGGAACTTTTAGTTCCACCCCCTGACTTTGGGGAGGGGAGAGGGCTGGAGGTTGAATCAATTGCCAATAGCTGATGATTTAATTAATCATGCCAATGTAATGAAGCTTCCATAAAATCCTGAAAGGATGAGGTTGGGAGAGCTTCCAGATTGGTGAACACATGTAGGTCCTGGGAGAGCGGCACACTCAGAGAGGGCATAGAAGCTTCTCGCTCTTTCCCCCAGACCTTGCCCCATGCATCTCTTCCATCTGGCTGTTCCTGAGTTCTATCCTTTTATAATAGAGCAGTAATCTAGTCAGTGAAATGTTTCCCTGAGTTCTGTTAGCTGTTCTAGCAAATTAATTGAACCCAAGGAAGAGGTTCTGGGAACTGATTTGTAACCTACTGGTTAGAAGCCTAGATGATGTCTACAGACTGTGTTGTGGGTAGCCAGGCTCATGGGACTAAGTCCTCAACCTGTGGGATCTGACATAATTCCTCCGTAGACAGTTGAATTGAGCTGAACTGTAGGATACCCAGCTGGTGTCAGAGAATTCCTGGTGGTGTGGGAAAAAAAACACTGGAAGATGCAAAAACATTAGAATTGTTATGTCCTCTTGATGAATTGACCTTTACTATCATTAAATGGCAATTAATTAATATTAATATTCTTTGCTCTGAAATCTGTGACTGATGACGTGAATATAGCCACTCCATCTTTTTTTTGATTAGTGTTATCATGGTATGTTTCCATCCTTTTATATTTAAAAGTGGTTTTTTGTAGACTACATATAGCTAGGTCTGGCTTTTTAAATCTAACCCAGTAATCTCTGCCTTTAATTGGGATATTTAGACCATTTTCATTTATCATGACTATATTCTTTTTAATTTTTTATTTATTTGACAGGGATCATGAGTAGGCAGAAAGGCAGGCAGAGAGAAAGAAAGCAGGCTCCCCACTGAGCAGAGAGCCCGATATGGGGCTTGATCCCAGGACCCTGAGATCATGACCTGAGCCGAAGGCAGAGGCTTTAACCCACTGAGCCACCCAGGTGCCCCTATCATGACTGTTGCATTGTGTACTTTGATTTAAAATATCAACCTTCTGGGGTGCCTGAGTGGCTCAGTGGGTTAAAGCCTGTGCCTTCAGCTCAGGTCATGATCTCAGGGTCCTGGGATCGAGCCCCGCATCGGGCTGTCTGCTCAGTAGGGAGCCTGCTTCCCCCTCTCTCTCTCTGCCTGCCTCTCTGCCTACTTGTGATCTCTCTCATCTCTGTCAAATAAACAAATAAAATCTTTAAAAAAAATAAAATAAAATACCAACCTTCTTTTTGTTTTCTTTTTGTCTTGTCTGTCCTTTGTTGCCCTTTTCTTCCTTCTTCCTTTTCTACTTTATTTTTGGATTAAGTATTTTTTATAATTCTAGTTTATCACCTTTGTTGGGCTTATTAGCTATAAATCTAATGTGTCTATGTAGGTGTATGTATACATTTCAGTGGTTTTTAGATTTATAACATACATTTTTAACTTACCAGTCTACTTTCAAGTGAAATTACATACTTCACGTATAGTAGGGACACTTAACAATTATACTTTCATCTCTTCCAAGCCCCTGTACTATTATTGTCGTATATTTTATTCTGTTATAAATGCTACAATATATTATTTTTCCCCTAAATGATCCATTATCTTTTATTTTTTTAAAAGAGCATTTTTTATTTATTTATTTTTTAAAAAGATTTATTTATTTGACAGGGAGAGAGAGCACAAGTAGGCAGAGTGATAGGCAGAGGGAAAAGGAGAAGCAGGCTCCCCACTGATCAGAGAGCCTGACTCAGGGCTTGATCCCAGGACCCTGAGATCATGACCTGAGCTGAAGGCAGTCATGCAGGTGTCACCCATTATCTTTTAAATAAGAGACTTAAATAAGGGAAAGAATCTCATATTCACTCACATATTTATAATTTCCAGGGCTCTTTCTTTTCTGTAGATAAGATTTCTATTTAGTATAATTTTCCTTCTGCCTAAACGACATCCTTTTTTATTTTTTGTAGTTCAAATTTAGTTATATGGAGTTTTTAGCTTTTGTACATCTCACGAAGTACCTTCTTTTTTTAAACATCTTTTTGTTGGGTATAGAATTTTGTGTTGACAGTATTTTTTTTTCTCTGCTATTTTGAAGATGTTACTCTATTTTCTTCTTACATTGTTTCCCAAGAAAAGTTTGCTGTGTTTTTTAGTTTCTCTGTATGTAATGTATCTTTTTCTCTGGTTTCCTTTTTTCTTTTCTTTTTTTTTTTTTTAAGATTTTATTTATTTATTTGAGACAGGCAGAGAGCGAGCAAGTGAGGGATGGGCAGAGGAAGAAGGGGAAGCAGACTCCCTGCTGAGTGCAGAGCCTGATGTGGGGCTTGATCCTATGACCCCAAGATCTGGAACTGGGCCAAAGGCAAACGTTTAATAGACTGAGCCACCCACGTGCACCTTTCTTTGGCTTCTTAAGTAGTTTTTCTTCATCACTGGTTTTGAGCAGTTTGTGAGCTGCCTTATGAGGTGTAGTTGCCTACATTTTTTGGTGTATGTGCTTGATATTCACTGACTCTTTTTGGTTCTGTGGGTATATAGTTTTCATAAAATTTTGAAAATTTTCACTCCAATTACACCTAAATTAGGCCAGTAGAAGTCATCCCACAGTTCACTGTTGCTTGGTTAATGTTTTCTTCCCAGCCTTATTTCTGTGTTTTATTTTGGATCTGTTGCTATGTCTTTAAGTTTCTTTCTTTCTTTCTTTTTTTTAAGATTATATTTATTTATTTGACAGAGAGAGAGAGAGATCACAAGTAGGCAGAGAACAGGCAGAGAGAGAGGGGGAAGCAGGCTCCCCGCCGAGCAGAGAGCCTGATGTGGGGCTCGATCCCAGGACCCTGAGATCATGACCTGAGCCGAAGGCAGAGGCTTTAACCCACTGAGCCGCCCAGGCGCTCTGTCTTTAAGTTTCTTATCTATTCTTTTACAATATCTTTTTGCTATTAATTCAGTCCAATGTGTTTTTTATCTCAGAGTTAGAGATTTTTTCTGATTTGAGTCATAATTCTGTGTGTTCTTCACATGTTTAGCCTTTCCTCCAACTTACTGAATGTATGGAATATAGTTACAGTAGTTTTAATGTCCTTTTTTATCAGCTGCATCATTTCTGGGGGTGGTTTTTCTTTATTTTTCTCATTGCAGGTTTCATTTTCCTGCTTCTTTACATACCTTGTAATTTTTTATTAGGTGTCAGACATTGTGAATGTTACTTTGTTGAATGTTGGATATTTTTGTGATCCTACAACGATTCTTGAGCTTTGTTCGGGAAAATAGTGAAGTTACTTGATTATAGCTTAATCCTTTTGGTTCTTGCTCTTCCTCTTTGTTGGGCAGAACCAGAAGCATGTTTAATCTAGAGCTTATTTTTTTCCCCCACTACTAAGGCAAAATTCTTCTGGGTACTCTACCTATTGCCATGCAAATTTTGAAGGTTTTCCATTCTGGCTAGTGGGAAAAGGGGCTACTCCCAGGCGTGTGTGAAGTTGAACCTTGGAGAGTGTTCCTTTCAATAACTTCTTCACATGCATGTGCTGATCAGTAGTCATCTGAAAACTTGAGATGATCTGTCTGTAAATCTCTAGGGCTTTGTGTGCCATTCTCTTCTGTCCATTATTTGCCCTGCAGACTTGAGCTCCCTGGCCTTCCTGGGCCCTAAGGCTCTATTTCCTCTACTCTGGGAGACTGCTGAGCCCTATGTGGATGCCCCTCCCTCCAGCAAAGCCTGGAAAACTCTATCTGCAGTACTCCAGGGCAGTCACAGGGCTCTCTTTATTTCTCATTTCTCCAGAAACAGTCCTTCATTACCTGATGCACAATGTTTTGAAAACTGAAAACTATTCTTTCATATATTTTGTCTGTGGGTTTTTTTTTTCTCCAGTGTTTTCAGCAGGAGATTATATTCAGTTACTACTACTTAATCTTGGCCGGAAGCTGGAGATAATATTGGGACATTTGGAGAGTTTGTTGAAACGACACATATCTTGGGCCATACTCCAAACTCATTGATTTATAGGTTATAGGAGTGAGGCCAGGGTATATAATTTTGCAGTTGTGCATTAAAAATGTGCCAGGCATTAGATAGACAAAGTTAAATTAGATGTAATACTTCTTTACAAAAGAGTTTATAATCCAGTGCAAAAGACTGGTTCTTATGGCCTGATGTATCAGGTATACTGTCTCCTCGCCGTGTGTTATGGTGCATGCTTTTGCAGAAAGGCATCCAAGTGTAGCCCTATGGCAGCCAAGGGAGGCTTAGCAAATGTTTCCTACAGCAAATGAAGGGGTGAATTTGGAAAGATGGACCGGAGTTAATTGAATCAGTGGAAATAAGGGGAGAGAGGACCGGGAGGCAAGGGCGTGCCAAGTGGAGAAAATATTGCGCTGAAGGCTTAGAGGTACAATGTTGCATGATACATTTGAGAAACTGTAAATAGTGTGGAATGGTTGGATCCACATGGGAGAAGAGGCAGTGGCCAGTATCTCCATCTGTAAAAGGAAACTCCTTTATCCCTAACATTTATGATTTTATGTGTATGCGTGTATGAGGCGGTGTCAGGAATTAAAAGAGAATAACTCATTTTAATTAAGATGGGTAGAGTAGTGAAGGATAGGATATTAGGTCCAATTTTCCCATGAAGCTGAAAGTATGTCTGATTAATTCATCCATTTATTTGTTCATCAAAGGTTTATTAAACACCTGTTTTACATCAGGCTACATCCAGGGCAACAGATCCAGAAATTCTTAAGATTATAATTTGACAGTATTTTTAAAATTGCTTTAATAATTGCCTTAAATAACTGTTAAACAATTATGAAACATATTTCTCTTACCATAAAACCTCATTCTGAACAGGATCGATTTCAGGAAAGCAATCAGTGACTGCTTTGAAAGGAAATTTTCAGCTTAGCTGAGGGCAGCACATAATACTGAACATAAGTGAACACTCAGCACTAAATACCAAGCCCTGTTGTAGGCGCTTTTTATAAATTAACTCATTGATCCTCACAGAGATCTTAGTACTATTACTTTTTACGTCTTTTAACCACAAGATACTCTTCGGACAGTGGTCTTTCCATGTATTTATTTTACCAGTGACTAATCATTACACTACCACAAAAAAATAACCAAGAAAGTTTCAGAGACCTTGAGAACTAGAGGTGGGGTCACTGAGATGGTTAAGCGTGGTAGGAGTAATTATTTTCTGCCAAATGCAAGTTTTTTCAACTGCCAAAGAATTTTTCTAGGGAAGTGAGTCAAAAAGGCAGATATGGCTGCATCTCCCCAAACTAACGGATATAGCAGTGAACTCGAGTCTCTGAACTATGTCTACCGACATGAATAGCAACGTCTTCCTAAAGGTAGGCTTGAAACAATGCCATTATTAGTCCAAGTGCAGTTAAAAAATAAATAGTACTAGAAACGAAGAGTAAGCACATGCACGATTTATCATTTCACCCTCATGGAATCAGCAAATATCTGGAACAAAATTTCCCTAAAGTGGCCAAAAGAGGCAAGATGACAATTTTTGTTCTGAACGTTTGAAGGGAAAATTACCACTCGTCTTCCTCGACTTCCTCCCACATTCCATGGAGGACCTGAAAAACATGGATGCCACGGGCCATGCAACTACATTCTATGAGCTGGAGACAGACGAGGCCTCTCCTGATGCCTCTGGATTCACAGGAACAATGATTTGGGAAACTTCAATGCTCCCTCTGCCTTGCACACTCGTATTTTCTCCCACATTCTATGCTGAGACCAGTGTAGACAGGATCCCAGCTGGATGATGAGTATTCCAGATGATGACTCTTCCAATGCTTCAGTCTACCTCTTCGTGTGATATTCCAAGTACTTTTTCCTAGAGAGGAACAAGAGAAATAGACTCATAACATTCCAAGTCTGATTCATGGTTGATCTGAAAACGTATACCTGTGAACTCTGCTCTCTTGTCCCAGGCGTGACCCAGGGTTCGGAGACTTGATAGGGCTTGGGGGGAGGGTCTGGAAAGATGACCAGCATCCTTGCTATTCTGGAAGGAGAAGATATGCTAAGGAGTTATGTTACACATCCAGGGCTAATGAGCTAGATGGGAAAAGGCTTTGATGTTGTATTTAACATTCAAAAGAGTAGATGCTGAAATGTTGAGGACTATGGAGGTTGCCAACCTCTCCCTACAATTTATTGTAAAATCAGTGAGGTTACAGGACCACAGAGTAACTCTTTGATCAGTGCTTTACAATGAGGAAAAATGGCCAATGAGTGAATTAAGATCTCGTGGTATCTTGTTTAGCAGGCTTTTTAGATACAGTTGCTATTCACTTGATTGATTCATTATGTTAGGAGTACTGGCCGAACATCTATGATGTATATAGAAGGAACAGGCGTAAAATACTTGAGAGGTGTAAAATACTTAAGCCTGCCCTCAGATCTGCAGTTTACTTGGGAAGATCAGATGCACCTGTATGAAATGCAGAATACTGAGACAGGAACCCTGGAAACCTTGTGCATGGGAATCATTTTCCTCCTTCTCCACCACTATAAGGACACACCCTGGAGAGCCACCAAAAACCTGGGGCCAATGGAAGTCCCTAAACGCTTGCCATCCCAGCATCGTCTTTCTTTCCTATTCATGGACACTGAACACAGGTCTCAGTCCGCATCTCCTCCACATTCAATAGCTCCTATCAATGCATAAATATTCTTTTATCAACATACTCCTTCATTTTTTGCAAGTCCTTCTCTACCAGTTTTGGGAAAATTAGTCCTTTCTCTCTCATTCTTTTTTTCTCCCTCTCCTAATTTCCAGCTACGTGCTCCAAATTAAACCTAAATGTGGCCAAGACTTAAAATTAGGATTTATGATGGCCCAGGAAAGTAAACTAATAAATTACAAATAATTTTTAAAAATGCCATAAAATTCTAAAACCTTTGAAAATGCCCTTTATTATTTCAACCAAAAATCCATCTATTTTCTCTACTTATAACTGTTTTTCTCTCTAGCACCAGCAGCCAAATTAAAAAATAAGTAAATAAAAATATATTCTTCTATATTTCTTCTTTTTATTTGCTTACTAGAATTAGAACCACCATTTTTCATAACAGATTTATTGAAACTTACCACAGAATTCATCCTCTTTTTTTTAAAGATTTTATTAATTTATTTGACACAGAGAGAGAGAGATCACAAGTAGGCAGAGAGGCTGGCAGAGAGAGAGGGGGAAGCAGGCTCCCCGCTGAGCAGAGAGCCCGATATGGGACTCGATCCCAGGACTCTGAGATCACGACCTGAGCTGAAGGCAGAGGCTTTAACCCACTGAGCCACCCAGGCACCCCAGAATTCATCCTTTTAAAGTATATAATTCAGTGGCTTTTGGTACATTCACAGAGTTGCACAATTGTCACCTTTGCCTGATTTTAAAACATTTTCGATAGGCAGCCACTGAAGATCACGGTGGGCACTTCAGCCCCTTAGCAAGATCACCTATTTCTTCCTTCTGGTAGCCAAGAGACCAAGCCTGTTTGGAAGCCACAGGGCCGTGCTCGCTTCGGCAGCACATATACTAAAAAATTGGAAGCCACAGGGCCATGCTGGGCCATGTGTAGAGCAGACTCAAACCTGCTACCCTTGGACCATTCTGGCAGAAGGACAACTAAGGATAAGGTGAGGCAAAGGCCTGTCCTTCCAAGGAAGGGTTTGAACAGACAAAAATGCCCCGAGCCTACTGAGATTTAAAGCGTATTGAAGAAGTTAACCTTATGAGGTTATGGCGGCGTGGAGGAAATCTCAAGGAATGAGGATACAGGATGGGGAAGGGGTTGAGTCTGAGGCATGGGGGTGGGAAGTTGACTGTTCTGCCCGATAGCAAGGAATTAGACACAAATTTGGGGCGCCCAGCTGGCTCAGTGGGAAGGGTTTGTGACTCCCGATCTTGAGGTTGTGAGTTTGAGCCCCACATTGGGTACAGAGATGACTAAAACATAAATAAGTAAATAAATGAACTTCACTTAAAAAACGAACAGACACAAGTTTAACTGTTTGCTTTTTGGTTTGTACGGAAATGTCCCTGTCAGAACGGCGGGGTCCAAGCCCCAATGACCAAATGTCACGAGCGCCAAATCTCTCTTTGCCTGTCAGCCTCTGAGAGAAGAAGGAAATGTTCGTCTCTCCTGGTCTCACCGCCAGACTTCCGCCGCCTCCACAATTTGTGAAAACAGAAATTATATCTATCTAAACATTTTCTCTTGCACCATCTCATCATTTCCTGTTCTATCCGACCAGTGCCTCCCCTCCAACACCCACCTCCCTCCGTCCCCTTTGGGAGCCCAGTAAATATTTATTGATGAGGAAGATAATCCCTCAAAATATGTTCCCATCCCTGGGATCTATCTCTTGCCACTCAACTGTTCTAAATCCATGAGAGCCGCTTCAAAGATGTGTTCCCTTCACTTCAAAAAACAAAAAAACGAGGGGGGGGGGGAAAGCCCTGTAACATTCCATGCCACCTCCTCTGAATTCCGGAGAAGGCTGATTATGAGACAAGCTCCACTTACCCATCCCCCTTGCTGCTGGACCCACGGCGAGAAGTTGTCTTTCAGGTACTTGGTTCCAAACCCCAGCACCCTGTTCATGGGGTGGTTGTCGATGGCGGTGAGCTTGGCCGTGACGTCTATGGCAAGGGCAGCCTTAAAGCCCCGAGCTCTGACCTCTGATTCTCCCCTGGTGTCCACGCCCCTTAGGAAGTGGTCCGTGATGGTCTTGAAAACAGGGTAGGACAGCTGGTCCTGGAAGCTGTTCATTAAAGCCTTGTCCTTCTTCAACTGCGTACAAGACGAGAGGCGTTCAGTAGGGCAGCCTGGCCCCAAGGAGCAGACTCGGGGTCAGCAGCCGGCCACCAACCCCCCTGTGCGAGACCCTGGGTTCCAGCCATACAGAAAGGTCTCAGTGAGGACTCCACGCTTCCTTGGAAACCCTCTAGTTCTGTCTCTGAGGAATGCTAAGCTAGCCAGGTTCTCAACAAATATTGTTTCTGAAAGGAATATTCTGGGGTGCATCTGATGTTACACAAAGATTTTGGTGGAGCAATGTTCTTGATGTGAGCCCAGCCCACTCCCCCACTCCGACTTCCTTGAGACACAAGAGGCCTGTCCGAATTACAAATCTGAGGCAAGAAGGGCTAGCGTCCTCGCGGGCAAGAATGAACTGCTTTTGATCAGGGACCCAGCTGAAGAAGCCCGATTCGAAACCCCAGTGAGTAGTTGGAAGCCGGGGCTTGCCACAGCACTAGGAAGATCAAATGCCAGAAAGAACCACCTTCCGCAGAAGACCCTGGTCCGTCCAGCCTTGCTCCTTCGGGTTGCCTCTGGCCCTGCCTGGCCTCTCGGGGAGGGCCGGATGAGGCCACATGTGCTTTCAGGGATGAGCGGCTCTGCAGGCATCCCGCAGCCGTGCCGGGAGAGGACCCCCTCACCGCCACTGTCCCCGTCTGGTAGGAACCCCCACCCACACAGCAGTCAGACCCTCTGTGTGTTCCTACCCACCTCCACTACTGGGGAAACAACCATGGTCTCGACATAAAAAACGTAAATTATCACCCCAAATCTCCAGAAAAGCGAGATTTTTTTAAAGTGGCGATTTATGGGGTGAAAGGAAAGCATCTCTCTCTCTCTAACCACGGAGGTCGGCTTCGTACCCCGTCCCGTCCCTTGCCTCCAGGACTCAATGCAAGCCACTGCTTAGGGAGGCTGGGAAGCCAGAGGCCATGAGAAAGCCCCAGAATCTTCAGGCCATAAAGAATCCTCGAATATTCCAACTGGTCCCTCCCAGTTCAAGTCCTGTGCTGCGGGCAGGTCACTGGCATCTCCTTGAAATTCTTCTGGTGACAGGGAGATCATTCCTTCACAAGCCAGTCCTGAGTGCTAGAAAGTTTATTCCTAAAATGGAGAAAATAAATCGCCCCATAATTCCTATCCATTGATGTTAGTTCTGGAGAAACATAGGAAGGCACGTTTGATGTTCTTTCTGTGCACCCCTGTTCATCCTCTACTCGTGGACCTGGAGCTCACATAACCCGTTCTCCTTTCTTTACCCGATATTCCGGGTTCTCTCCGTTTCTCATTCTGCACCACCCCCATCACCGTCTGCTGGGTGCACCCCTGACAGACGCTTTGAGAGAGGAGCTGCTGACCATGCCGGGACAGGGGAAGGCTGGCCGGCCAGTTAGTGCTTTTCCCCTCCTGCACAAGCCCCGTGGGGCCTGGCTTCCTCCCAGTGATCCTGGCAGGATGAGGAAATGGGTCCGCAGGCCGGTCCTTGACTGACACGTCCTAGAGACTACTTGGCGGTCTGTGGGGAACCACACAGAACTCCCCTCTGATGACAGTGGGGTCCCACTCGCCATCTCTGTATCCACAGGTGCTCTCACTCCTTCCTGACCGGAATGATGGGGTCTCGACTTCCAAACAGCAGGAAGCCCAAAGTTCTCCCAGTAACACTGAACCGGCCTCCCTGACCAAATTGCTGAAAGAGACCTTGAGCAGAGAACAGCCCGGCCACTCTCGGGGGAGATTTCAGGAAGGACTCCAGCCTTGGAGCGAAGCGTGGGACATCGATATCCAGACTGCGGGGTGAATGCAAGAGTCTAAACTTCCCCAAGGATCAGTTACATGGGGAACTAGATTCATCATTCTATTCAGCAAATTTTAATTTATTGGTGTCTTTTCTTGCAATAACAAAGTTACATTTTTCATTTCCAGAAATTCCAGGGAGGCTCCAGAAGATTTACTTATGTTTTCCAAAGTGATTCATTTTTGAGACGCTGCCAGCATGAAGAATTTTCACTCCAAGGGAAATAAAATTTAGGACTAAGTGGAAACCAGAACTTGCAAAGGAATACAGTCTGCAGTACGATTCCAATCTCTGTCCCAGTGCGTGGGCACAGAAAGGAATCACATTAGTTCAAGAAGCTCCATACCTCTTTTTCCAACTGATCCCCTGAATATTTCAGCAACTCAACGATTTTGGCTATTATCTGGTCGTCTCCATCTGTCAGGGGAAAATTCCAGTTATGTTTTTTTAAGAAAAAATATAATCTTAATTTTTCTCCCCCGGGGGACAATACGTGTAGCCAGCTTAGGGACTGATGGAGACATGTGCTTCGTAATTCTGAGCGACTTAACTCTTACCCCACCTTGTCTGATGAGGCACAAACCACTCCAGCCAACCCTCTCCTACAGACCCCTCCTTTGCTTTCTCCTTTTTCTCCCTTAGCCCGCCTCTTCTCACCACGAAATGCACTATGTACTTAGTGTAAGAGTGGCATTGAAGATAATACTTCCACTGCTCAGGATCCCATCTCTGAAGATATTTAGGAGAACTTTCTCTCTGGTCTGTAGGATTCTCTTGAGCAGATGGTGCTTTTTCCACGTGGGCACCATAATTCTGTTTGGTTCATGTTCCCCCCTTTGTGCTACTAGAGCGTGTAGAGCCAAATTTGGGGCCCCCATCTGAGAGAGGGTACAGTCTTCCTGGCCTGCATTTGGGGAATTAAACTCATTCCTAAACCCACCTTCTTTCCCTGCTAGCGTTTTCATTTTCCATTATCTTTCAAGCGAGATTTATTTTGTCTTCCTAACAATGTATACTTTGCTGTCTTTACCGATCATGAGGAAAATGCATGAGGAAAATCCAGCGGGCACTTTTCATTCATGGCACCATCTCTGAAGTTGTGGAGTCCTCATGTTTATTTCAGGTAAGAGGGAAAGGAGGCCAGGACATCCAACCAGCCCGTCCCATCCCAAGAAGGTCCAGCGAAAGGCAAGGTTAAGCGGGAAGTCTGAGACTCAGGTCCCGTGGAAGAAGCAAGAAAGAGGGTCCCCATGGCCCCTGTGGGGTTTTTTTTTCTGATGATGCTGCATCTTTCCGGGAAAGCTGCTGTCACTGGGGCCCAAATTTCTCATGTGCACAGGAGACAAGAGCCTTAGCTGGGGCCTGGTGCAGGGTATTACTTTATGTCACCAGATGCCCAGGGGATCACAAGAAAGAAGAGACACCTTTCTTCTCAGCGCACCCAGAGGGGCCCCCTCTCCCAGCCGCTCACCCCGAGCCCCACAGTGCAGCAAGATGCAGGCAGACCCAGCACTCCGCATCCGAGGCTGGGAGATGCTGACACCAGCTCCTGCAGGGCACATGGGCGCACTGCCAACCCAGGGGGCTGCCTCTGTCCCAGCCCCTCTGCTGCAGTTTGGGGAAAGGGAGCCCGGAGCAGGGACAGTCGTCCGGGAGGAAAATAGGACGGAATGTCTCTTCCTGGGGTGGTTTGTTTTACTCCCCTCGCCTCCAGGATTCCTGCCCATCTGACGGGAACTCCAGTCCCAGCTCCCGCTCTGGTTCTGCTGACAATGGACCCCATCTGGTCACTTCCTCTGGGCTCTGCTTCGTGTGCTGCCCCTGACAATGCCCCGCTTTCCCCAGGAGCCCCTGGCAGTGTCAGAAATCCCTGGGCTGACAGGGATCTGTACCCCCATGCGGTTCCATCAGCAAATGGGACCGTCGCCCTTGACTGTCGCCCACGGGACTGATTTGAGGACCGCGTTGCCCTCTGTGGGCAAGGTGTGCCCACGTCTCCTTCCTCCCCTCCCTCAGGAGCAGACTTTTCTTTGCACTTTGCAGGGAACTTGGCCTGTTGCTTCAGAATGTGGCCAGCGTGCCCGCCCCCCCCCCACCCGCCCCCGGCGCAGGAGCTGGTCTCTCCAGAGCTAATGGTCAGCCCCTCTGGCAGGTTGTCGTCGTGCTTTTGGTCCGGGGCAGCAAAGAAGCCTCAGAGATCTCTACTGGCTAAATCAGAGATGCCCGACGCTGGCTAAATACATGGGCGCTCGCGCACCGCTGCCCGGCCAACCCTCCAGCCAACCCACGGGTGCGGAAGGGAAGTTCTTACCTTTCTTAGCGCTGGTGGCTCGAGACTGGGCCCTCTGGCCCTGGCGGTGGAGGAACTGATGGACAAAACTCCCTTTGGACTTGCAGCTCACTCCCTGGTCCTGGAGCTCTTCGGGCGGGGGCCAGGAATAAACAATTTCAGCAACGCGGTGGGCAATGGAAGCAACTTTGGGGTCTGCAGCTGAAATGAGACGAAACGGGGCTGAGCGGCCCTTCCCAGAACTCTGTCTAGCTCCTGGGTATGCACAGTTGCAGCACATGAAAAGGCCTGCAAGAGGGAAGCTGCCAGTCGGTGCGGTGCCTGCTGGGGGTGTAGGGGATGTTGGGGGTGGGGAGGCCATTCTTCAGGAAGCACCGGGAGTTGCCCGGCAGAGGCTGGGGTGGGGGCAGAGTGCACCAGGGGATGATTGCCACCTTGAAACAATTGCCCTTCTGCACCTCTTTTTGAAGTCTTGCAAAATTAGGGTCTCCCTTCCCCTCTGCAAGGGAAGAAACACAAAAGAAAGTGCTTAGTTCCTTGCCTGAGGGAATGCTCATTATGCTTTTATTTTTATTCTTTTTCTTTCTTTCTTTTTTTTTTGGACATCCTTTATATCTGGGAGAGCTGGCCCCTATGTGCACAGGAGGTCAGTCAATAGTCTGACAAGCCTCTGGGGATTGGTCACGAGGGAAAGAGCAATATCCCTGCTCTCAGGCCATAGTCATCGCTCAAGGCCATTATCAAGTGAACACCGAAGTGCCCTTGCTCTTGCCCCTACGGTCATGCGTCTTCTGTCTCCCCCACATCTAACAGGAAACATCCACCTAACACAGACAAGCAAGCCAGGATACATGAAGGGTGCTGTGATTCGTGCCTTGCAGGCATTTATCATCCAGGAAGAGTTGTGTGTTTGCCCACGTAACTGTGGAATAAGGCGCTGTGGGGACAGGAAGTTTCAAGTGGCAGTCGGCCCCTGAATGTCCTCGCCTGTAAAGGACCAGTCAGCTCTGTCTCTGGTCAGGGATGGGGGTGGGGGGACCGGCAGATGGTACTGCCGAGGCCCTGGGGACGAACACTCACTGGTGATTTGTCACTAAGTTCTTACGTTTCAGAAATCTGTGGAAGCTCTGTCTTTGATGCCATCGGAGCAAAAGGAATATTCGAAAAACACTACTATTTAATTCACACTTGAAGATAGGAACAGGTGGGGTTTTGGCTGGAAGGCCGGCGTGCCCAGGGGAACTCCTGCTCTGTACGTCAGAGGAGAGAGGCAAAGCCTGGGTCCCAGGAGGGACTGTGTCCCGATCATGGCTCTGATATCCTGCAGGTGATTTCTGACCCTCTCGCCCTAGACTCCTCCACGAGCGCTTTGGCGCTCTCCCTACACCCTCGGGGCTTCTCTGGAAGGCCACGGGGGCAAATACTTCGTCCACAATGCCTTTCTTTAAAGAAGGGCTTAACGGTCTTCTTAAAAAGCCACATTTTTCATGCTTGACCCATTGGGTTTAAATACAGATAAGGAAAGAACTGAGAGAGAAGAATGAGAGAGTCAAGGAGAAAAGGGCGGATGCTTTTCCTTCCCGTTTTAACAATCAAATCAATATATACTTTTCACCTTACTGCAGCGCAGTCAGCCTCCTCTGGAAGGCTGGCCACGCATGGCCCCTGGCAAGGAGGTGGGAAAAGGCTGAATTCCAAGGCCAGCGGGAGCCTTCCCTTGTGTCTGCAGAAGATGGGAAAGGGAAGCTTCTGTTTTCTTCCTCTGTCACCCTGGGCAGCCTGTCTGGCGTGGTCAGAGCGCAGCTCTCCCACGGGAAGTCACACTGTGCCCGTCTTGCACCCGGAGGAGGCAGATGAAGTCCCCAGAGGGGGTCCGTCATCATCCCCCAGCTCCCATCCTGTGGCAGGGCAGTCAGGAGACCACTGGAGGGCACAGAAACAGCCACTCTGATTCGCCTTCTTACGGCGTATCCACTTCTGTGAACTGGTGGACGCGGAGTGAGGGGAGCAGGTGACGTATGCGCAGGAAACAGGATAAGCAAACACATCTCAACTGGGATGAACCAGCTCCAGCTGTGACTCCCATTTTAAAAACCGTAATTTTAAACACTGAGAAAAGAAAAGATTCCCTTCTTCTTAGAGCTGATCTCATTTGATAGGCGAGGGAAAATTGCATGGGGGAAGGAGAGGACAGGAAAGCTGCCCATCCTGTGGGGTCTGTCTGCGGGGAGGTCTCACTGTGGTGCTAAGAGAAAGAGAGCCCGGCACAGTTGAGAAAGCCCAGTCAAGCTTTGGCCTGAGGCATTTGTGTGTTTTTAATTAAAAAAAAAATTGGGGTGCCTGAGTGGCTCAGTCGTTAAGCGTCTGCCTTCGGCCCGGGTCATGGTCCCGGGGTCCTGGGATCGAGCCCCGCGTGGGGCTCTCTACTTGGCAGGAAGCCTGCTTCTCCCGCTACCATTCCCTCTGCTTCTGTTCCCTCTCTCACTGTGTTTCTCTCTGTCAAATAAATAAAAAAATCTTTAAAAAAAAAATTATTTGAGAAAGAGAGAGAGAGCACAAGCAGGGGCAGAGGCAGAGGGAGAGAGAACCTTTAAGCAGATTCCTGGAGGAGTGCAGAGCCTGACCCAGGGCTCAATCTCATGACCCTGAGCTCAAATCAAGAGTCCCATGCTTAACCAACTGAGGCACCCCCTGAGGCATTTGTTTCAAATAGAAGGGGTAGGGCGTTTTTCTATCACTGAGACGGCTATTTCCTTCCTCCTTAGCAAGAGCCCCCCTGAAGTGCCACAGGCAGTAATGGGTTCAGCTGAACAGACTACATTTTCCAACTTCCCTTACAGCAAGGAGTGGCCAGTGAGATGTAAGACAAGTTGAATGCGTGTTCAAGAAAGCTCTCTAAAAGGGAACGGAATTCTCTAGAAAGAAGACACCCTTTTGTGCCTCCTGCCTCCCACTTGCTTCCTCTTCTTCCTGCTTGGAAATGTGCAGACGATGGCTGGAGTCCCTGCAGCCACCTTGGAATATAAAGCAATTTTGAGGTTGGAAGCCACTAGCCAAGGGATGGCAGAGCAAGGATCTCTAATGATGATTGGAGCTGCCGTATGAACCCTGGGTGTTCTCTTGTAGGTGAGAAGAATAATCTCTACATTGTTGAAGCCACAGTTATTTGCGCTTTCTACTCTATGTATCTGAATTTAATCGTAACTGTAACTCTCCACATGTAGCAAATCCTAGCTGTGGACAAACAAGTGTTCAAAGTCAAAGAACCTGGGTTGGTATTGACGCTCATTTTTCCGCCTCCTAAGACCTCTCACTTTTAGACTTTGATCTCGGGACATAAGTTTATAGTTCTCACTGGGGCCTGGTGTCTGAGTCCCCGACACGGCAGTGAGGTCTAAATTGTGACCTTCAGATAAAAGAACGCAGGTAACACGACTGCAAAGCTCTGATTTATACGTGGCAAAATAGAAATAGAACGTGAGGCTCTCTTGAGTCCTGTCCAATGCAAAACCAACTAACCACCCATATAATTCACCAAACAAGAGAGTGGGCAAGAGCAAGGTGGGAAGGGAGGATGTGTGCAACGGAAGTGTCTATGGCAAGGGCTTCTTAGGAAGTAATAATTTCTATTATTTTCGAGACTATCTATATCCATATAAAGATTTTGAAATTTTAGTAAATAAAACCGGTTGAATGACACGCATCATGGAAATACAGAGTGTCATTTATCTCAGGAAACCAGATTAGAGTTCGTAAATGCTCCATCTGCCTCTCAGTGAAGTCCAAGGCAGAGCCATGCATAAAGGCTATTGAGGCATCTCCAAACTTTTGACGCCCCAGAAATCGGCTACCATCTCCAGCAGGAGCTTGCTGTACCACTGAAGGGTGGGGAGAGGAGACGTTCCCTGGGTAATCTCACCCCTAACTTCTGTTCTAAAAGGTTATTAGTCTATGGGACTTAACAAAAGTTTGGGAAATAAGTTTCCTTGAGTGATGGAAAACAGCCAAATGTGGGCTGATTCGCCAAGTAAGCTGGGACAGTCACGCCATTCTAAAACTGAGACATTACTGCCACCTGTTGACTAATTATTGACACGTTAGCCCAGCAAACGAACCCAGCAGGAGAGGGTTTTTTTTTTCAAAAGCTGGGCAGCGGGCACTGGGCATTGTTGAAGGGGAAGAAGATGCTTGTGCCCAAGGTTGTGGAAGAAGGGCAACTCTTTCTGGGGAAGCCCTTCATGAAAACGTTTTATTCAATATAACGTATTCTGTCCCACTGAGGAAAGGTTTTGTCAACATGCTTTTCAGTTGGGGAGCCTGGGTCGCTCAGTCGGTTAAGTGTGTCTGCCTTTGGCACAGGTCATGATCCTGGGATCCTGGGTTCGAGTCCCGAGTTGGGCTCCCTGCTCAGCAGGAAGTCTGCTTCTCTCTCTACCCCTCCCCAGTGCTCGAGCTCTCTCTCTCCCTCAAACGAATAAATAAATAAATAAAAACTTGAAAAAAAAAAGCCCCAAAGCCAAAATGCTTCTCAGTTGTTGTTGTTGTTGTTAAACAATCCCTTAAACTTTGGAAAGTATTTTTTTTTTTAAGATTTTATTTATTTGACAGAGAGAAACATAGCGAGAGAGGGAGCACAAGCAGAGGGAATGGTAGCGGGAGAAGCAGGCTTCCTGCAGAGCAGAGAGCCTGATGCGGGACTCCATCCCAGGACCCTGGGATCATGACCCGAGCCGAAGGCAGACACCCAACGACTGAGCCACCCAGGCGCCCCTGGAAAGTATTTTTGTACGTAGCTACCTAATCTTTCCATCTACCACCCTAAGATGTAGGGAGGGTGGGATTCTCCAATGTACAGTTGGAAAGAGAGGCCCAGAGAGGTGAGGTGACTTACCTCAAGAAGACCAGCAGCCTGAAGCCCCGCGTAGGGTTCTTCCTTCCATACTGGTCTCTGGCACAGATGGTCAGGACTTGGGGCAGCGAGCCTATTTGTAGACAGTGGAGCCAGAACACCGTTCCCCCACCCCTCACTGACAGCCTCCTACTTTCTATGCAGTCTCGAGAAAAGCAGGGCAATTATTATTGAATATCAAGAAGTTGGGAAACTGAGGCACAGTGCAGTGCCCTGTGTCAGGCTACGTTACCAGCTAGGAGGAGATGAAATACCAGGCACACAAGGAAGGGAAAGGTTTTCCTGTAGGAGCGCAGCAGCCCCCAAAGCCTACCTTCCTGCTCTGCGCGCTGTTCCTCTTTAGTGAGGGGCCTCGGCCCCTGCTGACTCGGAGGGCCAGCCTCATGGCTGGCGGAGGCACCCTCCAAAACAAATACAGCTGAGCTCTGTGCAGCTTCCTCCTCGATTACACCAAAGAGTGTCCTCCAGGAAGACTTTTTCTTGGCCAGGTTTAGGGATTTCTCACTGGATGAAGAATTTCTGCAAGGCCTTGATACCTGTGTCCATGATTCATTTGCTGACCAACCCCCCAGCCCTTTGTGGGACAAACTTCTTGTCCTCAGCAGCTTTGGCGAGAAGACGGCGGGGGTGTTCTTGAAGACGTGGTGTTTGGCATAAAAGGCCAGGATTTTGAATTCCAGGCTGTTTGTGTCGTCATCATCCAGGGGGATCTCCTCCAGGTCACAGGCATTGGCGGTGCACATGGTGGGCCTGGAACAACAAAGTCCACACATAGCCTCTCACCCGTGGGCACACTAGTCCCTGGGGATCAGGAGGCACGGGCATGGAGCTCCACCAGCATTTACTGAGCACCTACTCTGTGCAGGGAAGCAGGAAGTCCTCAGAAATGGAAAATCCAGGATTCTTTTTGAAAGACGAGGACGAGAGAAGGTACACAGACAGCTCCACACAGGGAGAGTGGGTGAGGAGCTGGATCAGAGGTGGAGATAGCCAGTGTGGGGAGGGACAGACAGCTCCCGAGAGAGAGCGGGCCAAGTGTCCTTGGCAGACAGGAAGGGGTTATGTGGGTGGCTGGGACAGGTGGGCAGAGGGCAGACTTGGGTTGGTCTAGGACATGTGTGGACAGTGGCGAAAGAGCGGGCAGACCATGTGCACAGGTTTCCTGAGGAGCTGGGGCGGAGGGAAGTGGAGGGACATGCAGTAGGGCTGACCACAGGGCCTTTGACTGTGGGGCTGAAAGCTCTGCGTCTTCTCATTGGATCCATCTCAAAATCCATCCATCCCAAAAGGAGACCTAGACCACGAGAAGCAGTTAAAGGGCTTCTTGGGGAGGGTAGGTGGGCAAAGAGAGAGGCCAACTCAGCCGAGGGAAATGTCTGGGGTTCCTGACCCTTCCCATCCTCTCTTCCTTCTTCCTTTATCCTCTGCCTTGGCTTGTTCAGCTCTAAGCCCCACAGACCTGCCTCAGGTAACTGAACATAAGGAAAGCTTGAGGGCTATGGTGCGAGGTGAGGGTCATCTATGGCGTGAGGTGGGGTCATGACCGCTTTGCTCCCTCCTCCCTTCCGTTTCCTCATACCCCCTTCCTCTTCCAGGATTCGACCATCTGATGATCTTTCTCCCCTCACCATCTCCCAGTGCCACGGTCACGATGCACCACAGTGAAACCTTTACTGTCTGGAGTCACTTCAACATCTCCGGGAAGCACATGCGCCTTCCTGCTCTCCCACCTCTACACCCCTCCCCTCCCCCGACATTCCTTCCCTCCTCCGCCACATGGTCTCACGGGCCCACAGTTTGCCCCTCCCGGTGTGGGTGTTAGTCACCCCCATTAGGATCCTTGCCCAAGTTTGTCTAGGTTCATTCTCTTCTCCCTCGTGCAAGATAAGCCCCACAGGGCAGGCATGTCCGTGTGTTTTACCTCAGCCATGGGCCCGGTGCCTACAATAGGACTCAGCACAAAAATGGCACTTGACAATGATCTGTGGAATTTTTTTCCTATCCTGAGAGACTGGGCTCAAATCCTGGTTCTGCCACTCTACGCCTCAGTTTGTCATGTTTACGATGGGGATGATAACAGTACCAATCTCATGCTGTTAGGAAGATTAAATTAGTTAATCTTTGTAAAGCGTTTAGAGTAGAACTTAAGAGTTTGAACAGGTACCTGATTAAGTCTCTCAGTAAAGAATATTTATGAAACTCACTTTGGGCACCCTCAGTTTAGTTAAGCTCCAAGGGCGGTTCAGACGGTATGGGCGAGTGCGGTTATTTGGAATGAGAATTTGGGTTGAAGAACTGCTTTTTTACTTACTGGCAAAGGGACTGAGGCAAATCACTAGCCTTGCTGAGGTGTAGTTTTCCTATTTATAAAATGTGATTCATATTATCTAACTCACTGAGGACGAATTACAAACTGAAAATCCTTAGAACAAATGTTGATCTGTACAGAGTAGTGGTTTACCTGTTGGTTTCTTGAGTCAGATAATCTGGTTCACATCCTGGGTCATCTGTTTACTAGCTGTGTGACAGGGTGCATTTCCTAATTTATTGGGGCCTCCACTTTCCCATTTGCAAAATGGGGATTGAAAAAAAGAACAACAACCCTGCTTCATCAACTTTGTATGTGAATAAAAAGAACTAGAGTGTGTAAATCACTTAAAATAGTGGATGGCGGATGATAAATGCTCCATAGATATTGGCATCCATTATTTATTACCGTTATATTATTTTGATAGGTTACTTTTTTGTTAAGTAGATATTAACGTTTACAAAAGCAAGCTCATGAGATGCAGCAGTTAAAACTAACTAGTGACATACAAATATTAGGTTAGGTACAAAAGCCACTCTTCCTATAGGTTCCTATAGGTTCATATATATATATGCATTTGTATGTAGTATGTATGTGTATAAAGTATATATTCTGTAAGGTATGAAGACTGGGACCTGGCCGGCTTTCCCGGCACCCAGCACAATGCCTGACACGTGGCAAGTTCTCCACAAATATTTTTTCGATGAATGAATGAAAAATGATTACCGAGCTGCCAGATAAAATACAGGGCATCCTATTAAATTTGAATTTCAGAGAAACAAATATTTTTTAGTATAAATATGTCCCTAGTGTTGTATGGAACATGTTTATTATGTATTAACTTAAAAATATATATATTTGTTGCTTATCTGAGATGCAAACTAAACTGGGCGTTTTGCATTTTTGTGCAAATCTGGCAACTCTATGAACGAAAGATGTAGCTTAGAAATATTGAGAACTGAGACTCACGTAAGGGCCTCCTCCCCCAGGCGGGCGGGGTGGGGGGCGGGGAAGGAGCGAGCAACCTGAGACAAGCAGAAAGGGCGAGGAGAGGGCAGGACAGTGGTCAGAACTGGGGCAGCAGCCGGGGTGTGGAAGGACCTGAGCCCAGGAAAGAGCCCAGAACTGGACTGCGTCAGGACAGAGTGAGGTTTTAAATGTGAAGCAGTTTGCTTTTGAATTGGGCAGCCGGGGACGGCTCGAGGCGGGAAAATACACTCAGGTTCTGCAGGAACTCCGTCCTGGGTGGGAGAGTGAGCCCTCTCTTCAAGCCATACTCTCTATGCTTCCGAAGACACCAGCATGTAAGTTAAAAAGCCCGAAACAAACAAAAAAAGCCCGAAACTTTCTAATGGGAAGATTGGAAAACTGTGTGTGTGCGCACATGCGTGTGAGGCACCGATGGGGAGAGGAAGGGTCTGACTTCTTTAAGGAACAAGTTTGCTGACTGCTGATACAGGAAAGGGGCAAACCGGCGAGGTCAAATGGAGCACACGGTCTTTCCATTTTGTGGTGTGCCGGGCATGGAAAGGAACGGAGTGCTTGGCCCCCACTGTTGGGGGCCAAAAATGAGAGAGAAGCCGAAAGCACTGCAGGGCTCATTCCTGTGGAATGGCCCGGATGAGGCAACCCCGCTGTGGGGTGGGGGGGCGCAGGGTGTGCTGTGACCAGGGTCTGGAAAGCACTGGGCTGGAACCAAACAGTGGACACATCAAAGTATGGGCTCCAACACTTGAAACGCATTTAACAAGCTGGGGTTTTGTCCCCCAGCTGATCCTGCTTGTACATGAAGGGAGAGCTACTCGTTAACTTTGTAGCTGAGTCTTATTTGAAGAGCAGCCTTGGGTTAGTTTATCTGGGGCTGGATCCCCACTGCTCTCTGCCATACCTGCTGAAAGTAACAGCCTGACTTGTGGGTCTATGGAAACTTACACCATAAATGTTAAGCACGTATATGGAAAGGAAGCCTGGCTCCCCCCACCCTGACCCCACCCCCCACAGGCTGGATCGGACCCAGGATCTGCAGAGAACACCTGTGAGGCTTATGCTAACTCCGTGACTTGGGGGACACAAGCCTACACCTCCTACCTGCTGTTCATATCCTCACCGGAGACAAACCATGGCAAACCTACTTTCAAAAGCGAGCTCACTGAGCTCCTTGAGTTGGCCTCTTTTCCCTCTCTCACGGTTCCTTTGCCCCACAACCTCCTAAATGGCCAAAGTCCCCTGGGGTCCCCGCCACCCCCTGGCCCTGGGGGCACCTGCGGAGCTGGGAAGGCAGAACCCGCCCGCAAACTCCTCCAGCTCTTATCACCAGACCTGCTTTGGGGATTTTTAGAAGTGGATTCACTTGTTGAGATCAGATTTCACTTCCTGTCCCGTAGCAGGTCGTGGAGAGGCAGGTGTGCTTCGGGATTCCAGCAGAGGCTGCCACGCCGAGTGCCCCGAGCAAACTGGGCAGAGGTTGGCTCGGTCCGCTGTGCCCGGGCCCGGCTGGGGGCAGGGGGGGGGCGGGTAGGGCACCTGCACAGGCTCAGCGAAGAACTGACTCCCACTGCTCAGGACAGACAGGTGAGGCCCGGCTGTCACCCACGCCACAGACACTCACCCCGCAGGGGGCTTCCCGGGCCGGGCTGTCAGCTAAATTATGTCTGGCTGCCCTGAGCCTCCCGTCAGCACCCTGTGCCTCCTGGGCCCTTCGGGACCTGTCTCCTTTTCCTTCCTCCCTGAACTTCAGACTTCCTAGTATCTCCAGGCCGCTCCCCAGTTTGTCATTTCTGAGAATGACCTGTTTTTTAATCCTAAGGGTGAAATGAGGTCAACAGGTCTTAATTTTCCCCACCAGAGAAACTAAACCGAGAGCACCTCAGGGCACATTAGTGAACGGAGATGAGCCCCCCGCCCCCCAACTCAGAGAGGAGGCAGCTTTCTAGAGGGGAGGGAGGAGAGCGTTTGCTCGCTTTACCTGGGACTTTTCCTCAGGGAAGCCAATGAGGGTCAAGCCAGAGCCCGAGCACATTCCCACCAGGTGCCCGGGGCTCTGGGCACAAACCCAGGGACTCCTGTCCTCAGCCCCATCCCTGCTCTAGGGGAGGGAGTCAGCATTGCCTCGGGCTCCTAGCCACCCACCTGCGGTCACCTCATCACACATGCATCACACAATGAGAGGGCTGCGTAAGGTTAAAAACTGATCCAGCCAGTTATGTGTGCTTCTGTAGCAAAGGAGAAATGAAAGAGAAACCTCACACATCTTTTCTCCCCTTTTCCTGGAAATCACCCCAGATTCGTAGCTGTCGTTTTGCTTCCCGAGACTAACATGATAAGAACTTTCTAGTAAACCCAGTAAACCTCTCCCTTGGTCAGATCTGCCTCCTTAGCAAAACCAGGGCTGAAGACCCAACCGCGTCTTCCTGGGAAGGCTGAGAACCAAGGCGGGCGCTCCCTGGTGTTACCTGGGAATGGGGGTGGCACGGGGTTCCCCCTCTTCAGGTCAGGTGGCCGCAAGGGTATTTCTAGACCTGAGTCCCTCTCCGCAAACCTGCTGAGGCAACTTTCACCAGGTCTCCTTGGCTTCTCACATGATCAAGACTTCCACGGGCTGTGGCCTCCCCAGGTTGAGGACCAAGGCTGAAGTGAGATTCGGGGAAGGACGGCCACTTCCTCATTAAGCCCTGCCCCAGCTTTTTAACCGAAGGAGGGGCTGACCTTTGCCCATGTAATTTGACTCTAAAAGTAGTTCTGCATCCTTTATCAAAACCTAGTGCTGCCCTTCAGGACCATTAGGTGGGTGTTTCCTTGTTAGTTCTTTACATTCTGTATATTTCATCAGTTTAGCAAATGTTTACTGACCACCTAGTAGAGGACGGGCTTGGCCATGCACGGAGAAGTGGATGTTAGGATTCCCATTTTATGGATGAGGAACCAGGCTCGGAGAGGCAACATCTTTTGCTTCGATCAGTGGAGCTGACAGCCAGACCCCGGGCCCTCCTAGCTTCCCGTTGTATATATCGTGTTACCCTGCCTCTGTGATTCAGAGATTATATTCAAATGGAACCACTGGAAAAGCCTTAAAAACGGACTCTAACCTCAGCCATGGAAGCCACAAAAATTCATTTTTCCCCCATTTAAAGACGGAGTTCCCTATGTATTTGAAAAAGAGAATTAAAAATGATTTCACATCCTACCCAGATTCTTAATTGAAAGAGACATTTATGGCTGTACGTGTGATCCTGAAACCTGGGGAGCCGGCCAGCAGGACACAAGGATGAAGGAAGTGTGAGTGGGGAAAGAGGAATTAAGGCTAATTGCATAAAAGTGAAGGAAGAACTGGCCGTTTAAATGTTAGGCAAGCAGATCCCGGAGAAACCAACGGACCGGGGTTATGGGAAAGTCAGTTCTTTGGTGACTCGAAGGGAGTGTTAACCCAGCAAACTAGTATTTACGGAGTATGACATGTGCAAGTCAGTCAACTCAAGGGGTAACACAATGTTAAGAATGGTTTTTCTTTAAAAACAAAAACAAAAACAAAAACGAAACAACTTACTCGTTTTGGGGCCCCTGGGCAGCTCAGTCGGTTAAGTGACTGACTCTTGATTTTGGCTCAGGTTGTGATCTCAGGGTCGTGAGATCAAGCCCCGCGTGGGGCTCCAAGCTCAGTGGGGATCCTGCTTGAGATTCTCTCTCCTTCTCCCTCTGCCCTTCTCTCCTGCTTGTACCTGTGCACACACAGGCGCTCTCTCTCTCTCTCAAATAAAATCTTAAAAAAACTTTGTCTTAAAAAAAGATCTATTCATTTGAAACGTTTCAAGAATCAGCAAATGCATATCATCAATAACTAAGTCAGATAGTAGGGGCTAGAGTTGTTACTGGTGTTCAGAGCTGTATCCCATAGTGACACTGGTTGAGAACCATTTACAATCCTGCGGTCTTGGCGAGGTGAAGTACAAACCCAAGAAGGGGAACTGGCAGAAGGAGGCAGGCTCATCAAGGATAGAAACCATCCATTCATTGTTCAGCTTGGCAACTCCCATACCCAACAAGTGAGCACATAAAAGGGACGGGACTCAGTATATGTTATATATTAAAAAACCAAACCCAACCCACTTTTGTCCTGATTCTAAAAATATACATAGTGTTGTAGAAAACTTGTAAAACGTAAAATAGCATACATAAAGGCCACCATGATCCAGTCAGTCAGTGGTAGATGTTATTAAATATTTGGTCTATTTCCTTCTATGACAATAACCTCTACCTACCTCTCGAGCGTCTGCCTTGCCCACTGCCCTTCCCTTTCATGCTGCTTCAGACTGTGCACTTATGGGCAGGTCCCCCTGCCTTGGTGGACAAAATGACCCTTTGCCCCTCTAATCATAGCCAACTGGACGAGAAGTGGATTGCCCGCTACCCAAGCCGGGCCAGTTCAATTCCACATGCCGGAAATTTGGAACTATGTTACCAGGATTCCAGCCAGCCTCTGCTGGGTGTTTTAATGGGAGGTTGTGCTTGGGTCCCACGCAGCAGAGGAGTAAAAGCTGGCAGACAAAGTGATGGAGGAACTAATCAAGAGAGAACTGGGGAGCAATAGGGTCCCAGGGAGCAGGATAAAGTGCTGCAATGCATTTTTTTTTTTAATTCAGCTTATTAGAGTGACTCTTTCAACCAGGAGGATTCCCAAACAGATACAATGTACATGATTTTACAGAGTTAAGATGTTATCACAGCTTTGTGACTTTCTTTTCTTTGTTTTTAAAGTAGACTGAGTGCCCAAAGGGCTTGAACTCACCAACCTGAGATCAAGAGTCCCATGCTTTCCTGACTAAGCCCGCCAAGTGCCCCTTCTGACTTGCTTTTTGCATTTAGCCTCTATCATGAGGTTATCTCCATACCAACATATTTTGAAATAGAATTAATGGCCGCGTAAGTCCAGGGAATGGAAGCACTAAAATTATTCAACCAGGCAGGTATTTTTCCAAATGTTCTGTTTGTTTTCATGTGTTCACTATTATAAATGATGTTGCAGAGTATAGGTTTGTCATCTTTGCCCATATTTTGTATTGTTTCCTGAAGAATGATTCCTCAGAGTTGAATTATTGGCAATGAGTATTTTTGAAATTGTGTTATTTATTTTCAGTTTGCCTTAATCTTAGATCCTGGAATTTATTTAAATTATTATGGGAAATATATCTAAGGGAAAAATCCCTACGTGTTTGAAGGTACTAGTAAAAAGCTCACCCTCGGGAAGACTGGGTTTTTTGCCCATCTTTGTAAGTGAGTATCAAGTGAATACCAAATAAGACTTGAAAGTCCAAATGAGCAGATTTTTGAACGGACACCATATTATCTGGGGCTGACTCTCATCTTTCTTTCAATCTCAATGATGAAAGTGGATGAAATAAAGCAACAAAGGAATGCAACTGGTTCAAATGAAACATTTGGGGGGAGACAAAGGAGCAGAGGAGAACCACCATTTGTTACAAAGTCTGCGTGTGAAGGAGTTTGGACTAAGCTACTTCAAAACATGCCACTTTGACTCCAAGGAGTATTTTGAGCTGAGAGCAATTAAGAAGTCAATACAAGAAAAATTCTGCCTTCTGCCTGATTAAGAAGGATTAAGAAGGATGATTTGTGTGTGTGTTTTATTTATTTATTTGATACACAGAGAGAGAAATCGCAAGTAGGCA
>CM053611.1:34562850-34579482 GCA_028646535.1 Procyon lotor
TGTTCCAGTTTACATTCCCACTAGCAGCCCACAAGAGTTCCCTTTTTCTCCACATCCTCAAGGGCATTTAATATTTCTCACCTTTTTGATAATAGACAACCTAGCAGGTGTGAGTTGATAATCATCGTGTTTTTGATTTGCATTTCCTTGATGATTAGAGATTGCAAGCACCTTTTCATGTGCTGATGGCTGTCTGTAACTCCTTCTTGGCAAAATGTCTGTTGAGGTTCTTTGCCCATTTAAAAAATTGGTAGTTTTTTTTTGCTATTAAGTTGTATGAGTTCCTTGTATATTTTGGATATTAACTCCTTATTGGACATATTGTTTGCAAATATTTTATTCCACATCATATACTGACCTTTCATTTTGTTGATGGTTTCCTTTGCTATGCAGAAGCTTTTTAGTTTGATGTAGTTTCATTTGCTTATTTTTGCTTTCGTTCCCTTTGCCGTTGGCATCAAATCCAAAAAAAATCATTACCAGGACCAATGCCAAAGAGTTTAACTCATATGTTTTCTTCTAACAGTTTTAGTTTCAGGTCTTTCATCAATTTTGTTGATTTTTGTGTATGGTATAAGGTAGGAATCCAGTTTCATTCATTTGCAGGAAGAGATCCTGTTTTCCTTACACCATTTGTTTGAGAGACTATCCTTTCCCTATTGCATATTCTTGGCTCCTTTGATAAAAATTAATTGACTGTATACACATGGGTTTGGTTTTGGGCTCTTTCTTCTGTTCCACAGATCTATGTATTTTTTTTTAAGATTTTATTTATTTATTTGACAGAGAGAAACAGATCACAAGTAGGCGGAGAGGCAGGCAGAGGGAGAGAGGGAAGCAGGCTCCCTGTTGAACAGAGAGCCCGATACGGGGCTCCATCCCAGGACCCTGAGATCATCGCCTGAGCTGAAGGCAGAGGCTTTAACCCACTGAGCCACCCAGGTGCCCCTATGTATTTGTTTTTAATGCCAATACCATACTGATTTGATTACTACAGCTTTGTAATATAGTTTGAAGTCAAGAAGTGTCTTGCCTCTAGTTTTGTTCTTGCTCAAGATTGCTTTAGCTATTTGGAATTTTTTGTGGATCCTTACAAATTTTAGGATTATTTTCCTATTATTGTGAAAAATGCCATTGGGATTTTGGTAGGGATTGCACTAATCTGCAAATGACTTTGGGTAGTATGGACATTTTAACAATATTAATTCTTCCCATCCATGAGCATGAATATCTACCCATTTGTGTCTTTTTAAATTTCTTTCACCAATGTTTTATAATTTTCAAGGTATAGATCTTTTGTCTCCTTGGTTGAATTCATGCCTCAGTATTTTATTATTTTTGATGCTACTGTAAAATGGATATTATAAATGGGATTGTTTTCTTCATTTTCTTTTCCACTGGTTCATTGTTAGTATATATAAATGCAATTGATTTTTGTGTATTGTGTCTGTATCTGAAATTTATTGAATTCATTTAGTAGGTCTCACAGGTAGTTTTTTTTTTTTTTTTGGTGGAGTCTTTTTTTTTTAAGATAGATTTATTTATTTATTTATTTATTTATTTGACAGAGAGAGATCACAAGTAAGCAGAGAGTCAGGCAGAGAGAGAGGGGGAAGCAGGCTCCCTGCTGAGCAGAGAGGCCGATGCGGGACTCGATCCCAGGACCCTGAGATCATGACCTAAGCTGAAGGGAGAAGCTTTAACCCACTGATCCAACCAGGCACCCCTTTTTGGTGGAGTCCTTAGGGTTATAATATGTCATCTACAAATAGAGATGATTTTACTTCTTCCTTTCTTGTTTGGATACCTTTTATTTCTTTCTCTTGCCTAATTGCTCTGGCTAGGACTTGTAGTATTATGTTGAATAGAAGTGACTAGAGTGGGCATCCTTGTCTTATTCCTGATCTTAGAGGAAAAGCTTTCATTTTTTCACCACTGAGTATGATGCTAGCTGTTGGTTTGTCATGTTTGGCCTTTATTTTGTTGAGATATGTTCCTTATATAGCTGGTTTATTGAGAGTTTTTGTCATGAGATGAATTGAACTTAGTCAAAAGTTTTCTCTGCATCAGCTGAGATGCTCATATGATTTTTATCTTCCATTTTGTTATGTACTATATCGTATTGATTTGTGAATGTTGAACCATCCTTGCATCCCTGGAATAAATCCCACTTGATTATAGTGTATTGGTTCTTTTAATGTATTGTTGAATTTGGTTCGCTAATATTTTTTGAGGATTTTTGAATCTACGTTCATCAGGGATCTTGACCTTTAATTTTCTTTTCTTGTATTGTTCTTGCCTGGTTTTGGTATCAGGGTAATGTTGATATTATAAAATGAGTTTGGAAGTGTTCCCTTGTCTTCTATTTTTTGGGAGACTGAGAAGTATTGGTATTAATTCTTTAAATGCTTAGTATAATTTACTAATGAAGCCATCTTTATTATCTTTGCTGGGAGGTTTTTGAGTACTGATTCAGTCTCTTTACTAGTGACTCTTGGTTGTCTCTCAAACGTTTGTGATGGTTCCTGCTTTCTTAGTGGCGCCCAGGAGTTGAGGGTGTGCCAAAGCCTGTCAGTGTCCCAAAGGGGAGAATCATAGTTTGCACCTAGATGCTGGCTGATTGGAAGCCAAACCCTTAGGCAGCAGCTGGGAAAGTATGTAATTAGAGCCCTTCCAGTAGAAACTGGGAAGTGGGCTTTTTTGCCTGCTCCCTTTGCACAGGACCTCAGTGTACAGCTGTGAAGGTGGACGCTCTTATGAATTAAGAACTGCTTCATTGGTTGCTATAGTCCTATGAGATCTGTGAATGCAAGCCCTGCTGGCTTTCAGAATCAGGTGATCCAGGGGTCCATCCTTTGGCTGGCATCTGCAAAAGCTGGGGTGCCAGATAAGTTCCTTCCAGGGAGACGCTGGTGGTTTGGAGTGGGCTAGAGGGAGAAGGCAGAGGCAAGCCATGTTGGTTATCAGAGCTGGGGGATTTGGCAGCCCATTCCTCAGGTGACAACCTTAAAAGTTGGGGCACTAGATGTGTTGACAAGATCCTTCCAAAGAGATACCAATAATTTGGTTTTATCATTGGAGCCAGTAGGAGGGAGGAGGCAGGGGAAGTGCCCACCAGTTCTTTCAGGCTCCGGGCGGGAAAGATTGCAGTTAGCACTTAGATGTGTGTTAATTAGAAGCAAGACCCTCCGGCAGCAGCTTGTAAAGTGCAAACACTTTCCTGGGTAAGACTCCAACATGAGGATTTTTGCCTGTTCCCTCCGTTGGAAGCCCTGGGGGATTGCCACAACAAGTGCTTGCATGCCTGTTAATAACTGCTTCTTTGTGGAGATGTATTGTTCTTCTGTTAAGATGCTACATAAGTCCCAAGTTCTAGCCACCCCTTTGAGTTACTCAACACTGAGTTTCTCCCCTGTGTATGTAAGCTGTATGTGTTAATAAATGTACATTTATTAATAAACTTATATTTCTGTTGTTAATTTACCTTTGTCTAATTTGCAGGGTCCTAGGGGAAGTTTTCACCATCCTCTACACCTGTAAGAAAATCCTGTAAGTTGTGATTAGAATGTCTGAGTGAAGACAAAATAAAGGACTTGAAGCAATAGTCTTGGGGGGGCTGCTATAACCAGAAGGAAGATGATGGTGGTTACAGCGATCACATTGGTACAGAAGCAGAGCTGAATCGTGACAGCAGATTTAAACTAACTTGGCTTTTGCTAAACATTCCTGATAAACAAAGAGAACGTTGTACTTGATGCTAATGTCATCTCTAAAGTCAAAGGAAGCAGTGGTGATAAATTTTGCCTGCACTCGGATCTTACACGTGGGAGAGAAGAACTGGTTAGTCTACTAGAAGCAATGGGAAACTTGGGAGAAAGAATTAATGTTGACCCTCGTGTAGAATCCAGTGATCATGAAGATAGAACTCTGGCCTAGCCAGGCACTGCCATGTAAAGATAGGCATGCTTTCATGGTCACAGGCTCCAACAGGCATCACAGTGGCATCTGTAATTTACTGAACCTTTATCAGGGATTAACTCAGCTATGTAATAGGTACTTGTTATGCCCATCTTACAGATGGGGAATTTGAGGCACAAGGAAGCTGAGTAAAATTGCCCAGCATAACATAATCACAAGTGATGAGGTTGGGGTTTGAGGGAGCCTCGGTGGCCAAGCCTCAGAGTTCAGGAACCTAACCACTGAAACTGTCTTCTTAATACTTACTGTATAGATCTATCCCTGATCATTGATGCTTTTCAATCATCTTTTTGATTTTGTTTTTTTTTTTTTAGATTTTATTTACTTATTTTTTTTTTTTTTTTTTTTTGAGAGAGAATGAGCAGTAGGAAGGAGGAGAAACAGACTCCCATCCGAGCAGGGAGCCTGATGTGGGACTCGATCCCAGGACCCTGAGATCATGACCTGAGCCGAAGGCAGAGGCTTAACCAACTGAGCCACCCAGGTGCCCCTTTTTTTTTATTTTCTTGAATCACTTTTACTGCTGTTGAGCTTGGTGTAGGGAAAAACAAGAAGATTTTGAAATGGACAAAAAGATATTACTGCATATCTTTTTAATGGAATGCTGGAACCCTTGGAGATTATTTGATTTTATGCCCATGTGCACCTTTGCTGGCTTCCCATCGACTGGGTTATTTTACAACTTGGTAGGACAAAAGCTGATTTACAGGAGACTGATAGTGAGAGCAGAGTGTTCCTTCCATTAAAATGCAGAAGGTTTCCCAGAGGAATGGGGCTCTTGATTGTCCCGAGAGTACTGACCTGTTTTTCCCGTTTCCCTCTGTTTGTCAGTTGATTCCAATATTCCTCAGCTGACTATAAATGGGTGGCAGTTTGAGTTCTCCCTTGGACTGGCTGTAATATTATATCAGTTCCACCAACCATTAATGAGGTAAATACAATATTTGACACGTTCTTTTGTCAATATGGGAGTTGACAGCTTAGTTATTGACAAAGGTTCTCTTTGACCAGACTCTAACCAGACTCATTCTGAGCCCTTTATTGACTGACCCTCAATCTTGGCCCATAAAGACTTGAATGGAGCACTAACATAATTTCCAAGAGCACATGGCTCATCCTACAGTGGCCTGAGCTAGGTCTCCTTAAAGTGCTTGCCCAGCAAACTCAAGGATCACAAAGGAACCTAACTGTTTTTTCTAGCCAACACCTGAACACAGGGCCACGGTCGGCTGGCTCTGTGGGAGGGGAGGAGCCTAACCAACCCAGATGGTTTTGCATGGACCTAACCCTCTCTTCTGTCTTGAAATTCTTCCCTCTCCTCTGCTCACTGGCTCTCATTCTCCTTTTGAAATACCCATTCAACCCTGAGCAAACCCAAGTTTAGTTCAGCTCACACTGGACTCTTTCCCCCATTGCATTTGGATAGAGAGTTCAAGTTTCTGGCATTAGCTGTTCCTAACAGCTTAGTTATTGACCCATTTACAAATAATACAGTATCATAAGGGCTCTGGCTGTATAGGCTAACAGGTTGGAGCTGAATCCTGATTCTGCCTCTTACTAGGTATGAAGTGAGTGATCTAGAGAAGGAAGACAAGGCAAGACATTTGATTTTGAGGCTGAATGGAAGTCCTTGCATGAGCTCTCACTTTAAAAGAACACATGCAAAAGGTGCCCAAAGGAGTTGTTAAAAAGTTATTCTGTCACTTGTTAAAATAATAAGGTGATGATATTCAGGACTAGGAATAGGGACCCTGTGGTGGGGTTCTGTAGTAGAGGAGGGAGACCGGGCTGAGTTTTGAATCCAACTGGGAAAAGTGGGACTTTCTAGCCAAGGAGCAGGGTGGAGGGGTCAGTGGATGGAAAGTTGCTCAGAAGAATCAGGGATAAGGCTCAACAACCTGATAGGATTCTTGCTGGAGGCAGGCCAGCGTGGCCAGACATTCCCTGGGGGAGGGTTGGGAATGAAGGATCTGGCCAGATATCAAGGGTGATCTGATATCAAGGGTGGGAGATTCTAGCTAAACCAACTTGGCAAGATTCTTGCAAAAACTGGTTTCTTGGGGAACATGCCCAAGGATGGGGCCTCTTTGGGTCAGAGGAGCCTGGCTAAGGTTCAGTCAAGAAGAAAATCTTTGTCAGTGGTTAGGACAGAAAGCCAATACAAAAGAGTGGTATAGGTCTGGAGTGCCAGCCTCTGCTGAGGTTCTTGAAAATACTAATGACAAAGGATGAGGTGCCTGGGTGGTTCAGACAGTTAAGTGTCTGCCTTCAGCTCAGGTTATGATCCCGGGGTCCTCAGATTGAGCCTGATATCGGGCTCCCTGATCAGCAGGAAGCCTGCTTCTCCCTCTCCCACTCCCCCTGCTTTGTGTTCCCTCTCTCCCTCACTCTGTCTCTCTCTCTGTCAAATAAAAAAATAAAAATCTTAAAAAAAAAAAATCCTACACTGCATTATTAAACGGATGACCGTTAGAATGCAGGGTTCCAAGTGTTCACCAAGAATCAGCTCATTCCCTTTCCCATGGGTCAGGGGGTTTGTTTGATAAAGTGCACGTTCACCCCAGCAAGGTTTTTGATAAAGATTCTCGTGAGATGCATGTGAACAAGTTGGAGAATTGCAGTCTAGATGATGCTGTAATCGCAAAACTTTCTGGGTTTATTTCTACTCCTTTCCATTCCATTCCATTCCAAGTGTGTGCTGATGGAACGAAGGGCCTGAGCTCTCTGGATTGTTTTCTTTCCCATCTCCTTTCTTCCCTTGGTGTGTGAGCTTGGGCAAACCGCTACCTTTCTCTGGCCTTTCAGTATTATATTTAAAAAATGCCTCCCTCTCGGTATGGCCACATGGATGATTGGTTCATATATGCCTGGAGGGACAGGATTTACCTCTGAGTTCTGTCCTTGATTCTGTTCGGCATTTCTTTGGGATTGACTTAGGTAATGGCAAGTTTACGGATGATGCAAAGAGGTAAGAAAGCATATGGATAAATTCTGGCCCCAGAATCGGACCATCCTGGATAGGAATCTCGGGTCTGTCACTTCCTAACTGGACGTAACTGGATGTCAAGCAAGGTTCTTAACTTCACTAGCCTTAATTTTCTATCCCCTTAAATGGAAATAGCAGTAACAACAACAGTCATAAAAGACTTCATGTAAAGTCTACACTTGATTTAGCCAAAAGGCCGAGAAGCGATGACTTCATGTAAAGTCTAAACTATCATAGAATTCGAAATTCGAAAGCATTCAGTTAAGGAATGCTCCAATGACCCTTCGCCATTCATGTTATATTATTAGTGAGCTAGGAGGGAGACTGGTTTAAGAGCAGCTCCTGTCCAAAGTGTTTCAGGGGCTTTAGGGGACGGCCCCCTCAGCAGAAATCACTGATGCGCCGTGGCTGCCTGGAAAGCCGGTGTTGTCTTAGGCGGAGTAAGGGGAATGTGTGAGGAGCAACAGCGTCACAGAATTCTCCCTCGGTGAGGCAGAGCATGCCTGCGGGGCTGTGCCCCATTCTGCCCTTGTGGTTTTTATTGCAGAAGTAAAGCAGGAAGCCAGACTCCCTGAGTTCCAATCCTGGCTCCACTGGACTTTGGGCAAGATATTTAATCTCTTTTGGCCTCTGTTTTCTCATCTGTGAAATGGGAAGGATCAAACTTGTACTTACCTCAGAGGGTTGTTCTGAGGATTCAGTGGGGATGTAAAATATGTAATGCTTCCAGAGGCGTCTGGCTCATAGCAACTACTATTCTGAGAAGGACGTTGTCAGTGTCCCAAGATGACACGGTCAGGGTGGTGAAAGGTGCTATGTCAGTGTGACAGGCAGAACAGTGAAGGAAGGGTCCTCCTCTTACCCACCCCCCATCGCAAACACGCACACCACTCCCTTGATACAAACAGGGATCATAGGTTTGGGCTCTAGCCCAAGTTGGAATGTTCTCACTCATACCCTTTGGGGTCTCTGTCACTACACGTTAGAGATCATTTAGTTTAGGGCCCTCATTTTAAATATGCTCAAGATCAAGTAGGAAATTAAGGACCAGGGTCCTCCAGCCCATGTCCTCTGCTCCGTTCACTCCCTACCTGCCTCCTTCCCTGCATCTGCAAGTCCCAGCTCAAATCCCACTTATTAGAAGCCTTTTCAGAGCCCCCAAAGTGAACTGGTCTATCTTTCCCCAGAGCGACACATAGCAAGTTCTGAACATTTTTTAATAGTACTTACCAGTCTTCTTTGTATTAGGGTTCACCATCCATGCTTCTGTGTTCGCCCTGGTGACCTGACGAGCAAAGAGGCAATTTACTCACTTAGCATGGGCACTGTGCTCTGCTCCCATCAAGGCCATCAGGAAATGCTCAATGACTTGGTCATTAAGGTTGGGTAATGTGGACCATTTATCCTAGAAGAGTGACGATTCAAGGGGGATGGAACTGGGTCTCGGGGGAAGAAGGATTAGATTTGTCTACTTAGCTCCAGAGAGCAGAATGAGGACCGGGGGCTAGGAGTCACCAGGGTGCAGATTTGATCTGCCTGATTGGAGAGGATTCTTCACATGACAGTCCTTGAATGAGGACATGGGAGCCTCATGAGAAGTGAGAGTCCATCAGTGAACTTATTAAGGAGACGCATCCTGACCGCTGTCAGAGAGGCAGTAGGCAGGAATATAGGCTACATCCCTGAGCTTCCTTGTTAGCTAGCTGCGTTTCCACATCACTAAAGATCTTGGTGCCATGTCAGGGTCCCCATGGAGTCCCAGACACAGCAGAAGGGACGGGTGCCTGGTGCACTAACTGGTTTGAGACCGAGCCCGGCAGACTGGGGTCCTGGGACGGCTGGGTCTCACTCAGGTGCCTTCTTGGCTCTCATGAGCCCAGTGTGCGAAGGAGACTGTCTCTCCACAAGGAAAGAGCCAACTCTGCTCCCCACTTGCTGGGTTTCTTGCAATATCCCTTCCCTTGCCTTTTCCTATTCTGCTCACTGCTGTCCTGTGCACCTAGAAGGTCAACTTCATGCTGAACTTTTACTACAGTGAAGGGTCCTGAGTATCTCCTGGCTGTATCCTGAAACCTTGCAGCTTAGTTTCAGGTCACAACATTGTTCAAACCTTATTAAGCCCTTCCACCTGGAGGCCCTAAATCCATCCCTCCTAGGCTCTTAGCCTTGAAGCTATAGTTTTTCTATTTCTTCTGGCCGTTCCATTTCACTTTCAAATTATGGGTCTAGCTATTCCTTTCCCGCCTGGGTCCGGGATAGACTTCCATATGCTTCTGGCTACAACCTTTCGGTTTTCATAGACTTCTCAACACCAGTAGGTACCCCTTTGATGTTGCTCTCAGGACCCTGTTTTTCCCGTTTTCGAGCCTCCTTTCCAAGACGTCTGTCTCCCTAACTGCTGCATACCCAGGTATTGATTGTGGTCTCCCATTAACAACCCCCCCTCCCCTCAAGGTCTACCTGGTTTCCTTTACAACACAATTTTGCTTCCTACCCTTGGCCCTGAGTACTTCTGCCATCTGGCCTCATTCATAAGGCTCTTGCTCAGAGAGCCCAGCTCAGTAGAATATCTACCATTCATCAGCCTGATACATTTACAGTTGTCAAAGTATCCACCTTCGTAACATTCATTTCTAGGCAATACCAAACTTGAGAGTGCGTCCCATTTCAGAAGGTCATTTGTCAGGGCCTCGTTTGGAACTCACATTCTCCCCCTGCAGTAATGTTCCTCATGGTGGTTAGTTTTGCCAGGCCAGTCCTGGAGAGCCCACTGAACGTGCAGGATTAAAGCTGAAACACCAGAACCATAGAATCGTTAGGAGTAATAATAGTTGTACAGAATATAACCGTGGTGTAGAACAGTGTTTCTATGGGGAAATATTTTCAGAGTTCTCACTCGGAATGGTGGGGTGCCTTTAACTGCCTGCAGTTAGATTAGGCATGCCCCTTGCTCCCATCTTAGAAGAAAATAAAGCCACTGCTATTTATATTATATATATCATAAATTGTATATATTGTATTGTATATATTGTATATTGTATATATTATAAAACATGTATTATAATATATAATTATAATAATAAAGATACAAAATAATAAAGATTCCATGCACCCTTTCTCTTCAATGGTAACATCATGCAAAATGCAAAACCATAGTGCAGTATCATAACCAGGATATTGATGTTGATAGAGTCAAGATACAAAATACTTTGATCATTATAAGGATCTATCATATTGTCATTTATAGCCACATCCCCTTTCCTCCTGTTCCTAATTCCTCCATAACCCCTGTCAACCACTAATCTATCCTCTGTTTCTATCATTTTGGCATTTCAAGAATGTTACATGAATGAAATCATACAATATATAACCTTTTGGAACTGGCTTTTTTTTCACTCAGCATAATTCGCTGGAGCTTTACCTATGTTATCACATATGTAGATAGTTTATTACCTTTTACTACTGAGTAGTGTTCCAAGGTCTGGGTGGACTACCTTGGTTTAATCATTCATCCGCGGAAGGACATCTGGATGGTTTCTAGTATGAAACTATTATGAATAAAACTGCTACAAACATTGGTGTACAGATTTTTGTGTAAATATAAGTGTTCATATCTCTGAGATAAATGCCTAGGAACTCAATTGCTGGGTTATAATGGCATTTTAGTTAAAAAAACAACACCTGCCAAATCCTACCGTTTTACATCACCACTAGCAATATATTAACTGTCCATTTCCTCTGCATTATTTTTTTTCTTTTCTTTTTATTTATTTATTCAACAGAGGGAGAGAAATCACAAGTAGGCAGAGAGGCAGGCAGAAAGAGAGGGGGAAGCAGGCTCCTGCTGAGCAGAGAGCCTGATGCGGGGCCCGATCCCAGGACCCTGAGATCATGACCTGAGCCAAAGGCAGAGGCTTTAACCCACTGAGCCACTCAGGCACCCCTTCCTCTGCATTATTGTCAGAATTTGGTATTGGTGTTACTTTTTATTTTAGCCATTCTGGTAGGCATGGGATAATTTCTCATAGTGGTTTTAATGCATATTTCTCTAATGTCTAATAATGAAGAATATCTTTTCATGTGCTTATTTGTCATCTCTGTACTTTGGTGAAATGTCTCTTCATGTGTTTTGTCTGTGTTCTAACTGGATTGTTTGCTTCTTTTACTGTTGAATGTGTATTCTGTTGCTTTGGGATGGAATGTTCTGAATATATTTGTGATGTCCATCTAGTCCAGTGTGTCATTTAAAGCCTTTATTTCCTTGTTGATCTTTTGCTTAGATGATCTGTCGATTTCAGTGAGAGGGTGTTAAGGGCCCCTACTATTATTGTGTTATTGTCGATGTGTTTCTTTGATTTTGTTATTAATTGGTTTATATAATTGGCTGCTCCATGTTAGAGGCATAGATATTTAAAATTTTAGATCTTCTTGTTAGACCCTTTAAGTATAATATAGTTAACATATGGTATACTTAAAGTATGATAAAGTATACTTAAAGTATGATATCCTTCCTCCACTCTTATTAAAGTCTTTGACTTAAAATCTAATTTATCTGATATAAGGATTGCCACTCCAGCTTTCTTTTGATGTCCATTAGCATTGTAAATTGTTTTCCATCCCCTCACTTTAAATTTGGAGGTGTCTTTGGGTCCAAAATGAGTTTCTTGAAGACAGCATAGGTCTTGTTTTTTAATCCATTCTGATACCCTGTGTCTTTGGATTGGGACATTTAGCCCATTTACATTCAGGGTAACTATTGAAAGATATGAATTTAATGCCATTGTATTGCCTGTAAGGTGACTGTTACTGTATATTCTCTTGTTCCTTTCCTGTCTGTTACTTTTAGACTCTCTCTTTGCTTAGAGGACCCCTTTCAATATTTCCTGTAGGGCTGGTTTGGTATTTGCAAATTCTTTTAATTTTGTTTGTCCTGGAAGCTTTTTCTCTCTCCTTCTATTTTCAATGACAGCCTAGCTGGATATAGTGTTCTTGGCTGCATGTTTTTCTTGTTTAGTGCTCTGAATATATCATGCCAGTCCTTTCTGGCCTGCCAGGTCTCTGTGGATAGATCTGCTACCAACCTAATATTTTTACCATTGTATGTTACAGACCTCTTGTCCCAGGCTGTTTTCAGGATTTTCTCTTTGCCACTGAGACTTGTAAGTTTTACTAACAGAAGATGGGGTGTGTACCTATTTTTACTGATTTTGAGGGGGGTTCTCTGTGCCTCCTGGATTTTGATGCTTGTTCCCTTCGCCAGATAAGGGAAATTCTCTGCTATAATGTGCTCCAATATACCTTCTGCCCACCCCCCCCCTTCTTCTGGGATCCCAATTATTCTAATATTGTTTCATCTTATGGTATCACTTAGCTCTCACATTCTCCCCTCGTGGTCCAGTGGTTGTTTATCTCTCTTTTTCTCAGCTTCTTTATTCTCCATCATTTGGTCCTCTATATCACTAATTCTCTCTTCTGCCTCATTTATCCTAGCGTCCATTTTTGGTTGTACTTCATTTGATTTCAACTTAGGTCAGATTTTAGTTCTTTTATTTTTCCAAAAAGAGATTTTAGTTCTCCAGAAAGAGATTCTCTAGCATGCTTTTTTGGAGCCTAGTAGCACCTTGATAATCATCATTCTGAACTCTAGTTCTTTTTTTTTTTTTTTTTAAAGATTTTATTTATTTATTTGACACAGAGAGAGATCACAAGTAGGCAGAGAGGCAGGCGGGGGGTGGGGGGGATGGCTCCCCACTGAGCAGAGAGCCTGATGTGGGGCTCGATCCCAGGACCCTTAAGATCATAATGTGAGCTGAGGGCAGAGGATTTAACCCACTGAGCCACCCAGGTGCCTCTGAACTCTAGTTCTGACATCTTACTAATGTCCATATTGATTAGGTCCCTAGCCATCAGTACTGCCTCTTGTTCTTTTTTTTGAGGTTTTTCTACCTGTCTTTTTATCCAGATAAAAATAGATGAATGAGGGGTGTGTACTTGTGATCTCTTTCTCTCTTTCAAATAAATAAATAAGATCTTAAAAAAAAAAAAAGAAAAATGAATTAAGGAACAAAATACTAAAAGAGTAGCAATGACCCTAGAAAAATATACACTAATCAAATCAGAAGAGACCCAAAACTGGGAGGAGAAGAAAGGAAGGGGGAAATATATATATATATATATTAGAATGGTGACTAGAACAGAGTCACACACTTGATTTTTGGTGTATTTTGATCTGTTAGAAGAAACTGCCTCCCAAAATTTTAAAGAAAGAAAAACATATATATACCAAAATAAGGGTAAACACAATGAAGGGATGGATTATGACTTAAAGATGAAAATTTAAAAAGATTATAAAAAGGAACTGACAAGATAAGAAGTTGTTTGAAAAAAGAATTTAAAAAAAAGAGGAAAGATTGTGATCAGGCTGGAGACTAGAACAAAGCCATGGACTAAATTTAAGGTAATTTTGATCTGTTAGAAGAAACTGTATCCCAAAATTTTAAAGAAAGAAAAACCTATATATATACAAAAAATAAGGTTAAATACAATGAAGGGATAGAATATGACTATAGTAAGGAAAATTAAAAGGGATTTTTAAAAAGGCATTGATAAGATAAAATAGTTAAAAAAACGTTAAAATAGGAAAGAGGAAAGATTAAAAAAATAGAATAAGAAAAAAATAAAATTAAAAAAATTTAACTTTGAAAGATTAAAGAATCATGGGAAAAAAGCCATGAATTTGATGTGCTATTTTCCCTTAGTTCTGGAGCTCCACAGTTCTCACTGATGGGTGAACTGGATGTTCTTGCTGATCTTCTGAGGGACGGGCCTGTTGCAGTGATTCTCAGGTGTGTTTGCCCGAGGTGGAATTGTACCACCCTTGCTGGGAGCCGGGCTAAGCGATCTGCTCAAGTTCGCTCTCGGGAGCTTTTGTTCCCTGAACGCTTTCCGTACTGCTTTGGAGGAGGGAATGAAGATGGCGGCCTCCCAGTCTCCAGCCCGTAGGAGCCGGGCGCTCGGGGCCCCACTCCTCAGGGCGCTCTCGGAGAAAAGTCATCAATACCTCCTGTCACCCTTGTCTCCGGCCGTGCTCTGAGCTCACTTGTGACTGAGCATTTCTATCTCTGGCGCGCGGCTCCATTTGGAGTCTCCAAACCCAGCCAATTCCTGCCGTGCATTCCTAAGCCACTCCTCCGGGAGGAGGAAGGTGAGTCTCCCCAGATGGGCTGCTTGTGGGGTCCTTGCTTGAAAAGCAGTGGCCCGATTGTGCCAGGGATCACGATTTAAGGTAAACCTGAGCTGAGAGCCCACTGCTCGGCTTTGTCTCTACCTCTGGCTTCTCCGCTCTTATACCTGGGAGCTCTGCTGCACTCAGACATTCCCCTGTCTTTCTGTGACCCCCACAGGTCCTTTTTTTTTTTTTTTTGGTGGCAGCGGTGGGATACTCTCACAGGTCCTAAGACCACACTGTCCCCACGAGGGCTCCACCTCCCACTTAGCCTCTGGAGCAACATCCCTCCGTGGAGCAGACTTCTAAAAATTCTGATTTTGTGCTCCACTGCTCTACCACTTGCCGGGAGCCAAAGGCAGACGCCCAACTGACTAAGCCACCCAGGTGCTCCTGAAAGCCTTTCATTCCTAGAATAAACCTCATTTGGTCATGGTGTATAATTCTTTTTATGCATTGCTGAATTCTTTTCTGCTAAGTCCTGCTGAGTTTGTAGGTGTTCAGAATGGTTTGATAACTAGCCAAACTCCTGGGACCCAATGATATTTAGGTCTTGTCCACCTCTTCCATCATGTTCCTCCTCCCTTGAGAGTTCTTTATATATTCTAGATACTCATTCTTTGTCAGGTATATGGTTTTCATATATTTTTCTCCCACTCTGTACCTTCTCTATCCTTCCTTCCTTCCTTCCTTCCTTCCTTCCTTCCTTCCTTCCTTCCTTCCTTCCTTCCTTCCAGCCCCAATGTGGGGCTTGAAATCATGACCCCTTAGATCAAGACCTGAGCTGAGATCAAGAATCAGTTAGCAGACTGAGCCACCCTGATGCCCGTGTACCTTGTCTTTTTTATCTTAATAGGATCTTCTACAGAACAAACATTTTAAATTTTGATGAAGTCCAGTTTGTTAATTTCACCTTTTATGGTTAATGCTTTTGGTATCAAGCCCAAGAACTCTGTCTAGCTCTAGATCCTGAATACTTTTTTTCTAAATGTTTTATGGTTTTACATTTTACATTTAAGTCTGTGATCCATTTTGAGTTCATTTTTTAAAAAGATTTTATTTGTTTGTCATAGAGAGAGAGAACACATAAGTAGGGGAGCAGCAGGCAGAAGGAGAAGCAGGCTTCCCTGCTGAGCAGGGAGCCTGATGTGGGACCCCAAGACCATGACCTGAGCCAAGGCAGCCACTTAACCTACTGAGCCACCCAGAGCATCCCTTGAGTTCATTTTGTATAAGGTGTGAGATTTAGGTTGAGGTTCACTTTCTGGTCATGGATATACAATTGCTTCAGCACCATTTGCTGAAAAGGCTGTCTTTTCTCCATTGAATTGCTTTTGCACCTGGTCAAAAATCAGTTTGGCTTATTTGTATGTTTATTTTTGGGTTGTCCATTGTATTCCATTAATCTCTGTGTCTATTCCTCCACCAATACTATAAAATCTTGATTACTATGGACTAATTCCTTCAACTTTTTCCTTCTTTTTCAAAATTAATTTTAACTATTCTAGTTCCTTGCCTTTCCATTTAAATTTCAGAATAACTGCCTTATCTACAAGAAAATCTTGCTGGGATTTTGATAGGAATTGCATTATAGCTATACATCAAGTTGGGGAAGATTGATATCTGTGTTGCTTCTTTATATTCTATATTCCACTTATGTTTATCTTTATCTATATAGCTATGTCTTATCTATATATACTTCTGTTCATCTATCTTTATCAACATATTGATATTTCACCTATATTGAATCTTCTAGTTCATGAAGACACTATTTCTCCTTTTATTTAGATTTTTAAAAATTTCTTTCACCAGCATTGTATTTATAGTTTTCAGCATAAAAGTCCTGTGTATGTTGTTGTTATTATTATTATTATTAGATTTACATCTAAGCACTTCATTATTTTATGGGTGATTGTAAATGGTACCACATTTTAAATTTTGGTGTCCACATGTGCATCGCTAGTATACAGAAATAAAATAGATTTTGTATACTTATATCTTGCAACTTTGCTGAACTCAGTACTCAGTACTCTGCTTTTTTGCTTTGTTTTATTTTGCCTTATTGCACAGAGTAGAACTTGTAGCATCACGTTGAATAAGTGATGAGAGTGAATATCCTTGTCTTCTTCCTATCTTGGGAGGGGAAAGCATTCAGCCTTTAACTATAAAGTATAATTTTGCTATCGACTTTTTGTAGATGATCTTATCAAATTGAGGAGTTTCCCTTTTATTCATGTTTTTCTGAAAATTTTTATCATGAATAGATGTTGAAATCTGTCAAATGTCTTTTCTGTATCAATTGATATGATTATGTAATTTTTCTTCTGTAGCTTGTTAATATGGTTAATTATACTAATTAAGTTTTGAATATTGAAAGAGCCTTTTTTTTTCTTTTCTTTCTTTCCTTTTTTTAGACTTTATTTATTTACTTGATGGGGGGGGG
>CM053611.1:34579982-34642688 GCA_028646535.1 Procyon lotor
TCAAGGATATTGGTCTGTAGTTCTCCTTTTGGATGGGGTCTTTGTCTGGTTTTGGGATATATTACATTTTCATTTTCAACCAGTTAAATGTACTTTTTGATTTTTCTTAAGACTTCTTTTTTTTTTTTTTTTAAGATTTTATTTATTTATTTGACAGAGAGAGAGAGTGCACAAGCAGGGGGAGTGGCAGGCAGAAGGAGAGAGAGAGAAGCAGGCTCCCTGCTGAGCAAGGAGCCCAACATAATGTGGGGCTGAAACTTCTTTGATCCATGAATTGTTTAGAAGTGTGTTGTTTAGTTTCCAAGTATTTAGATATTTTCCTAATATCTTTCTGTTACTGATTTTTAGCTTTGTTCCATTTTTTCTAGTTCCTTTAAATTTGTTGAGATTCGTTCTGTTGTCCAATATACCATCTATCTTGGTATATATTCAATGGGCATTTGAAAAGAATGCGTATTAGAATGTATATTCTGCAGTTGGGTCAGGTGTTCTATATTGGCTAATGTTGTTGGAGAGTTCTCCTACTCCCTTGCTGATATTTGCTTTAGTTGTTGTATCAATTGTTTAGAGATGTTGGAGTTTCCAACCACAATTGTGAATTGTGAATTGTCTATTTCTCCTATCAGTTTCTTCTTCACATATTTTGCAGCTCTGTTTTTTTGGTGCATACACAGAATTGGTATGACTTCATAGTGGATTGACTTTTATCATTTTATAAAGTCCCTTTCTGTCCCTGGTCATTTTCTTTGCTCTGAAGTCTATTTTATCTGATATTAATATAGTCCCTCTTGCTTTCCTTTTATTAATGCTTGCAGGACATATATTTCTCCGTCCTTTTATTTTCATCTACATTATGTAGATAAGGATATTTATCTATATCATTATTTGAAATGAATTTGTTGTACATAGCAAATACAGTAGGGCAGGTCATATTTTATTTTATTTTTTTATTATTATGTTCAATTAGCCAGCATATAGTACATCATTAAGGCAGGTCATATTTTAAAATCCAATCTGTAACCTCTTTTAGTTGATCTATTTTAACCAGTTGTATTTACTGTAATTATTGATATATTATGGCTTAAGGTATTTTGTGTTTGTTTTCCATTTGTTCTTTGATTTTTGTTTCTCTGTTTATTTTTTTCTGCCTTCTTTTGGGTTAATTGAACATTTTTCCATATTGATTTATCTGTAGCATTTTAAAATGTATCTCTTTGTACAGCTTTTTTAGTGATTGCTGTAGGTATTATACTATAAATACACAACTTGTTGTGGTCAACTGGTATCATTTTACCAGTTTGAGTGAAGTACAGAAACCTTTTCTCTCTTTACTTCTCTTTCCTTTCCTTTTTTTTAAATTGTCTTGTTATTTCCTCTACACACATTAAGAACTATATCTGTGTTATAAATTTTGCTTCAACCATCAAACATAATTTTGAAAATATTTTGAAAATTTTGAAATAATTTTCAAAAGGAGAAGGAAAGACTATTGTATTTGTCCATATTTTTGTTTACTATATAGTCTCTTCCTTGCTTCATGGTGTTCCAAGTTTCTTCATCTTGTTTTTCTAGAATTTAGAGCTGTTTGCACTCTCAGCGCAATTTAGGTCTCTAAATCCTCTATTTAGAGAACTTCCTTCCAACATTGTTTTAGGATAGTTCTATTGGTAATAAATTTTCTTAGTTTTCCTTCATCTGAGAATATCCTGATTTCTCTTTAATTCTGGAAGAATATTTTTTGGAGGTGTAGGATTTTGGATTGATAGTTGTAGTCCTTTGCCACTTGAAAAATATTTCACCACCTACTTTTAGCGTCTGTGGTTCCTGGTGAGAAGTCTACCATTCTAATTGTTTTGCCTCTGTTTTTCTCTGGCTGATACTGAAATTATACCCTTGTTTTCAGTTTTCAGAAATTTGGCTCTGATGTGTCTTGGTGCACATTTCTCTGGATTTGTCCTGTTCCTGGTTTGCACAGCTTTTTGAAACTGTAGGTTTATGTCTCTTGGCAAATTTGGGAAGTTTTCAACCATTATTTCTGTGATAATGCTTTGCTTTCTCTCTGCCTTCTTTCTTCTCTCCTTCTGGGACCCTGATGACATGGATAGATCTTTTGTTTCTCTTATTGTTGTCCATGGGTTCTGCAGTTCCTGTATAGTCTCCACTGACACCGTGGTAGAGGTGGTTTTATAAATTTGGGTGATGGTGAAAATCCAGACCCTCAACAGGCCTCCTCTGCTACTACCTCAGAGGGGAAAGGAGGGCCTCCTCCTTACTGCCAGGTGGAGAAGGAAGCCCAGGCTCCTCCCATGGTCTATCACAGGGATTTGTTCAGTCTGAGGTCATCCTTGTTTCCAAATGCCAGGTAGAGATCTGGAGGTCTGAGAGTGTAAGCACCTTGAAATAACACTGTTAAATGGGCCTTACACAGGCCAATGAGTCCCGGCCCTGGCTCATTGCTGCTCCAGGGCCCCTGCTGGTGTCTTTTGTCTACACTCACAGCTTAGGTATCATTCCTATGGCCACCGGATCCCTGGATCTGGTGGGCCTCACTGAAGCATGTATAGAATGTTTCCATTTTGTAGTAGTTGTTAAAAATGCTCCAGAAAACATCCTTGAGTGTATATAACTGAACACTTGGGCAACTGTATTTATAGAACATATCCTTAGAATTAGATTTGTAGATCAAAAGATACACTTCACAAGCCATTCTTAGGAGGTAAGCCCTAGGTGCATTAATTTTTTTCCCTAGGGTTTGGCTAGATCTTTTTTTCCTCGATGTCTCTTAGCTTTTGAAAATGCAGTTTCTTGTTAATAATTATCTTGAGGTTGTTTATACATTTTCACAAGTTGGCTTCCTTTAGCGATCAGAGTTTTTTTGTAGGTGTTCAACTACTTCTTTAATGTACAAGCCTAGCTCACTTTAGCCTGACCCCCCTCATCTTATAATATTGGAAGATCTAAATTTACTTCCGAAAACCCCGTGACTTATAGAACACAAACGCAATCCGGATTTGTTTTACCTTCTTTCTCTTTATATTTACTTTGGAGAATCCACAGGGACTACCAACCAAATGTGGGTGTTCAGGATAATGTTTATCAAACGTTTAAAATTTAGCACATATTTATAAACTTGCTAAGGCATATTCTGTTTTTTTATTTTTTTTAAAAGATTTTTATTTATTTTTATTTTTATTATTATTTTTTAAAGATTTTATTTATTTGACAGAGAGAAACACAGAGAGAGAGGGAACACAAGCAGAGGGAATGGTAGTGGGAGAAGCAGGCTTCTTGCCGAGCAGGGAGCCTGATGCGGGGCTCAATCCCAGGACTCTGGGATCATGACCTGAGCCGAAGGCAGATGCTTAACGACTGAGCCACCCAGGCGTCCCAAGATTTTTATTTATTTGACAGAGAGAAACACAGCAAGAGAGGGAACACAAGCAGGGGGAGTGGGAGAGGGAGAAGCAGGCTCCCCACCGAGCAGGGAGCCCGATGCGGGGCTCCATCCCAGGACCCTGGGATCATGACCTGAGCCAAAGGCAGACACTTAACGACCGAGCCACCCAGGTACCCCCCATATTCTGTTTTTAAAAATTTATTTTATTTACTTATTTGACAGAGAAAGACACAGTGAGAGAGGGAACATAAGCAAGGGGAGTGGGAGAGGGAGAAGCAGGCTTCCCGATGAGAAGGGAGCCTGATTTGGGATACGATCTCAGGACCCCAGGATCACAACCTGAGCTGAAGGCAGACGCTTAATGACTGAGCTACCCAGGCACCCCAACTAAGGCATATTATTACTGGAGGCAGGGGCCACATTCATAATAATATAGTTATGAGGTTTTTTTGGGGGAAGGGAATATATTATGAAATTGAGGAAATTGAAAAATATATATGTAGACTTTAAACATATTTTTATGTTTAAAATAAACATAAATATACAAATATAAATAAACAAAAATAAACATAAAATAAACATAAACATAAATAAAATAAACATTAATATAAATATATATAAAATAAACATAAAAAAAAATCTCCATCTTTCTGTCTCCATCCAAAATTACAATAAAAAAAAAAAATAAAGTGGCTTAAACCCATAAAGACAAAGAGAATTGGAGGGGAGGCAGGAGCAGAGAAGAGATGTGTTCACATCTGGGAGATGAAAAGTGTTTTGAGGGGCGCCTGGGTGGCTCAGTCGTTAAGCGTCTGCCTTCGGCCCAGGTCATGATCCCAGGGTCCTGGGATCGAGCCCCGCATCGGGCTCCCTGCTCAGCAGGAAGCCTGCTTCTCCCACTACCATTCCCTCTGCTTGTGTTCCCTCTCTCGCTGTGTTTCGCTCTGTCAAATAAATAAAATCTTTAAAAAAAAAAAAAAAAGAAAAGTGTTTTGAAGGATAGTAACCAACTTAGCAGATAGAAATGGCTGAAACCTAAGTGCCTGTGGAAAGTAAAATTGATGAGCAGCAAGAGATTTGTTCCCTAGAGCTTCTTGAAGGGTTCTGGAATGGGAGGTACTAGCCAAGTGGAAGGAGCAAGGGTGAGCCATGGACCTGAGAAGAGGGAGATGGTTTGAAAGTTTCCCTAAGGATGTATTATGCCTCTACCTCCACCGTTGTGGGACAACCTCTCTCTGATCCCTGCAGAACAGGGAGTTCCTTCTCTGAAGAAACTGACCAGAGTCGGTGGCTCTGGGCCATGCTAGCTGGTGAGTCCCCATCATCCTCCCTGCTCCCATTACGGTGCCAGGCTTATTACACAGATGCAGTTCACCAACCCCGTCACGTTGGAGAAGATCAGAGTGAAAAGTCCATGGAAAAATTCAGTGGCTTCAGAGAAAATACTCACACATAATGACAATTGGGAGGGAGGTGTCTATCTCCTAATGACAGAGTGACTCAACACCTGATCACTCGTTTGGCCACCAGGTGACAAATCTGATCCAACCACACAGCCTTTCCAAACAACTACAGGTGTGTCATTTTTTAAGCCAAGGATCATCAGACTTTTGAGAGACACCATCAAAATATAAGACCGAGAACAAAGTGTGTACATGGGAAGATTATCAGTTAGAAGAAAAAGGAAATGTTGTAAGGAAGGGGCAAAAAATTTAAAGAAAAATTATAAGTATCTTTAGAGAGAAGAGATGATATTGCAGCCATGAAACAAGAATGGATGTCATTAAAACAGACAAAACCAGAGAAATGTCAGAAAACAAGAAACAAAAAGAAATTAAAATGATCAGGGATGCCTGGCTGGCTCAGTTGCTGGAGCATATGACTCCTGATCTCAGGGTTGTGAATTCAAGCCCCAAGTTGGGTGTAGAGATTACTTCAAAATAAAATCTTAAAAAAAAAGAGAGAGAAAATGATTAGGGTAGAAATAAAAAATTCAACAGTTTGGAAGATGGAATCGAGACATTCTTACATAGAATAGTAAGAAAAAAAACTAGGAAAATAGGACACTGGATTGGCTCATTCCCCCCCCCCCCTTTTTTTTTAAAGATTTTATGTATTTATTTGACACAGAGAGAGAGATCACAAGTAGGCAGAGAGGCAGAGAGAGAGGGAAGCAGGCTCCCTGCTGAGCAGAGAGCCCAATGTGGGGCTCGATCCCAGGACCCTGAGATCATGACCTGAGCTGAAGGCAGAGGCTTTAACCCTCTGAGCCACCCAGGCGCCCCTGGCTCAGTCCTCTTTTACAACCCACTTTTCTCATGTCTCTCTTCCATTCCTAGACTTTCTTGTAGTTAGAGTTACATGTTGACACATTTCTGATCAACGAGTTGTAAGTTGAAGCCTGCAGGGAATTTCTAGACATGCCACCTTTTCTGCTTCCTTCCCTTTCCTCTTCGTTTCTGGTTTGAATATAGATGTGATGGCTGGAGCTGCAGCAGCTATCTTGTGGCCATGGGTAAGAGGCCAAGAGAGTTCCAGAGATCTTTGCCTGGACATTCGTAAGCCTCTAAAATAATATAATCTAACCACCTCTTGACTTCCTGTGTGCAAAAAAAGTAAATCCTCAATGTGTCAAGCTGTTTAATTGGATATTCTTTTACTCCCAGCTGAACCAGATTCCTAATACAGAGAGAAAAGTTAAACTAGAATATCTGGAGCACCTGGGTGGCTCAGTCAGTTAAGTGCCTGTTAAGTGGTTTTGGCTCAGGTCATGATCTCAGGGTTGTGAGATGGAGCCCTGTGTTCAACTCCTTGCTGGGTGTGGAGCCTGCTTAAGATTCTCTACCTTTCCCTCTGCCCCTTCCCTCCCCCTCGCTAAAACCAAACCAAAACAAAAAAACTAGAATATCTGTTCAAGTGGTCCGATATTCAACTGTTAGGAGTTTTGGAAAGAGAAAACAGAGATAATGTGCGGAAAAAAAATTATCAATGGAACAAAAGAAAAAATATCCCAGAACTAAGCTTTCATATCTCGTAACAACACATTAGCCCAAGTCCCTAAAACTCACCAGGATGTAGTATGGAAGTACTTCACAGTTTGCTTTCAAATAAATGGAGCAGAGGTCAGGAGACTGGCTTTACTACAATAAAAGAATGTATAGTAAAAAGAATTAACATTGTATAGATATTTGAAAGGTTTGTCGGTAAGCAAACCTTAATATTATATTTTAAGAAGATGGGAACTTGCAGAAACATAGTATCTTGGGTATCTGTTTAAGACAGTGATTTAAGTTTGGGTTATTGGTTCATACCTGGAAACTGCCATGTTTTGTTTTAAAGTTTGGCTATTTTGAAAGACTATGCATTTCAAAATTTTACAGACCTGTTTCTGATCCCGTTGTGTGGTGTAGGCAGTTTCCTTAACTTCTCTGTGCCTGCGTCCTCATCAGCGTGGCTACCTTAGAGGCTATTGTGGGGACTAATGGGAATTCTCCATTTAGAACTCCTGGCATAGAGCTGGGATTTCTTTTTTTCTTTCTTTCTTCTTTTTTTAAAGATTTTATTTATTTTTGCAAGCGGTAGAGAGAGAGAGAGGGAGAGGGAGAGAGTGCATGGACAAGGGGAGGGGCAGAGAGAGAGGGAGAAGCAGACTCCCCGATGAGCAGGGAGCCTGATGCGGGGCTCCATCCCAGGACTCCAGGATCATGACCTGAGCCAAAAGCAGACACTTAACTGACTGAGCAACCCAGGCAACCAGAGCTGGCATTTCTTAAATGTTAATTCCCTATAATGATATTTCTTAAACTGAGATTCTACCCGTGTACTCACACCACAGCCTTCCATTTTTCCCTCATCTTAGTTCATAAGAACTTGAGTTACCCAGGTTATGAGGCTTATCCAGTCTGTGGATTCCCTAACTGAGATTCCTCAGCTCTGAGAAAGTTGTAATGAGGGCCTGTGAGTTACCTTCAATATTCTAAAAGCATCCCAGAAATCATACATGCCCTGGGTATTAGGAAAAGGAGCTATCAAGTGCCTTGGCTTTTGTCTAGGATGTAAAACCATTGTGGTTACTCCAGTTGCCACTGACTATTAAAGACAGAGAAGTTATTAAATTTTTAGAGATGCCATTTGGAAGGCGATGTCTTTAAAAATCATGCAATTTACAGGGGAAACAGTGAAGGAGGGTAATAATTCTTGGGCAGGAAGGTCTACAAAGATTAAATAACTCGCTAAAGTTGACACAGAGGGTTAGCAGCACTGCCAAGCCTAGAACTGGTTTCTCCTGATGCCTAGCTGACAGCATGTTTCACTACCAGCAGAAGCTTCCCAGACCACCCTATCTTCCCCCCACCATATGTATGGTGACAGATGTGACCAAAATTACTGTGGTGATCATTTTGCAAGGTATACAAATATTGACTCATTATATTCTACACCTGAAACTAATATGATGTTATATGTAAATTATACCTCAATGATAATAATAAAAAAAACCACCTCACAAACTTGAAACTCAGGATGTTCAGTTCTCCTCTGTGCTTGGGCCCCAAAAATCATGGGAAGGAAGAAAGTATTCCTGACACTTTGTCATGCAGGCACAGTCAGAAATTCTCTCGTTTCCTTTCGTCAATTAGAGAAATTTATACCTTAGAAGATTTTAAATGCTTGGCTACTTCAGAGAAAGAGAAAGTTCTGTCACTTGTCTATTGTTTTTGTGCCTGTGAAAAAAACAAGGGTTTTTCAGCCAAGGCAAATCAAAGTGGCTGATACTCCCACGAGAGAGTTGAGCAGGCAAGGAGCACTGAATGTGTACCTGCCAGGAAGTTGGAGCCTTCGATTAACCAGAGCAGCAGGAAGAAAACTGCTTGGATGAGCTATGACCACAAGGTGGCGCTACACACACGCCTGTCAAATCCAGCAGTTTCCAAATCTGGGGGATTTTCCCTGATTAACTGAAGCAGGGGGAAAAAACCCAAAAATATGAATAGGATCAGTACTTTTCAACTTGGAACAGTGGGACTGAAAGGAGGTGGTTAAAAGCCTCAAAGCGCTTGCCCTCTTTAACTGTGTGGCAGAGAATCCACTTGTGTTCTTCAGGTTGGCTGGGTAAATAAGGAGCTGGCTGACTCCTCAAGTGAGTGGGGACTCAGGAAGTGACTGGCTCCAGCAGGAGGAAAGCCCGGAGTTCGTCTGTGAGGGCAAATCACTCCAGGATTAGGGCTCCAGCCTCTGCTGTCATCCGGCTGTACTCCTTTATGCCTGGCCCTCTGACCTTAGGGGAAAGGCAATTTCCATTTCTATACAGGGAACTCATTTCCTTTTGTTGCTTCCTTTATTTTATTTTCCTCCCAAGAATTGTGAATTCTCAGCCCGTTGGGGCCTGGGAGGAGGAGATGGATAGAGCAGTGAACCAACAGTGTCCTTTTTTCCTTCCCACCCCTCCCCGAAGTAAGACACTCTGCCACCCCAGCCCCCTTAACCTACCCCTTTCCTTCAAAGGAAAAACGGAAATAGTATGTCCATGCCCATTGACATCATGGACTTTCCTTCCAGTCCTGATTTAAAATATCTTGAAAGTTTGCTTTCAAACGACTGCTTTGTGCTTAAGGAGAAAATAAAACACGACGCTTCCTACCCTAAAACTTTTCCTGGTACCACGGAAAATGACCTGGGCTATCTGCCTCTGGCATCTTTGACCCCAGATCAACATGATGGCACCCAGGCCAGCTCCTGGCATCTCTGCTGATTTAGCAATGACTCCACCAGGTTCTACCCCTGCAGGGACAGAGCCACCCAGCCCTCTCCCCCAACCCCCGCCACATGGAGTCACACCCAGACGCTGCTTGGCTGCTGCTTTGGAGGAATCAGTGTTCCAGAACAGTGGTTCTCATACTTACCATGCATCAGAATCACCTGGGGGCTTGTTAAGACAGATTGTTGGGCCCCACTTTCTGGTTTAGTAGGTCTGGGGTGCAGTAAAAAAAAAAAAAAATTACATTTTTACCAAGTTCCCCTGTGAGGCAGATGCTACTAGAGTGGGGACCAAACTTCTAGAGCTGCTTTTTCAGAGCACAGAGCTGGTGGGGGGGGGAGAAGGAGCAGCAGTAAGAAGCCCAAGGCTGTTGTTTGGGCTGGTCTTTTGCCCCTGTGTTGGAGCAGGGTGGGGAGGGCATGTGTTCTACTGCAGAGGCACCAAGAGGGTCTGACCTCTTGCGATGCTGTAAATCTTTTATTTTTTTTTCTTTCTAGACTAGTGATTCTGAAACTTGGCAGCACATTGGATCCACTTTGGGAGTTTTAAAAAAGAATCCCTGACAACTGGCCTCCAGTCCCAGAGATCTTGCTCTAATTCGTTTGGAGGGTGTTTGGGCATTGGACCATTTGAAAGCTCCCTAGGAGTTTCTGATTTCCAGCCTGGGTTGAAAAGTCCCTGTTTTAGGCTCTCTTTTCATTATAGTTTTATATCTAATTCCCCGTGAATGGAAATACCAATCATTGGACCTGGAAACTTCTAGCTCCCTCACCCACCTCCCTACCTCTGCCCACCTTCAGGCTGGAAAACTCTTGCAAGGCTCTGAGTTTTGAACTCCTATGTTTCCTTCAAAACCCAGTTCAAATATGTCTTTCATGGTGGAGACTTTCTTGGCTTCCCCTGACAGTTAATTGCTTCTCTTCCTATCTCCTAAAGTACTTTGCAGGCACTGGAATTACAACTTTTATTTCACTGTATTGGAATATTTGCTTTCATATCCTTTCTCCTCACTCCACAGTGTGCCCCGTGGGGGGCTTAATAAAAACCGCAACTGAATGAATCCTTTGGTTGGAGATAAAGTTTGAGATGCAAAAGGTCTGGAGAAGGAAGTTTATTAATTTCGATTCTGTTCAGCAAGCTGAATGCCTACTTAGGGTGAAGTTCTGGTGGGTGTCTGGGAGGCAAAGCCAAGTGAGCCAAGTGAGCTGTGACCTTGCCCTTGAGGGATTGCTCCTCAAGTCTGGCACCAGTTTCTAATAGGTGCTCTGCTTTCAAGCTGACAGACGCTGAATTAGGGTGAGCCTAGGTACTTTTACAATCGTGGACACGACCATCTCCACAACAATTTTGCCGGTTAGCTGTTGTTGTCCCCATTGCATGGATGAGAGAACTGAGGGGTTCTACACCTCTTCCCTCCACTGGATCTGGGTGTTTCTTCCAGGCACAGACATGGTCTTAGTAATTTCTGTACCCCCAGCACTTGACACAGGGCCTGGCATCAGCAGGTGCTCGGTGGAGGGGGGCCCAGCTGAACCGTGTGACCCTCCACCACGTCTCTCCGTCAGTCGGGGGGGCGGGGACACGGTGTCGGCGCCGACACATTAGGGGAGACCCCGCTGTTGCCACCCAGGGGGGCTTCCCGGGGGTCAACAACCAGCAGCTGCTTCACAGATTGTGTGAGAGCCCTGTTGCCGGCAGTCTTCGGCCTGCCGAACACCGTGTCACGGTCTGAGCGCGCCGGGACCTCCTTCCCAGGTCAGGATGAGAATTTCCGGTTCTGGATCCGCCATCTTTGTTCTCTTCCGCCATATTCTCTCCGCTGCCCGCGGGGGACGGGCTGTCTCCCTGTTTTCTTCAGCAGGGCTCTCTTCCCGCCAGCAGGGAAGGGCTCTCTTCCCTCTCTTCTCCATCTCACGACCAAGAGACAAGCAGGGCTGTCTTCCCAGGGCTCTCTTCCCCTTCCTCACAGGAAAGACAGGTCTGGAGCTTGGCCTCCCGTCCCCCACTTTCCCACTTCCTGTATTGTTACCATCCTCCCCTCCATCCTGAAACCCACTGCCCAAATCTCCTCCCTCTCAGGAGGACCGCTTTATTAAGGAGTTGCACTTGTATTATTTATTTTTTTTAAGATTTTATTTATTTATTTGACACAGAGAGGGAGATCACAAGCAGGCAGAGAGAGAAGGGGAAGCAGGCTCCCCGCTGAGCAGAGAGCCCCATGCGGGGCTCGATCCTAGGACCCTGAGATCATGACCTGAGCTGAAGGCAGAGGCTTTAACCCCCTGAGCCACCCAGGCGCCCCGCACTTACATATTTATAATAATAAAATAGATATTTTATTTAACCTACGCAACAGATCTGTAAGTTAGGTTGGGTCTGATTCTACCATCGTGCCATTTGCTCTTGATTTGAGCCGTCTACTCCTTCCTTCCCTCCCTGTTCTGTCTCCTATTGGATTAATGAAGTATTAGTATTCTATTTTATCTCCTCTGTTGGCCTTTTGGGATTTTTTTTTTAAAGCATTATTTTAAAAATTATTTTTATTTTTTCCATTTTTTTTATTTTTTAGAGAGAGAGTGAGCGAGTGCAAGTACGAGGAGGGGGGAGGGCCCCAGGGAGGAGGAGAGAGAGAATCTTAAGCTGACACCACACTCAATGCAGAACTGGAGGTGGGACTCAGTCTCATGACCCTGAGCTCATGACCTGAGCGGAAATCAAGAGTCTGATGCTGAACTAACTGAGTCACGCAGGTGCCCCATCCTCTACTGGCCTTTTAGTTACAACTCTTTGTTTTATCTAGTGGTTAGTGAAAATATGCATCTTTAGCTTGTCATAGTCTGACCTAAATTAATATAAGACTTCATGTGAAATATAAGGATCTTATAACAGTATGCTTCTATTTGCCTCTCTCCTGTCCTCGCGTATATTACAGACCCAGGAACACATTGTCATTATTTTTGCTTTAAAGAGCCAGTGTATTTTAAAGAAACCAAAAAGTGTTGTGTTTCTGCCCTGTATAGTTGCCATTTTTGGTACTCTTCTTTCCATATGGTAGGTACAGGTTTCTATCTGATATCATTTCTCTTTGGCCTGAAAAACTCCCTTCAACACTTTTTTTTAATCAGAGGGAGAGAGAGAGCAAGAGTCGGATGGGCAGGTGAAGGGGCAGATGGGAAGGGAAAGAGAGAATCTTAAGCATGCTCCACACCCGGTGTAGAGTTTGATCCAGGGCTCTGTCTCACGACCCTGAGATCATAACCTCAGCTGAAATAAAGAGTTGGATGTTTAACTGACTAAACCACCCAGGCAACCTTCTCTTTAACATTTTTTATTGTGTAGTTCTGCTGGTGGTAAATTCTTTCAGCTTTTGCTTATATAAACATATCTTTATTTTGCCTTCCAACTGTGTTTGTCTTGTTTAAGATACACTGAGATTCTTAGATGGGTGGGTTGGTATTTTTCATCATATTTGGAAGTCATTACTTTTTTGAAATATTTCTTCTTCCCCAATTTCTCTCTGCTTTACTTCAGAGACCTCAGATATGCCTATGTTAGATGGGTTAATATTGTCCCACGTGTAACTGAAGCTCTGTTCTGGTGTTTTTTTTGTGTGTTTTTTGTTTTTTCTTTCAGTTCTTTTTCTTTGTGCGGTTCAATTTGGTTATTAATATTCTGTCTTCAAGTTTACTGGTCTTTTCTTGTGCAGTGTCCAATCTGCTGTTAAGCCTATTGTGCATTATTTCAGTTACTGTACATTATTAAGTCCTACAATTCCCATTTTGTTCTCTTTTGTAGTTTCTCTGATAAGATTATCCAACTACTCATTCCTTATGTCCATTCTTTCCCTTTAAATTCTTGAACATATTCATTTTTGTCATTTGCAAGTCCTTGTCTGCAAATTACATCTTTATTGCCTCTGGGATTCTTTCTTTTGACTGCTTTGTTTCCTTCTTGTGACATATCATTCTTCTTTATTACATGCAAAACTTATAGATTTTATTGTCTTCTTTTTAAGAGTGTGGGGTTTGTCTTGGCGGCCAGCTGGCTACTAGTGGGTCAACTTGATGCTGCTGAGCGCCAGCCTTTGGCTTTGTTAAGGTGGGTCCACTGCAGCCCCCTCCAGGGCCAAGTGGTCCAGCAACTGTGGTGCAGCCTCTCTGAATCTCCGATCACTGACCAGAGCAGTCATTATGTTCTTGCCACTATGGCTGCTGAGAATATCAGTGTCTCCCCCACTATGTGACCTCTGAGATCTCTGTCAGCACACAGCTCCCCAGCACTTGTTTTTCCCCCGGGCCTTGGTGTTTCACTCTGCACATGCGGGCTCTCTTTGCAGCCAAAGACTCAGGTAGTCCCCGCATGGGTTTCTGGGTTTCTTCTCTGTGTGTCTTTTTCCTCTCTAGTACTCTGCCCTGTTGACTTCAGCCCCTTGGGCAACCCACTTGTTTGGTCTTTTTTTCCTTCTGCCTTGGCTTGGGTTCTACCTCCCTAAGCTGTGGTTTGGAAAGCCCCCAGGCAGAAGGCCAGAGTGAATGTGGATTTCACCTCTTTTGTTTTTCTTCTTGCAAGGTTCCCATCCTTACACCATCTGTAGTTTAATAACTGAAAAGAGTTGTCTCATATATTTTGTTGAGTTTTCATTAGTTTTAATTAATAAGTCTGATAGCCCTTACTCTGTCATGAGGATGCCGCAAGTTACTCTGTAGTTAGGCGGACATGACTAGTCTATTTTATAGTGGAGGGACCTTGGGCTTGGAGTCCATAAGTGCCTTGCTCCAGATCCTACCAGAAACAGCTGAGTAGGGTGGCGCTCAGATTGGAGCCCATGCCCAGGTTCTAGAGCAGGGTTCTTGACCTCACTTCCTCTTTTTGTTTTCCATTTCCTTTTTCTATCTTGTTCCTCTCCAAAGAGAAGATACAGCAATCTCATGTGCTCAGATCTTCAGTTCTATCCTATTTCACATTATTTCTCATTTTTGTGGCTTTGAACCTTGCTCTTCTTATCTGGCAAGTTGCACATTTTTAATATTCACCCTCCCTTGGTGCTTCTATTTATGTCAGACTATCTAGCCATATTTCTTACTTATTTTTGTATTTCCTCAGTCCCAAGCACTGTATTTTCACATAGACATCATTTTGTAAGTGTTGATTGAGCCAAGAAGAAATTGGTTTTATTTCATTCATCTTCTACCCTTTTCCCCTATGTGCCATTGAAAACAGGTACTCAGGGAGGCCCAGGTGGGAAGCAGAAGTCCGTAGGTGTCAGAGGGAGGCCCCAGAACCTGGCTGCCTCTCCACAAGCAGCCTGAACGGGCTTCTCTGTGGATATGGGTCGTCAGCTGATGATTCATGCATTTCTTTCTTGTTGGCACACTGGGACTAGCCCACTGCCTTTTCTCTCCTCTCTATACCCTTCTTCTCCTAGGAATACTTCTATAAAGTCCCCTTTATTATTCATTTCGATCATGGCATTAAAGTCTATCCACTCCATTTTACCATTACATTTTTCCTATATTTCTAGCACACTCTAGAATTTTGTATGAAATTTCATTATTCTTGCTCCATCTTTCTCCTTTTCCCTAGTTTCAAACTCTTCTAGAAGCCTTTCTATGGTACTTTAAATTCCATCATTTCTATTCCGATTTCTTTGTCCTTGTCCCTCAGTTGATTTCTTCTACTGGAGGGGTTCTGGTTTTCTCTTTAAAACCTTTGATTTCAGGGCCACTTTCCTCGACACTTACTTCCTCGTATCCTTTTCTATCAGTCCACCACTGTCATCCTGGGAGAATCAGAGGTCTGCCCTCCCCTTGATCTCTCCTCTTTTACTTTGTAGTCTCTTCTTGTCCCATCAGGAATTTACCCCCTTCTTTATACCCCTGCCAAATGTCTAGTTTTTGAGAAGTGAATTTTGGCTATTACCTTCATCAGTAAAAATGGGATTATCATTTATGTCACATGTCACAACCTCTATGCCAGAGGTTTTTTTTGCACATAAATAAAGTCAACTCCCCTGGCTGATTTCCATTTGGTAGCTGTGTAGCCAACTGTTGGCATGTGTGTTTAAATAAACATTTTATAATCCTCTACCCTTACAACCTGGGTTATTTGTTGGTGCACTTACTTTAGATCATTCATTTCTTTTTTTTTCTTCAAGAACCAGTGGAAATCTTCCTTTTCTCCCCTAACCATTTCCATTATAAACTATAAATAAAAATCTTACTTCTTTCCCTGGAAAGTGATGGACTGAGACAGGGACCCACTCAGGAAATAGGAAGGGGAGGGGCTAGAGCCCCCACAGTTTGGTATTTTTTGAGTGGACCACACACATTTGATAACTCTGAAAAGATCCAATAAGCCTGACACCCTAATTCAAGGCTATACACGCCCTGTGGGTGCTTGATTCCCTGGGAGTGAGTAGCAGAGGGAACTGATGCCGAGCTCTGCCTTGGGCTGGAAGGGACCAGGCTCCTGCTCCAGGCTTCCGGCCACCGTCACTCTAGCGAGACTAGAGAGAACTACACTGGGGACTGAGGGGCCACAGTCTTTAATGGGATGGCCAGCTCAGGTCCAGGGCTCCAAGCCTGCTCAGAACTCCACACCAGGACTCCTCCCACCCTTTCCTTACTTATCTTTGGATGGCAATCACACAACACCAAGATGTCAAACTCACTAATTTCCTCAGCAAGGCATCTGGTATGTGGCAGGTCCCCCCACATCTGACTCTATGATCTGGAACCACCTTGACCTTATCTGTATGTTCAGACCCTGAAAGCATTGCAAGTAGGATCTGCTCTGCCCCCTACTGCCAAACCTTTGTCTCCTGATCCTTTATCCCCTCCTCTTCATTAAAACAAATCCCAACAAAACCCCCAAACTAAGAAACCAACCAAACGGCATTAACAAAAACCAAATGAAACCCCCCTTAGAAAAGGAAACCCCAAACATCATTCTCACCAAGCACTCCAGGGGGAAGCTAACTTTCTGTCTTCCAGAAAATGATAGAAACACGCTCTTCAGAAAGCACCCAGCACATGAATCACGGATCCTCCCACGACTTCAACTGCACGAAAATAGACACTTCATCTGCTTCCATTCCTGGTTTTCCTGCCCAGAAGTCATTATCCTTTGGTGACATCAGAACTGGTTGTTCCAAGAGGTGGTTGCTGGTGAGGGCAGCAGGAAGTACCAGCTGGTCGGGCGGCCGGGCAGGCCGGTTCTGAAATGTCCCTGGAGGGCAAAGGCTGAGAGCCGGGCTGGAATGGAGGGGGGAGGACAGCTGGCAGAGGATACACGCTCAGAGATGAGCAAACTGAACCCCTATCTACTTTCTGTTAGGGATCAGAGAGGGCAATTGGCCTGCCTCTAGTCATTCCATGAGTGGGCAGAGAAATGAGACAGAGATGGAGCACGCCATGTCTAAAAGTTCTTCCAGACGTGACAGTTGGCAAGCTTTGGCTCAGGCTGTTGCCCTTGTTATAGAGGTGGGTTGGTGCTCGAGGGAGCGGGGCAGCTGGAACATCGCCTTGCAGGGGAGAGAGCACAACGCGGGAATCAAATAGATGGATTCTCAGCCGGGGCTGCCCTGCCAGCCATGTATCAGCAAGGGCTGGAACTAGACCAGGGATTGACAAACTACTGCCCGGGGGCTCCATCCGGCCCTCTGCCCATTTTTGCACAGCTGGTGAACTTAAGAAATGGCTTCTGTGTTTTTAAATTATTGAGAAAGAAATGAAAAAAACGTAACATTTTCAGGACATGTGAAAATGATATGGAATTCACATTTTGGTGTCCGTAAATAAAGTTTTATTAGAACACAGCTGGGCCCGTTCTTTTACACATTGTCTGAGGCTGCCTTTGGGCTTCCCAGCAGAGGCGAGTAGTTTGTGACGGAGACCTCACGTGGCCTGCAAAGTTGAAAGTATCTACTCACTGTCCCTTTACAGAAAAAGTTTGCCAGTCCCTGGACTAGATCACTCTGGACAGTTCTTGAGGCTCTCCCATACTAGGTAGGGTAACACATTTGCCTTTGGCAACCCCCGCTCCCCAACTTTAGCCACAGCTCTCCTTGTGCATTCTCCATCTGTTCCTACCACTTGCTGTTGGGGTTGGATTCAGCCCAAGGGAAGCAGAGTTCCAGGAGGCTGTGGCTTGAAAGCCTGGGCTCTCATAAAAGGTAGGGGTACAGGGAAGAATGAGAGGAAGGCGATCCTGGCCATGGAACAGAAGACCATGGCTTAGTTTAGTCATCAGGGTTATATTTTGCTCCACTGAAAGCTGAGCCGGCAGAGCATCACCCTTCCATTCCTGTTTCTTTTTCTTTTTTTTTTTTTTTTAAGATTTTATTTATTTGACAGAGAGAGAGATCACAAGTAGGCTGAGAGGCAGGCAGAGAGAGAGGGGGAAGCAGGCTCCCTGCTGAGCATAGAGTCCAATGCGGGGCTCGATCCCACGACCCTGAGATCATGACCCGAGGCAAAGGCAGAGGCTTAACCCACTGAGCCACCCAGGCGCCTCTCCATTCTTGTTTCTAAAAGCTCAGACTCCCAGCAGAATTTCTGGTGGGCTGGAGATGGGGACTCACCATTGGGAAGGGTCTTTACCAGAGTAGATGCTGAGGAGGGGAAAGGCCACCTTCTCCCGGGTGGCCTCTTCTCCTCTCTGCCCTCATGTGGTCGACCAAGTCAGGAGACACGAGTCTGCGGAGGTCTGGGCCACGAAGCCTGGAGAAGAGCTGGGATTAGGTGGGAAGGGTGAGAAGGGTCCTGCGGCCCGGCTTCCCCCCCGCCACCTCAGACCCCAGCCTTGCTTCTTGGCCCCCTCTGTCCCGCATTCGCCGACCGTGTTCTGTGCAAGGAACGGCAGGGCGAGCCGCCCCAGTTGGGGCTGTTCCTTTAACCAGAGAAGCCAAGCAGTTGTGGAAATGCTTCCAACTACAAGTTGTGGGCAGCTCTTACTACGCTGCTGCTGCTCAGTTCCCATTGTCGCAGGAAATTCACAACAAAAAATAGCTTGGGATTTTCTTCCTCTCTACTGCAATATAAGACACGGAGATAGAGGGACTGCGGTGTGCGTGTGCGTGTGCCTGTGTTGGGGACAGGGCATTGTCACCACCCCTGGAAGAACAGCCAGTCCCAAACATACAGAGTTGAGAGCAGTTTAGACCAGGTTTCCAGGCAGGAATCTCTCCTACACCTCATCTGACAAGTGACACGGTCTCAGTACCTTCCCACCCCACTCCAGTCACCCCTCCCCCCAAAAGTGCCCCTCTCTCTTTGATGACTTCTGTCATGTTCTCCTCATCCCTGACCCAGCCTGTCACACAGGCCTGGACCTCTCCAGCTGATCATCTGATTTGTCACGATCCTCTGCACTCTGCCCGCCCTCTTGGGGACCCCTCCCAAGAGGCATCGGGGTGTTGCAGAAGGAACATGAGCTTTGCCAGAGGTTTGAATTCTGGCCATCGAGCTGTGTGACTTTGGAGAAATTACTTAAATCCCTCGTGTCTAGATAGAAAAAGAAAATATGACTTTATAGCACAGTTGTGCTGATGATATGACATAATGTGTGGCACAAAGTTGGCCCTCACAAATAGGATTCACATCCCACCCCTGCACAGTGGCTTTCCTTGCTGTTTCTTTAATGTAGCTTCCAGAACAGAATGCAATATTCCAGATATGGCTCGAACAATGCGAGTACAGTGGAGCCATTTCATCCCTATTTAGGACAAGAATTTTCTTCTAATGTAGCCTAATATAACCTTGGCTGGTGGTGTTGGTGTTGTTTGAGATGGCCTCACTACTGGAAGAGCAGTCCTGGGTTGGGAGTCAAGACGTCTGCATTCTTTTCCAGTTCGTTTATTCATTTTCCTGACAAATGTTAATTGTGCTCTCGTTGTGTACCATGGACCAGGAGTATAGCAGTGAACAACACAGACAACCGTACCCCGGCGAGGGAGCAGGCAGAGTACAAATAGCCAAAAGTATAATACAGTGCCAGGGAGGGATAAGAACAATAAATAAAAACAAACCAAACCAAACAAACAAAAAGCTGGCTAAGGGAATGAGGGACTCCTGATACTAACTAGTTGTATAGACTCAGCAGCACAAAGAGATTGAATCAGATCTCTGCAAACAATGCTCAGAAGAGCCCCATGGGTTTGGGAAGGTGCCTTTGGGGTCTTTACTGGGTGAGGTGAATTGCCGGGAAAGGGTGCTGACTCATCAGACCCTTTGCCTCTACTCCTACACAGAGCAGTACCAAAGTGTCTTCACTTGGCCTCTGTGTAAAATCCTCACCAATGAAAATATTCTATTATTTTAAAAAAAGCTCGAGATCCTCTATATTGGATAGTCTCTGTGTTCTCTGCTAGCTCAAAGACTGTGAGAATTGCTCGAATTTTTTCATTTGAACTGCTGCTATACCAGATCTCCTTCTTTGGTCTAGCGAGTGGTATAAAATAGCATTTACATCTATTAGTGTGAATTTTTATCTTCTTAGTTTTGGTCTATTGATCTGGTAGGCCGAGATAATTTTGCAGCATGAATTCTAACATTCATGTTTTTTCTGCAAATCTGTTTTATGTGCCTTCTATATCTTCTTCCAGGATGTTTATCTAAAAATGTTGATTAGGATGGAGCCTGGGGCAGAGACCTTTGGTTCTTTAACAGACTATGAGGTTGATCTAACCATAATCAATGGCTTTTGAATTTTGTATGTTCAGATGACTATAGACCCGTCTGAGTATCATAGCACCCAGCCAATATTTCCTCTTCTTACCTCAATGCTATCTCATTTTCTGTACTTATTTTAGAGCTATCTGTCAAGGTCCGGGATCGACCCTGGGGAAACAAGACAAATAAGACACCAGGGGTTCATAGCTAGTAGGCAAGATGGAAATGCAAACCAGTAATCATAGCCGTATGATGAAGGCCAAAGGGCGATAGGAACTAGGACGTTGAGAGGAAGTGCTCAGCTTTGCCTGGAAATGTCAGGGGGATTTTCTCAATCAAGAAGACATCTTGGGATGATCTCATTCAAAAAGGAACCCGTGAGAAATGTTGTCCGAAGTCAGATGAAATCTGGATAAGTGACACCGATGGCAGTCTTCTGACTTAGGTACTCAATACCTGTTTCTTGGATTTAATTTTCAAGAAGGGGAGATACTATCTAATAGATCAGGGGCAGATGAAATCGAGGTCAGAGGGGATGGAGGCATTAGCTGAGGGCGGTGGGGAAGCTGACTCAGGCAGGAGCGGTGGGAGCACACAGGAGAGATCAGGGGCAGGAAGGTCAGGGCTTGTTGAATAAATGGACTGGAGGACTGAGGGAGAGTGAGAAGTGGTTCAGCATTCTAGATTTTTCTGTCTCGGGCACCTGGGTGCCTTTTGCTGCTATTACCCAGGATCACAAGGAAGAATCTGTTCCAGGTTCATAAACTTACGAGAGATTTGAGGATTTAGGGGAATATCTTTTTTCCCATAATCTTTTCCCTTTCAGTTCTTTGATTTCAGATTTCCACCACTAACTGCTGACTTAGGAGAGGATGGCTTCTGATGGGTGTCAGGAGAGGTGGGGAGAGCAGTGGAGATTTCCTTTCTCCCTCAATGACCTTACACGGCAACACGCCCTCTTCGACTTGACCTGGCAGCATCCTTTCTAAACTTCAGCTTCAGTTTCGAAGTAGGAGTATTCACCTATCACACACTTCTGTTAGGGTTACCATTTATTCCGGTCTGCTGGGAACTCTCCCAGTTTAATAACGGTCCCGCCCACTATGAGCCCCTTTAGTCCCAGGCAAATGGGATGGACGGTAGGTCATCTTAGATGACCTTGAAGTGTGAGGCATGCTTGACGTGTGCACAGAACATTCTAGGAGGCCTGGGGTAGGAAATGGGATTGCTGGAGCACAGCATTGCTCTTAAGCCTTATCTGCCCCGTGAGATGCCCCTGGGGGCAGGAAGGCAGCAGGGTGGAGCCAGGGTGGCTTTGAGTGTGGTTGTCCCCATCAGAGTCACCCCAGGGCAAAAAAACAAAAACAAAAACAAAACAAACCCCCCCCCCCAAAAAAAAAACGCAGAGCAGACTAGAGGGGCTTGAGCAAGGCTGTGAGTGGGCAGGAAGTTGACCCTGTCCCTTATTCAGCAGAGGGTCTGAGCCAAGCCTCCCCCACTTCACTTTCTTGAGCACTTAATTGAATGGAGAAATCCAAGAAGACACAACAAAGGGTGGTGCTGGGCTCTCCATCACTCACAGAAACTTCCTGGGAGCTCTGCCCGCCCCCCCCAATAGGCTCCCTGTCGCAGAGAGGCCACTTACTGTTGCAGGAAGCTGGTGGAACTAAATAGCCAGACACACAGTCTTCTATGAAAAAAAACAAAAAACTGTGGGGTCCATAAAACCAAATGACCGTCGATATCAGGAGACAATGGTGGGCAAAGAAGGCATGTGGGTTTTTTGTTGCCTTCTCCTGCCTTCCCCACACTTACACACGCTCCCCCTGGGGAGGGATGCAGGATGGTGACATTCTGCCTCTCTTCACTTCCTGTAGGAAGCATAAGAAAGCCTTTGGCAAATCGACTCCAAAATTATTGTTCAGCAGAAATCCAGCAGCCCCCTGGCACCCCACCCTCTCCCCCCAACAAAGGTTAAATAGTTCCCACAGGGTGCAAGAAAGGGTTATTGAAAACAGCAGGGTTTTTTTTTTTCCTTAACTTCAGCACTTCTGGTAAATCTCTGATCCAGCATCTAGTGGTTAACCACTGATACAGGAAATGACATTTAACGTTTTTATCACTCAGCCAGAAATGGAAGAACAAGGCAAGTCTGTGTTTAGGGAAGATGGATAGTTGCCCACCACCTTCATCTTAAAGGCACACCATCTCTCTTTCTGATTGCTGGGGTTGTTGGTGGCTCCCCCCCACCCCCCCACCCCCGTCCGCTGGCTTTGCTGGCAATGAAGCACGAATAGCAGCACCGTCACAGCCTTGCCGCTGAGGATGGGGCTCCAATTGTTGTCAGTTACGAAAAAGCAATCAGTTCCCCTTTTTCAGGAACCGTTGCATGTGGGGACAGGCAGGCAGGAAATGAGTGTGGATGCCGGTGGTCCTAGGCGCTTTGAACCGCAGCATCAGCTCAGGGCAGTGGTGGAGGGGGTCCTGTGGGGAGGTACCGGGCCTGGGATCACCTCGTCAGGGTGAGACTTTGAACGGAGCCCCCATCATCACTAAGTGGAGCACAGTCCGCAGAGGGTTTTTAACCCCCTCCAGGACACTCAGCAAAGCAAGAGTGTTGAACACCACAAACCACAATGAGAGAAATGACATTGACATTTGGTTTCACTTGCAGTTTCCCTGGGTCACTGGGTTCTCCATTTCTCGTTGCCCTTTTGGGATGAGGGGTTTTCAGTGCAGCTGCCGAGGATTCCTCCAAAGAGCATGAAGGACAGCAGCGAGGACAACAGTAAGCACTAACACTGGAGAGTGGGACTGGATTCGTGATCTTAACAAGCTCAAGGCCTGCGCGTGTTCAGGGATGAAGCCAGCAGGGTTTGAAACCCAGAGTCCCCGTTGCCATTTACTATCCAAGCCCCGCCTCCTTCCCAGCCTCCACTGCACCTGCTGGGCAGAGAATCAGGAGCCTGAGGGGTGCCACGGTGGATACTCTGGTTGGCTGGGAGGGAATCAGTCAGTGCCTTGTTGGCAAAGACGGCTGTATCCCCATATTAGTTAGGGCTCAAATTCTCTGATAAAATCCCTCAGATTCCTTCCTTCTCTTACTAGAAACTAGCAGGATCCTGTTTTTTCTGACCTTGGCCAATTGAATTAAAAAAAAAAAAAGAGTGACTTGGGTGCAAAATTCTTCTGCTGTCTGCTGCCCTCCTGCAAATGCATCTCCACCAACACTAGGAGGCAGGGTGGCCAAGTGGGTGAGCTCTACTCTAGGGGGCAGCAAAGCTGGCCTGGGGTGTGTATCACCCACCAGAAGAAACTGGCCACTCCCGGCAAGTCACCTGCATTTCTGCTCTGCGTTTTTCCAGAAGGCATCGGGGTGAGGACCATTCACCGCCCCGGGAGCCTCAGTTTATCCATCTGTGTCCTTGCCGTGAAGTGGTAATGAAACCTAAAGAGCTCTGAAAATAAACGTGTCCTTCTGAAAATAAACGCACCCTCCTCTGTGCAGAGCAGGAAGGGGCTGTGTGGTATCAGAGACGTTTCCAGGTAACAAATATTGAGCGTGATTTCCTGGGCAGGGCACTGGGCAGCAAACACCAACTTGGCATGTTCTCTGAGCTCCGGGAATTCTCGTCCACCTGCTGGTGCCCATCTCTGCCCACCTGCTAGCATCAGGGGCAGGAACATACTGAACGCCCGTGTGCAGACGCACCTGAAGAGCTCCTTGTCTAAGTGGCACTCGCTTTTTTTTTTTTTATAAGGTCCCTTGGTGATTCTGATGTGCAGAGAGTAGACAGCCCCTGATTTGGACGGAGGTGTGATCAGTTAAACAGACAAACACCAAAACTACAATGCGCATTACTATATGCTCTGATTTTGGCGAATACAAGTTGCTATGGGAGCATGGAGTCAGGGCCCCTCCCCCAGCCTTGGGAACGTTGGGGAGATTTTGTGAAGTAGGAAGCCTCATAGGCTCAGATTTTGAGAGCAGAAATTAGGCAGGTGATTCTGGACCCAGGGGCTGAGGGGAGGGGAGGGGAAGAGGATTTCCAGGGAGAGCGAGAAGCATTTTCCGGGTCCAGGAGTGAAAAAGAACAAGACATTCATGTGGGATTGCAAGTAGTTCAACATGGCTGGAAAAAGCCTGGTGGGAAGCCCTGTGATAAAGCCGGAGATGTGGGGGCGCCTGGGTGGCTCAGTCGGTTAAGCCTCTGCCTTCGGCTCAGGTCATGATCTCAGGGTCCTGGGATCGAGCCCCACATCGGGCTCCCTGCTCAGCAAGGACCTGCTTCTTCCTCTCCCCCTGCTTGTGTTCTCTCTCTGTCAAATACATAAATAAAAGCTTAAAAAAAAAAAAAAAGAAAAAGCCAGAGATGTGGCCAGGGCCAGCACATGAAGGGTATGGAAAGTAATAGTAGGAACTTTGTACTTTATCCTGAGGGAGAAAGGGAGCTAATGAAGAGTTATAATCAGAGAGGGGACTGGGATCCATTTCCCACAGAACCAGCTAGGAGAACTAGCTGTGGTTGTGTGAATACCAGAATCTGACTGTGTGAACACCAGATAGGAAGGTAACTGGGCGGAGGTAGGAAGGAAGTTAGAATATGCTTCAGTGAGAGCTTCCTGAACTACGTTAGTGGTTATGGGGACAGCAAGAGGAGGGTGGATTTGAGAGATAAGACAGCACAGAATCATTTCAATGTGGGGAGTGAAGTGAGACGAAAGTTCTTAACTTTTTTCCAGGTTTTTGTCAAGGGCAGTGGGGTAGATGGCAGTGCTGTCCCCTGGGCTTGCCATGCAGGGGGAGTCCTCATGTCTGTATTTCCTCGTGCGCAGCACAGTGCCCATCCCACTAGAAGGCTCTCGGCCAGCATTTGCTGAATAAAATTGGAGTGTTGGTAAAAATATATCGATGAAACAAATAAGTATAGAACTACAGTTTTTGGTCACACTTTGCATTTTAAATTTAATGAAATATGATAGACAATTCCCGAGATCTAACCTCAGGCAAATAAGAACCAAGGAAATAATGAGATAGAAGGATAACTCTTTCTGTAGTGAAACAATTTTAGTTTTAGTTTGTTTTAGTTTGTCTAGTGTACCAGCAAGTGCTTATTCAAGGCACAAAGAGATTTTTCCTAGAAAGGAGACCATAGTCCAAATAAATAACATCCTCCAAATTACACTGAGAAGATTACCAGACCTTCCCCAAGTATGTGAGTCCAACAAGTCACCTGTGTTTTCAACCGGTAGGAAAGGAAGCCCTGTGCTTGTTCTGCTAACATCTGCCCACAGAATAATTACATTTGGGGGCACCTGGGTGGCTCAGTGGGTTAAAGCCTCTGCCTTCGGTTCAGGTCATGATCTTGGGGTCCTGGGATCAAGCCCCGCATCGGGGTCTCTGCTCAGCAGGGAGCCTGCTTCCCCCCTCTCTGTCTGCCTCTCTGCCTACTTGTGATCTCTCTCTCTCTCTGTCAAATAAATAAATAAAATCTTTAAAAAAAAAAGAATATTTCCTTTTGAAGAAACAGAATAATTAAAAAAAAGTTGAATATGTTCTCTCTAGCTTTCATACCTGTGGAGTTCACAGGTGATTTGGGGAGCTCAGTAGGTGCTGGCATCTGAGTACAAGTCATTTCACAGGCTTTGTAGCTGTTAGTGAACAAATCCGTATGACTTGGTGTAGAATTTTCATTCTACCATGCTCTGGTTCTGTCCTGGCCATTCTTTGTCTGTCTGTCTGTCTGTCTGTCTGTCTGAAAGGTCAGCCTTGAGTTCATGTAAGGAGGCAGGGAGGGACAAACCCAAGATCTTGTGAGGATGGATCTAGGATCTGCAAGGGCTGAAACTTTGACAATTTTTGGAGTAAATTCTAAGTAAAAGAATGCAACGTTAGGAATGAAAAGTGAACACTTATTTAGAATGAGAATAGAAATCATCACAGTAACATTTTTAGTAACTACTGGAAATGCCTTTATAATTTTATTTAAACATTTATTTTAGCTATATAGTCTGTGTTTTCATATGGCAATTTTGCGATATTTTCTATAGAGTGAATAGGCAGATTATTCAGTGTTTTATCTAGCAGAGTTAATGAAAAAAATTATTTTTATTACTGATAACTTAGAAAAATTTTTTCCAGCTTCATAAGTTGTGATTGGTAATGCCAAGACAACGTTTAGCATTGCCAAAATTGGCAAATCACTATCATGTTTCTTTCATATAGGAACTGGAAGATTTCAGGGAATTTGAGATTTTCTCGTAAGTTTCCATCTTAAATAGTCTTCAATTGATCACATCCATGTCCTCATATTTCTGGTACATTATGAATTTTATGTCATCATCATCCATGCCAGTATTTTGTGTCAAATCAGCAAGAAAGTTAAATCTTTTCTCAGTGTATTCCTATGATTCACTTTTCCTCATTAATTGGATTATCAAATGATCCAAGAGCTTATTACTTATCATTACTTCTGCTTGAAATGTATTCCTTCTCTTCATCTTAGTGAATTACTGCTTTTGGTATGATCTAATTTTATTTATTTTTTGTTACAATTTGCTTCTTGATGTTAGGATAATATCTATTGATTTTATTACTCATCTTTATTGTTTTTAGCTTACATTTCATTATTATTTTCATCTGAATATTCTCATAGTTCTTTAACTTTAGTCATAAGGGTATCATTTCTCATTTGTTTCGTTACAACATTACAAAACATCTTTGGATGTTGGAGGGAGAGAGGAAACAAGTTGGATTATGACCTTAACCTAGCACCGAGATTGAGCCAGCAGGGACCTTGGGAGGGCAAGCTGGGAGTTTGGTAGGTGTTACTTGTGAACGTAAAGACTTGTTGGAGGTGGGGGCAATTAACCTGCGTTGGAATTGCTACTAACTTGTCAAAGCAACCCAAAGAAAGGGAATATCAGGCTAGGAAACCAGGATGAGGGTGTCAGAACAGAAGCAAGGTAGATTCCTTTGGGAGTAAGAGGGATGCTTTGATCAAAAGGCAACTGCTATGGAAAAGGTCAGGAAGTCATGAGGGAGCACTAGAGGCCACAAGAGGGTGGTTAGGCTGGAGTATATTCAAGATGGGAGCGGGAACAGGATTCCTCCAGCAGTTGCAGGTGGGCCTGATAGCATTGTAGTCACTGGGGTCTTGTTGATGGTGGGTGAGGTTCTTCTCGGAGAGCCCCAAGAAGAAGATTCCTTTCTTCTTCATGAGGCCATGAGTAATGTGGAATCCAAGATTCTCCCCTGGGCCCTAATGGGCTTGGTTTTTCTTTTCTTTTTTTTCTTTTCAAGATTTTATTTATTTATTTATTTGTTTGTTTATTTATTTATTTATTTTAAAGTGTGGGGAGGGAGAGGACCCCAAGCAGACTCCACTCTGAGGGCAGAGTCTAACGGGGGCACCACCTTAGGACCCTGAGACCTTTACCTGAGCCAAAACCAAGAGTCTGGCATTTAAATGATTGAGCCGCCCAGGCACCTTGGGCTGGGTTTTTCTAAAGCAGATTGAAATATTTTGAAAAGAAGCAACAATGTACAATTAACTATGAATTTTGGAGTCAGAAAGATCTTGAATCCTGACCATGTAACATCTTATCAGCTAATTCCCGTTCTGCAAAAATAGGGATAATAGTACACATTTTGAGGATAGATACTACATAAATCTTATAAAATAATATGATGCTGAGTATAGTAAATTCCATAGTTGAATAATCTAGAATATATGTGATTGGGGCGCCTGGGTGGCTCAGTCGTTAAGTGGCTGCCTTCGGCCCAGGTCAGATCCCAGGGTCCTGGGATCGAGCCCCGCATCGGGCTCCCTGCTCTGCGGGAAGCCTGCTTCTCCCGCTACCATTCCCTCTGCTTGTGTTCCCTCTCTGGCTGTGTTTCTCGCTGTCAAATAAATAAAAAAAAAAATCTTTAAAAAAAAAAAAAAAGAATATATGTGATTGTTAAAAGTGTTACAGTTTTTTTTTTTTTTTAAAGAACTTATTTATTTGAAAGAGAGAGAGAGAGAGAGCACAAGCCAGGGGAAGGGGCAGAGGAAGAGGGAGAAGCAGGCTCCCCAATGAGCAGGGAGCATGACATGGGGCTCCATCCAAGGACCCTGGGATCATGACCTGAGCCAAAGGCAGACATTTAACCGACTGAGCCATGCAGGTGGCCCTGCTTTTGCTGTATTTTCATTAACTTAATTATTACTTCCCAAAGGAAAAGAATGACCTAAGATTTAATTATCTCAGATAGGTCTTAGAATTCTGAATTTCTGCCTTGGCCTGTTTGCTTGTACTGCCAATGCTGTGTTACATACACACACCCACACTTTAATGGACATTATCAAAAAATAGAGCCAGAATCTTTGACCTAATTCTAGAGTTTAAAGAAAATATGAGTCTATCCCCTCAATTCTCTTTCTTTCTCCTTTCTTTCAAAGTAGATCTCTGTTACTGATGCGATCATTCTTGATTTTGGAAAGGAGTCTGTTTTAGTTCTTGGTGTATTGATGCTCATTGGCTCTAGTTTCTTGCATTGTTTTGTTAATTTTTTAAAAAATATTTATTTATTTGACAGAGAGAGAGAAAGACACAAGTAACAGAAAGGTAGGCAGAGCGAGAGAGGGAAGCAGGCTCTCTGCTGAGCAGAGAGCCCGATGCGGGGCTTGATCCCAGGACCCTGAGATCATGAACTGAGCTGAAGGCAGAGGCTTTAACTCACTGAGCCACCCAGGCACCCTGTTTTGTTAATATTGCTTGATTTTCTTTTCTGCCATTATTTGCATTTATTCTTTTGATGTGCTCTCCTATAATGTAGTCACAAGTTCAGCTGCAAGACATTAGGCGTTCCATCCTCTCATGAAGGAGAAGTGAAGTGACTCATTCAGAGCATGTTCTCCTGGAATTAAAGCCAGGAAGATGCATTGGAACCTTTTGTCCTCTTATACTTCCTCACCTTCCACCTTTCCGGAACGTGTGAGATTTAAGTTCTGTGTGTGATAGTCTTACCTTGAGAAAGTAAGGAAGAAGGAGTATAAGTATCCATTTGGGAGATTAGCCCAGGTTACATTAGACCAGGAATTGCCCACAGAATATTATTAGACATCTGGCCCTGGAGAAAGGTGAAGGAAAAGCTTCCCCAATCATGTCTGTTGTCGATATGAAGTCCGGTTTGGTTTTGAAATCAATGACTCATTTAGCAGCTATTTCATCCTACTTATAGAGACCCAACTGCTCCAAAAATTCTCTTCCTGAAGGCACAGGAACCTCAGTACAATAAACAAGTGCATCATCCAATAACAATTAGTTCTTGATGCCTCTGTTTGGATCCTATGAAGGAACCAGCCCATGAAAGTCAGTCCTTTTTCTGATAACATGATCATGGACAGAGGGGCCTTCTAGACGCTGGCCATCCTCTAGCTAACAGGATGATGTGAGAACACTGAAAGTTGTGAGCCCTGGTCAGGATGAATGCTTTGGTACCGATCTTGTTTGGTTAGATGATACTTTAAGACCCAACCTGGTATTTATAACTTCTTCCATAAAAAGAAAGCAAATGAAAGAAAGAGAGAAAGAGAAAGAAAGAAGGGAAGGAAGGAATGAAGGAAGGAAGGAGAAGGAAGAAAGGAAGGAAGGAAGACAGTGGCCTTTCAATGGCCAAGTCAAAACTTGAGAGGGGTCATTAGCCTCTTCATGCTTCATTTGTCTTGAGAAAGGAATATCAGATTAGAAGAATATTTTGCATTGTGTCCTGAGTGGAAGAATACAGTAATACCCTTTCTATATTTTCCCTTTTTTGTTTGCAACCCTCAATACCCTGTCTTTTTTAAATGGCTGGTTCCGAGTGGCCAATTTAATTAAACCACACAGGAGGACAAGGGAGGATTTGGATAAGCCATCATGCAGTAGCATGTCATTGTCACCATGGGGGCCATATGAGAATGTGGATGACTCATAGCAAAACTCTGTCTATTACTGGGAAGCACAAACCTCCTGCCAATGAAGGATCAACTGAATACTTTCTGAATATTGAGAGATGTGTTATAATTAATAAGAACAAAATTAAAATGAGAGTGAACAACACATTTGACTTCCCATCATGATTTCTTGCCCAGGAAAATAATATCTCCAGAATATTCACAGAAGGTGAACCAGACTAGAAGGAACCCCTTCCCAAGTGAGAATGTAACACCTTCCTCAGGCATGTGAATAGTAAACACAGTGTGTGGAAATTTCACATGGAAAAAAGGAACATGTGCCTCTCTTCATGTGGACCCGTGGCTTTTTGCCATCTCATGTCTCATCAGCAAAGCTTCCATTGCAAGGGACAAAAACAATCCAAGAAAGAATTTATTACTGATGTGACAGTCCCAGACTCCAAGGGCTACTAGTTACCACAGTGCTGTCATCACACCCCCTTTCTCTCTGTGCACACCCTGGCTCTGCTCGCCTTCATCAGGCATCATTCTCAGAGGCTTTCCCTTTGGAGTTGTCATGACTACACAGCTCTAGTCCTCACTTCTTCTCACCTTGGGGGGAAAGACATCGGGTCACTTCTCCAGAAGTCTCAACAAAAGTCCCATTTCATCTCATTGGTGCCATTGTATTATATGCTTATTGTGACAATGCTTTGATTGAAGAAGTGAATCCTCCGACAAAAAGTTGTAGCTGTTGGGAGAGGAAGGGAGAATGAATGTTAAGGAGGCAAATAATAATTGTCAACCTGTGAAGCCAGGGCCACTATTTCTAGGCCTTTGTCATTCTTGGAGATTGTCTGACTTTCTTATCTGGGATAAGTTGAAAACACATCGGGTAGAAGAGAAAGCATGGGATCTTCCCTGAAGGCTGGTTGGCAGCTGGGCTAACTCCAAACTCCTGTTCCTCTCTTCAGCTGACACTGTCTGCAGTAGAAGTTTGGTATGAGCAGCAATTTTGTAACATGCTTCTGATACATGGGGAGAAATATGCGTGCAAGGCATGAATACTAGCAGGCATATAAGAAAAAATGGTGTTCAAATGATCTTTCTCTCCCATCAGGTGCTTGGTTACTCATCAGGGGCCCCCATTTTAGCATCCAGCCATTGCCAGACCAGTAAAGTCCTATGCCTTTTCTTTTCCTTCCAATCCCTGTCCCCAGATGAAAGACATAGGAGCCACCATACAGGGAATGACTTTCTCAAGCAGGAATCTAGCAGTGGTTCTTCTTCCTGGTTGGCCAAAAGAAAGTCTTGGGCCATTTGATTTGGTGATTACAACAAAGCAGAGGGAAGTGATTCTTACTCCCTGTTCCTGAGAAAGAAACAAATAGAACAATATTATTGTTTTCCCTGAGGATTCCGTAGTTTTGGGAGAGGTTTGACTACTGTTAAGCCCACATATATATATATTTTTTTCCACATGAAGATTGAACAGACTTCAACTAGAGTTTCCCTTGATTTCTTATCTCTTAATTAGGTTCTGTTCTTGATGCAAGTTCCACTGGATGGTTATGGCACTATAAAGACCTTTCTAATGAACGGGCATATGGCAGTTGTTGGCATCTTTAGAAGAACTACAGGGAAGTGCAATAGGATAACACAGTGACACTTTAAATCCATAACAATAGTACAGCTGTATGATCCAACTGAACTACAGTGATGGCTAATGTGAACAAGGGGGATGGTGCTAGAATGGGGGGAACTAAGAAGATCCTATTTGAATGGTTCTCAAATCTTCATCCTATGTTCACTTTTGGGAACATCCTTTCTTTCTTGCTAAGTACTGACAACTCCTTCTCAGAAAACCATAACACAGCCTTCCTGGAATTATAAGGACGTGTGTAATAGCATGACTTAGAGATGCTGTGTTCAGTTATCCTCATGATGCAATAACTAGACTAGACTATTCCTTTTCAAGAAATAAAAGTGTAAAAATATCTATCAAAAGATCAGCCTGACAGTCAGGCTACCTGAGAAAACTTATTGGCTCTAAATCATCCCAGAAGAGGATGAATTTATTTCATCATCTGGAAGGAGACTAACCTTGAGTCTATGTCATTCCAGAGAGATAAGAATGCATGGCACGTATTCTTCAGTTTTTAAAATCTTATATTAAATTCCATTTCCAAAATTAGAAAATTGACAAATGTTCTCTATAACCAGTGAAATAATATGAAGAAAGAAGGAAAAAAATTAAGCATCTCTCTCAATGTCTTTGCATTTCTACCTCTCCTCCTCTAAGGCAACCAGTCCTCTAAGCTAAACTGTTGTGTAGCTTTTTACATCTTCCTCAAGTTAATACAGGCATATATTATTGTGGCTTTTTAAAATTGGGATCGCACTAGGGCTCCTGGGTGGCTCAGTTGGTTAAACATCTGACTCTTGATTTTGGCCCGGTTCTTGATCTCAGGGTCATGAGATCGAGCCCTGCAGTGGGCTCCACATTCAATGGGGAGTCTGCTTCTTTCCTCCTTCCGCCCACGCTCACTCTCTCTCTCTCAAATAAATAAATAAATCTTTAAAAAATAAAAATAAAATTGAGATCACAGTGTATTCAATTTTATGCAAACTTGATTTCCTCACATAACAATTTGCTATGGATATCCCTCCAGATCAAAATAGCCAAGTCAGATTTTTTTAAATTTAATTTAATTGTTTCAGTGTTCTAAGATTCATTGTTTATGCACCACACCCAGTGCTCCATGCAATACATGCCCTCCTTAATACCCACCACCAGGCTCACCCATCTCCCCTGCCCCCTCCCCTCCAAAACCCTTAGTTTGTTTCTCAGAGTCCACAGTCTCTCACGCTTCATCTCCCCTCCAATCTACCCCAATTGGCTTTTCCTTTTGTTCTCCTAATGTCCTCCATGTTATTCCTTATGCTCCACAAGTAAGTGAAACCATATGATAATTGACTTTCCCTGCTTGACTTATTTCACTCAACATAATCTCCTCCAGTCCCATCCATGTTGATACAAAAGTTGGGTATTCATTCTTTCTGATGGCTGTGTAATATTCCATTGTATACATGGACCACATCTTCTTTATCCATTTGTCTGTTGAAGGGCATCTTGGCTCTTCCCACAGTTTGCAATTGTGGCCATTGTGGCTATGAACATTGGGGTACAGATGGCCTTTCTTTTTACTATATCTGAGTAAATACCCAGTAGTGCAATTGCAGGATCATAGGGTAGCTCTATTTTTATTTTTTTGAGGAACACTTTTTAAAAGTGACAAGCCACATTTTTTTATAGCTTCATAGTAGTCCATGGTATAGATCTACCAACATTTACTCAATTTCCATTTGATAAATACTCAAGAAGTTTCTAGATTTTCACTTTTAGACATAATGCTGCATGCAGTAAGTATTCTTTTTTAAATAGATCATTATGATCTAGTATTCCTCCTCCCTACCCCCATATGACCTATTCTTAAAGGTGGGGTTGCTGGGTCAAAGGTCATGTATCTGTGAATTTTTAAAAGCTATGGCCACCTTGCTTTCCAAAACAGTGTAGCAATTCCCATTCCAATTGCAATGTGTGAGAATGCTTGCTAGCACAGAATGTTATAGGGTTTTAATGTTATAGGTTTTTAATTAAGAAATTAAAAAAAATTATCAATCTGATGGGTAGGAAAAATGGCCGCTCCTTATGACTTGATTTTGCATGTCTCGCCTACCAGTGAGGATACGTATATTGTCATATGTTTATTAGCCATTTGGATTTCCTCTTGTGGGCATCACCTGTTCTCTTGTGTTGAGTTGAATATGAATCATTATGTGTTGCAGGTATTTTTCCCTGCTACCATTTTTCTTCTTATTCACCTTTATTTTATTTTTTATTTTTTCTAATTTTATTGAGGAATAATTGCCATACATCACTTTATAAGTTTAAGGTGTACAACATGATGGTGATTTACATACATTGTAAAATGTTCACCACAACTGGTTCGGCTAATATCCACCTTCTCATATAGATGCAATAAAAAGAAAAGAAAGAAAAAAGGAAAAAAAATATTCTTGTGTTTAGAACTCATAGGATCTGGCTATCATTTGATTTTGATTTTGTTTACTTTTGTCCTTTGTCAAAATATATATTTTTTTATATAAAAGATTTTATTTATTTATTTGACACAGAGAGAGAGATCACAAGTAGGCAGAGAGGCAGGCAGAGAGAGAGGGGGAAGCAGGCTCCCTGCTGAGCAGAGAGCCCTATGGGGGCTCTTTCCCAGGACTCTAAGATCATGACCTGAGCAAAAGGCAGAGGCTTTAACCCACTGAGCCACCCAGGGACTCCTGTCAAAAGATATATTTTTTAAAAAATCTGTACAAGGATGCCCAGGCGGCTCAGTCTGCCTTCCATTCAGGTCATGATCCCAGAACCCTGGGATCAAGTCTCCTCCACAGCCCCCCCAGTCGGGCTCCTTGCTCAGTGGGGAGCCTGCTTCTTCCTCTGGCTGCCATCCCCCCCCCCCCCGCTTGTTTTGTCTCTCTCCCTCTCTCTATCTTTCTGACAAATAAATAAATAAAATCTTAAAAAAAAAATTATGTACTGGGTTTATCTCTCTTAAACATTTAAAAACTACCCAAGCAATATTAGCTTTTTAGGGAAAACCTTTAAACATGAAAAAGCCAAAAGAAGAAAATAAAAATCACTTATTGATACACCACTCACAGACAACCTCCCATGGATCACTATGTTTAGGGGGATATACCTCCTGACTGTCTTCTACATACAACTCACTCCTTGTTTGAAAATATCACCCCTGAGAGAGAGGATGGATATAGTGATCAGAAGAGAGACGGAAATGCAAATATGGGATTCATTTCATAGTTGGATAACGCATTTAAGAAGACACATTTAGCAGATAAGGGCGTGATGGGAGGTACTGATGGGGGAAAGTTTGTTGTTCATATTGTCGCACTGCTGGAGTGGGGGCTGGGTTGACCTGGGTCTGGGCTTTGTTGTGGTTTTAGTTAGATTCAATTCACCTTTCCTTCAGGATTAGAGTAGGAGCAGGACTTTCCTCTCAGAAGTGCTCAGGATTGGAACGCTGGCAGACTCCTGTTCTGCTTATATTTTGTAATGTATAAAATATATATAAATCTACCAGCTTTTTGTATGTCTGGGAGTCTCTCTTGCTGTCTGTCCCTTTGGCTTTCAGTTCCTCTGGAGATCTCTCTTCACCTGACTTCACTGCTCTGGGCAGTGCCCTGGGGTGAAGACTCGAGGATTCCTCAGCTTTCCTGTGCTTCCTCTCCCCCAGCCTTCAGAAGGCCGGTGAGGTTGGTAAAGGCTCACGTGCCTCAGAAGCGTTGTTCTGTGTTTTCCTACTGTCTCCAGCCTTTGGAGAAGTCTGCCTTGGAATCAGCGAAGGCCTGGGGAACTGGAGAGGAATTTCTTCCAGCTTCCCGGCCGACCTCCAACCTCAGGAGGGTGGCTGTCCTCAGAGCACTCGGTGAGGTCTGAGTGTGCCTTGCAGGCCTTCCCTCAGCTCTCCAGCCCTGCTGTCAGCCTTTAGGAGGCTGCTGCTTTGTACTTGGAAGAGGCTCAGTGCCTTTTGCTGGGGTAGGAGAGGGGCCGGTGTGGATCTCTCTCCGGTCTCTTGCCTTGCCCCTAGCTTTTTGCTGACTATCCCTGCACCCAGTGAAGGCCTGTGCAAAAATTAAGTAGGCGTCAGCTTGCTCTGTGACTAGAGCTCCCTGGTATTCTCTGTCAAATTAGCTCACACATGGCTAAAAGTTTATAAAAAGTTTTAGTGGTTTCTCCTTCTCTCTCTCCACAGCAGAGTCCTCCTCTTGACTATGCCAGGGATGAAAGAAGCCATAGTCTCTTCTCTCCTAAGGAAGTGTTTATCGCTTTCCGGAATTTACTTTGTTTAGATTTGTGTCCTCGCCTCTCTGATGAGTTTTAAAGCTATCATTAGTGGTTTCTCTAGCTGGTTCTCAGGATTAGTGGAGAAGGATGATCTCTTGTGATTTTTGCATTCTAAATGGAGGCATCATACTTGGGAATATTTTTAAAAATGGCACTATCGGAACCTGTTCATTAGCCTTTTGCTGATATGTTTGCCATTTTTATGGTTTTGTGATAGACGTTTAATTTTAACAATTAATGCCAAATGACTGACATTAAATCAGGAAATGGTACAGGGAAGCTGAAATTCCAGTCTTTGGAGGGCCCATCACCTCTAATCATGAAGATGGGGAGTCTTCTAAGCTGGTATTTGCCCTGGCCTCAGTGGCATACTCAGCAATGTTGTGTTCCTGCTGCTCACTTTCTCAGTGGCCTCTGTGTGAACATTTCTACAGACCTTCCAGGATCTGTTGAGTGGCCTACTCTAGCTGAAGGTTGTATGGTTGACTCATTAAGTAATTCTGAAATCAGCCATTAGATCACAAAATTTTAATGAAAGGAGAAGAAGAGATTTAGCATATCCTCTTAGAAGCTCATCCCAGTCAAGCCATAGATGTCATACTGTCATACTGTATATCTCCCTGCCTACCCTCACCCAAGCTTGACAAGGTAGCAAATGTTGGGAAAGTTAGTAGCTTGGAATGTTGTGTTTGATTACATAATATTCTGCTTTAGTAACAAAGCTCCTTGGAGGAAGTTGAAGTTGAAGACCAAGCAATGGACTATCAGTTAGAATTAGGTTTGGTCGTGTGTGTGACAAAAACCCCAGGATAACAGTGGTTTACACATGATAATAGGTCATTTCTCTTTCAATCAGAAAAATCTTAGTCCAGAACATTCTTTCCTGTCAGAGGCCCACAATCTCTCTACCTTATTGCTCAGCTATGTGGGACCTTGGGCTCATGGTCCAAGATAGTGTCACCCACATTCTAGGAAACAAAAATAGAAGAAATATAAAGACACTGGGGGAAGAATGCAGGTAAGCTATCTCTTAGAGAAGGTTCTCAAAGGCCATCCAATGCATTCCTACTCATTTCATTAACAAGAACTTTTTCATATGGCAACACTTAGTTGCATGAGAGGCTAGGAAACATAGCCTTTATCGCAGGCAGCTATTTGTCCAGTGAAAAATCAGGGGTTGTATTGCCATAGAGGAAGCGGAGAATGCATTTTGTGAATTGACTAGCAGTCCTGGTTGCGAATCAGCTTTCTGGGGGAAAAACATAGAGTTCCAGTCTAGTCTTGGACCTTGAAACCATTTTGAGGGAGAGAGCACTGAATATTCCAATAACTGCCCCCCTTTCCTGTTAACTACATGGGTCTGTAGGACCACAGCAGTGATATGTTCAGAGAAGAGCATCCAAGATAATAAAAGTACTAAAAAATCATGCCACATATGGAACAGCTGAAGACACCGAGCTTCTTTAGCTTAGAGGAAAGAAGAGTTGGCAATGACACAGGGTTTTCACATATTCGAAGTGCTGTCTTGGGGAAAGTCTCGATAGACCTGGAGGGCAGAATCTAGCCAGTGGTTTAATTGACAAGTAGAGTAATATGAGTTCAATTACAGAGGGAAATTCTAATCTTAAGAGGTGTCTCAGAAGATGGTAAGCATACATTTATTGTCATCTGCCTATCACTGATAGTTGCTGAGGACAAAATAGTCAGCAAAGAAGGCCTGATTCTTGCCCCGATGACACCTACGATTTGGTGAAGAAGACAGAAATTGATCAGATAATTACACATATATAAAATTGCATCTAAAGGGTCTTACACTATTGGCTCTGGGAGAAGCAAGGAACAGTCAACCATTTGTAGACCTCATGTAGAGAAGATTTGTGCTCATGCAGGGTCTAAACTAAATGACTTGTGGTCTCTTCTGGTTCATTTCCAGAAATGTGCTTTAGATAGTGCTTCACTGGGAAGAATGGAGGAGATTTACCTTGAAGGGCCAAGTGAATTCCAGATTTATGGGACTGCCAAAAAGGACTTTCTAAAGTTCCACACTAGGTTAACCTAACTAAACCAGATTGTGCTAATCTTTTGATAGAGCGGATTGATGGAACACATGCAAATTCAATGACTTGAGAACTTGTAGACTTGAAATAGTCAGTTTTGGAGATTAAAGACCCTGTAAAATCTCTAAAATTTCTGAAAAGTTTCTCAAAATCCTGAGAAGTTTTCCCACTGAGGACTTAAAAAAAAACAAAACAAAAAAAACAAACAAAAAAAAGCCCCAACTCCCTTTGCCCAAGAAAACAAGCAGGAAAGAAATCATAAAACTCTTTTTCAGTTCTCCCAATGTCTAAATATATCAATATACAAAACATGATAATTTTATGAGTGAAACAAGTTATACATAATGCATTTTTATGTTCCTAAACGAACAGCATGACTTTATATCTGTAAAGGGCACTAAAAATAAGCTTTGCATATATTTCAATCCCCTGCCCCCAAATTTTCTTTGAAGAAAAAAATTTTTTTTGTTCCTCCATGGCTTAAATTTTCTGAATCTAGTCTGTTCCTTTGTTCTTGTGCCTTGTAGCTTGTGTTCTATTCCTGTAAAGTTTAGTGGTATGAAATTAACTGTTCTTTTAGCCTAACTGATAGATAAGGTTTAACTCTATATAATGCCTCACATTTACCTGTTAGGGTATCTAGAGAGCTAAGGATTGGGGATGATTGTTCTGTCAAAAGTGTTAGCCAGGGTGGGCTGCTTCGTTTCTTCCCAGCTTTAGTTTCTGTGGTGGCCTGCCAGGCACACTGACATGCAGCAAGTTTATCCAAAGGACTCAAGAACCATACAGCTAGAGAGTAATTTGTCTTCCTGACATCCCTGGGAGGCATTCAGGCAAAGAAGGCTGTTACCACTGTGGGGCACTGGCAAGAAGATCAGCTTGGAGTCCGGACAGAGTGGTTGGGGGCCAAGAGTCTTGGGCTTTGCCATCCGCTCTGTGGGACCATGGACAGGTCACTCACCATCTCTTCACTGAAGGGTGAGGGTGGTGGACAAAATCTCCATGGTCCTCATAGGTTATCCCAGTCCACGAATCTATTATCCTGACCCAACATTCCAAAGCAAGAAGGTCAGAGGATTGATCTAAAGTTATACAATAGACCCCCAGGAGCATTGTACCTTCCTAGTTCTGAATGGCACTACAGTCTTTTGGGTAGTTGTGGTTTATCCAGGTAAACATGCTGGACAGTCTCAGTTGACCATGAGAAGGAGTGAAAATAAATCTAGGGAAAAGCAGGGTTGAGGGAAGAGTAAGTTCTTCTGGTGCCAAAAGGATTCTGTGCCTTAGTAGTAATCATTTCTATCCCTACTTTAAGCTATTTCACCTTGATATCTTTTAGGGAATGGAGTTGGAGAAGGAATGGTCCCTCAGTGTCTGGTCCTGTTTTGTTGGCTTATTTCCTTCAAAAACTTTCCCTTGAAAGCCTGGCTTAGTTTGTAATCAGCCAGCTTGCTCCTGGCTTTGAGCTATTCCTGACCAACGGCATAATGCCTGGGCTACTTTCCCCGCCATGGTGATGGAAACGGGCTGAGTTGCAGGGTGACTGCAACTGACTGAACTATCCAGAGATGTTATGATGATAACCTGGGAAAGAAAATAATATGGTCAACATGACTTCCCATCTTTGTTAACCAGCTGCCACTAATTTTTCATCCAGGGAAGATGTCCTAGTGGCACAAGAGTCCTTGGGGCTCCTTTGCCCTTCCAGAAATGACTCTGAGGGCAGGATTGCCAAGAGGCTGCCAGGGAGTCTGGCCTTGTTTTGTCTCCAGACTGGTTGGCAGACCCGAGAGGCTGAGATGAACATCTGAATTTAGGAGTGCTTAATGCTGATTTAAAACTTAAGCTGTGTTCTTGGAACTAACCTGCATCCATAAACTTTTGAGTGGATTGCAATCAATATGTAAAATGAACATACGTGCTCTTTCAAAAATGACTAATCTCCACTCAACCGCACTATTTCCTTTCTTGCTGCCCACATTCTAACACCACAAGGGTGGTTCTATTTATTGTCAATAAAGGCACTTCTTAGATTTCTTAGATCTGAAAATGAAAAGAAATGCCTTAGTTTGTATATGAAGTGATGTGGGTTATTATGCATGCACAAAGTAATTTTGAAAAATTGGAAATAACCTAAACTTCCATCAAGGAAGCATTGATAATTTATGGTAATTCAGAAATGAAATACCAGGCAACACTTAAAATGATTACATAGATATCTTTGTTGATAAGGAAAACTAGTCTGACATGTCAAATCAGGAGGTTTAAACTTTAAAACTAATTGTAATAGGTGATCCCATTTTTGCAAAAAAAGAGGGAGGTATGCAAATGTATAGTATATATTCATAGTATATATAGTATCTGCTTCTATAAGCATTGAGAAAAGCCTGGAAGAGAGGACTCACCTAGGCATCTGTAGTAGAGGGACAAGAAGAACTTCTGGTGTCCACGTGGCCTTAATATTTTCACCACATTATTTAGGTACTGTCTCTTTGATTTCTGATGCTCTGTAAATTTGAACAGTGGCCAACTATGGGGTGATGGAAATATGAGTGGTTGTGTTTTCTGCTCACCGGACTGATTTTTTTTTCTACAATGAGCATTTATTACTTTTGTGATAAAATAGTAAAAATAAGAAAAAGGGATTCAGGAGAACATTCTTTGCTCGGGATGTTTTGGTTGACATTAATTCGAGTCTTACTTCTAGTTCAAACTGTTGAATCAACTTTCTCCCCTTACTCCTTTTTGGCTCTAAGTTCCATATACTCCATATATGATTTTGCATAATCACATCCCTTTCCAAGTAATGGGAGATGTCTTGACACATGGCAGATTGGGCAGAATCATCCAGAAAAGAGTTATTCCTTCTCCATTTGAGTGGATAATACTGATCTGTAGGGCGCAAACATTGCCTGGGAAGCCAGAGGAGAAAACCAGAAGTAGCCCAAGAAGGAAGACAAAGTTGGTACATGGAGGTTTAATCATCACTGTGGAAAACTGAATTACTCTTCTTAATCTTTCACAGCACTCAAAGAGAATTAATCCTCACCATCCTTGCTCTGGGCTTCATGGTTGGTTCCTGCCCCTTCACTTCGGGTTTGGCCAAGAAGAATATTAATGGAGGGGATTTGCCAGCGGCTTGAAAAGAGCCTGTGCACTCACTTGTGCATTCAGGTGGTTCTTTTTATATATCAGTGATCTACCAGTAGAAGAACTTCCTCCAGGTAGCTGGTGCCCAGTCAGCCTGGGACCCAGAATAAACCAACATGCCTACAGCCATATCTGTAGTCTGGAGCCAAGGATAGTTGAACTGCAGCTTGAAGCAGAGCTCTTCAGCCTCTCCTTGCCTCACTGAGACCAACTCCATCACAGTCGGTCTTGCAGACTTGTGAGTATGATACTAAATCCTTGTTGTTTTAAGCCACTGAGATCGGGGGGTGGTTTATTATGTAGCCTTATTGAGGTAAGAGCTGACTAGTCTTCTGGTCTGCGTCTGCTAAACAGACTCTCTTGAGTCCCTGCAGGCTGAAAGGGGATTTCTGGCTGCTTTTGCATAATAGGTATTCGAGAACTATCCAGAGATGTTATGATGATAACCTGGGAAAAAAAATAATATGGTCAATGTGACTTCCCATCTTTGTTAACCAGCTGCCACTAATTTTTCATCCAGGGAAAATGTAGCTTTCCTTACTTGGTTGTAAATGCATCCCCGCATCACTTGAGCTCTTTAAATTAAGGATTATGTTGCTCATATTCTAGCTCTAGGTCCGTAGTAATTCAGTCTGCTGTTAATGCCTCACCAGTGAGTGAATCATTACGAACAGCTGACCAGCCAGGAAGCCCAGATTATCCCACTGACTCTGGATTGTCAGTCAACCCTACTGGTTTTCAGAGGACTTCTTTTCCCCCATTTCAGCTTCCCTGTTAGTGAGGAGGTCATGGTAGACAATGGTAGCAGAAAACTCCCAGACACGGTGGGAGGGAGATTGGATGTATTTTGCTTTCTGTCCAAGAACTTTGCAATCTGGGGGTTTCCTTGAAGCCAGGATTGCATTTCGATTCCCAAGTGCAAGCGTTATCCAGATTCACCCTCTCCTTCTGTGCTTGGCAGGAAATGTAGAACTCCCTTGGATGCTTGCCTCATGTGCCATCAATTGTTAATGCTCGTTAGATGGCAGCAACACGGTCCTGGGGTGGCGCTCTCGAGGAACACAGACTTAGGGACATTAGCACAGAGAGGTTGTCTGACAGCTTCCCGTAACAAGAAAGTGAGGGCCAGTCAAGGGCTCGACCCAAAGCCCACCCAGAAACAGTAGGGCTGGACCTAGGTACTGAAACAGCTGCGCTCCCCGCACTGGCTTCTCTTGGTTTCCATAGGTCTCCACCTTTCCTATTTTCTCTGAGAGAGAATTTACTTATAGGACTCACTCTTTAAACCAATGAACTTAAAAAAAAATTACAAAAGTCATAAATTGTCTGTGTGGGCAGTCTGGAAAATACAGAAAGAAGCAAACAACACACCAAAATCACTCGGCCTCTCACAACACGGACATCATCACTGCTGATGTGCTTTTGTATTACCTGACCTCACAGTCTAGTGTTTGGCATCCGGGTCATTTCACTTAAGAATTCTGTAAAAATCATTTTTATTACCCATTTCTATTCTTTGATAACCCTCAACTTTAATTACTGAAAAAAGTCCAGCATTACCTTTCCACTATGTTTGGATATTTATTTTTCCTCTAATTTTTTACTATAGTAAATAATGTTGTGATGAGGATTCTTTCCCAGAAGGGGAATGGGAGTTACTTTTAAAAAGTTCTGGTATTGCAGAGTGAGGTGGGCACAATCAGTACATTGCTGTTAACAAATAAGTTTATATTACATTTTGATAAGCACTATGACAATCATTAAACACTTTCATGTGTTTTGCAGAGAAAATTGCTATATTCCAGGGAAATAATTTGAAATATAAACAAAGACCTATGTTCAAAATTTTCTTCCCAACATTTTGTTTTTAATAACAGCAAAAGATTTTAAACATAAATTCTCCATATCAGGCATTTAGTTAAATAAATGGTGATATATTCCTCTGATTGAAAATGGTACTTATGGGGCACCTGGGTGGCTCAGTTGTTAAATTGTCTGCCTTCGGCCCAGGTCAGATCCCAGGGGCCTGGGATCGAGCCCCGCATCGGACTCTCTGCTCTGCAGGGAGCCTGCTTCTCTCACTACCATTCCCTCTGCTTGTGTTCCCTCTCTCGCTGTGTTTCTCTCTGTCAAATAAATAAAATCTTTAAAAAAAAAAAAAAAAAAAGAACAGAAAATGGTACTTATAAGGGTTTTTTTTTTTTTTTAAAGATTTTATTTATTTGACAGAGAGAGAGAAATCACAAGTAGGCAGAGAGGCAGGCAGAGAGAGAGGGTGGGGGAAGCAGGCTTCCCGCTGAGCGGAGAGCCCGATGCGGGGCTCGATCCCAGGACCCTGAGACCATGACCTGAGCTGAAGGCAGAGGCTTTAACCCACTGAGCCACCCAGGCGCCCCGAGGGTTTTAAATAATAATGGAAAATGTTGAATGTCAGTGTAAAATAATGATACAAAATTGTGCGTATTTTATGAGTTTGAAACAACACAAGCAGGAGAGAGCTCTACCAAATATTAGTGAAAGATTGAGTGATGTTCTTCCTCTCTTCTCTGTACTTTTGCATCATCTTAAGTGTATTACTTTTATAATCAGGAAAAATTGTGTTTGTTGTTCTTCATACTCACATATTAGAGATGAGGTCACTTCCAGGGAAGGAAGGTATGACTAGTCTGTGTGGGTTCTACTTCCTTCCTAACAAGAAATATTCAGAGCATGGTAGAAGTCATACCCCAGCACTGTCACCCCTATAAACAAGATCAGTGCCTCATTGTCTAAGGCTTAACTTGATCTGACCTCTGGTTTGGTTTTCCTGAGTGTGGGAATGTTTCTATTTTTCCCTAATTCAATTTTTCTAGCTTTCAGACATTTCCATGCTTTCTCCAGAATGAACAAAAGCATGTATGGTTGGGTTTGACCCCTAAATTTTTCTCTTAATTTTTTGTTTCAAATTTCAGGTAATGTTATTTTTCAAGTTTTGTGTGTTTGTGTGTGTGTATGTGTGTGAGTGTGTGTACAATTTTGTTGAGATATAATTCACATACCATGCAAGTCGCCTATTTAAAATGTACACGTCAATGGCTTTTACTATGTTCATGGAGCTGTGTAACCATAATGACAATCAATTTTAGAACGTTTTTATCACCCCACAAAAAACCTTAAACCTCTTTTTTTTTTTTTTTTTAAGATTTTATTTAGAGAGAGAGAGAGAGACAGCATGAATTGGAGGGGCAGAGGGACAGAGAGGAGAGAATCTCAAGCAGAATCCATGTGGAGCCTGATGTAGGGCTCTTATGGGTCACTCCCATTTTCTCCAGTGCGCTCAACCCACCCACTCTGGGTAGCCCCCTAATCTACTTTCCAACTCTATAGATTTGTCTACTCTGGACATTTCGTATAAATGAAATCATATAATATGTAGCTTCTGTGACTGGCTTCTTTGACTCAGCACAATGTTTTTGGGGCTCATCCGTGTTGTAGCATGTACAGCACTTCATTCCTTTTTACTGCCAAATAATATTCTATTATAGGGATTTAATCAGAGTTTATTTACCTCTTCATCAGTTGGTGGACATTGGGATCGTCTCCATTTTTTTGGCTATTATGAGCAGTGCCGCTGTGAACATTGCATGCTAGTTTTTAATGTGAACATTTCTACTGGGTACTTCTTAAGAGAATGAAATTGTTAGCTCATGTAATAACTCTATGTTTGACCTTTTGAGGAACTGCTGTAGTGTTTTCCAAAGTAGCTGCACCATTTTCCATTTCTGTATTAACATATAAAGGCTCTGCTTTCACCACACCCTTGTCAGGGCTTGCTATAATCTCTCTATTTGATTATAACCATCCTAGTGGATATGGAATGATATCTCATGGTTTTGATTTGCATTGATCTGAGGGTTAGTGAGGATGAACATCTTTTCATGTGCTTACTGACTATTTTTAGATCTTCTTTGGAGAAATAGCCATTCAGATCCTTTGCCTATGTCTTCATTGGGTTTAGTCTTTATTATTGAGATGTAAGAGTTCTTTATATATTCTACATACAAGTCCCTTATCGGGTATATAATTTGTAAATATTATTTCTCACATTGTTGGTTTTGTTTTGTTTTTAAGATTTATTTGTTTATTTGAGAGAGAGAGAGAGCATGCATGAGTGGAGGGGGGGCAGAGGGAGAGAATCCTCAAGCAGACTCCCCCCTGAGAACGGAGCCCAACGCAGCCCAACATGGGGCTCAATCCTGCACCCATAAGATCATGACCTGAGCTGAAACCAAGAGTTGGATGCTTAACTGGCTGAGCCACCCAGGTATCCCACTGTGGGTTGTTGTTTTACCTTCTTGATGGTGCCCACAGCACAAAAGTTTTTAATTTTGGAGTCCAGTTTGTCTATTTTCCCCTTTTGTCACTTGTACTACTCGTGTCATTTCTAAGAAGGCTTTGTTTAGCCCAGACTGTGAAAATTTACTCTTATATTTTCTCCTGAAAGTTGTGTAGTTTTAGTCTTATATTTAGGTCTCTCATCCATTTTGAGTTAATTTTTGTGTATGGTGTGGGGAAGGGTGGCTATGAACTAAATTGCGGACCAAAATTCCTGTCAAAGCCCAGACCTCCAATGTGACCACATCTGGAGATAGGGGCTTTAGGAGGTAATTAAGATTAAATGAGGTTACAAGGGTGGGGCCTCAATCTGATAGGACTGTGGCCTTGTAAGAAGAGGAAGAGAGAGAGATTTTCTTTCACCGCATTAGAAGGCAGCCAGCTACAAGCCAGGGAGAGAGGTCTCACCAGAATCCGACTGTGCTGGCTGACTCCCTGATCTTGGACTTCCAGTCTCTAAAGCAGAATGTAAGTTCCCGTTGTGTAAGCCACCCACACCATGGTATTTTGTTATGGTGGCCTGAGTTGACTAATGGTGGGGTCTAATCTCCTCCTTTTGCATGTGGATATCCAGTTGTCTCAGTACCATTTGGTGAAAGGACTATTCTTTCACATTGCATTTTCTTGGCTTCAGTTGCTCTTAAACAAGCTCATGACTGAGAATGGAATCCAACCAAATCATCTGTGAGCAGAGGAGAAGCAGTGAAATAAATAACATCATTCCCCTTCTCAGTTCCTAAGTAGATTAGGACATTCTAGAATTTTGATCTGAAGCTTTGTCTGTGCTAAGCATGAACTTTTCAAGCTCCCTTTCTTTGCCAGCATTTGATAGCACCTCAGTAACCTTGCATCTGTTTCTGTTGGCAAGATAAGCAAGTGACATCAGGCACATAGGACTCCAGCACCTCAAGAAAAGGCTGTTCTCCTGCTCTGGGGTTCAGCTGGTGCTACTGTGAGGGCTAAGTGGGGGGAAGGAAGGAAGGAGGAGCCAAAGAGGACATGTGCACAAGTGAATACATATTTACTAACAATTTTAGTTACAAACCTATAGATTTTTACAGGAAACTGAATCCCAACCAAAGAAAGAAAAGCTTTGTCTATCCAGTTCTTTTTCCTCATAGCCCACGGCCAAGTTTAATTCCTGCTCCAAACCAACACTGAAAGAGAAAAAAAAAGCAACAACAACAAGAAACCCTTTGGCTCCCTGCAGCACACAATGGATTCATTGATCTGAATACAAGCTGGTTCAATTGCTTGCTTTACCTTGCTGCTGGGAAAAAAACAAAAACCTCCTATAAAAACATGGTTTGTGGGAAAAGGTGGGATTACCCAAAAAAGCTTTTCTTTGTTTCTGTGGACACTCTACTCTACAGAGCTTGAGTTGTGTAGCGAACAGGGCATGGGCTAGAAGTCAGGCCTTGTAGATTGTTCCTGGCTAAGCTACTGATCCGGCCTGTGGTGCAGGCATACCCAGAAGTCTTCTCAGGTTACCTGCAAATAAAGGAGACAAGCACAGTGATTCCTCTATAGGACCACACGGTGGGATTTCCCCTTCAGCTTTCAAGGATTCCACAGTGAACCCCCTGGAGACACAGAGAGGAGGAATCTTCCCTCTACCCTTCCACTCTTTGGATTGGATAGAGGACTGAAAATCAAAACCAGAAAGGCTGACACTTCTGTCCAAGTTTCAGTTAGCAATGTGGCCAGAGGTCCTCAGTGAGATGGGTAATTCTAGGGGGGGTTTTCTGTTCACAAGTTCAAAGCTGAGATGAAGTTGGCACAGACCTTTTTGTTCAGGGCATGGCATGCCACGGGAATGGTTTAGATTATAAAATTCTACATGCATTGGTATCTTTGAGAAGGGAAGCAAAGAAACTGACAGACACAGCCCTGATGGAATCTGTCCCCTCTTCCTGATGGAGGGGACAACCTGGCTCAATCTACGCTTGCTTAGTTCCTTCCCTGCTTCACCAACATAGCATTTCTGGAAGCTGACGTGGCTTTGGGTCACAGCCCGCTATGAGAATAGCCTTTCTTTAAGATTTAGTAGGTCTGGTGTGTTTTGTTCTCCCTTCTTTATGACATCATGCATAACTAGATGTGAAATTCAATTCTTCTTGTTGCTTAGGAGATGGGCAGAGTCCCTAAAGTCTGAGAATATTACAATAGGTGCTAAAGAATTCCACATTATGAAAGAATATGAAGTTGGCCCACTATTCCAGACATGCTAAGAAATGGTAAAACCCAGATCTGCTGGCATTTACAGTCACCCACCTGCAACCTTTAAAAAGAATTGAGATGAAGAGCCAGGAGTGAGGATCCCTTTGGAGGCAGCTTTTAGAGCACTGTGCCCAGTCCCACCCAGGGGAGAGGAATGAAGGGCCTTCCCTTTTCAAGAGAGAGGACTCCAGGGTGTGAGGCTGGAGAGAAATGAAGAGAGTGAGAGAGACGCCAAGCTGCATGAGGTGTGATTATACTCTTAGACAATGGTGAGGACCGGGGTCCATTTCTGTGAACGCTGGATGTGAGTTCCTTGTGGGTGGACAGCCAGCCTGGAACTTCCTAGAAGAACTCTTTCCACAGGGGCTCCCTGGAGGGATTTAGGTGGCCAGTAGAAGTGGACTTCTGGGAGCCTGTAGGGCTAGGGGAAGGTGAAACAGCCATCCAGAGAAGGTCTGGTCGTGTGAAGTTGGATGACTGTGTAATTTATCATCCACATGGAGACACTTGTGAGAAAGGGCATGCTAGTCAGGAGGATGCTAGGCCAACAAGCCTAACCTGGAACTGGCCCTGCGACCAGGGCCTCTGGTCTCCCTAGTGTTAAGGGGGCCGAGGTAGAGGTTCCTACAACCCCTTCCAACTGCCTCCCACAAAAGGTCACCTTGGCCTGCCTGCCAGGTACCAACACCAGGTCATGGCAGCCCCAGTCCTGTAAGACAGACGCTCTCTACCTCCAGTCCCACTGCCCCTGAATCTGACCCGGAAGGGGTCCGGAGTGGCAGCTGGTGAGGGTGAAAGGGTCTCGTGGGGGAGATAGGGAGGAAGATGGCCAGGTAACCCTCACTGCATACGGGCAAACAGTTGGTGTCTGAAGTCCTGCTGTGAAGATGAGAGCCTCCTGAATGAGATAAAAGTCCAGAATTTTGATCATTACCGTGGCCTGGATATTTAAAATACTACATGAGGTGGTTTTGGTGACCGAGAAAGATCCGTGTGTCTAGGAATGATCAGAAAAGCTACTAGACCAGTCTGAAATCTCAGCCAGTGCCAGAAAATGAACTTGCTTACACAGTGGATGTAAAGGGACCACAGGAGAAAGATGAAAGTTGCTTTATGATCTCAACCTATGGAATTGACGTCATTCATTAAAATATAACTAAAAGAGGACATGAGAACCTCATCTGTATTGGGCTCAAACAACTATTGCACAAACCTGGTGTGAGGTTCTGAGAAGTTTCCCACAGTGCTGTGCTTAACCGTTTTCCATGCCCTGAGTTGTGAGGGGACCGCGAACAGATCTACTCCCTTTGATTTTGATCTAGGAGATGTGTATGTGGGGTCTAGCATATGCCTGGCACCCGAGAAGCATCAGTGTATATGAGCTAATGTAATGACTTAATGAGCGTCCACCATGGGCTAGAGGTTTGTATTATCCCACTTGATATTTAACCCTCTAAAGTTCAAGGTCCAAGGTTTCATTCTTCAGTTGTAGAGTTAGAGTTCCCACCCAGGGTTTTTTTCTGCTACAGGAGAAAAATTCTAGAGTTGGCTAAAATTCTTCTTGAAGAATAAAGAGAAGAAGACACATTTGATTAGTTTTGTGGACTGCTTTGCAGTTCAGTGGTCAAGAGTAGGGACCTTGGAAACAGATGGCCCGCCTTCAAATCCTGCTGATGAGCCTTATAAACCAGGTGACCTTGAGAAAGTTAATCAACCTTTCTGTGTCCTCTAAAGGGGTCAGAAGCAGCAGCTGGTGAGTGTGAGAAGATCCAGTGGGGGAAAGAGGAAGAAAGATGGCCGTGCAAACTTCGCTGACTACAAGCAAATAATACAATTATTATACTATACAAATATATTTAAAGACACAACTATTATTATACTATCCATATAACAACACCATTGCTTATAGCTATAATAATGATATCTATTTTACAAGGTTGTTGTGAGGTTTAAATGAGCTAAAATCCACACAAAAAGCTTGAGAAGATTCTAGTGTATGTTTAAAAATGTTGACTGTTGGGGCACCTGGGTGGCTCAGTCGGTTAAGCATCTGCCTTTGGCTCAGGTCATGATCTAGGGGGGTCCTGGGATCAAGCCCCAGGTGGGACTCCCGGCTCATGGGGAGTCTACTTCTCCCTCTTCCCCTCCCTCCTGCTTGCCCTCTCTGTCCCTAGCTCTCTGTCTGTCAAATAAATAAAATATTAAAAAAAATATTGACTGTTGTTGTTAATGTGCTTTGATTTCCTCATTTCCTAGATGCTTGGAGCACAGAACTCTCTACGGCCAGAGGGTTTAATAAATAGTACATCTCGATACTACCGGGCTCACGGTCAGTTTAGACCCTGTGAGCCTGACATTGCACTGCTCTCTCTCTGGTTGACCAGGACCCCTCATGGCCTCTTGAGAAGGTCAGTTTCCCTCCTGTCTGGAGCCTCTGCTCATGCTGTAGCCGTGCCTTTCACTCTCTACTCCCCTCTCTCTGTGCAGACTCTACGTTCTTTCCAGTGTATTTTATCCCAGAGATTAGATCTGCATCTGTGATGACCAATTTCTTGTCTCATTGCTTCGCTCCCTTTTCATGTTATTTGCTTTTCTTAACAAAGGAAACTTGCAACTTTAGTTCAAATTTCCTTTAGCAAAATTTTCCCCAAAGATAAAGTCCTTCTCAGGAGGCTACTTGGAACAGGAATCTGGGAGCTTCCTCTTCCCTTCTGTGTGTGGGCAGAGTTTCCTGTTTGCCTGCAAGGTTGAGCCAGCCCATCCCTCAATGGTTCTGGGAGGAAAAGACCCTCCAGGAGGCCTCCCCCCAACTTTTGTTAGAGGAGCCTCATGAGGAATTCTGAGCAGCCAAGCCTGAGAGAAGCTGCATCTGCTCCTCCCTCTACCATCCCCAGATTTGCCTTTTCAGCCTCAATAACCAGATTCAGTATTGGTTTCACCACCAGCCTAGAAATAATCAGCAAAGACACAGCCTCTCCCTGATTTTTGCCTATCTTCTCAGTACACCCTACTCTTTCGTAGACAAAATCTATATTAAGGACGCTAACTGCGAGAGTGGCTTCAAGAAAGCTGGCTTTGAGATGGGCCAAGAGTTCCTTGGCAGGCAGCCAGATAATGGGCGACAGTGGTTGAAGTTGTACAAGTGTCTGGTCAAAGCAGAGATGGCAAGATTAAAAAAAACCTTCCTTAGAAACTGGCAATTGGCAGGTGCTAGAATTTTTCCCATGCTAAGCTACACGGAAAGGAAACTAAGCTCGTCTGAAGGAAGAAGGGACGAGGGCAGGCAGAGAAGGCTGGCTGGCAGAACGGAGCTACAGGTGGAGCCCAGTGCCGGTGGGGAGGGTGGTGACAGATAGCGGTGGAGCAGGAAACTGGATCCAGAGGGCTGCAAGGAGGACTCTCAACCCCACACACAGAGCTTGGGCCTGAAGTATACCAAGAAAGGAGGCTTGTTCAAAAAAAGGCCTATACCAGGTAGGAAAGCATGGCAAAGTATGGTGGACACAAACTGAGTTCGAGCCTCACTCAGCCCCGCAATGGATTAGCTGGTGACCTTGGTTAAGATAAGTTACTTACCTTCTCTGCCTTGTGTCCTCAGTTTGGAAATGGGGCTGGTAATAGTACCTGCCTCCAAGGTGGTTGTAAGAATTAATTGAGATACTGCATTTCAAGTGCCTAGCGGAGGACCCAACACAGATGGAGTCTTCATTCAACAAACATAACAGTAGTCGCAGCGGTGTCCCCAAGGGTAGTGCCTAGAATCAGCCATTAGTCTGGGAGAGGGGAGGGCTCTGTTGACAAGGAGAGCTTAATAATCCCAAGTTGGATTCAGTAGCAAAGCTATGATTTCCCTCTTCATGGGTAGCTAGCATCTGAAAATTCCTTACAGGATGGAAGAGGAGATTTCTGCATGAAACCATTGACCAGTCGATGTGATAATGAATCTGGGGTAGCCAGCTGAGATGGGGGTCAAGTTCAGAGTCTAGAGTGAAGAGTTACCTTTAATTCCTGGAAGCATGTAGGTGGAGAAGTACAAACAATCTACTTTTCAGGACGAGTCCCCCACGGTGATTTTTTTTTTGCCTATGGATGAGGAATGTGTACATGCAAACTGGCACAGAGGTCAAGGGTACAAGTGTCAAGCATTGTTCCCAGTCTTTAGTGTCCATTAGAAGCACATCAAGGCCTTGCTTGGACAGGCTACAGGCCTGAACTTCCACAGTTTCTGTTCTTTGGTTTTGTTTTTAGTATGTCCTCTTGCATCTGTGCCTGTTTCTGCTCTTGCTGTACATACAGTGCAACACCATTGGGGGCTGTTAAAGATCTCATGTGTAAGTTATAACTTAAAAAACTGGGGGCGCCTGGGTGGCTCAGTCAGTTGTGTCTGACTCTTGATTCCAGCTCAGGTCCTGCTCTCAGGGTTGTGAGATCGAGCCCCGTGTGGGGCTCTATGCTCGGCATGGAGTCTGCTTCAGATTCTCTCTCCCTATCTCCCACTTACCCTCTCTCGTTGTCTCCCAAATAAATAAATAAATAAAATCTTAAAAAAAAAAAATCCTGACATCCCAGTCTCTGCCTCTCTTTGTACCTTTTGGGGGCAGTCACTAAATTCACTCAAGTTTTTTTTTAAACATTTTTTTTTTTAAGATTTTATTTATTTATTTGATAAAGAGAGAGAGGTCACAAGTAGGCAGAGAGGCAGACACTATCTCCCACCACAGTTTTTGATTCAGTAGGGTCTCTGACAGAGTTCCCAGGAGTGTTGCTTGTCTGAGCACCATACTCTGAAAACCACAGCTATGGAGTCAGATGGACTTGGTTTTAAATATCCCTGTTAACTACCTTTATAACCTTAGCCAACTTACACAACCTCTGTGAGCTTCACTTTTCCCATCTGTAAATAGAATAATAATACTTACCTCTTGGACTTGTTTTGAATATCAGTTAAAAAAATATATGAAAAGTGCCTAGCACTTAAAAAAAGTAACTATGAATGAGTGGATGGATGTTAGGGACTAACATAGCAGGAGTGGGAGGCTTAAAGAGCTGGAAAATCTGGGACTAAAAAGGGCATTAAGAAGCAGGGCGGAGAAACCAAGCTGTTTCCTCTTTGGCTCCTGTCTACTCCCGCCATCATGGCGGACTCGGGAAGGGATGGGGATTCGTGGGAGGTAGAAGGGCCAAAGGCAGCTTTGGAGCCCTTGGTGGAAGGGATGGAACTTGGCTCTTTTTAGCAGAATAGATATTTCTGGCTGGTTTCCTCAGCTTTGTAACTCAAGGCAAAAGCACATCTAGAAGTATTTTTTTTTTAAATTTTTTTATTTATTTGACAGACAGAGAGAGATCACAAGTAGGCAGAGAGGCAGACAGAGAGAGAGGGGGAAGCAGGCTCCCCGCTGAGCAGAGAGCCCGATGCGGGGCTCGATCCCAGGACCCTGAGATGGTGACCTGAGCCAAAGGCAGAGGCTTTAACCCACTGAGCCACCCAGGCACCCCATCTAGAAGTATTTTGAAGGCAGAGAGAAACTCCACTGAAGGGTTGACCGTTTCCATCCAAAGCATTCAGGGCTGGACTTGACCCTTCTGGAGAACACTGAAGGTGCAGGCCTTGGGCTGGGGCTTGGCAGTCTCTTCTGCTCAGAATGTTCTCCTCTGGCCCCATCTGTGGAACTGTAGTCATCCTTTAAGGTTCTTTGTCTCTGAAACTAATGGCCCTTCATAGGCGGACTTCCTTGTCAACATCTCTCTCTTTCTCTCAACTGTGAGCACTTCAAAAGCACAGACTTTAACTTGTCTTTATATGCATTTTGTGCTCTCCAGCAAAAAACTGACTCTATAAGTGTTTGGTAAATTATGGAGGAAGGAAGGAAGGGAGGAAAAGAGGAAGGGAAGAAGGGAGGAAGGACTTGCATCTTAAAACTCAAGTTTCTAGAAGGTAGGATTGATATGCTCCTCTTTTGTTGCTTCTTTCACACTTACCTCAGTGCCCTGAATACATCAGGCATTCAGTAAATGCTTTAAAATGTTCCTGCTTTTAATTAGGACTTATATCACCTGAATTTGGGTTTTGGGTGTGCTTAACAGCTTCTAGCTTCTTCTTTTTTTTAAAGATTTTATTTATTTATTTGACAGAGAGAGAAAGGGATCACAAGTAGGCAGAGAGACACGCAGAGAGAGAGGGGGGGAAGCAGGCTCCCCGAAGAGCAGAGAGCCTGATGCGGGGCTTGATCCCAGGACCCTGAGATCATGACCTGAGCCAAAGGCAGAGGCTTTAACCCACTGAGCCACCCAGGCGCCCCAGCTTCTAGTTTCTTTGAGTTTCCTTCTTGCCCTCTGTTTTCTTTCGTTACTCTTTCACCCACTCAAAGCTTCATTTCATTCTCTCCTCTCCCAAGAAGAAAGTAGTGTATTGAACACTGAGCTAGCGGCACAATGAATAACTTTCTATTTAAATTTTACTTTAGTTTACATTCTTAGATTTTATCATTACAGCACTGAATGATTTTAAGAACCTACCTGTAAGTGGGGAGCTCTCCTCTCCCCATGCTCCGCCTAACCCATGAAGCAAGAAGCCCTGCTAACAAATTCTTTCTCCTGAAGAACGGCTATGTCCTGTGAACCTGTCAGCTAGGGCTGCCATAACAAAATACCATAGACAAAATGGCTTAAACAACAGACGTTTATTTCCTCTCCATTCTGGAGGCTTAAAGTCCTTGATCAAGGTGCCAGCCGCTTTGGTTCCTAGCAAAAACTGGTTTGTAGATGGTCCCCTTCTTGTTGTGGCCTTCCCTCTGCCCTGTATGCGGTGGAGGGAGAGAGTGCTCTGTTGTCTCTTTCTCTTCTTCTAAGGACACCATGTCTGTCAGATCAGGGCCCCACCGCTAGGCCCTCATTTAACTTCCCATCCATACAGGCCCTGTCTCCATATATGGTCACACTGGGAGTTGGGCCTTCAACATAAGAATTTGAGGGAGACACAATTCTGTCCATAGCACGGTGGTTGCTCCTTTCTGCAAGAGGAGAGGGAATTAATTGGATGACTGAGAGCCTGACACATTCATTGGGCTAATTTTTAGGGGCCAGGTGTGATGTTAAATGGGGACTCCTGCTCCCCCTGTCCCTCTCTGTTGAGACTTCGAGGGCTGGCTTTGGGCTTCTGGATGGTACGCTCTGAGCAGGGCAATGAGTAGACTCAGGCTGCCCCAGCCAGAGCTCCGCTCCTTCTTTTACTGCTTTTCAGCCTGCTGCTGGGTGGGTAAATCAGGCCAGTGCTGCTCTGCAGATCTGTCTCTCTGAGAAGGAATGGGACACCTCCCTCAACTCTGGTCCATGCCACGTTTGCCAATTGGACTTTAGGAGAAAGGCCAGTCCTTGGAGATTTTCAGCTACGTGATGAGTCTATTTTAAATTGCACCCCTCCGCGTCCTAGCCTTTCCCGTCTTCTGACTCTGCTCCTTTCTCTTTTCTCCATAGCACTTTTCCGTTCTCTAATATTCCTCCACTTGAGCCCTAAGAATCTTTTAACACACTTTCAAACAGCTTTCTGAAAAAAGATACGCTAACTGAAGGGTCAGAGCATTATTCTATGGAGGAAGGCAGAGGCAGATAGCTTAGGAAACAAAGCTCTTCGGCACAGTTAGGGGAGAGTCTATTAACTGTCATCCAATACCTAAAACATGATTTTGGAGCAGAGGCAATATAAACAGGCTCTGTATCTTTGCCTCATGGAAGCTATGCGGGGAAATGGTGATAATGGTTGGGAACAGTTACTGAATCCTTCAACGCGCTGGCCAGCACGCTAAGTGATTTACATGCATTTTCTCTTCTAAGTATCCCTGTGATGTAGCGAACACCATTCATTTGATTTTACAGTTAAGGAAACTGAGGTCCAGTGAGGTTAAGTGACTAGCATGGAGTCCAACTCAGGTCTGATGTGCGTGATGCTCAGCTTAAGAAAAGCATATTCTAACCATTAGAGCTGGCCCACGATGGAGTGGAAGGATTACCACGTGGTCTCTTTGCTGAGAGTCTGATCCAGCGGAGGCTGGGTGACCATCTGTTAGGGCTGCTGCAGAAAGGAGATCGATTTAGACAATTTCTGAGTCTCTTTCCAACTGTAAGATCTTATGGAAACTTGACGGGCGGTCCTGTGGGAAAGGAATTAGGTTTGTTCTCTGTAGCTCTGTTCAATAGAGTAGCATTTTGCGGGCTTTTCCATCTAGAAATCCCCAATGTCAAAGGCAAGTGAATGGAGACTCCTGGGAGGTCGGGGGCAGAGCTGCCAGAAGCAAAAATTTGAAAAACAAATTGTCTGAACTTTAGATTATACATGAAAATATGCTTATTTGTTTTAAGGAAAAGTATTTTAAATTTTTGAACATCTTTTTAAAAGAAGAGACGTTCAACGCAAAGCTTAAATTCTTCCCCACTGCCCCAATAAATCTTCATTTCAGTTTGGTTCATCAGGAAAATATGCCATATTTATTTTATGAGTTTACAAATCCCCAGAACATCACCAAGTCTCCCAGGGGAAAGTTCTGTCTCAGTGTGAGAAGTAGAGCAGCAGAGTTAAGACCAGTGGGGAGAAGTTATAGAGAGGCTGGCGAGATTTCATCCCAATTCAAGTGGGGTTTTTCTAAGAGCTGCAGTGGCCCAGCAGTGGAAGGGACTCTCAAAAAAAGTGGTAAGTAAGCAGCCACTGAAAAGTTTCCTAGCAGAGATGGGTCAAGGGTATGGGGAAGTTAACAGGGGACTCCACTTTGGGAATGCTAGTGCCAGAGCAAGTTCACGGCCATGGTGAAAGGAACAGGTGAAGTGCATGCTCTCCACCACTCAGAAAAGGTTTATGAGGAAGCCATTACCAGAGTAACAATGACTAACATAGTCTTGACTATGTGCCAGGCCCTATTCCCAAAGCTTTAATGTGTCATTTAGTTCTGAGTGACCCATATTATCATCAATCCCATTTTCTCGGTAAGGAAATAGAGGCACACGGAAATTAAGTAAATGGATCCAATGTCTCCCAGCTGCTAAGAAGCAGAGCTTGATTTTGAACTCAGGCTATTAGGAGTTAGGGTCAGAATGGGCTGTCTTGGTGCCCTCCCTGTCCCCTACCACATGATGTCACTTCCTTGGTTCCAGGCTCTGACCTAGAAGGGATCTTGTTTACGGGAAGGTGAGCTGGTGGTGAGTGGTCAGGGCATCTGGACTCTGGTCCACACCCTGCCACTAGCCAGGAGACCTTGGAAGGGTCACTTACTTTTCCTGTTTTTTTTTACATGCTAATTCATTATTTCTGAGCCTGCCAAGGAGACCATAGTTTTTTGTTTGTTTGTTTTACATATCTTTTACTAAACCTCAGGGAAATCATGCCATATGAGGTAGGAGTCCCACTGTGCTACCAGTAGAACTGAACTATAGTAAAACAAAATAAAGCAAAACAAACGACTAAAAAACAAAAAGCAAAAAACTGACTGGAGGTGCCTCTCTCTCCCTTGGATTTACTTTTCTAGCAGGTGGGATTCTGCCCCCAGGGGGCTCTAGATTCTGTAGGGAGTGCATCTCGCCCGACCAAGGGTTGTTCTTCATGGCTCCCCAGCACCAACATTATAATAGGATTTACTGAACTCCTCTTACTCACTGTGTATTTGCAACTTCACTAAAAATACGAATAGATTGTGTCCAGATGGCCGTCTGGTTTCCAGTTTAAATGACCACATGATGCATTGATGTGGGACAGTGGCTTCAGCTGTGAATCATTTCTGGATTCCCTGCTGCTATAGTGAGATGAGGAGGAATTTTCGGGATCTCCCAGGGACTCTCTGCTCTAATGTGCCTCTCTCCAAAAAAACAATGGAGGCTGGGGGATGGGTGAAATAGGTGACGGACATTGAGAGGACACTTACTGAGATGAGCACTGAGTAAGGATGTATAGAATTGTTGAATCACTATACTGGACGCCTGGAATGAATACAACACTGTATGTTAGCTATACTGGAATTAAAATTTAAAACTTAATAAAAGAAAGAACACAACAACAATGGAGCCAGGAGAGGCTCCTGAGACCACTGAGACCTTTCTCTTATCATAAGCCCAGGATGGGTGAGGCAAGTGCCACCTAATTCTTTTCAGGATGCTCTTTCAATCATGAGAGGATCTCACAGGGAAAATGGGCCACCGGAGGAATCTTACCCCTCATCTCCTTTTCATCTTTCAAAAGACTCACCTCTGCATGAAAGTCAAATGCCTCAGGACTTGGTTATTTTCAACCTGGAAAATTTGCCCAAGTGACCCAAATGTCTTATGCAGTTGTGTTTGTAGGTGGCAAGAGAAGGCAGCATGGATGTGATGTTCCTGGAGGATCTTCCAAGAGGCCTGGCAAGACTGAGCAGCTCAGAAGAAGAAGTCTGCTCACTCATACATTCCACAAGCACACCTTGAGGACCTACTTGGTGGAGAGACATAGATCAATATAAGTAATTCTCTCTCTCTCTCTCCCTCTCTCTCTCTCTCTCTCCAGGTCTAAATACATAGCTCACAGTATGGCTAAGTGTATTCCATAAATAAAACTTGATACTACAAAGAGACAAATGCAGTATCAGAGGTGGACTCAAAGGGCTATGGAATGAAGGATGGCCTGTCTTGAGTAGGACAAGAGGAAAGGGCATTTCCGGGAGAAGAGCACGGAGGAAGTAAGGACAAAGAAATAAAGAAACATTGAAGGGCCACCATCACTGAGGGTTGGGACGGTTCAGTGTGGCCAGTGCGCAGGGTGAGCTAATGGAGTGAGGAAGCATTTGGAGCTGGAAAGATAGATTGGGGCAGCTCATGAACCTGCCCCAGTGACTTGTCAACCTGGCTTAGAGGTGGGAATGAAGGCAGTGAAGAAGGCAGAGACTGAGGGCGGATGGGGTAAGTTGAAGGCCTCAGGGGGTGTTAAATGGGAGGAAACAAATATTGAGAAATTTATAAAGGGATTGTTAATAATACTCTCAGCTAACTGCATTGAATACATTCTAGAGGCCAAGCAATGAACTAGGTACTCCATTCACATTTAACACTCACAGTCACCCAGGGCACTGGGTCCCGTAATTATCTTTTATTTTACAGATAATGAGACTTGGGATATGGAGGAAAAATAAATTGCCCGAAGTCACAGATAGTGAGAGAGCTGAGATTCAAACCCTGTCTGTTTTATCCAAGGGAGAAATAACTCAAGACAAGAAATGTAAGGAAAGGAGAAGAAAGCCAATTTACTTGTCTCAAGTTATTTGTCTATTTCATTCTACAGTACTCATTTTTAAAAATGTTTTATTTGTCCTAGATGACCCTTCTTTCCAAAATCTTTGGTAACATTTTCTTCTTTGCCTGTACCCTTTCTCATTTGCCTCTCTCTGCATGTACACAGCTCATTGTGAAAATCTCTTTAGAAAGCAGTTGTATGAAAAGCTAATGCAAAATAAGAATTAGTCTGTAAAATATATTAACAAGGTAAGCAGCATCTCTTTGTGGGTTTCTCTGCACAGGTGATTTGTTTCTCAGTGCCGGGATTTGGAGAGGAGATTCACAGTGTCTGTTTTGTTTTTTCACATTTCCTGAGCAGGACACTAGGACTTCTGGAACTCATGCTTATCCACCCAGATCTCAGTATAAACTGAGATGCAAAGTAATTTGAACAGGACAGAAAAAAAAAAAAAAAAAGATGGGCCACCTGGGTGGCTCAGTTGGTTGGGTGTCTGCCTTTGGCTCAGGTCATGATTCTTGCTTGGGTCCTGGTATCGAGCCTCACACCGGGCTCCCTGCTCAACAGGGAGTCTGCTTCTCCCTCTCTCTCTCTGCCCTTCTTCCTGCTTGTGTGCTCCTGCTCTCACTCTATCTCAAATAAATAGATAGAACATTAAAAAGAAAGAAAGAGAGAAAGAGAGAGAGAGAGAGAGAGAGAGAGAGAGAGAGAGAGAAAGAAAGAAAGAAAGAAAGAAAGAAAGAAAGAAAGAAAGAAAGAAAGAAAGAAAGGCATGTCAACAAAACGCCTTGTCACCTCTGACTTGTGCATGACCTCATAATCTGACTTGGGCATCTATGTGATTTATCAGTGGAGTCAGGCTGTTTAGTGTATGAGTCTATCTTTCTCCAGGAGCAGAAGGAGAAGAAAAGTTTGTGGTTGCATATGCATGGCCAATAAAGGTGTCCTCTCACCAATAAAGGTGTCCCTCTCACAGAGACTGCACTGAAAACAGTGTACCTTTGCTCCATCATAAGCTCCAAGTCCTCTAAGGGAGATTTAAGAATTCATTTATAGACCTTTACTGCAAAATCTAACAAAATATGTTTTTAGGAGTGGAAGAGGTGGGTTGGAAAGCTCTTCTTGGTCCACACTGTGGTTCCTCTATTCTACTAGCAGCTGGGGACTTCTGCTGGTTAGCTGATTGGAATCCAAGGGCAATCCAAGGGCACTCCAAGAGTAGAGGTCCAGGAGGAAGACTCTGCTTCTCTCTTACCATGACAGTGTTCACAAGGGAAGGAAAAACTCATCATAATGTTTCTGCATCTCTTTAGAAGCTGTCAGAAAGGACTTCTAGATTGGGCATCCTTACATGTACAGTAATCACAAGACCATCTCATAGCAGCAGAAACAGCTGAATTGCTCTCACCTCTAGAGTTGGGCCAGTCTGCTGGGCTCCAGGTCCTGAAGTTCAGGACAAGAGGAGCAGAGGAAGGCACTCTGAAGCTATGGGAGGACCACAGAGACCACTGCCAGGAACTGAGACATGAGGCCTCTCTTTAGCCACTCATGAGGCAATGCAGCAACTCTAGAGAGGAAGGACATCTGTCATAACCAAGTCTCTTGCTAATGGAGTCCAGGGGCTCTGACTGGAGTGGATTAAGAGAGTTTGACAGAAAACTTAGAGACGAAGAGTATAGACAGCACTTTCAGGGAATTTTGTTACCAAATAATGGTGAAGAGAGCAAAGGAGAGGGCAGTTAAGTGGTCGGCAAAGTCAATGGAAGATTTTTTTAAAAAGATAGGAAATACAATAGCTGCTGGGATGTACAATACAGAGTTACATGTATCATTATGGGTATATCGCAAAAGCATAATGTTGAGTAAAAAGCAAGTGCAGAATAGAACACAAAGTATGACATAATTTTATTTAAAATATAAAATATAAAAAAACCATCAATTTTTTTTACAAGTATATATGTAGCCCACTTTTTTGACTATTCTAAATTGTTTATTAGATAAGAATTTTATAAACATCCCTTGTATTACTAGTAACCATGGGGCTGGAGAATATTGTGCCTTCTCCAAGTTGCACATAGATCATGGTGGCATTTGAGACCCTTTACAAGGCCATGGTGCTTGTGGCCTGCAGATATGAGCCGTTGAATCTCCCTATGCTTGTAGGCTGGTTTCATGACCCACTGGTGTCAGGATTTCTCCTCCTCCTCCTCCTCCTCCTTCTTCTTCTTTCTTCTTCTCCTTCTCCTTCCCCTCCCCTCCCCCTCTCCTTTCTGTTCTCCTTCCTTTTCTTCTTCTTCCTCCCCCTCCCCCTCTCCCTTCTCTTCCTCCTCCTCCTCCTCCTCCTCCTCCTCCCTCTTCTTCTTCTCCTCCTCTTCCTCTTCCTCCTCCTCCTTCTTTTATTTTTAGGTAGTATCTACACCCAATGTGGGGTTTGAACTTATAACCCTGAGATCAAGAGTTGTACACTCTACTGACTGAGCCAGCCAGACACCCCAGGATTTCTTCTGATAGCTCAATGGGACGAGTCAATGAGGAGAACCTCAAAGAATTTGTATGGGGAAGCTTAGGGCTCTCAGAGTCTCCAGTGGTACCTAGCTTGCTCCCCAGCAACAGACTGAAGGCTTCGAGCCAACTAACTGGTTAACATCATGACGGATGGGGTTGCTGTAGGTTGCATTTGGGTGCATGTGAGTCCAATATATGACATAACCTTGCCTGACCTTGTGTCCCAATGTGTGCACTTTATGAGGTTGGTGGAACAGAGAGGTGGTAGTGCTGCCTGCAGTACCTGGAGAAGAAAACACATTACGTGGGACTGCTGCTTCTTCTGTAGCTCTTGAATGTGATTGTAAATGCCTATCTTGCTTACCTTGTGGTTGTAGCTACATGAAAAGCCATAGTGAATATTTTTTCAAAGTCTTCATGGGACTAATACCATTAGCCTCCGGCCAATGGTTGCCTGAAAACAGTGTACCTTTGGAGTGGAGGGATCAGGGAGGAACACACATCATTGCATGTATCTATGTGTTGTATTTTTTTTTTTTAACAAAAAAAGGAAACAGAATAAAACACAGTAAAGTGGGCGCCTGGGTGGCTTAGTTGGTTAAGCAACTGCCTTCAGCTCAGGTCATGATCCTGGAGTCCCGGGATCGAGTCCCACATCCGGCTCCCAGCTCCACGGGGAGTCTGCTTCTCTCTCTGACCTTCGCTCCTCTCATCCTCTCACTTTCTCTCTCTCTCTCTCAAATAAATAAAAAAAAAAAAAACTTAAAAAAATTTTTTTAAAAATAAAAAAATTAAAAAAAAACACAGTAAAGTGTTAATAATGTTAAAGTAGATGGTGGATAGATAGCTAAAATTTTATTATAGTCCACATCTCTCTTTACATTGAAATAGTAGTGTAAAACAAGCAAATACAAGAATATCATCATCACCATCACCACCAACAACAATAAAGACATCTATTGCCCCTTGGGAAATTTCAAGTATAGGTCTACCAAAATATTGGAGTATGGGTTATGATTTCTTAACATCTCTTTTTCCAGCCCCTTGACGCTGTGAAAACAAAAAGTTCATTCAATGCAAATGTGTTGAGTGAAAGGATTATCAGTTATTTAATGCTTTGCCCTCCACCATCTCTCTTCCCAACTTAAGAGAGTGTTCTGGTGTATGCAGGTGATCCAGAGAAGATGGGATGATAGTCTTCCTTCCTCCTTCCCTCCCTCCCTCCCCTCCCCCCCTCCCTCCCTCCCTCCTTCCTTCCTTCCTTCCTTCCTTCCTTCCTTCCTTCCTTCCTTCCTTCCTTCCTTCCTTCCTTCCTTCCTTCTTTCCTTCCTTCCTTCCTTCCTTCCTTCCTTCCTCTCTCTTTCTTTCTTTCAAGATTTTCTTCATTTATTTTGAGAGGGAGAGAGTGTGTGCGTGTGAGCGGAGGGAGGGGCAGAGGGAGAGGAAGAGGGAGATAACCAGACTCTGCTGAGCAGGGA